>OU342733.1:526704530-527430358 GCA_910589765.1 Avena atlantica
TCTCTGATACCACTGAAGGGTTTCGCGGCATAGTAAATCAAAATTTTCTACGGATGCGAACAGAGGGAAAGCCAAGATCTAATCTAGGAGATGCAAACAACGAGAGAGATTGGATTAGATCTTCATACCCTTGAAGATTCGCACAGCGGAACGTTCGTCGGAACGTGGGTGATGTAGTCGTACTCGCTTCTCCTCCTCGCGATCCGATCCGATCTAGCACCACAAGTGGCGGTGCCTCCGTGAGATGCACACGTGCAGCACCTCGACGTCTCCTCCTTCCTCGGACCAGCAAGTATGGTGGAGAGATAGATTGGATCTACAACACGACGGCGTGGTGTATATGGTGGAGAATTTCTGCAGCAGGGCTTCGCCTACAAACAGTCGGGAGGGAGAGGAGAAGGCAGCAAGGCGGCTAGGGTTTGGAGGAGAGGTGTAGGGGTTTGGTGCGCCCCCACCCCTCTTTATATAGAGGGGGGGCGCAGCCCTAGCCCCTCCCCCAAGCCCAAAGGATAAGGAGTGGGGGGCATGGACTCTCCCTCTTCTAGAAACCCTATCTCTAGTTTAAACGATTTAACTCTCTAGGATCGGCTGGGCCCTATGGGGCCTTGTGCCCCTGGCCCAATGCGGCCAGGGCACTCCCTCATAGGCCCATGCCCCCTCCCGGAAGGTGGGGCCACGTTGGTCCCCCTCCAGAAGGTTCTAGAAGCTTCCGGTACAATACCGATTAACCCGGAACAATTCCGAACTCCAAAAACTGCACTGCCTTATATGAATCTTATTCTCCGGACCATTCCGGAACCTCTCGTGATATCCCGGGATCCCATCCGAGACTCCGAACAAAAATCATAAACCAATTATCCAATCTATCCTAGCGTCGAGACACGTTAAGTGTGTGACCCTGCGGGTTCGAGAATATGCAGACATGATCTTCTATCAATAATCAACAGCGGGGTCTGGGCACCCATATTGACTCCCACACATTCATCGATGATCATATCGGATGAACCACGATGCCAGGATTCAAACAATCCCATATATATATTCCCTTCGTCTCGCGATATTTTACTTGCCCGAGATTCGATCGTCGGTACCGTCATACCTAGTTCAATCTCGTTCACAGCAAGTACTTTACTCGTTCCGTAATCCGATATCACTTTGTGATTAACTCCTTAACCACATGCTTGCAAGCGGTTGATATCGATTACCGAGTGGGCCCGAAGTATATCTCTCCGACTTGGGAGGGACAAATTCCATCTCGATACATACAACCCAACAGATACTTTCCGATCACCTGAGAGACACCTTTATGATCACCCTCTCATAGGATGACGTTTGATGACCTCAAAGCTTTCTTCCGATACCAGGGAGTTGTATTATCTCATGGTCTAAGGAATACAATATTTGACATAGGAAAAGCTTCGCAAAGATGAACACGATGATACGATCTAATTGCTTTGCTTAGTTTGGGTCTGTCCATCATATCATTCTCCAATGATTGATCTCATTATCAATTGACAACTCATGTCTATGGTTAGAAACCTTAACCATCATTGATCAATGAGCTAGTCCATAGAGGCGTACTAGGGACACGGTGTTGTTCACAAACCACACAAGTATTAAAGTTTCCGCTTAATACAATTCTAGCATGGAATATAAACTTTATCATGAACAAGAATTATAATAATAACATCTTTATTATTGCCTCTAGGGCATAATTCCAACAGTCTCCCACTTGCACTAGAGTCAATAATCTAGTTTACATCTGGCAACAATCTCACACCCATGGCACTGAGGTGTTGATCATGTTTTACACGTGGAAGAGGTTTAGTCAATGGATCTGCGACATTCAGATGTATGTACTTTGCTAATCTTCAGATCTCCATCTGCATATAATCTCGGATTATATGAAACTTGCGGTTGATATGCTTGGTCTTTGGATGATATCTTGGTTCCTTAGCGAGTGCTATGGCGCCAGTGTTGTCACAATATCTCCAGTGGGTCCAATGCACTTGGAACCACGCCAAGCTCAGTGATGAAGTTTCTGATCCAAACTCCTTCACTTGACGCTTCTGCAGCAGCCATGTATTCCGCTTCCACTGTAGATCCCGCGATCACGCTTTGCTTGCAGCTTCTCCAGCTCACAGCTCCTCCATTCAAAATATAAACGTATCCTGTCTGAGATTTGGAATCATCCTTGTCGGTGTCAAAACTAGCGTCGACGTAACCTTTTACGACAAGCTGTTCATCACCCCCATAGACTAAGAACATTTCTTTAGTCCTATTTAGGTACTTTAGGATGTTCTTCACGGCTGTCCAGTGTTCCACTCCTGGATCACTTTGATATCTGCTCGTCAAACTAAGAGCATTGGACACATCCGGTCTAGTACACAGCATGGCATACATGATGGAACCTATGGCCGAGGCATAAGGCACTTTGCTCATAGCTTCCCTATCATTTACCGTAGCTGGACACTGAGCCTTGCTCAATATCTTACCTGACAACATAGGCACTGAACCTTTCTTTGCCTTATCCATTCTGAACCTTTTCAGAACTTTGTCTAGGTATGTACTCTGGCTTAAAGCTATCAGGCGTCTTTGTCTATCTCTATAGATTTGATGCCCAATATATAAGCAGCTTCACCTAGGTCTTTCATTGAAAAAACACTTGTTCAAAATCTCTTCACATCGTTAAGCATGTTGATGTCATTTCCGATAATCAATATGTCATCCACATATAGTACCAGAAACATCACCGAGCTCCCACTCACTTTCTTGTAGATACAAGCTTCGTAGCAATTTGGAACAAATCCAAAGCTCTTGATCACTTGATCAAAATGAAGGTTCCAACTCCGAGATGCTTGCTTCAGTCCATAAATGGAACGCTGAAGTTTGCATACTTTACTAGCATCCTTAGGATCGACAAAACCTTCGGGTTGCATCATATACAACTCTTCATCAATGTTGCCATTGAGGAACGCAGTCTTGACATCCATCTGCCATATTTCATAATCATGAAACGCAGCAATTGCTAATAAAATCCGAATGGACTTAAACATCGCTACGGGAGAGAAAGTCTCATCGTAGTCAACACCTTGAACTTGTCGAAAACCTTTCGCGACAAGCCGTGCTTTATAGACGGTAACATTACCATCCGCGTCCGTTTTCTTCTTGAAGATCCATTTGCACTCAACGGCCTTTCGGTCGCTAGGAGGGTCCACCAAAGTCCATACTTGGTTTTCGCTCATGGATCCCCATTCGGATTTCATGGCTTCTAGCCATTTCTCAGAGTCTGGGCTCATCATCGCTTCCTCATAGTTCGTAGGTTCACTGTCTTCTACTAACAAGACAGTCAAGACAGGGTTGCCGTACCACTCAGGAGGGGCACGCGACCTTGTCGACCTGCGACGTTCAGTAGCAGCATCGTCCGAAGCTTCATGATCCTTGTCATTAGCTTCCTCTATTGTTGGTGCAGGCGGCACTGGAACAATTTCAGGTGCTGCGCTACTCTCCAATTCAAGAGAAGGTTTAATAACCTCGTCAAGCTCTACTTTCCTCCCACTCACTTCTTTCGAGAGAAACTCCTTCTCAAGAAAGGAACCGTTCTTTGCGACAAACACTTTGCCTTCGGTTCTGTGATAGAAGGTATACCCAATAGTTTCCTTAGGGTATCCTATGAAGACGCATTTCTCCGCTTTGGGTTCGAGCTTGTCCGGCATCAACTTCTTGACGTAAGCTTCGCATCCCCAAACTTTAAGAAACGACAACTTAGGTTTAGCACCAAACCACAGTTCATACGGTGTCGTCTCAACGGATTTAGATGGAGCCCTATTTAAAGTGAATGCAGCGGTTTCTAATGCATAACCCCAAAATGATAACGGCAAATCAGTAAGAGACATCATTGATCGGACCATATCTAATAGGGTTCGATTCCGGCGTTCAGACACACCATTGCGCTGTGGTGTTCCGGGTGGCGTGAGTTGTGAAACGATTCCACTTGCTTTAAGATGCGTGAGAAAATCATAACTCAAATATTCACCTCCACGATCGGATCGTAGAAACTTAATCTTTCTTACGATGGTTCTCCACTTCATTCTGAAATTCCTTGAACTTTTCAAATGTTTCAGATTTATGTTTCATTAAATAGATATACCCATATCTACTTAAGTCATCGGTAAAAGTGAGGAAATAGCGATATCCACCGCGCGTCGAAACACTCATCGGTCCGCATACATCGGTATGTATGATTTCCAACAAGTCCGTTGCTCGCTCCATCATACCGGAGAACGGGGTTTTGATCATCTTGCCCATGAGGCATGGTTCGCATGTGTCAAATGATTCAAAATCAAGAGACTCCAAAAGTCCATCAGAATGGAGTTTCTTCATGCGCTTTACACCAATATGACCTAGACGACAGTGCCACAAATAAGTAGTATTATCACTATCTACTTTGCATCTCTTAGCCTCAATGTTATGGATGTGTGTTTCATCCCTTTCGAGATTTAGAAGAAATAAACCATTCATAGAGGTGCATGACCATAAAAGATGTTACTCATATAAATAGAACAACCATTATTCTCCGATTTAAATGAATAACCGTCTTGCAATAAACACGATCCAGAAATAATGTTCATGCTCAACGCAGGCACATAATAACACTTATTAAGGTTTAAAACTAATCCCGAAGGTAAAACTAAGGAGAGCGTGCCGACGGCCATCACATCAACTCTTGATCCGTTGCCAACGCGCATCGTCACCTCATCCCTCGCAAGCCGCCGTCTATTCCGTAGCTCCTGTTTCGAGTTACAAATATTAGCAACTGAACCGGTATCAAATACCCAGACACTACAACGAGGGCTAGTAAGGAAAACATCAATAACATGTATATCAAATATACCTTTGATGGTGCCAGCCTTCTTGTCCGCTAAGTACTTCGGACAGTTGCGCTTCCAGTGACCCTTGTCCTTGCAATAGAAGCACTCAGTGTCCGGCTTAGGACCAGACTTGAGCTTCTTCTCAGCAGGAGCATTGCGCTTGCCGCCGCCCTTCTTGAAGGGCTTCTTTGCTCCCTTACCTTTCTTAAAGGAGGGTTTGTTGACCATCAACACATGATTATCCTTCTTGATGTCCACCTCCGCAGCCTTCAGCTTTGCGAAGAGCTCGGTGATCGTATCAGTGGAGCCAATCTGATTATGAGTCACTACAAAACTTTTGTAGCTGGAGGGAGTGATTGCAGAACCCTGTCAATCTTTAGCTCCTCTGGAATCGTGCATTCCAGTTGCTCAAGGCGTTGAGTGTAGCCCGACATCTTTATGGCGTGCTCACTAACGGAACTCCCTTCCTCCATCTTGCAGTTAAAGAACTTCTCAGAGATCTCATATCTCTCAGAACGGGCTGAGTCTGAAACATGGTTTTCAGCTCCTCGATAATCTCAAAGGGCCCGGGATAGGTTTCAAAACGATTTTGAAGTTCCGGTTCCATAGCAAACAACATGGTGCTCTTAATCACACCATAATCATCTTTGCGCGACTGAGAGACAGCTTTCTCATCAGCCGGCGCAGTTACAGCAGGGGGGTCACCTAACGCTTTCCCAAGGACATAGTCCTTTTGTCCGCCAGACAGAATGATTCTTAGATTGCGGAACCAATTGGTGAAGTTAGACCCATTGTTTCTAAGCTTTTCCTTCTCAGCAAAAACGTTGAAGTTGAAGTTGGATTTGGCCATGTGATCTACAGTATTTGCAAGTACAATTTAGACTATGTTCATGATAAATAGTTCAACTTAATCAAATTACTAGATGAACTCCCACTAAATTCAACATCCCTCAAGTTGTTTAGTGAACACGATCCAAATTCACCACACCTAATCCGATCATCACGAGAAGAGATGTGGTTTCAATGGTGGACAACAAAGTGTCGATCATATCATTCATATGACTCATGCTTAACCTTTCGGTTCTTGTGTTCCGAGGCCATGTCTGTACATGCTAGGCTCGTCAAGCTAGACCCAAGTATTTCCGCGTGTGCAAAACTGGCTTGCACCCGTTGTATGTGAGCGTAGAGTCTATAGCACCCGATCATCACGTGATGCTTGGACACGACGAACTTTCGCAACGGTGCATACTTGGGGAGAACACAGTTTTTATCTTGATCTTTAAGTGAGGAATCATCTTATAATGCTACCGTCGCGATCTAAGCATAATAAGATACATAAAGGATAAACATCACATGCATATAACTTTATGTGACATGGTATAGCCAATCTTCGCGCAATGATCTCCATCTTGTGCGTTCCGGCATGATCTCCATCACTCCACCATGATTGCCTTCACCACGAATAGCAACTACAACTATTGCTAACTACTTAGCGATAAAGTAAAGCTATTACATGGCGTATAAGAAGTTGACTCGCAGGTCATACACAATTATAAAGACAACCATATGGATCCTGCCGGTTGTGTACTCATCGACATGCAAGTCGTGAAACATTACAAAACATGATCATCGCATACATTATACACATCACATCTTGGGCCATACCATATCACAGAAAACACTCCCTGCAAAAACAAGTTAGACGCCTCTACTTTGTTGTTGCATGTTTTACGTGGCTTATGGGAGTAGATGCTAAGAACGATTCTTACCTACGGAAAGCCACAACGGTGATATTATGGTTGCCAAACTCCGGTGTTAATCCCATGACAACTATAGTGAGAGAAACTGACATCCACCAGCCGCATGTGTGGAACAAGCCACACGTCAAGTGCGGAGCCGGTCTCGCGAACGATGTCGCGTAAGGTTGGCCTGGACCGCTTCAATCTCACTATCCCGCGTCATAAGAAGAACACAAACAAGAGGCTTGCAACAGAAAACATCAACGCCCGCAACAACCATGTTGCATTCTACTCGTGAAACACATCTACGCATAACCTGGCTCTGATACCACTGAAGGGTTTCGCGGCATAGTAAATCAAAATTTTCTACGGATGCGAACAGAGGGAAAGCCAAGATCTAATCTAGGAGATGCAAACAACGAGAAAGATTGGATTAGATCTTCATACCCTTGAAGATTCGCACAGCGGAACGTTCGTCGGAACGTGGGTGATGTAGTCGTACTCGCTTCTCCTCCTCGCGATCCGATCCGATCTAGCACCACAAGTGGCGGTGCCTCCGTGAGATGCACACGTGCAGCACCTCGACGTCTCCTCCTTTCTCGTACCAGCAAGTATGGTGGAGAGACAGATTGGATCTACAACACGACGGCGTGGTGTATATGGTGGAGAATTCTGCAGCAGGGCTTCGCCTACAAACAGTCGGGAGGGAGAGAGGAAGGCAGCAAGGCGTCTAGGGTTTGGAGGAGAGGTGTAGGGGTTTGGTGCGCCCCCACCCCTCTTTATATAGAGGGGGGGCGCAGCCCTAGCCCCTCCCCCAAGCCCAAAGGATAAGGAGTGGGGGGCATGGACTCTCCCCTCTTCTAGAAACCCTATCTCTAGTTTAAACGATTTAAACTCTCTAGGATCGGCTGGGCCCTATGGGCCTTGTGCCCCTGGCCCAATGCGGCCAGGGCACTCCCTCATAGGCCCATGCCCCCTCCCGGAAGGTGGGGCCACGTTGGTCCCCTTCCGGAAGGTTCTAGAAGCTTCCGGTACAATACCGATTAACCCGGAACAATTCCGAACTCCAAAAACTGCATTGCCTTATATGAATCTTATTCTCCGGACCATTCCGGAACCTCTCGTGATATCCCGGATCCCATCCGAGACTCCGAACAAAAATTCATAAACCAATTATCCAATCTATCCTAGCGTCGAGATACGTTAAGTGTGTGACCCTGCGGGTTCGAGAATATGCAGACATGATCTTCTATCAATAATCAACAGCGGGGTCTGGGCACCCATATTGACTCCCACACATTCATCGATGATCATATCGGATGAACCACGATGTCAGGATTCAAACAATCCCATATATATATTCCCTTCGTCTCGCGATATTTTACTTGCCCGAGATTCGATCGTCGGTACCGTCATACCTAGTTCAATCTCGTTCACAGCAAGTACTTTACTCGTTCCGTAATCCGATATCACTTTGTGATTAACTCCTTAACCACATGCTTGCAAGCGGTGTTGATATCGATTACCGAGTGGGACCGAAGTATATCTCTCCGACTTGG
Organism: Avena atlantica; assembly: GCA_910589765.1. NCBI lineage: Eukaryota > Viridiplantae > Streptophyta > Magnoliopsida > Poales > Poaceae > Avena > Avena atlantica. Next base: position 526,712,700 of record OU342733.1, read on the forward strand.
GAGGGACAAATTCCATCTCGATACATACAACCCAACAGATACTTTCCAATCACCTGAGAGACACCTTTATGATCACCCTCTCATAGGATGACGTTTGATGACCTCAAAGCTTTCTTCCGATACCAGGGAGTTGTATTATCTCATGGTCTAAGGAATACAATATTTGACATAGGAAAAGCTTCGCAAAGATGAACATGATGATACGATCTAATTGCTTTGCTTAGTTTGGGTCTGTCCATCATATCATTCTCCAATGATATGATCTCATTATCAATTGACAACTCATGTCTATGGTTAGAAAACCTTAACCATCATTGATCAATGAGCTAATCCATAGAGGCGTACTAGGGACACGGTGTTGTTCACAAACCACACAAGTATTAAAGTTTCCACTTAATACAATTCTAGCATGGAATATAAACTTTATCATGAACAAGAATTATAATAATAACATCTTTATTATTGCCTCTAGGGCATAATCCAATACCTCCGCCTCCTCGCTCCAGCGATGCAGCGGAAGCACAACTCTTTCTTGTCGAATAGCCACCGGGAACATGTATCTCGCTAGTCCGAGACCATGGGGGATAAATTCTAGAGGGGGAGAGAGATCCTTCACGAGGAGGTGTGAGAGACAAGTGAGGAGGGGGGCTCCTTTTATAGGAGGAGGGGGGACCCCAAGGGGGTGGCCGGCGCATGGGGGCTGCCCCCTTGCCCTCCCCTCTTCATGTGGGTGGACACTCCACTCACAAATCTCCTTTAAATTCCCTCCACTCAAAAGTCCACTCAAATTCCCATTAAATTTCCACCAAATTTAATGCAAACTCTCATTAAATAAAACTCTTTTATTTTATTCAGAATTTTGTCAATTACTTTAATGACAAACATTCACAAATAACCCCTTGCTAGAATTCTATTTCACATGCATAACCACTTTATGCAACTTCACCCGAAAACCTGTTTTGGTATCTAGTGAAATAAATTCCTGCGCTTGTTCATTCTTTCGGCATGAAACATTTGCTCCAATTGGATGTCGGTGTCTCTTAAGTGTGTCACCCTACGGTTCGTGAATAATGCGGACATGATCGAGACCCCTCTCGGATCAATAATCAGAAGCGGGATCTGGAGACCCATACTGACTCCCACACATTCAACGATGACTTTCTTGTGATCGTCGGAACCTTTTACGCTAGTATCTTAATCCCTTTGTTTCACGATATATTACATGTCCGAGATTCGATCATCGGTATCTCCATACCTAGTTTGATCTCGTTACCGACATGCACTCTTTTCTCGTTCCTGTGATATAACATTCTAGTGATCAAATCACTTGCTTGCAAGCTAATCAATGTGATATCACCGAGAGGGCCCAGAGTATATCTATCCATCATCGGGATGAACAAATTCCACTCTCGATCCATGAGCCTCAACATAACACTTTATTAGTTCTGAATCCATCTTTATAATCATCCTGTTACGGTGTGACGTTTGATGTTATCAAGAAACTCTTCCGGTGTTAGTGATTGACATGATCTCATGGTCTAAGGATTAGGATCACTTCGTAAGTTGTTATAGCAATATAAACTCAATGACTTTGATCGTAATGCTATACTTCGGATGAATGTTCATCACACCATTACACTAATGTTGTGATCCCGTTATTAACAACATCCAATGTCCATGATCAGGAAACCTTGATCATCTTGTTAATCAACGAGCTAGTTTATGAGAGAGGCATAACTAGGAACTTTCTGTTTGTTTATTAAACACACATGTATTAACGTTTCCGTATTAATACAATTATAGCATGCAAAATAAACATCTATCATATACTTGGAATACACATAATAAACACTTTATTATTGCCTCTCAGGGCATATTCCCTTCAGGTGGAACCTCGTGCGGAGAAAGCTAGGGGGTAGACCTTCCCAGGGCCCGCACATGGCTGTTTTCGATGGAGAATGACCCTCAGAGACCCGGGAACCCACCCAAACTTTCATGCGGTGCTAGGAAACATGCATGTAGACCTAGGATACATGTAAAAGTGGTGTAGAAGTCCCATATATGCAAGACATATCTCCCCGGTGTGAGGTTCTTCACATTCAGGCGATAACACTTAGCAGATTCCTCGACCTATAGGGGGAATGTACCGCTGCGGGTATACCGGGGGCTAGAATGTGCCAAGGGGTACCAAAGTTGGTTTTCCTTGTATCTATGTCCTAAACAAACCTTAACCAACAAAAAAGTACATTGGTGGAACCTCATGCGGAGAAAGCTAGGGGGTAGACCTTCCCAGGGCCCGCAGACGGGTGTTTTGGATGGAGAATGACCCCCGGAGCCCACCCAAACTTTCATGTGGTGCTAGGAAACATGCATGTAGACCTAGGATACATGTAAAAGTGTTGTATAAGTCCCATATATGCAAGACATATCTCCCCGGTGTGAGGTTCTTCACATTCAGGCGATAACACTTAACAGATTCCTCGACCTATAGGGGGGAATGTCCCGCTGCGGGTATACCGGGGGCTAGAATGTGCCACAGGGTACCAAAGTTAGTTTTCCTTGTATCTATGTCCTAAACAAACCTTAACCAACAAAAAAGTACATTGGTGGAACCTCGTGCGGAGAAAGCTAGGGGGTAGACCTTCCCAGGGCCCGCACATGGCTGTTTTCGATGGAGAATGACCCTCAGAGCCCCGGGAACCACCCAAACTTTCATGCGGTGCTAGGAAACATTCATGTAGACCAAGGATACATGTAAAAGTGGTGTAGAAGTCCAATATATGCAAGACATATCTCCCCGGTGTGAGGTTCTTCACATTCAGGCGATAACACTTAGCAGATTCCTCGACCTATAGGGGGAATGTACCGCTGCGGGTATACCGGGGGCTAGAATGTGCCACGGGGTACCAAAGTTGGTTTTCCTTGTATCTATGTCCTAAACAAACCTTAACTAACAAAAAAGTACATTGGTGGAACCTCGTGCGGAGAAAGCTAGGGGGTAGACCTTCCCAGGGCCCGCAGACGGGTGTTTTCGATGGAGAATGACCCCCGGAGCCCACCCAAACTTTCATGTGGTGCTAGGAAACATGCATGTAGACTTAGGATACGTGTAAAATTGTTGTATAAGTCCCATATATGCAAGACATATCTCCCCGGTGTGAGGTTCTTCACATTCAGGCGATAACACTTAGCAGATTCCTCGACCTATAGGGGGAATGTCCCGCTGCGGGTATACCGGGGGCTAGAATGTGCCACAGGGTACCAAAGTTAGTTTTCCTTGTATCTATGTCCTAAACAAACCTTAACCAACAAAAAAGTATATTGGTGGAACCTCGTGCGAAGAAAGCTAGGGGGTAGACCTTCCTAGGGCCCGCACATGGCTGTTTTAGATGGAGAATGACCCTCAGAGCCCACCTAAACTTTCATGTGGTGCTAGGAAATATGCATGTAGACCTAGGATACATGTACAAGTGTTTTATAAGTCCCATATATGCAAGACATATGTCCCCGGTGTGAGGTTATTCACATTCAGGTGATAACACTTAGTAGATTCCTCGACCTATAGGGGGAAATGTCCCGCTGCGGGTATACCGAGGGCTAGAATGTGCCACAGGGTACCAAAGTTGGTTTTCCTTGTATCTATGGCCTAAAAACCCTTAACCAACAAAAAAGTACATTGGTGCAACCTCGTGCGGAGAAAGCTAGGGGGCGACCTTCCTAGGGCCCGCAGATGGCTCTTTTCGATGGAGAATGACCCCCGCATGCGATTATACTTAGAGAAGTGGTGGACGTGTCATTGGAAACTCCCTCTCCGGGTCCAACGGGGGAAATCGTTGGAATATTGGGCCCAACCTTGGTATTCTATGTAGATATGGCCTAAACAAACAAAAAATCATATTGCACAACCCTCGTACGAAGAGAGAGAGCTAGGGGTAGATCCCCAGTTGCCCCGAAGACAGTAGGGTTTCGATGGGAGACAGTCGCTGGAGCTCCGAAATCCGACCAAACCACATATTATAATGTGCTGGGCAAACCATATAATTAAAGTGTCCATAGATGCAATATGGGTTATATTTGAGATAGCTAAAAGAAAACAAAGGCAAAGAAGAGATGGAAATGGCAATAAGCAGGTCTTTGCCATGGGTGGTGCACGGCAAAGGCGCTGTTGCCGTGGGAGGTGCACGGCAAAGACACCTTTGTCGTGTAGAGTTCACGGCAAAGACTTCGCTCATTGAACAAAACTCACGGAAATATTTCGCGCTTCGAACAAAATAAATGGCGCGAATGTTTCGCGCGTTGAACAAAATAAATAGCGGGAATATTTCGCGCATACACAGGAATTTGCAATTCAAAACTTTGTTGTGCCTGACGGTGAGACACACGGCAAAGCCCTGCCGTCACCCAGGGCCGTGAACTACGCAGTATGGTGGGCCCAACGATGACAGTGTGCCGTGTGGTTTCTTTGCCGTGGGTCGTTTTTGGGCTTTGCCGTGAATTTTATTCTTTGCGTGTGTCTATACTGAGGTTTGCCGTGAGGTTGTCTGATGCCGTGTATCTTCTATGGTGCCGCCGTGCAGTGCTTCTTTGTCGTGCGTTGTTATGTGGGTTTGCACGGCAAAGAGAGCTTTGCCGTGCATCGATGCACGGCAAAGCCTAAGGGCGTCCACAGCGTTGCCCAAGCCAAATCTGACAACAAACACAATTTGGCGTTGGACAGAAATTTGGCAACAACGCTACAACGTACCGGTTCCAAATTATCTGCAGCGTGGGTCCCAAAACTGACATCAGAAAACTTATTCAATGCCAACAGTTCTCTCCCGTCATCTTCTCATTCTTCAGGCCTTGTTTACTTCTTCGGTATTTTTATCCACAAAAGACGTGGGGATATGCGGGGATTTGGTGTTCGCCCAATACTATCAAATCCCCTCAAATCCCTTCCCCGAAAATACTCTACCATGATGGAGAGTTTTTAATCTAGTCAAAAATACACTAGTGTGGAGGGGATTTGTGGGGATATTTCTGGATTATCCCCTCAAAACCCGGTCTAGTAAACAACCTATCGGGAAAATTTCGGGATACAGAATAATCCCCTCTCATTACCTGAAATACCCTAGAAGTAAACAAGGCCTCACAGGGTAGAAAAATTCCCCTTGTATTCTTCATCGCTCTTTCCTGCTGTTGCAAAATTTTCCGATCCGCCTAATTCGCATAAGATCTTCTCTCCCGTGCTCTTGACCAAGGTGTGGGAGCCGCTACACCTGATCATCATAGAGGCCAAGGAACGATGGTGGAGGAGACGCTCTTCAGCCGGAGGCCCGCTGCTCCGCATCTTCTCTTCCTTGAGCTTGGTGTCACGCCGGAGAACGGCCAGGCGGCCACCTTGTTCCAGTACTATGTCTTCATGCTCTCGACTACCTCCGCCCATTCCACACACCATGAGCACATCTTGGCCTCGAGTCCTCGGCTACCTCGCGTCGCTGGCAAGCGTGCTCCCACTCAAGCTGCAGCTAGACGCGCTTCAGCCTCCACGCCACCTGCGCCGGCCACGCACGGTGCCCCTCGTCCAGCTCCCTGCCTTCGTTCGCCGCTTGAGCTACAGCCCCAACAGATTTTTTCCAGCCTCAAGAAGTTGGAGGGAATGATTTTTTAATCACATCAGCGGATTTGGCGTCGGAGCACGCACTTGTCGCCGGTTCTCTAACTTCTCCAATTTAGAACCACCCTCACAACGTTGGGAACCAGTTCTAAAAGACAAAAAGTAAATATAAAACCATATTTAGCTATACATTGTGGCTGTCCTAAGTGCACGGCGGCGCCCAATTTTCCCGTAGTGACGTCATTTGAGGGACGCGAATGGAGATGCTCTTACGTTTAGTTTGTAGGATTGGCGTTAGTCGAGTTCTTGTGGGCTTGTGGTTGTTGAGTGCAACGCAACGCATGAAAAGGATATGTATGCACGCCTGGCATTTTCCGCGCTTGCCCGGAACCGACGATCGATGACGACGATGATGGAGCAACGATGCGTTGCACCTGCAACGGCGCTTGTCCCTGCTACAGAGTTTTCCACACGTGGGGGCCCCTCCACGCCTTATCCTCTACTTGTCTTTTTGCTGGTACCGTGCAGGCTGTCCACGTGCATGCATGCCCACACCTGTCAGAGAATGATCCCAGCAGCCGGGCAATCACGCCACCTCCGAACCTCGCCGTTATTTAAGGCTGCCTACAGCTCACTGGAGTGGCATCGCAAGCAGAGTGAGTGAGCGAGTGACCGAGTGAGAGTGAGCTTGCCACACTCCCTACCAGCAGAGCTGAGCTACTCCCACCGAGGAAGAAGGAAACATGGATCCCTGCAAGGTAGTACACAGCATCAAATTTGCTCTCGTTTCGTTTCATTTTTTCTGTCACAGTCGATGCTGTCGGAGGAATTTTGGGAGAATTTCTTACTTGCTTCCTCATGGGGTTCTTAATAATTCTGTAATTAATATGCTTTTCTGTTTGTTGTGCGCGTGTGTGCATGGCGTAATACGTACAGTTCCGCCCGTCGAGCACCTTCGACAAGAGGACCACGACGACCAACGCCGGCCAGCCGGTGTGGAACGACAACGAGGCGCTCACCGTCGGCCCGCGCGGCCCGATCCTCCTCGAGGACTACCACCTGCTCGAGAAGATCGCCCACTTCGCGCGCGAGCGCATCCCGGAGCGCGTCGTGCACGCGCGCGGCGCCTCCGCCAAGGGCTTCTTCGAGTGCACCCACGACGTCACCGGCCTCACCTGCGCCGACTTCCTCCGCGCCCCCGGCACGCGCACCCCCGTCATCGTCCGCTTCTCCACCGTCATCCACGAGCGCGGCTCCCCCGAGACCATCCGCGACCCGCGCGGCTTCGCAGTCAAGTTCTACACCCGCGAGGGCAACTGGGACCTCCTCGGCAACAACTTCCCCGTCTTCTTCATCCGCGACGGCATCAAGTTCCCCGACGTCATCCACGCCTTCAAGCCCAACCCCAAGTCCCACGTCCAGGAGTACTGGCGCGTCTTCGACTTCCTCTCCCACCTCCCCGAGTCCCTACACACCTTCTTCTTCCTCTTCGACGACGTCGGCATCCCCACCGACTACCGCCACATGGACGGATTCGGGGTCAACACCTACACCTTCGTCACGCGCGACGGCAAGGCACGATACGTCAAGTTCCACTGGAAGCCCACATGCGGCGTCAGCTGCCTCATGGACGACGAGGCCACCCTCGTCGGAGGCAAGAACCACAGCCACGCCACCCAGGACCTATACGAATCCATCGACGCAGGAAACTTCCCCGAGTGGAAGCTCTTCGTGCAGGTCATCGACCCGGACGACGAAGATAAATTCGACTTCGACCCGCTAGACGACACCAAGACATGGCCCGAGGACCTCGTCCCTTTGCAACCCGTCGGCCGGCTCGTCCTCGACCGCAACGTCGACAACTTCTTCAACGAGAACGAGCAGCTCGCCTTCGGCCCCGGCCTCGTCGTCCCCGGGATATACTACTCCGACGACAAGATGCTGCAGTGCAGGGTGTTCGCCTACGCCGACACCCAGCGATACCGCCTAGGCCCAAACTACCTCATGCTCCCCGTCAACGCGCCCAAGTGCGGGTTCAAGAACAACCACTACGACGGCGCCATGAACTTCATGCACCGCGACGAGGAGGTCGACTACTACCCGTCCCGCCACGCGCCGCTCCGGCAGGCCGAGCCACCGAACTTCCCCGTGCCAAATAGACCCGTGGTGGGGAAGAGGGAGAAGACGAGGATCAAGAAGGAGAACGACTTCGTGCAGCCTGGGGAGAGGTACCGGAGCTGGGCGCCGGACAGGCAGGACAGGTTCTGCAAGAGGTTTGCTGACGCGCTGGGCCATCCCAAGGTCAGCCATGAGCTCAGGATCATCTGGATCAACTTCCTCAGACAGGTATCTATAGTCTAAATCTCTCATAATTTCAGTAACGGTAATTTCAGCATCCATGGATTTCACTCGCTCTAGAGTACGTAGTATGCTCTTGTTACTGAATCTGGATTTATTTGGCGATATGATGCAGTGTGACGAGTCGTGTGGGATGAAGGTGGCCAACCGCCTCAACGTGAAGCCAAGCATGTGATGGTCCAGATCCACGGAAGGATGGACCGGACTGGACCGGTGTGTGTAAAAGTTTGAGCTGTAAAAGCTGCTTTGTGTTATCTCTCCTGGACCAGCAATAAGAGACCATGTCTAGATCTCTACTGTATATGGATCATGCACGGGGTCAATTAGCTACTCTGCTATTAATAAGTCATTACTATCTGCTGTCACGTCCCAGTAATGTACATGTAATCTACATTAAGATTAAAAAGGGTTCTTGCTGCATGCATTTATATATAGACCATATATACCTGTTTTTTTCCTTCATTTGATTCAGCTAGTATTTGTTTCATATACTTGCATGGATTTTCTGAAAATCTCGGTCACCTAAAATCCTACTAGTATTCAAGATGTGCAAATTTATCAGATAGACATTAAAAAACTTGAGAGAAGATAGGGACAGTGATGACTCTAACCTAATGATGTTCATGAGTCATGACACGCCATTCCATCGATAGGGACAGTGATGACTCAGCCAGTGACCAGTTGCAAACACGTCTTGGGACCAAATTATTGTGCATGCTTCTTAGTGCGATGGATCCGATCGGCAGACGACGTTGGATCTGCGGCGGACGGCCTAGATGCATGCTAGCTAATTGAGATCCATGTGCCCGTCACACCATCATCGGTGTCAAGTGTGATGCACGATCCCTGTCGCGTGTTGTCGCTACTAGTCACTGTGCCTGCTGCACGACTTGGGACAAACAAACAGAAACGTCAAGATGTAAGAAGGTGATCTGTCACGGCGGTCGTCGACGGCGATCGAGCCAGGACTAATACGTACCGTAGCTATATATAGCTTCTAGAGGAACAATGGCAAACTCAATATGTGAATTAGAGAGCGAGGTAACCAAGAAGTGCGGTATGAACTGCAGTGCATCGGGCGTACGCTTGCAAGCATAAATTCTTTTACCTAGTATAAATTTTAATTTGAGATTAACACATGTTTAATTTTAATATAGCGCTACATACAGGGTTTACGGGGTGTCCACTTTGCAACCCTAAAATAGCACAGCAATAGTAATATAGAGTGGACAATCGTGTTTGGACACTTACGTTGGCAGAGAGTTAGAGTTAACCGCGACATTTGCCGCATCAAGTATACTTGGATGATCCTGGGTGATACTTGACCCGGCATGCCGCATCAAGTAGTTAAAGTATACTTGGATGACAGCGACATTGCGGATAATCGTGTTTTCTCCATTTCAAGTATAGTTAAAGTTCAAGGTTTTGTCCTAATAACTTAAAAAAGAATAAAGTTTGATATTTTTTTTAGAAAAAACGCTAGTATTACATGGCCAAAACTGCGCACATCCTTACTGGACCACTGATGGGCCGACAAAGTACCGGGACCGAACAATTCCGAGCCATAAATTGTTTTGATTTTTTTGTCTTGTACGATGGAATTTTATCTTAATAATGGGCCTTAAGTATACCTGGTTTCTACCATAGTTTAAAAAACCGGACCGGTGAACGAACCGGCGATGCTCTCGGTTTAGGTTTTCACCGGTCAAACCGCTGGTTCACCGGTTCAATGTCTGGTTTTTTAGATACAAAATAATATATATTTTATCGTAAATGCTGCAATAAAATAGTAAATATCTATAAATCTAAAAAATATCCTAACAGTACACAATACAGTACTCAATTTCTCACAATACACTTCAAATCACACACCAAATTTCACTTCAGATTACATTACACACACCAAATTTTACTTCAGATCACACACACCAAATTTCACAATACTGAGTACTGACACCGTCACAATACTTAAATTCTCATCATACGATTCTCACAGACTCACACACGTCTGACTGGCTGATAGCCTCACACACATACACGCATAGTCTTAAACTCTCAAATCTCAATTTTCAGTTTCTCACACACACTGACACGCATACATGCATAGTCTCAAACATCAAAGTTCTAGAAATAAAATAGGCACAATCTCACATACATGCAAGATTTAATCATTTAAATTTTCAAAGCCTGGACTTTCACGTTCATCTTCACAAACATTACCAGTAGTAGAAGCAGCAACTCAACGGTAATCGAATGTCCAATTTGTCACACTCGCACCAACACGTTCTTCATTTTGATGATCATCATCACCTCCATCTCCATCTCCAATATATTCATCACGAGCTCCATCCGTGTGTTCTTCTTCTTCCCCGGTTGTTGAGATGTTTTCTTCAAGTTCATCAATCCACTGAGCCTCATCTACACATTTGTATGTGCTAAAAATCAGAACCAATAGACAAAAAATCATACACGACAAGTCTAGAAGAGAAAAATTACCATTCATGGCAATGGCATTGCATATCTCAGCATCATTTGGCACCAAACCTTTCCGGTATCTATCAATTTCTTCCACATTTAGTACTTGGGGATCATCTTCTAAAATCCAAGCTTCATCAAACTTGCTAATGTCTTCCAAACAAATTGGGTCATAATTTCTTGTGGAGATTAGGGACCTACACACATAAGGATGCAAGTATGCAACTATATAATAAAAACAGCAAATGAACAAGAAAATAAATTAGAAAGTAGATGTAAGGGATCAAGATAAAGTTACTTTTGTTCTAGCCTTGAGTTGCATTGAACATAAGCAACATCATTCATCACTTGATGCTCAAGTCTATTTCTTTTTGTGGAATGTATGTGCTCAAACAAATGGAAGTTGTACAAGAACCCGGGCAAAAACTGATCCAGCATGGGCACACTGTCTAGAAATGGAAGCTGAAGTTGATGGGAAGAAGAAGAAGTGGCTCCGATGCATGTACTGCAATGAGCTGTTCAAAGGTGGAGGTATCCATCGACTAAAGCTTCATTTGGCAGGAGAAAAGGGTGATGTGAAGGAATGCCTGAAAGTTAGTGCCGAGGTTCGATATGAAATGCAGCAAAGCATGGAGACTTTTGCAGGGAAGAAGCGGAAGGCTGATGAAGATGCAAATCGTATTAGACGCGCCGCAGGCATAGTAGGTGATGATTGTATTGAAGTTTCTCCTCAACAGGTTGCTGCTGCCACTCGAGCTAGTCGATTGAAGAAAGGAAAAGGTGCTGCTTCCTCAAGCATGACAAACCGTGGAGCTGACCGATTCTTTTTATCTAGAGGTAAACCAGGTGATCAACAAACAATAAAGAGTGTGCTGCAATCTCAAGAAGTTGTTGAAAGAGTTGATCTACTCATAAATAAATGGTTTCTTGATGCATCTATTCCTTTCAATGCAACTAATTCTAGATACTATCATCCAATGATTGATGCAATTGCTAGTGTTGGTTCTAGTTATAAAGGGCCAAGTATGTATAGAATGCGTGGCCCTTTGCTATCAAAGAATGTTGAAGCTACCAAACAGTTTGCCGAGGGCTACTGGAAAGCATGGAAGGAAAGTGGCTGTTCAATCATGGCTGATGGTTGGACTGATAGAAGGAGAAGAACTCTCGTCAACTTCTTGGTGTATTGTCCAAAAGGTACTATTTTCCTCAAATCTGTGGATGCAACTGCTAGCTCCAAAACTGGTGATTTCCTATTCAAATTATTCAGCGATGTTGTGCGCTTTGTTGGAGTAGAAAATGTAGTGCATTTTGTGACAGATAATGCCTCAAACATGGTTCTAGCTGGAAAGAAATTAGAGTCTGAGTTCCCTTCACTTTATTGGTCTCCTTGTGCTGCTCATTGTTTGAATTTGATATTGTCTGATTTGGGAAAACTTGAATTGGTGCAAGAAGCAGTAGTACATGCATCTAAAATCACTAGATACTTGTACAATCATTGTGGCCCACTGTTTCTTATGAGGAAGTTCACCGGTGGCCAGGAGATACTCCGTCCAGCCCCAACTCGCTTTGCTACTAATTTTGTTGCATTGCAAAGTCTGTACAAGCAAAAAGATGCTCTTCGTACCATGGTTATATCAAAAGAGTGGACATCAGCCTCATTTGCAAAAGAACTAAAAGCAAGACAGTTTGTTGACCTTGTGTTGGACCAAAAATTTTGGAAAGATTGTGCTTCCATTTGTAATTTCTCGGAGCCTTTAGTTCGTGTGCTAAGAATTGTTGATAGTGACGAAAGGCCAGCCATGGGTTACTTATTTGGAGCACTACATTGTGCAATAGAAGAGATTGAGAAAAGGTTTCAGAAAAAAAAAGAGCAATCCAACAACCTGTTCTTAATGCTATAGAGGCGAGGTGGGATAAGCACTTAAACAAAAATCTGCACGCGGCTGGCTTTTGGTTTAACCCAATCAACCAATATGATGAAGAGCTTATGTTAAAATATCATACCACTACTTCTGGGGTTTTAGATGTTATTGAGAGATATGCAGCAAAAGATCCGGCTTTGCGCAAAGCTTTGACAGCTGAGATGAGGATTTTCAGAGGCGCGGAAGGGGATTTTGGTCGAGTTACAGCCATTGCTGATAGGGAATCAATGCTTCCTGGTATGTCCCTTTATTTTTTGGTATACTTATATGCATCCTTATATCTTGTAATTTCAGCATATTGGTATACTTATATGCATCCTTTCTTTGCTCTAGATGAATGGTGGTTGACTTATGGTTATAGTGCTCCAAAATTGCAAAAGCTTGCTATTCGTGTCTTAAGCCAAACATGTAGTGCTTCGGGTTGTGAAAGAAATTGGAGTTTGTTTGAGCACATACATTCCACAAAAAGAAATAGACTTGAGCATCAAGTGATGAATGATGTTGCTTATGTTCAATGCAACTCAAGGCTAGAACAAAAGTAACTTTATCTTGATCCCTTACATCTACTTTCTAATTTATTTTCTTGTTCATTTGCTGTTTTTATTATATAGTTGCATACTTGCATCCTTATGTGTGTAGGTCCCTAATCTCCACAAGAAATTATGACCCAATTTGTTTGGAAGACATTAGCAAGTTTGATGAAGCTTGGATTTTAGAAGATGATCCCCAAGTACTAAATGTGGAAGAAATTGATAGATACCGGAAAGGTTTGGTGCCAAATGATGCTGAGATATGCAATGCCATTGCCATGAATGGTAATTTTTCTCTTCTAGACTTGTCGTGTATGATTTTTTGTCTATTGGTTCTGATTTTTAGCACATACAAATGTGTAGATGAGGCTCAGTGGATTGATGAACTTGAAGAAAACATCTCAACAACCGGGGAAGAAGAAGAACACACGGATGGAGCTCGTGATGAATATATTGGAGATGGAGATGGAGGTGATGATGATCATCAAAATGAAGAACGTGTTGGTGCGAGTGTGACAGATTGGACATTCGATTACCGTTGAGTTGCTGCTTCTACTACTGGTAATGTTTGTGAAGATGAACGTGAAAGTCCAGGCTTTGAAAATTTAAATGATTAAATCTTGCATGTATGTGAGATTGTGCCTATTTTATTTCTAGAACTTTGATGTTTGAGACTATGCATGTATGCGTGTCAGTGTGTGTGAGAAACTGAAAATTGAGATTTGAGAGTTTAAGACTATGCGTGTATGTGTGTGAGGCTATCAGCCAGTCAGACGTGTGTGAGTCTGTGAGAATCGTATGATGAGAATTTAAGTATTGTGACGGTGTCAGTACTCAGTATTGTGAAATTTGGTGTGTGTGATCTGAAGTAAAATTTGGTGTGTGTAATGTAATCTGAAGTGAAATTTGGTGTGTGATTTGAAGTGTATTGTGAGAAATTGAGTACTGTATTGTGTACTGTTAGGATATTTTTTAGATTTATAGATATTTACTATTTTATTGCAGCATTTACGATAAAATATATATTATTTTGTATCTAAAAAACCAGACATTGAACCGGTGAACCAGCGGTTTGACCGGTGAAAACCTAAACCGAGAGCATCGCCGGTTCGTTCACCGGTCCGGTTTTTTAAACTATGATGATAGGTATCACCCAGGATCGTTTTCGTTCGATCCCCGGGTCACTCGCTCGCTCCTCTGACCTTGCCTCCCTGGCTGCCCGCCGTCGCCTCCATGAACTCGCGCCACCGCCCTGGCCGCATGCAGCCTCCCTGTTGCGCTTCGCCGCTGCGCTGAACTCGCGCCGCCGACGAGCAAAGCTCCGCTCCCGTCTGCAGGCCCCTATCCGGCCACCGATGCGAACATCACCTCCGCCACCCCTAGAGTGGAGCTTGGGACTGTGTATCCATGGAGAAGTTGGAGCTAGGAGCCTAGGATCCATGCCGAGGTTGGTCTTACATGGGCCACAGGCGGTGGTACATGTGGCAGTCTACAATCATGTTAAGAAGTGAGCCTAGCTCACTTGGTTAGGGAAGTGGATGTACAGCCCAGCCACACGGGTTCAAGTCCTCACAAATGCAGATTTAGGTTCTTATTATTTCAAAAATAAACTCGTTGTAGGGGCTTTTCCTACCGCATTCTTTTAAAAAAATGTCTACAATCATGTTGAAGATGCGCTCCACCCAGAAATGCTAGCACCCCTTGGCATTCTTCGACACCGGAGGAAAGGGTCGTATCGAACAGGATGTTGCGCCACTAGCACAACAACACGAGTGGCGTACAAGTATTTGGTACGCGGTTGACATTTTTCGCTAGTAGCAGTGGCGTAATTTTTTTCTGCACGTCACTAAAAAAACACTCCTATAAAAGTTTATCTACTAGTGGTATGGCCATTCAATATTAAATTATTTGGATTCTTCATAATGCATGATTTATCTCTCCGTATATCTGGATTTTTTATGTATATTTAATATTTATCTTGAGTAGTATTTAACTTTTGTGGCATTAATTAATGAATACGAACTCTCACCTCTCCTACCGTGTTAAATAAAAACGATTCTCATATGTCCCGTGTCAAAGCTAAAACTCGCCTAGATAACTAGCAGGTTGTTGGATGGCTAGGTGGGTGATTGTATCCTACCTAGCATAATTCAAACACGAGGTTTGACATATGTATGTCACGTAAAGACGAAGTATTCTTTCGGTAGGTGACGTTCCGTCGATAGCGAGGCCCCCTAGGATATGCTCATATTGTTAGGGTGTGGATGGAGTGGGTGCACATGTTGTGAGACCTCGCCGGATATTTTGTCGCAAAAATATACTAATGTAGCAAAACCGACATCGTCGGAAATATCGCCGGAGACTTGCTGGAAAAAAACCTCGCTCGAGACCTTGTAGCAAAAAAATTATACGATTATAACAAAACCACAAATCGGTAGTAGCAAACAAATATGCTAATGTAGCAAAAAATAAATTTCGCCGGAGACCTTGTGCAAAAAATGTTGCTATCTAGCAAAACGACTTCTCCGAAGACTATCGTCGGTCATCTTGTAACAAACGCTTTACAATATTGTAGCAAAAGCACACAACAGTTAGAGCAAAAAGTGTATATGTATGTAGCAAATCCTGTGGCCTTAGCAAAAAATCCCCAATATGAAAATCTGTCGCTCCGTCTGTAGCAAATCCGACGGCCGTCGGTAGCAACGACGATGCCCGTCGGTATCTAAAATGCCCGATCGTCTGTAGCAAAATACGCCGGTGTAGGTAGCAATGGGGCAACATCCGACGACGCCCCTGTCGGAGGCGAGCCCGTGCAAGGGAGCAGTGTCGTCGTTCCCTTACCAGGACCGATGCTCGCCATCTTGTTGTGTCGGTGTTCCACTTGTAGGACGACGAGCTCTAGCCAGTAAGATGGGAATGCGGCAAGCTATGGCGGCGCGGCGGTGTGGGGCAAGGAGCGGGCGTGGCGCGAGCTCTGGCGGTAGAGGACGGGGCGAGCTCCAACGGCAGAGCAAGCATGCGCCGTGACACGCGAGAGAGAGGACGAGTAGTTGTTGGGGCGTGCGATGGAATCGTGCATGGCCCCGCCACGAGCGAATGACACGACCCAGGGATAGAAAGTCACGGACCCTGGGCTAGGGGTATCATTTTCCTTTGTAGTGTGTTTGTAAAAGAAAGGCTAAAACTCTCACTTGTCCTTTTTTTTCGGCCCATCCTAACCCACTCTCCAGGATGAATGGGCCAAAGCCCAACAGCCAAATTCCTTTGATCGCGCACCAGCCCTGCCTCCACCAGTCTTCCTCCTCTTGCTCGCCCCTTATTAGGAACAGAAGCGACGGCGGCTCCGATTCCCCTTCCAGATTGAACAGTAAATTATTATGCAAAATCACCTCCTGCATCCGCACCCATTCGGAGATCGAAGCTCCGAATGCCAGGACCCATTTCCCGTGTCGCTTCAAGTGAGATGCGGCGGTGCCGGCTCTCTTCCTAGCCAAAGGTACTAATCCTGCAGAACGCGGCTTAAGAATTGAGTAGCTGTTGATATGTTACTCATTTTGTGTGTTCTGTGCTCTGTGTGAGATTTCAGATCCAGTATCAGTTCTTAACGCCCGATGAAATATCTGGATTGGCAGAAAGGGTGATTTGGTTTGCCTAGACCACTGTCCAATGATATTGTACCAACAGTGCAAGAAGATGATGGCGTGGTCTAAGCTAATTGACAGAAACTTCATGGTGCCCTCACTTCTAAACTACCAGGTATCCTTCTAATGCCTTGAAACATAACTACTCCAGGATTTGTCGCCTGAATTGCAATTAAGGTTTTTTTTAAACAAGAATTGCAATTAGGTTTTAGTATGTGCGTATAGAACAATCCTGAGAAGATATGCACTTGACCTACACGAAGTAATGATAGAGAGAGCGAGAGCGTCGTTTTGGCGGACGGGTGCCACGGAGGACTTTATTTTCTGAAAAATTCAAATTTGAAGTTTCAAAAAAATCCGAAAAATATAGGGACGTAGATAATGATTTATAATATCGGAAAAAAACATTTGCGCTTTTTGAAAAAATTTAAAAAGTCCTCCATGGAGGACGTCCTCCAAATCGATTTTTCGTAGGGAGAGCAGCATATAGTAGACATATTTATCTTGTATGTGTTGCTTCATATTAAAATACTGCCGGAAACACAATATGACTTCCGTGATCTTTTTGTAGGATAAAAAGAAGACATTTGTTATATGCACTTGTATATCTTCAATGCTTGGGAGAGGCTAGACACTTTCGTTATTGCCTTGGAGATGAACACAAAGGCTTTTCCTCTTTTGTGTTGTTGAGCTATAACCTGTGGCCTTACTAGCAGGGAAAGATCATCGACAATCTATGGCGAAAACAAGCTGTCTATGGTCGACTACATCAAAGACTTGATCTTAAAGTACTGCAAAACAGCGCAGGTAACACAAGCTTGCTCTATCATTTGTGCTTTTGTCATGGAATTCCGTCGTGATAGACATTTTTCTTCTCTTATGAATGGTTAAATGCAACTTTTTCTTAGATATATTTATTTCTCTAGACCCTCTTCCCTGGTTAGTTTTGCTAGAAACCATATTTAAGTCTTTTTTCTTTGTTTTTACTCGCTTTAAAGTTTGCTGAAACTAGCTTTTAGTGTTTGCAATGGTTTTGCTCTATCCCTTGTTCCATGGCCTAGATAGTTAATGTGGAGTGAGATGTGCATTGGTTTGTTTCCAGTGAGCTCACGAGTTATCAACCTAGAGCTTCCAACTGACTCTAGAATCATCTAGGTTAGTGTACACATGAGATTAAGTAATTAGAACTTCCAGAAACTAATGGCACAACAGCACAAGAATCCCACCCTTCAGCTAGGTGCCTTGCTAGGTATGAATTGAAGGCGAGTCCATGTGCCATGTTAGACCAGACCAGAGGCGACAATTGTTTGTTCCGTGCGAGCCTGAGTTGAGCGGTATTTAACAGAAGTGCGGTTTGGACAGAGCACCGTGTTAAAAAAGCGCCAAGAGGGTGTATCCCCAACGCAGTATTTCGTGTCGGCTTCTAAATGTCGCGTAACAGCATTCCCAACCCTTCGGCATGTAAGGAGGTGGATATAACCGCCATTAGAGCCATGCACTGTTGTAGTGAGTATATTTCTCTTTTTCTTTTCTTTAGTTGGTATTCAATCATAAAGTCTAAACCTTTTTCATCTATTGGAACTTCTAAAAAGTACATAGGATATTTTCCAGCATAGTCATGGTTTCCAAAAGAAGCAGAATTTTCCACAACCAAGCTTTTTCACAATTTGAAAACTTTCTTGAAAATTTATTTGAGAGCTAACGTTTGTTCAAAAAGCATAAAGTGAATTTTAATCTTGATCGCATAAGATCATTTTATAAGAGTAGTATGGTTCCTATGTATATTGCAACCTGTCCACACCACCATTAGTCAGATGGGAAGCAAGGCCTAAGGTTAGGCCTTATCTTTGATAAAAAATGGTAATACTTTGACAACTGACTATTTTTTTTTAAAAAGTGCACATCCTTGCCTCAAACCCTCGAGGGATTTGAGATAAGGTCCACTTTCTCCAATTATCTTAACCCCTACCTTCCCACTAGTCACAATTTTCATAACCAAATATATCCACTTGCTAGGAAACTTATCATCACCATTACTTGCACTAGTAGAAAAGGCCATTTGATCTCGTCAAATATTTTTACAAGTCATTTTTAAAATGCACTCTAGATTTTTTTTATTTCTACGAAGATCATTTAGCACTTCGTGTAGCACATATAACCTTTTACATATATTTTTTTAGAAAAGTTGTATTTGAAGCTCTAAATTCTCCCCATATGATCTGAATTAGTCTATTAACTAACACTTTTAGGAGGAATTAGACATATACTTCTCAATGATCTGCATCTTTACCCTTAGGAACCCAAGTATTAATTGCACTATAATTGATTCTAGAGACATCTAAATTTCCATTTAAGAATTCCTCTAGAAGATTAAAAGATCGTGCCTATTAAATCCCGAAATTCCTGAAAGTCGGCATTGTAACCATCTTGTCCAGTTGCTGTGTTTGTGGGTATTTTGAAAGGTGAAAACAACATCCTTAGGTTCATACTTATTCAAAATTTTGAGTTAAAAATGACTCTCGTTAGAAATTCTGCTAACTCCAGTAGTTTCTAAATGAATACAAGAAGCAACTGGTTGTCGAAAGAGTTTTTTTACATTCATTAATATATGATTTTAGATTTGACTTCTATACACATTTAATTTCTTCCTCTATATGCATTTAATTTGTTTTGACCTCTGTATGCATTTAATCTCTTCCTCCCTAACTTTTTTCTCAATCGAGTTTGATAATTTTTTTGAGTTTTCTGTCACCTCCACTCAGACCACTATCTTCTCTTTTCTTATCAGACTCATCCAATTTTTTAGCAGACCTTTTATTTCTTCTTACACTATCTCTATCAGTATTGTTTGTTCCACCCTTTCAACATTCTACCAAATATAGGAGGGACATCAATAACTTCAATAGGGACACTAAATACATTATGAAATATAGCTTATGGTGGATCTAGTGATACTGATTTAGTATTGTAGACCTTCGTAATTTTTTAAATATACTTGGTCAAACATAATAAGCATTTATTTTAAATAACTAAATTTATATGCCATGTATTTCGAAACAGAGGAGGTAACTGATGTGAGCCAAGATCCCAACATGAGCAAAACCAATGCGCAAAATGCTGATTGACATGGCTCATCTTGATCTGGTGGTGGCATAAAGGGTGTGTTTGGTTTGAGCACCAACTCACCTAACCAAAATATTGGCATGACCCAAATTTTGGTGAGCCATTGTTGTTTGGAATTATAGCCCGTGTAACTGCTAATATTTTTGGAAAAGTTGCTAGGCCTTCATTTGGTTTGCAGCCAAGTAACTTCACAGACATTTGACAAGTTGTCTTTACTTGCGCTTGATTTGATTCAGATTTAGATTTCATGAAGGGTGAAAAAAAAAGTCGGCTTTTGTATGCTGAAACAAATACATGTCAGAGTATGACCTGCGATGGCCGAGAAAAAACACTGCTGCATACATGGATTAAACTAACAGCCGCACTTATCGATTTATTTAATAATCATCACCATATAATAACACTTCCCACAGACCTACATCGGGTGAGCGGGGCTGCAACTTTTTGGCAAGCAATTGGTACGCCCTCAGTGCGCCTAGGCGTTGGTGAAAATTACACTGGAGAGTCGAGGGTGGGCTGGGGCGAACCAAAATTTTGGAGTCGTTCCAAACGGAAGCCAAATCCCATGGGCGAGCCAAAAATTTGGTAGCGTCGGCATCGACTCTAAACCAAACATACCCAAAATACCTTCCCGAAGCTCATGGCTGTATAAGTAATAATGAAGCCCACACACACACCTTCTCTATAATAATCAAACAATATTTGACTTTAAACCAAATAATGAACAATTTTCATCTTGACATTAAACTACATCTGTACAATAGTCCAGCCATGGCTCCGCCGGTCTCCTAACTAAATTGTTAGCAGCAGCGGCATAATAAAGGCATAACAGGTGATCTTATATTTTTTCTTTGTAAGGAAGGAAAAAGATTGATCTCATCTAATTAATTAAGGATAAGATCACCGTACGGGCATACATGCTTCCTTTGCTCAGTTGTCATCCTCCTCATCTGCATCTCCAGGCTGCGCTAGGGTGAAAGCACCGGAGTCATAGTAGTACGAGCCTTTGGTGGTCGCACGCTGCCACTGATGGCAACTCAGCCACGACATCAGGTAAGGCACCTGCTTCGGATTCACCCCGGTACGGCACACGAGCTTCTTCATTTCATCCACGTACCTGCGGAGGCGCGACAAAGTCTCCTCGGGTGGACCTTGACCATCCTTTGGCAGCCTAACCGAGTCCCATAGGTTCTCCATGTGCATAATGTACAGGCGCTTGCCTGGCTCGACCAACGCCGATAAGCCCTTCATAAGCCGGATCCGTGCCAGCTCTGCCGCCACGTCGTGGTGCACGGACAGCTTTGCAGGTGAGCACCCCGATCGTGGTCTAAGGACGAACACGTCCGTGTCAGGCAGCTGCTTGCTCATCATGTTGAGGCTCCGGTACTGGCCTCCGATGGTCACAAGCTTATTTTTACTCTCTGCCACCGTTAGGTAGACGATGAAGTTCTTCTGCTCGCCGGCATAGATGTCGCGGATCTCTATCTCCCCGGAGAGTTTGTCCGGCCTCACGCTGTTGTTGTAGCTGCCGGACTCGATGGATGATATGGTGATGCTGTCGTGAGCCCTTATGGTGATCCTGATGGAGGTCGCGGCGACCCTCAGGATGCTGGCCATGAATAACTCCATGCCGTGCTTTACATCTTGGAGGTCCCCAAAGAGGGAATAGGTGGCTGAGGTCTGGTCAGCGATGTACTTCATGCTCTCCGGGTTATGGGAATTATAGTGGACACCAAAGGTGTGCACCGGGAATTCGGGGCTGATTTCATGCTGTGTGGGAATCGGCGTCATCAGGGATGACAGAAGCAAGATGCAGCCTACGCCGATGTGGCCTTCCTCTGCTTCACGCCCCCGCAGTATCTAGTACATATACATACGTATAAAAAGTTAAGAAAAAAGAAATGATCACGTAATACGAAAATTATATGTTACTCAGGCGCAGATATACCTGGGCTCCCTCTCGTAGACCAGCGGCTACATTGGTAATGCTATAGTCTATGACGAAATTATCTTTTATTGTGAGCAGGTCTAGGGCATCAGTCTTGCCTTGGTCGGTCATGAATGTAAGCTCCATTAGGCGGTGTGGATGGGTTTGGAGCAACACAGCGGAGAGCCGGTCATTCGAGCTGAGCTTGTTGACAACGATCCTCATGGCTGTCAAGTAGCCGGTGAGCCAATGGTGCGGGTACACCGAATCAAATACTACTACCATGTCAATGCTGGGGCGTGGCATCTCCTCCACGCGGCGCCATGGCGGCGCCCTGACCTGCACCAGGACAGGGAAGTCGCTACTCATGTCGGCATCCGGAATCGCTTCGCTTCCTGTGATCGTTCTTAGCTTCACCTGAATTTTGGTAACCCACCATCGCGCAGTTGTAACGGTAGATATGTCAAGTCGAAATTAAAAGATCTAGAGAATGTCTGAAACACAAACACATATATGGACATGCAGCTTACCAAGTCTCCTTTCATCTGTGAATGTGAACCGGCCGATAATGCCTGAAAACGAACAAAGGTGGTCTCAAATGTAGTAGTAAGCACATGTACTAGTGGGCATGAGCATATATTGGGGTCTTGGATGATCTCTACACTTAAATTTTTCTTGGTAAATGTTGCGTGGATTTTTTTCACGATAAGGGCAAATATATTGATATCAAGTTGGTGCCAAGTGTACTCAATCTCTGCAATAACATAATGTTAAAAGCAAATTGAGACGTGGATACACACAAGCAAAAAAAATTAAAGGGAAAAAGGAAAAATAATTGGACATTACATCGAGAATGTCATGCTGAAGTGAAGGACAACAATCGACATCCCTAACAACACTAGGACTACGAGATATATATTATTCAAAGGCAACATCTTCATGAAGGGAAATGCTGAATAAGCGCCGCCGTTGCCGGATCCAACCACTGAAGGCTAGAATACAGATCCTCATCCATATAGCAAGTCCAAAAAAACTCCCAGCAATGCCTTCAATGATGTGTAAACAACGTCATTGCTAGGTACAACCAATGAAAGTCATACTCCGGAACTCAACAGAGAAGCACACTTGGGCTGCGCTGATCTT
This sequence comes from Avena atlantica, assembly GCA_910589765.1. Lineage (NCBI taxonomy): Eukaryota > Viridiplantae > Streptophyta > Magnoliopsida > Poales > Poaceae > Avena > Avena atlantica. The sequence continues at coordinate 526,735,415 of OU342733.1, forward strand.
GATATGGCATCAGTGGGTGGATTATATGCACACTCATCTGCCTGAATTTGTGAGTTCAGTGCAGCAGCTCACTCTGACGTGATCTAGACGAAAAGACCGCAGCTCGCGAAGTGGAGCAGCAGCCGCGACATGAAGTTCCTTGCCTTAGCTGGATCTCGATGGTGCTACCTAAACGGTAGGTATAGACCCAAGTCACTGGCCGCCGGAGTGGAAACAACCGCAAAAGGGCCACTATGAGAAGCCGTCGGGTGACCACAGAATCTGAAGGAGAATCCCTGACCAGATTACGGGCTATTGTGCCGTCTTTTCTTTGGGTAGCCACCACCCAACTGCATTCCTCTTCTCCATCAGGCATCACTTCCTGCCACTGTAGTGCCCCACTTGATTGTTGCTGCAATGCTAGGCGCCAGCATCAAGTAGCTCAGATTACCAAAACCTTCACGTGAGGAAGGAGATGGACGATTGATAATGATGGCACTTCATCTAATGGTGGTATGGATAGGGAAGCTCAGAAAAGTGACAAGATCACATGTTTCAGGTGTGGCGACAAGGTGGCCATATGGCAGATGCTTGCACGACCATTCTATGCATTTACTGTGAGAGGGCGATACATGAGGCGAAAGACTGCCATTTGTTGTCGATGCAGAAGCCCACTACGACAATCTACGGGGTTTGTTGGAGTGATTTGATGATATATGAGGTTCCAACATCGGATGAACTCAAATTCAAACATGACAGTCGTAAGGTAGGGAGAATCAAGGTAGATGTAGGATCTCTCACGCCCCAACAAGTTGTGGCTAAGCTGGGGTGGATAGTTCCTGATAAGCATTAGAGTAACAATTACGAAGGAGATGGTGAGTAACAATTCCGAAGGAGATGGTGAGTAACAATCCCTCTGTGGGTGAGTAACAATCCTAAAAGGGACAACAACAAAAATAGTGGTGCAGATATTCAGAAGGAGAAGAGAGTTTCGGAATCATCAGGAACTAAGGCGTCAATGGTTGGTAACAATCCCTCTGTGGGTAAGCAAGAGGCTGACGTTCATGTTGGAGAATTTTTTTTGTGCCTCGTCAGAGAGTAAAAAAGTTACTCCCAAAGTGACAAAATCCATGAGCAAAATTCTTGTGTCGAGACGTTTATGGGGTGATCGTGCTGATGAACAGGAGGACCTGCCCTCTCCTATTAGTAGGTCAGCACCTCCTAGAACTGATGCTGTAAAGTTAGGCAGGGAAGTTGCTGCAGCAGCTCCTGCCGCGATAGAGATTATGCCGAGTTCTGCCATCACGGCAGCGTCTTGTGATACCACTATGTCTGGCGGCAGAGACCGCATTGACGAATTCTGTTTTGACAAGTATCACACCACCTCGTCCTGGAGAGAAATCCTCTTTGTCATCAAAGTCACCGCATACTGTTACATTTCCACCATCTCATGCTGGTGCTGCCCCTCGTGATGTTAGGCACGAGCAACAGCTTGCTCACCTACCGCGTATGCCACTCTATCCGCAAAGGAAGATCTTCAACAGTGCTTCGCCTATCACACCTAAAGGGACAGGGGCTTTCCTTGGTGGTCGATATTCCCAAGCTGAATTGGTGGCTTTTGGCAGTGTCAATGTTGCCGGTTCCGTTCAAGTGAGTGTATCCGTGCACAGCCCAATGACAACTCTTCTCAGCTGGAGAGAGCTCAAGTTATTGCACAACAGTGTGACAACTCTCGAGGTACCGATTTAGTTTCAAAGTATTCAATTTCTTCAATTCTGAATGACATTGTTGCAGCTAGAGCTGCAAAGTTGGGGGTCTCACCTAGCCTTATTTCTGATTCGATTAAGTCAATAAAAAATCTGGATTTGCAAGACCTTAAAGTCAATCAAAGATACGAGCATCTAGTTATAGTGGTGGAACCTTAAAGGAGTAGGTAGAGAAGACCAAAATAAAGATCAAAAGAGAGTAGGCGTTTATGATGACTGTGATGTTATTGGTTAATTTGGCAGGGGATGTGGTTTGGCTATGCCACGATAAAGCCTGGCCTATAACCAATGTAAATATATGTACCTGTCCTGCGTGTAGACTTTCAGAAATATCAACTTTCTTTAGTACTTCGACAATCTCAGCTATCGTAGGCCTTTCCGCACGATCGATCTTCACAGACATTAAAGCTATTTTTATGCATGTCTTAACTTGCTCTGATGTATGCGACGACATTTTTGCTTGTAGCCTTTTTCTCCAGTTTTCATGTACCTTAAAGATGGAATGAATGAGCAAAGGCAACGGAAAGTAAGGCACAACATGGTAATTATATTGTAAAAAACGGACTTTTCTTCATGATAAAATATATCTTCCATACATGCTCAAGAAATTCTTCTGAAGACAGCTCAGCACATTTGGAGTATCCCCCATGCCCTGCTATTATTCGTATGATTGTAACACCCAAACTGAATATATCATACTTCGGGGTGATTTCTTGTCGGTCGATGTATTCTGGTGGCATGTATCCACTGCATAGTATGCATCTAGTACAATTATTTCTATAATTATAGAAAAATAAGTTCATTATTTATCACATGGTATCAACTTACTGTGTTCCAATAATTTTGGTCGTGATGTGTGTTTTTTCTGAATGGAAGAACCTTGACAAGCCAAAATCACCAATTTTTGGGACCATGTTCTTGTCCATCAGTATATTCTCAGGCTTCAAGTCTAGGTGGTAAATAGGATTTTGGGATCCATTATGAAGATAACTTAGGCCCTCACAGACTCCCTTAATAATTTTGAAACGTGTGTGCCAATCCAATCCACATGATTCATCTGTAGAAGTAAGCATGAGGTGTAACTCTTCTGAATAATTTTTTTTTACATGCAACATATGTGCGAAGTAGGGAAACATCATACCAGAAATATGCTTGTCAAGGCTTCCTCCCTGCAAGTATTCAAAGCAGAGAATTCTTTCTTCCACACGGGCAAAAACATAGTCACCTTCATGCTTCATCAGGCGATGTCCTAGATGATAGCAGTAACCAACCAACCGAGTAATATTAGGATGCTGGGCCCTCATAAGGTTATTATATTCATTCGTAAACTGCTTGTCATCAAGCCCTGGAATGAAATGTAGCTTTTTAAGGGCAATCTCCTCCCCATCTTCCAACACTCCCTGTTACAAATTAGTCTTCATCTTGAAATTATGTAGCATATTATCATTTGAATTACGAGATAAAAGTAATAATCATATATTTTTACCTTGTACACTACTCCATACCCACCACGACCAATTATGTGCTCTTCAGAAAAACCATTTGTAATTTGTTCTAAGAATTCTAGTGTAAACTCCCTAGTTGTAGTAGTTTCCTGTTGTAACATAATCGCCATTGTATCTTCGTATATCTCCTTCTTGGATTGACTAGCTTGGATGTTTCTTATCTCTGATAACACGGTACATATGCATTAGTAAAGAGAGACATCATGTACGCATAATTTATTAGAAAACAGACATGGTCAATTTAGGTACAAAAATAATGATGCTCCATATATTTTAGCCTTAGAAAATAGACTTCCGTGGTGACAATTCGTGCAATGGCATATATAGGTGTATTTTCAAGAGAAAACTTAAAATATTGTAATTTGGACAAAGGGTTGAAAACCCCTGGGAGCGTCTAGAAATTGAAATCACATGACTTCTTTTTCGCCAACAAGCAGCCTCCCGTGATTCCGGCTACTAAAAATTTCCCTCTCCTAGCTGCCTCACAAAAAGTAATTATAAATAGGGATCGCTATATTGCAGTTGCACTCGAATTCCTAAAATCACGGTTGATTTCTAAAAGTCGCAATTCTAGTACTAGAGAATTTTTAGTTACACGAATTTTTTTTTCACCATCGCTAAGAAGTAAGAACGTGTCTGCATTAAAAAATTGTGATTGAGCAAAATTCCAAAGGTGCAACCCAAGTACTGAAAAAGTGCAATTGGTCTAGTGGTAGTGAGTCGACGTGCGTAGCATGAGGTTACGGGTTTCAAACACATCTTTGCATAGAACCGATGGGTGAAGAGTAACTCCGAGAAGTTGAGAGGAACCCGAGATTTAATATAGCACCGGAATGTGTAGACAAACTAAGGAGAACGAAGCCCAAAGTTAAAGGCATCATGCTGGCTTGTGAAAACAACGAAATACAGAATAGCTCATGACCTCATCCATAAGATAAAGTTGTCAACGTATCTCATGCAAGTAAGTAGACATGGGCAATTTTCCTTGGTATTTTTTCTTTGCGGGGAATTTTCCTTGGTATCGATAGTAGATTTTGCTAAGCTATATATGCGCTAGTTTGCTTGTGCTCTTAACAGTGAGCTCTTCTGGTGGCAATAGTGAAATTATGGGGCCATTGGCTTAGAAGCAAGTTTAAGGTTTTTCATGGGGAAACAGCAGACACAAGAGATACATGCAATTGCATAGGTGTTTTCTCGAGTAAAGAACTTCTAATGTGATACTAGAATAGTTCAGCCCACATTGAGTAATTAGTTCTTTTACGCTCTCTATCCTCATTTTCTTGAACAAGTTACTGACTAGAATACATCTTTCAGCCTTTGTTGCTACCTGTTGCAGATAAAATCAAGAAACGAAGTTTGACTGTTGCTATATCTACACGCCAATAATCCTAGCGCAATACGTATGCATACCCTCTGACTGCTCGGTATGTGGACCCACATGCCATCCATCTGTTGAGTGTCCTGTATATGACTCTCGACAAAACCACCATTGGGACAATCTACCAGGCCATTTCCAAGCGACTAGACACTGAAACTCAGCAAACCCTTGTGCCATGTGTCACTTTCATCACCATCTCTGGTCCGTCTGTTCACTTTAGTTTGCCGAGCACCGATATTTGACACTCAACAAAGCTTCGCTGAGTGCCCGATAGAATAGACTCAACAAAGAACTTCTTGGTGACAGGTTCTCCATCAAGCCTCTTTACCGGGTTGCTTATCAGAAATAACCTAAAATCCGTTAGTGATGGGCGTGTTTGGTAATCTGTAGGGTGCATGGCATTAGATATTCCCACCTCATACCTTCTTTCAATTATTTGGTAGGTTTTATTTGCCATCAGGGATATTCCAACCTCAAAGTCATATCCGCAAAGTCCCCCAAACATGCATTGGTGAATTTATTTCTCATTGTTGAAATATGTCATTCGATGCAAAAACATCTTATTTGGTCATGAAATCCGTTATTTATTACTGGATGTCATTTTGGTGATGAAATAGTCATTTATTTGTTTACATCTTATTTCGGATCATTAAATGCTTGATGCAGACGACCGACAATAATACACATGATGTTCCTGATGTTGGTGCTAAAGCAAATAAGACCAGAAGATGAAATTGGACGTCTTTTATGTCATCATTTAATGATCCGATGTACAACATAACAACAAAATGTGTCACGATTGATAATGGTTTCAAAGAGATCCATCTTACCCAAGTTGCAACGTCGTTCACTCATTTTGTTAGTTTTAAGCGATTAGCATCCAAGTGCATAGTTATCTTCACAAGTGGTGGAATAAGTATAATAAATGTTCAATAAAGAAGATTACATGGGAATTTTGGATGATGAGAACAATACAATAGTGCTAGAAAAGCAACATTAATCGGGCCACATCCAGTTATTTACCTACATCCAGCTGAAATCTGATTGAAATGTCTTAGAATATGTAATTTATTGCTGAAATGTGCTAACATTTGTTATATACAGATAAAATTTTCCAAAATCTGGTTATATATGGTTGAAAGATGTGCTATATGTTATATGGTTGAATTTGTTGAGATGTACGAAAATTTGCTACTTATTGCTGAAATTGTTTTTTTTGTGTGTGGACATGTGTGTAGGCACATCCGAATGATGCTGAATTCCTGAACCCACCACTTGTTTCCTGATGCTACTCAAATTGTTTCATGCTATCAAATATGTCACCTTACATTGCTTTATTATTCAAAGTTCTAATGAACTTTTTGTTATGTAAGAAAGCGATTCTATACCAAACATACAATGTCGTGGCTCACGGTGGCAGAGGTAGGGGAAGTAGCATTGACCATGACTCCCCCATGGTTACCTCATTACAGTTTTTTGGTATATGTCAAAAAAATCCCGGCGCCGACGGAACGAGATGAGTTCGGTATATCCCCATTTTTGTTTTGAAGTTTGTGAATTTCCTAATTTAAAAATGATGATTCTTCGTAGCAAGGTGAAGAAGAAAAAAAACTACATGGTCGGAGGATGAGGACAATGATTTGTATTTCATGTGGCATCATCAAACAATTGTTGGAGCCAACCAACCGTTTCAACAATTTTGGAAAGAAATACATGCCAATTTTAATCACTAGCGGAGATGCTAGGTCATTAGTATCGATTATGAATAGGTGGACCTTGCTAGTAAAGCGCTCCAATGCGGCCGACTAGAATCTATGATTATGAATAGGTGGAACATGGTAGTATGAATTAGGATGATGCTATCACTTTGCTAGTAGTGCGCTCCAATACGCTAAATAATGGTGTTTACGTGTGATTTTAGAAAATCAGGATGATGCTATCACTTTGTATGACTAATTTATCAATATTTATGAATTAGGAATGTTTATGTGGTATGTTTTCATGTATCCATGTGCTCAATTTTGCAAATTATGTTCAAAAGTATTTTTACTCCTCCAAATTATTGGGGATCGGATCCGCGTCACAAAATTTGGAGGACTATATTTGCTCCTCTAAAGGATAGGGAGCCTTTTACTCTAAATTTTGGGGATGGGTTAGAGATGCTCTTAGATCTTTCACTCTCTCATTGGCCCCAAATAGTCCATTTAATTTCATTATGCACAGACCTACAATTCCGTTTATTTAATCAACCATGCAGAGTGGCTGCCGTGGTGCAGCATACATCTCACAATCCCTCCAATCTAATTTGCTCACACCTCCACGGTGTTGTTGCTTTTTTTTTGAACGGGAGGTGTTGTTGCTTGTTGATTCCCGACTTAGCTTGCTAATACTATGGTCAGCGTTGAACGTATATAAACCGGTGGTGATTGGTATAATGGGGCAAAGTGGGACAAAACATGACTCCTTCTATGTACAGTTCAGTGCTTTGATTTTCTCTATTTATTGAGGAAAAACATTGAGATTACAAATCAATTGAGGTGAAAGATATAGTTTTCGGACTGAGAAGAGCTCAAGCATGTAAATAGACATGGACGAAATCTTCTCTGGTTTTGTCGACAGATAGCCAAGCTATGTGCTCTTTTGGTTGTATACTCCTAGGGGGTGAGCAGTGAGCTCACCTTTTTCAAGAAGGGTTGAAGAACCTCCTCATAGAAGCTGAGATTTGGCGAGACGCCTAAACAGAGAAGCCAAGAGGAACATACATGAAAACTGTGTATACTTAAAGGGTCAGAAAAGGAACTGTCATCGACGTAGGAAAAATAAGAACAAATTGACGTATATTGCATCTAAATTAGCAAGAAAGTGTATATACACATCAAGAAAACAGATCTAGAACAAGAAGATTCTTAACTGGTGAGTAAAAGTAAGCAAGAGTTTGCGTACACTTTGTGCTAAGCAGCCGTACGTGCAGGAGATTGATGATCGAAGACCTGCCGAACGCCGGAGGATGAGCGGATCCGGTGAGCTAGCTAGCTCGACGATGGCCGGCGCGGCGTATGAAGGATATGTCGTATAGGTGCTTCCTCGTTGACGAGAATGATATATATGTCATATTAGTCATAGAGATCCCATCTCCAGCTACCATTAATTGTTCGCTCTCGCTCGCACCTTGCAAGCATAAATTGTGAGCGATTAGACTATACTTTTGTTGCTTCATTGATAGTACTACGCTAATTTTATATCTGATCTATGTGCTGGCTCTTTGACGGAAGGATGGTGAGTCACATGGAGGATCCTATCCAGCTTGTCCACAGAGGCTTAGTTAATTGTTCCTCCAGGCTGCAGCACGATCATTAAAAAACCCTGGACGGAGGCGCATGTGCAACATGGGCACCACCTGCTTAGGTCGAGGAAATTGTGGGGGGCCCAAACCGAACCTGCCCCAGGCCAGGAGGTCACACGGGAGCGCGTGAGGGCGAGGGTGCGGCGCCGGCGCACCTCCTCCTCGCTCGGTCGCGGTGCGGGAGCTCGGGCGCCGGAGCTCCCTCCTAAACACTAGGCACGGCATGCATTTGGCACAACCTGCAAGACCAATTTAGTTGTCAATAATCTTAATGAGGTGTTCAACAACTACATATTCAAATTTTAGGATAAGCAAATAGTGACCATGATTGAGTCGATTAGAACCAAACTAATGCCTAGATTTGAAACAAAAAGAGAAGGGGTAGTATCCCAAACAGAATAGGGATCCCACCGGCGCTGAGTTGCCACGCGAAGGAGGGACAACAGTCCGGAGGCGCCGTATAGCCCGCCTCGTGGAGCAGCCGGGCTTCCCACGTCTGCAGCGTGCGTCAGTCGGAAAATCTCTCGGCCATGGCTTTTCGGCGAAGTTGGGGAGGTAGAAAGGTGCGAGCGTCTGGAGTTCGCCGGAGTTGGGAGCGGTGTGAGAGACTGCGAAGGGAGACGGCGAGATGTACGCCTTTTTATAGGCCGAGTTTGGCGGCGAGGGCGGAAGGGATGTAGCGGCGAGGGCGGAAAAAAGGGAAACGACGGGAAGGATGACGACGACTCGGCTTCTGTCGCTGACAGGCTGGTCCACTCGGCGAATTCGCTTCGTCCGGCGTCGCCAGGGCGTATCCAGGTACGGCCTGGGGAGTCCGGACCAAAGTTGACCCAAATCAGGACGAAAACAGGTTCATGGGTACACGACTAGCCCGATTTTCGGTGTCCAGACCTAAATTCGGCATCCGGATCGGCGTCCTGAGAAGAGTGGAGATGCCCTTACAGATTGCATACGACAGACACTATAATAATTTATTATGATCAATAAAATGTCATTTTCCTGGCAGGTAAAAAAAACATTGGTTATACATTGCAATTTTCTCTAAAAAAATGGTTTTGTGTGCAATTTCAAGTAAGATGAAATGTTTTCTCTAAAAAAAAATTGATTTTGTGTGCAATTTTCTCTATGCCACGCCATGGGCATAGTCGATCGCAGTCGCAGTGACAGCATGTTACGCAGCTAGTCACCGCAGCTGCATGGACCAAATAACCACGCAGGCAAGCACCCTTGTAGTACTCCAACACGTGAGCTTCCTCCACGGAATCAAACTCGGCCTGGAACATGTTAATGAAAATGGAACATGCTGACTAGCTACATTTAGGCCGGTGCACAACAACACGGGAATCAAACTTCTTGCATGATTTAGCTGGAAGCAAAGAGCATTTCTGTTAATCTGCATGTTTTTTTTTGCTTGCATAAGGAATAACTAGAGATGGATTTTCTTTCTTTCTTTCTTTCTTTCTTTTTGAGCAACCAACCCCTTTTCATATGGGCGATACTAGGCGTCCTCTAAGGGATTTGTGATTTTCATCCTCTGGATCTCCAGCCAACCACGTGTCTCCTATTTTCTGTCAAATCCCGTTTTTGCTACAAAACATATCAATTTTGCTATAAAACGTCTCGCTTTTGCTACATGTAGCAAAAAATGGTTTGACTCACAAAATAGAAAAAAGACTAGACCTCGCCGGAGATCTTGCCGGAGACCTCGCCGGTGACTTTGTAGCAAAAAAAAGTACTAATGTAGCAAAACCAACTTCGCCGGAGATCTCGCCGGAGACTTTCGTCGGAAGATCTCGCCGGAGACTTTGTAGCAAAAAAAAATTGCGTTGTTGTAGCAAATTCATAAAACGGTTGTAGCAAAATAAATTAACAATTGTAGCAAAAAAGGTCTATCGACGGAGGAGAAAATTTCTCCGTGCCTCTGTATTAAGGCCGTTGTGCCCCTGTAGCAGGGCTTCATACCGTTTGTAGCAAGGTCATTGTACCCCTGTAGCAACACCAGACATCTCTTGTAGCAGAGCCTTACGCTGTAGCAACGCCTCTGCGCCTCTCTAGCAGCGTCGGCGGGATTCTGTAGCAGGGCCTGCCACGAGTTGTAGCAGCGTCGTTGTACCTCTATAGCAGGGCACACCGCCAGTTGTAGCAGGGGCACCGCGCCTATATAGCATCGCCGCCCGCCGTTGTAGCAGGCAGCGTCGGTTGCCACCATATGTTAGCAGCGCCGCCCGCCGTCGGCTGCAAGGGCGCCCACCATGGTTGCAGCACCGCCCGCCCTCGCCGCCAGCGGTAGCAACGCCAGCCGCCGTTGCAGCACTACCTCACGAGCTTGGTGTCGAGCAGAACAGAAGAGGGCGTAGTGGTGGTGCAAGCGCGCGGCGGCACCAGTCACGAGCACCATGCAAGCGCGGAGGAGGAGGCATGGCGGAGGAGGGCCTGACGGAGGAGAGAATCGCGGAGGAGCACGGCGGTGCCACGAGGCGGAGGGGCGGTGTCGTGGCTAGGCGGCAGCATCGCGGCTGGGCAGCGGAGATTTTTGTTAGGAGTTTTGTTGGGAGGAAGGTAGAAGAATGGGTAGAGATAAGGTCAGGCCCACACTCCCGTGTACGTCCGTTTTCAGGCCTAGCTGTGCGACCCGGGGGATAGAAACTAGCGATCCCCGGAGGAGCCCAATCATTTTCCTTTTCATATAGAAGAAGGGCAAAAATTACCCGTACTGTACTAGAGAGATATGTTTATTTTATACACTAGTATCTAGAAATATACACAGCGTCCATTTGCAAAGTCAATTATGCTCTACATGGGAAATCAAGCTTCTTGCACATTTTTAATTTGCTGGAAGCAAGTTGTAATAATTTCGTTAATCAGCATGCTCTCTGTCTAGGGAGCAACTCAACTAAACGAGATCCCCTGATCTGCTTAGGTTTATCTTGGTCAATTCACTTCTTCCTCTTCTGGTCGTCGTTGCTGCCACTACCATCTGGCGTCATTACCAAACCTTGACATGGACATTGGAGACTCTGTCCTGCAAAATCGTCTGAAGCTCTCAAACCAGTTTCGGCAGCCGTCTTTACTTGATCTGGATGGAACAACAACATTGTGTTTTCAGTTTCTTCAAGCTGGTTTTGCTTGCATGGTTCACTTCTTGTCAGTTAAGAATACTGTGTGTCGCCAATTAGTGTTAGCGCATGGATCATGTGTGGTCAATATATGTTCTGCGCTCATAGGCCATTTATGTGTTCGAGGAGAAGTTAACAAAAACTGCTGGCAAAGAAAAAAAATCCGGTTTCGATAGTCGCATAAGTTCTGGATTCACTAGCCTGATGCATCATTCGGATCACAGAAGTTACATACGAGTTTGGTTAGTGGAAATAAAATCTGAGATGTACAGTCAGCGTGGTCAAAATCGACGCAATCTGATATCCTGCATGTGAGTTCTTTGTCACATGGAGTCTATTCCTTCCCAGTGAGATATAGATGCCTCCAAATGATCTCAGAAAATTGGCTGAATGCTGTTCCCGCGTGAAAACACTGATTAGCTCACCCTATTTGTGCCCAGCATCAAATTGCCTCTTTTCAGCCCTTGTTTGTCGAATGGCCATTCCACCATCACCTGCACAGGTTTAGACCACCACTATGTGAAATCCTGAAATTTTCAGAATGCTAGCTGGTTCTGTTAAGCTTCATTATTTTAGTAGTAGTTCATACCTCTCTTACACACAGGTTTTCATACCGCACGAGGACCTTGTACCTGCGACAGACCAAAGATGCCATGTACGTATACCTGGTAAGCAATGGATGCTTCAGTTCCAGGAACCAGGCTAAACATTCAAATTTTCATCTTACCTGAAATGTTGGAGCTAATCCTAGGCTCCGGAAGAATCTTCCTTTTCTTGAAACCTGACACTCCGTGCATGTTCAGGTCTCGATGATAAACCTACCAATTATGACCAGGTCTCGATGATAAACCTACCACCCATTTTCAGCTTCGTCAGCCATCCCTCGACATCCTCTTTTGGAAAACCACCATGCTGGCATAGAACATCTTTTAACGCAGCCGTAACATCAGCAGGCATTTTGGTAGAAGACCCAGCGACGTATATCGTGGCCTCCTCCGAGCATAACATGTTCAGCACCCTCGCGCCTTGTTCCCTTATCTTATCTTGTACATAGACCTTCTGAGGTTGATCCCTAGAAAAGGCCGCAAAGAAACCACCTCCTTTTTCAAGGGACAGCACCCCCTGGTCCTTGGCATGATTTAACCAGAATTCCTTGTACAGAAAACCGGTGCCTTGATTTCTACAGCCGAAGAAGAATAGAATAGGAGCAGTTGGTTCCGCTGCGCTCTGTGCAGCCCTTTCCTCCACTAATGCGCGGAATGGTGCGCATCCTGTTCCTGGTCCAATAAGAACGAGAGGAATCGATGGCCGTGGAGGGGGCAGGGATCCTCGCTGGATCCAACATGGTATAATGTTCTCTTCATTTGGGCAAAGCCCCGCTAGCCATGTAGAGCAGAGACCATGCCGTGTCCTCTTTAACGGAGTACGCCATGATACAATGCTAACAGTCAAGTGTACCTGATTTGGATGGACTAATGGGGATGATGATATGGAGAAGGCTCTTTTCTTCAATGGAGGCGTCAGTTGCACCAACCACTCAAAAGGCATGTGCACTGAGGGAAACTCCTCCAACACCTAAATGCATAACAAATCCATGTCACTTTGAACCAAAAAAGTTCAATTCAAAGGAAAACAGGCCTGCTAAAGTATGCACTGCAAGAACTTTTTTATTAAAATCGGTGGTGAAGACACTACTTACTTCCAGAACAGTCCGATTCTCCTTCTGATTGTATGAGTAAAGGTCGTTTCTTCCTTCAGGAGAAGTAAAATACTGGAGCTTTTCCTTTTCATTTTCATCTGTTGCAAAGTGGCTCATGATCTACAGAAGAACATCAGAGTTGTGTGAGCATAGAGGTGGCATACTGGTCATAGACATCAGGATTTCAGAGGCCAATATAAGATATCAAACAACTACAGAACATATGTGTAAGATGAAGCATTCAGGGTAATTTTCCTCTTGCCTCAAAGAAATATCGCCGAGGGGAAGCTGATGTGACATCCATTGTCAAAGCAACAAAGGTCTTTAGCTTGATGGGATCTACCAAACTGTTCATATGTGAACCTTTGGAAAGTTTGTCCACACTCTTTTCTTGAATCTGGGAATACAAAATATTGTTTCTCTTTGGTTAGCTAGATCACAGCAACAGATAGGCTAGTTGAGAAGGTATATACGAAGACATAACCACATATAGATGTATCCTTCTAATGGATAAAAGTCAAGGATCATCCACTGAAAAATAAAAAAAGGTGCACTGTCTAACGCAAGATAAAATGCTGGCTACTAGAGCAAACAATCTTGCTGAAGACCGTACTATGTGAATTTCCAACAGAGGAGTGTGCACATAGCTACTATTGTGGGCAACAAAAGTGTAAAGAAAATAAGCTGCCTCTGTAGCAGAGAGACACACATAAAAAAAGGTTAGAAAACAGATCCACATACCATTATGTAACATTCTGGATCCAACTTACAGCGTTTAATGAAATCATCAACAGCTGATGGATTCTGACTTGGTAAAATTTCTAGGACATCACCAACTTGATAACTGATGGGCTAAAATGACAAAAAATTAAACAATTTTTTAGTTTCTTTCAGAAGATGATTGCAAGGAATATGATTATACGGATCAAAGAACATACATAACATCGATCTTCCAATTCAAAATGGCGGACATCTTTGTCAGAATCTCCCTTAGTCAAACATTGATTTGTTACCTAAGATGGTTAGCAATAGCATCAACAAAATAAACTAAGTAAAAAATGGGATCTACTAAAGTATAACGCAATTATTGTATCATTAATTTATTTTATAGTTACAATACAGATGAAGCATCCCCATAATGAACCATTACTAATTTATTACTATCCCCGGCCTGAGTTTGTTACACCACAGCTGACAGCCCAGCTACTATTTGTTCACGGAAATCCCAGCTATTATGGCTTATTTGAGAATGTTAAACATCTGACCATGCTGATTGAACTAACTGAGCAATAGAACATGACAATCATGACAACAAAATGCAAGTTGAGCTCGATCATGTATAGTTACAGGTAAAATGTACTGCTTAATCATCTACATAACTATCAATTGCTGGATCAGCTAAACATTCATAACAATACAAAGATTTGCTGGATCAGCTAAAATGTACTCCCTCCGTTTCAAAATATAAGATGTTTTAGGTTTGTGAAGAAAATGAATCTAGACTTCTTTTAGTGTGTAGATTCATCCCAAAGTTGAGTGAACCTACATACTAAAACAAGTCTAGTTCATTTTCTTCACAAACCTAAAACATCTTATATTTTGAAACGGAGGGAGTACTGCTTAATCATCCACATGTAGAATTGCTGGATCAGCTAAACATTCATAACAATACAATAGGAACTGATTTTAACTGTTACGATCTTACATAGGGTGCAGAACATACCATTTGTAACATCAATTGTGGTTCTCCTTCATTATGGCACTTCAGAGCAGGAGAAATTGAGCGTGCTCTCTCAATTAATGTTTTGGGGTCTGGGTAAGATGACATACAGAATCTATAAGAAGAAATATTACATGGCACTTTACAGATTACTGGTAAACAACAGCAAAGTTGAGACCTCCCACCTGAAATGGTGCTATCTTGTGGAGCCGAGTAATAGGTGACTTCTACCTTTGCATCCCCCAAAATATTCAAACTAGAATGAATGGCATGAGATATCCTTGGTAATAGTGAAGGATATATCTGATTTAGGGATTTCCACAAAGCCATCAACCACGGATCTAGAGCTCCTTCATACCTGGTATATAATAACAAAATAATTCAGCAGTAACTTTCAGGAATTGCTTTGGAACTCCCTGAAAAAAGGTGCTTTCTAAAAAACAATGCTTAAATGTAACCCAAAAGGCATGTAATCTGACTTCTCGAAAGCCCACACATGAATATAAAAACAATAGAAAATACGAAAAATGATATTACAAGCGTACCCCAAAGAATGTTGATCATTTCCCAAGCCTTTTGGTATGATTTGTTCTGCACCAAGATCTAAAAGCCTTTTATCGAGCATCTTTGCAGGAAGCTGCAGCAAAAAACACGACTGTGAATAGGAAAATAGAAACAAGAAGCATGTATGGTTCTAAAACCCATAATGGTCATGATCTGTGAGTAACGGAGAACAATCTAGGATTTTTCTTGAAAAGAAAATGAGCACAAATACATGACACTCTAGCCAAGGGAGTAATGAAAATTTAGCATGGTTGATCATGCAGCAAAAAGCGCATGCTTAGAACATATAAAAAAGATTACTTCCTGATTGTGTGTAAAACAGCCTATGCCAATATGAACTTGTTATTTTAATGATGTTTCTAGCTATTAATTTGAATATGGCATAACTCTAGAAAGCTTCGCAGCATTTTCTCAAGCTCCTGTAGGAACTGAAAAAAGTAACTTTGATTAATGATACAATTACAGGTAAGGCACAATCAAGTTGTGTCTCCCAAATCATTCTCTGAAACTGCCAGCAAAGCAAATGAATACAGTGTTGCTATAACCATAAACTTATTTTCTAACAATGCGCCCCATCATGTGTTGCTAGAACTTTGGAATGTGTTATATCCATTATTAATTCTCAAAAACTAATGAACTACAGATCATTTCAACAAATCAACGCAAATGATTGAATTAAAATTTAAAAGCAGCACATAGCACAATAGAAGGCTGCAAAATCTAGAATGAAGACTCACGTTGTAATTCGCATAGCTTGAATCGCCGAGCCCAAACACGGCATAGTGTAACCCTTCCAGCCATCTCTCACCTAGATGTTTTCTGCGAAGGTATTTCCAAAATTCCTGCCACCCGAAACCCAAACAAAAGATGGCAATTAGAAAATCTGCACTCTAAAAACTACCGAACAAAAAAAGCATTTCAACCTTCAGTTATTATTGATCAAAAACCTCCCTTACCTTCATGGAATCTGGGGGATCGCCCTGCCCCATGGTGGACACAACGAATACCACATACCTTTCGCCTGGCAAGCAACTCTGCGCAAACAAGTGGAAGTAGAAAGTGATGTTCATATGACATGAGATTGGAGGGTTTTGGGGTGGGTTTTTTAGGATTCCCAGCTTACGGGATTGAAGATATCCATGGAAAGAAGGTCAACATCTGGGCAGCCTCCACGCTCAGCCTCTCGGACTACACGTTCTGCAGCGTCGATGGCGTTGCCAGTTTGTGATGCGTAGAGTACGAGGAGGCGGCCAGGCATCGGCGACGACGAGGGCGCCATGGAGTGGTGTTTTGTCCTTGGGAGGGCAAATGGAGTCTGGCCTACATGTTCCATGTTCAGTCTATCAGACCTAAGGCATACATCCTCTTTGACATAGATGCAAGAAAGCAAGTTCATTATGTCTTCTTTAGCGTACAGTTATGGTATTGCAAGTAAGCAAGAACATTACCTGCTACTCTCTATCTTACCCAACAGATTCTCTGAATGTAATTCAGTGCCCTAACCCTGCAAACCAGAGTGCAATGAATAGGTCATCAGTACACAGCAGGAAAAAGAAAGATCGGGTATCCTACTTCTACAATATCACAAGAAGAGTGAACTTGGTGGAAGAATGGTCACAGGATGAACGAATCTGCTGATAAAAATAATTCGATGTGTGTGCACTGCTTGAGCCCCCCTCTAGGTCGGAGCGAGCGCGAACTAAATCGGCTAGAGACCGAACTGGGTACAAGTCCTTACCTAACTCGAATGCGGGAGGGGAAGCAACGTCGCTGCGACGGCGAGGAAGGCTGCCGGGAGAGCACAGGAGGAGGTCGATTGACGGCGCCGCGCCGGAGGAGGAAATCCCGCCGTCTCGCGCCGGGGGAAGAAACTCGGACAGAACCCTTTGCACCGAGTGAGTCGGCCCGCAGCGAACCGCGACTCCCCAAGTGGGCTGGCCCACCCAGTTTCCTGGTTTTCGTCTCGCGGTTTTCCTTCTCGTTTTTGTTTTCGTGGCCTTTTTTTTTCTCATAATCTCTATTTCTATCTCTACTACTCTACTACTTATAAAGAGGCAACGAGATTTTCTCTAGACGTATCTCATCAAATATACACGGACGTATTACACCACACGATCGGGTGTTCTAAACACAATCTAACAGTTTTCATTAGCCTAATAACCCTTCTTGGTGCATTTAGCAAATAGATTCGACGGACTAAAACTCTATCGCACCCGTACCCCGCGTTTCGCCCAGAGTCTGTGTACGTTCCACCCAGAGTATGCATAGGAAAAAAAAGAAATTGTCTCGCTTTCGACGATCTGGACCCTTCCCTGTCGCCTCCCGACTTGACGACCCCTAACCCGCATCCCCGCCGTCCTACTTCCGCTGCTGCCCTCTCTCAACGCGCCACCGCCTCACCATACACCGTCGCCCCAGGGCTTGTCCCGAGATTTCAGGGGCCCGGAGCGAAACTAAAATTTCGGGCCTCTTCCTAATTTTTTTATATACAAGAATAAAATGATGAAGAATAAATACTTCAAGTATACTCGTTTACAATATTCATATAAAAATGACAATGTTTACATATTACCTTCAAAATTTCTCCGTGTATTCCTAGAAGCGAAGTCGGTGATAATAAAATCAATATCAATCTCGTCTAATAACTTCTTCTCGATGTCGAATCATAAATAACCACACTAATTTGTTCCTCATCAACACTAGCAGATTTTGTAGGAGATGAATCAAATGTGATATCACGATCACTTACATTGTTATTACCCGCGTTGATGTCATCGTTCTCTTCTGTACCGATCTCATCCTCTAGATCAATATCATTATGTTCCTCAATAAGAACTACTACCTCTGTTTCGGTTTACAAGTTTTGCGTATACTTCTATGTCGTTAAATTGAGCAACTTAGTACAAGGTATATATTATAAAACGTATATCATCGAAAACTGTAGACTTTGTATTTTTTAATGATATAATTTTTATATTATATAGGTCAAATTGATAAACTAGATACACATGAATGACTTGTAAACCGAAACAGAGGAAGTAGTGCTAACTCAATTGGATTCCTCAAAGTGCTCGTGTTACTATCTACAAATTTATAAAGGGATCCTCTCTGTGAGTCAATCAACTTCTGCTCTTCGTTCCTCTTTTTACTTTTCTTAGCACTGGAATAAGGTGTCATAACCAATTAACCACACTAAAAATATAAAAAAGAACAACTAATTAGAACAAAAATTAGGAGCAATGTTAGACCGCAAAAGACTGAGGTCAAAAATTCAGAATTCGGACCTGCAGACGTTGAACGGCCAAAGCGAGACGAGAGACAGGCCACAGACAAAGGCAGATGGCGAGGGGGCGAGGCGATAGGCGACGATCGGCCAACTGGCGGCGGCTTGCTGCTTACCGCGTGCGGGCCTTCCTACGATCGACATCGCAACATTGAGTCGAGGTCGAGGCAGGAATCGGGATGCGGCGTGCCTTCATATGCTACGATCAAAAAGGATAGCTGATCTAATCGCAGGTTAGGTACGTGCTGTGGTGATGGACTCCAAATTTAAAACGTATGTGTATGTTTAGAAAAGTAAAGGACCCAATCTAGCTCAATAGAAAACTCAAAACTACTACTTTTTATCTTTACTATGATCTATTATCATAGCCTATATATGCAGCACATATCTGGGGAGGGCCCCCCAAAATTTTGGGCCCGGGGCCGGCCCTGCGTCGCCCCGAGAGCCCTCTAGCGTTAGCCTCCGTCTATTGCAAGGAGGACGTCCACGACAGCGTGGCCTGGAGCTGAATTGAGTACTAATCCCCTACCGCCATTGAGATCCCTCTCCACCGGTGGCTGCCCATCTGACCACGGCCACGACCCCGACAAGGACATCTGGTCCTATCATGCCCCGACCTTTTACGAGGAGGAGGTGCGGAAGCTGACCTTCCCAACTGGGTTCCCTGAGGCTGGTTGTGGTGCCCGTGGTGGACAACTCGAAGTTGGCCTTATGCATGATGTACCGATGTGTTATGATGATCTCAACATACAATGAGTTGGTCGTTCAAACATTTTCTCACTGTTTATTGGTACCAATGATCCTTCTTTGCGGAGCAAAATTAAATTCTGATTTTTATCTGGCACCATATCATGTGATGTTTCCTATGGTTATTGGAATTTTCTCAGAGCATCATCTACAGACTGCAGATGTCCGGCCAAGTGTTTAGGTATTTTTAGTTACAGTCGTCTACTATGATTTTTTACTCGGTAAATAACATAGCACGCATACGCTAGAGTAAACATTCTATCGCTTTGCTCGAGTAGACAAATCACAACGGTTGTCAAGTGAGACCGGAGGCTATGATTTTAGAAGGAAGTGGAAACATCAAACCATGAGGCAGGAAATGGGGCCTCATATTTTATTCTTTTTATATGCTTGCCCGTCGTAGTTTCCCTAAAAAAAGTAAGACAAGCTTCAGGGGCGTTGTGTGCCCGGTGTGAGTTCCATGCTGGCTTCAGACAATCATCGTCAATCACCTGCTTATTCATTGATCGTGTTGGTTTAACTTGCAAAGATTCACCTGAACTCAATCTATAATATTGTAAGACCGGTAGTATGGACTATATGCCCAACAAACCTGGAGAATATGAAAGGTATTCACCTTGTGCTAAATTTGGTTTGGCCCGAATTCTCAAGTCTTCAATAGTTAATACTAGAACATCAACATAAAATTTAGTGTTGTAGAAGATAAAAAAATGAACGAAGGTATAAGTAATTTAGACATAGTATAAATCACAATTAAGCGTCGTTGTGTTTTTTGTGTTGTTAGCATTAAAAGGTTTATATTTTTACCTATACACTTTATGCAGTATAATTATCTAGCCATGTTTGAGTACAATTGCTTTAACTATTTGTTCTTGACCTAGTGCTTCCGTAAAACTTGCAGTACCCTTTGTTCATCATTTTGGTTCTATGGGGGCTGGACCATATCCTTCTGATAGTGTCATACAGATTGGACATGTGAACGTGCAATACATAGAAGGTATTGGTTCTATTATTGTGTGCATAGAAAAACATCCTACCATGCTTCAATTGTTATGCAATCTTCAGTACCAAGCAAGAATTTTGAGATCGTAATTGTCTTTTTCATGTGTTTTAATTACTAGCATATCTTTCTTTTGAGCTAACCTAAGCTCAGAATTAAGTGATTCTGTCGTAGCTTTACCTATGATGACTTTCATATGCTTGTAGTATAGAAGGTATCGTGCACACTGCTGATTTTCCATGTCCCCCTACTTTTTTAATAGATTCTACTCTCTCTCTCTCATATCATTAGAACAATTTCTTTTGCTTTGCTGCTTTTGTTTTAAGAAATTGTGAGATTTGTCAACCCGAACTCAAGTGATCAGTGAATATGGCTCTCCTCACGTCAGCCTTTGCTTTAGTACAAGGGATATGAAGTTAAAAAACTTCTAACTTCGAAGTCAAATGAAGATCTACCTACATTTTCAATGATTACATATGTATTGAAATATTTCAATGCTTTTTTCCTTATGCTAAACATATAGCACTGATAGATAAAAGAAAGTTAGGAATTACTTTTACACCAAATTTTGTTATGTGTGATATAATGAAAAGAACCTCTCAAGTATTTTATTTTCTAACATTCTTGCTTTTAGTCTTAGTCCTCTTTATTCAACATGTGATCAATTCCTCTATGTCAAAATAATAGGTTTAGAGTCAAATAAGATAAGTAGTTGGGGGCATCCCTGAGGAAGCAGAGTATAAGCCAAGCAATCATTTTGTTTACTTGGCAGATTTAAATCTTAACTGAAAACAATGCCCATTAGGCCGAGAGGAAGCAGTGACTCAGCAGATTCTTTCTTTTATTCATTGCATACATTATACTTTTAGTGCTTAATTAAAATTTTAATGAACTATTTTTCTTGCATAAAAATCTTAATGCATACACATGCCTTTCTTCTACCCAATCTCGAGTATTAGTGGCTTATATATCTTTGAAGTCTATATTTTATCCTATGCATGAAGCCCACAAAGGATGTTGAAGAAAAGTACGCTCTTGTATTTCGTGGAAGAGAACCACCAGAGAAATGGCATTCACCTTGTGTATCTACTTTTTGGTTAATATCCTTGATTACTACTACAACTCTTATACTAACAAACTCACCAACTTGATCAATCTCATGAATAAATAGGTTTAGGTAATTAGTTGATGCCAACTCTTTATTTTCTGTATCCTTAGATTTAGTTATGTCCAATGTAAACTGCTGCTAATTTTATATATGCTTTATATTTAGCAGAGCCCTTCGCGGACAAGGCTTGGAAGCAACAGAAACGAAGGGAGATCCTCTAAATAAAGTTAGTGAAGCCAATGCTTTGATGAAGTTGTTTCTGAAGCATTTGGTTCGTGATTTGTAACTCTGTGGTTGCTTGAACTTTTGGGTCAATTTAGTCATGTTATTTGTGCACTTTTCAAACCAACATGATGTGAATTTTTTTGGGGATATCTTAATGTATTTTAGATTTGTTACCGGCATAAAATATTGACATGAACTTCTGAGATGTTGGTTGGGTTATTAGACAGAATGTTTACAAAAAAATAGCCAATTTGGTATAACATGGTTCTCTATTTTGCACATTCTTTTTTCTCGGAGTCATCAACACATGCCCCATGTTGCATTCCTGATTGCAAATTGGTACAGTTTTTTATATTGTCGATTGCATTTGATTGTATTTTAATATACTAAGTATATGACTTAATCGTTAAATCTTGTACCTTTTTTATTTCTCAATTAAGGAATTATGCCTTCTTGTACTAATGGGTATAGGATTCAAAGATATTAATTTGATAAACTTGTGAATTGTGATTCAGGTACATGGACATTCACGGAAATTAACAGAAATTGGTATCACGATCCTCCAACAACTGCTCCGTGACGATGCTAGCACCTCCACATCAGTGCAATGTATACAAAATTTGTTTTAACTATTCTACCATTTGAGTATTTTTTTTATGGTTTCTTAAAAAGCAGTGACTAATTGAGTTCTCATGTTTTCATGAGTTGACCATGTCTTAATGGAGCATGAGTGTTTCATGTTCAAAAAAATGTCTATTTTCAAAAGGAAAATCCGGCCGGCCCTGGGGCTTTTTTTTACAGACTCGTTCTTTAATCCTTGTAATAAATTGCATTTCAAGAAAGTGGGAAATCACATTGATCCTTAGAAAAAAGGGTATGTTTATTCATTTTTGAACATTAAGATTGAAATAAAGATGGGATAAGATTACTGTGTTTTCAGCTTCATAACTATGCCACGCTGGTTTTGGGTTTTGTAGTACTTGTGCTAGATCATGATCACCTTCATCCAAAAAAAAAAAATAGCAGCCCACTTGCATCGCATGGATGTGTGGGTAAAGACTCAGCACACTCCCCTGGCAAAAAAAACTGAACTCAGGACACACTATTTGAGATTTAAGGGCCGGAGACACAGCATTTCACAATTTGAACCCAACTTTAGCATCAGCCTACTTCTGCACAACATTCTCCAACCACAGCTTCTGTCCCGGATTCATGTATCATAATCCCGAGGCCCCATTCGGATCGTGGAAGCTCCATAAGAGTTTGCCAGGGGAAAAGAACCTGACATCTACAGACAGGTCGAAAAACGAGAAAAATCTCATCCTATTGCCGAGTTCTTCCCGGGGTTAATTCCCCTCTGGCGAGATCGAGTCAAGTATAGGCTTTCAGGTCGGTCTCAAAATGACCTCGTGAAAATATGGTCGCGTGCAATCCCAGCACAAAGACCCTGATGATCAGCTCACCCTATTCGTACACATTAAAATCGCCTCTTTCAACCCTTCTTTGTCCAATGATGTCTCCACCATCACCTGCACAGGAGTAGGCCAACACTATGTGAGCACCTACGAATTTCAGTATAGTTGCAGATTCAGATAATAAGCTTGACGTTAGAAGCTTGTACCTCTTGCACATTGTTTCCATACCGCGCAAGGACCTTATACTTGAGACCAACCAAAGATGCCATATATACCTGGTAATTAAGTAATAGATGGCTTCAGTTCCAGGAACCAGGCTGCATAACCGTGTGACCACTAAACATTTGGAATTTCCATCCTACCTGAAAGGTGGGAGCTAATCCTGGGCTCCGGAAGAATCTTCCTTTGTAGACGTCTTTAACTTGCTCAATGTTTTTCAGCTCCTCAATCAGGGAATCCACCTCAGGCCACTATGATACAATAACCTTGGTTTCAATACCCCGAACCCTCGAATCATGCTCAATGAAATATGAACTCGTGCATACCTCAAAATCTGCCTGTGCGAGTTCAAGAGATCCATCAAGTGACTCTTCATCGCCAATGACTGGTTCCAAGGCCCCTACCGTCGGACTTGGCTGCATGGCAGGGGAAAGGACAAGAACAACAAATGAGAAGAAATATCTGAAAGTAGAGACTTAACATTCTGAGAAAATACGAGGTGAAGGGGGAACCACCAAACCCTCCAATACCTTTACATCTTTAAGTGACAAAAAGATACGGCTGTTGTTGAAATCCAGCTGAATAACTTTAGCATCAACAACCTGGAAACACAAATAAGTTTAGCATTCAAAAATTATATAGCATTATGAGCACTAGTGAATTGATCTGTTAAATATAGGGAGACCCGTGTAACAAATAAAGAAAACACATGGTCATTTCATGGGGAAATATAGCATCAGTATCCAGAAGATTAGCAGATTCAATAGTAAACTTAAAAGAATAAAGAGTTTAAAAAGGAACTAATCGCAATGGCTGAAGTATTACCTGACCAATTCTGTAAGAAACTGATGGATCTAAGGTTTCATCCCAGGACACCTCCCACTGCTGAATCAGTGCAGGGACTTCTTCAACCTTTGAAAGAAACAGTTAGCTGATGAACTAGCTTGAAGAAAAAAATCATCACAGACAAGAATGTGACCTACCTCCACAAATATCCCAAAGTAAACAAATCGCTTGATGGTGCATGTGACGATATCTCCAACATTAAGCCTAGCCTGCAAAATAAGAAATTAATATTTATGGTTGTGTGAAAACAAAATTAGAACAAACACTGCCTTTACTCCAATAGGATACTAAGCACTGACAAGTGACAAAGACCTATTTATTTCATCTCAAGGAATAATTCTATTGCCAACACTTAGTAAAAAAAAATCTTTGTCTGGCTTAATTTTTAAAGCCTGTTTCGAGGAAAAACAAATCTTTGTCCTACAGAGAAGGGTGCAGCTAAAGAACTAGGATGCGAATACAGGAGATTCAATACATGTCCGCGCGTAAAACTTGACTCAAACAACCAAGAAAACTGAACTTGGCATATTCAATAGGTTTCTGCAATTGAATAAAAACGAATCAGGAATATTAACAAGAGAAAAAGTACCATCAGACTTTTCCTTTTCTGTATCAAGTCGTCACTTTCTTTTGGCCTCATAGAGAAAAATAGTCGCTTGGAACTCCTGTCAGCCAGGACAACTGATACTCGGAGCCTCTGGAAAATAATGGCATGTTAAAAAAAGAATACAAACGAGATTGAATGCTGAGATAAAAGCAACCGAGTCATACTTGACCAATGAATGATGATAAGAACTTGGATTTCTCTTCGTCATATGTTCGGAGAAGTTCTTCAAACTTCAGCCTAGACTGCAGAGTTCCTTGGTCCTGATGAGCTACTTCTGAAACTGAGCTAGATTCTGGTTCTATGCTCCTATCATTAACCTCAGAACCTTCTTCCATGCTCATACTCTGCTTGTACAAGGAAGGATCACCACCCTTCCTTCTTAACCAAGTCTCAAAAGCTAAGAATTTCCATTTTGTAGCAAGATTACGATATGGTAAGAAGCCTATCATTGAGTCAAGTGACACCTGGTACAAATTCATAACAAAGCTCAGACAAACATCAAAACAGGGACATAATTTGATAATAACAATTGTTGATTCGGAAAGGACCAAGTACATACGACAAATCCCTTCGCACTGCAGTTAATCAGCTCCACCTCAACCCTTTCGCCAGTACTTGCATAATGCTCTAGCCTTATCCAATCACTCTCCGTGATGTCCTGTGTTAGTGATTCAGTAGCTCAGTATTCATATTTGCAAGAACTAAAAGGCTCCTAGGGGGCATCTCCTCCCACAAAAGCAGCATTCACTCCAGTAAGTTCGGTGGTTAATTCTGCAAGACTGTAAGATGTTGAAGCTCAAATATCAGGAGATTCACATTACCTCCAGTGTTGATGCTAAGACATTCCCTCCATCGTCAATATAACTTTTTTTATCATCACTATCAACTTTTTTCTCAGCATCCACTTGAGATGGCAATGTTTCAACAGACAGGTCTTTCCTACAATGTAATAAATGCCGTATTAGCTCGCCAGGTAAATCAACATGGAAGAAACCCACAACGAACATAGTACTTCACAAACAAAAAAGCAGGGAAAAGGCACGAATTAGTGCAACCAGAGCTTCAACAGATCAATGTACAGCAAGTGATGAAAATGTCTGATAAAAATATAACTGCAGTATTCTACCTCGGTCTTCCTTGCAAGAAAGCTTGCATAGAGAAATTGTTGTCGGTCACTGATTGGTTCTCCAGAGGATAAGAGTCTACTTGTTGAATTAAACTTTCTTCAGATGGTTGTATTCCTTGAGAATACTAACATAACATTAACACATGGATGACAAAAAACTAATTATAGATATATGATGCCTCACTTACCTGCCTCACGTTCATTGGTATCCTCTCCAACAGCAATTGATGCCGAGCCAGCAGAGGCAAGTGCGGTAGCAGTATCTTTTGTGGCCTCTGGCTTTTGAAGAAGAGAAATGTTGGATAAATCCTCAACCATATCCTTCCTCATTTTCAAGTCGGTATCTGGTTTCATCTTCAGCTCCGGTTCATCGTCTTCACTTTGATGCACGGTGGGTTTACGCAGGCTGACATCGACATTATCCTCTTTTGAGGTGCTTCCAACATCACTTGACTCCGCTGCTGCAGCTAAACTCTCCTTGCTAGGCCAGCTATCTTGCACCAGCTCTGCTTGTACTCTCGGTTTGCTCCCCATTGGCCGCATCAAGGTCAAAGAAGGTTTATTCACCTTTGGTTTGCTCGCTGCTGGTCTTAGCAAAGTCAAAGGTGGCTCAACTCGCTTTGGTTTGCTTCCTGCTGGTCGTAGCAAACTCAAAGCAGCCTCATCTAGCTTTGGTTTGCTCACAGCAGGCCTTGGAACACCCAAAGATTGTTGGTCTTTCATTGGCTTGCTTATTGCCTCTTCTGTGGTGGAAGCCCTGTCCTGCTTATTGGCTTCCATGAACTCCTTCAAGATAACATCCAACCTGTCCTTTTTGCTGGCAACTAGTTTCTCTACATCAAGGGATGAAGCATCTGGGTCTGACTTCTTGAGAAGTATCTGAAGGAGTAATTCAAATAGACGTAAGGGTTCACGACTGCTGAGAAGAATCAAGCTACAGAAACCATGTTTCCATAAACACAGTGCGAGCATGTAGTGCCAATTTGCCATACTGTGTGGCATACAGGTTCATGGTTAACAGATCCGTTAAGCTATGCCGTATATTGGACTTGTACTCGCATCCAGCTACTCCTACTCCTACTCAAGTAGTAAACTGCTTATTATAACTCTGACGAGTAACAACAGGGAACAGTTTGTGTTGCTAGACTTCCAACCAGTATGAAATTATGCATGATTGATATAATCTGTTAAAACTAGTTTAGAATGATTGATATACTAGTTCAGCATGATTGATATAAAGTATTAAACTGTGATTCACAACTCTAACTAAATCGAGTACACCGTGTCCAAACTCAAACACAGATAAATAGCACATGGGGCAATATATATTTTAATGTATGTTACTGTCAAAACTAGTTTAGCATGATGATTTTGAAGTATTAAACTGTGAGCCACAACTTGACAATATCTAGTACACCGAATCAAACACAGATAACAGCACATGGGACAGTATAGTTTATTGGATTTTGCATAGTTCTCACTATATTGTGCGCAAACGTTTATGTATCCTACTTGCCAAGATCATACAGCTATAAATAGGACCAATGTGGCCTCGCATCTCGAATTACGAATTAATTTCCATCACAGTGTTCAGATATGACAACATTTTAAATCTTATCCACAGTCTGGGGGCGAGATAATGTGCGGTGCAAATAAATGATGACGTGAGAGGAGTGACCTTGGCGAGGGTGAGCTTGGGGTCCTCCCCGAGGAACCGCCCGAACTCGAGCTCCATCATGTCCCACTTGTCCAGCGGCGGCAGGTCCCCTCCGTCCCCGCCGCCACCGCCGGCGCGCGGCGGCGGCAGCGGCACGTGGACGAGGCGCACCCGCCCGGCCCCTCTGCTGCGGCGGCGGAGCGTGACTGCAGGCCGCACGGTGGTGACGGCTCCTGCGAACACGCCGGCCGCGGGGGCGGCGGCGAAGGCTTCCATGGCCGGAGAGGTTTAGCGGGATGGGGGAGAAGCGCGGTGGTGGTAACGGATAAACCTGTGGCCTTTTTGGCCCCTTCTTCTCTACTGCGTGAATGGCTGGATGCCTGCCACGTGGTGACATCTCAACCGTTTGATTGAATTAACAGTGCTAAATTCCTGCCTACATTTTGCTTGCAGAAAAAAAGGGCTTCTTTGTTTTTTCTGGGACTTTCTTGACAAATAAAAAAATGTAAAATTTGCTGCATATGTTATTTTCTATCACTTTACCGAAACACACAGTCTCCGAATGCCTGATTGTTTCTTTGTCAGGTGTTGTTATAATTTTATAACACATTTGTTGAACACATCGCATGACCAAAAGCAAAAATTTTAACGCATTTTCTTCAAACTTGCCATAGCATGGTCATCTCTGGAAAAAGGGCCAAGCTTTCCTTTTTTGGCCAAGTGGTGCATTCTAGTAAATGTGTCATAAAATTGTAATGGTAACTAGCAAAGACACAATTTACACTGTGTGTTTTAGAAAACGCCAGAAAATAACAGTGTTATGTAGAAGCTTTCCCAAAAAAAAAAACCTATATGAGACTGTGCGTAATTGTGTAGGATTAATTTTTTTCTTGTGCCCTGCCATAAGTGCTGGAAATAGCTAGGAAAAGAAACATAAGATTTTAGGGCACATGGATCTGATGTTATATATAACACCTAAGTCAGTTCATATGTATTGGATATCCTACTCGTGTGAGTTGTGAGGAGATATCCTATTACAGCCTTTCAAACGACCAAAACATGTGCAAAAACCTAGTACCCATTAGGCTTAAGACATGGGTTATTTTGGACTTTGCATGTGAGAAAATGGATGTTAACCCTCTCATCTTGCCACCACTAGGTAGTATGAAGAAATAACATGTGAGCCTCAATTAGAGAAGAAGAAGAATCAAGATAGAAGGGAATGAGAGGAAGTTGAAAGAAGAAGGTTGAGATCCAGCATCGGGTATTTCCCGTAGTATTGTGAAGTCTAGACTCACTGCTTTGTCTCCTCGTGGCTATGATTTTGTTCCAATCACTAATTCTTGTGTCCCAAATATTACCTACAATATCTAGACAAATCTGAATCCAATTTGGATCGGAGGGAGTACTATATGGTTGTTGTTTGCACCAACACTCAGTCCTAGGTTTAGGCTAAACCTAGTTTCTCCATGTATGTTATTCTCCCCTACAACTCATGTGGGGGGCACCTTGCAACATGCTTGTAGATTCTCACTTGGAGATATCTTGATCATCATGTTGGAGCCATTATTGTCGTTCTAAATCTTCTCGAGTTGAAGCAACTTAGAACTCACTTTTCAGGAAACCTTAAACCTAATATGAGCACTCAACTTTATCTTTTTCCTCTAATAATCTGATCCTTGAGTGTAGGGTGCATCCAGAAGGGCATGTGGACTTATCTTTATCGTAACGAGGTAATTAGGACTTGTGCTCGTAGACGAGTGAATGCTTGTACTGCATGAGAAATTAATCGTCCTAACAAATAAATTGTTCCACCAATGGTAGATGTGAGCTTTGAATGCAATATTTGTGAAATGTGAATTCTTAACACATTGGGTAGGAAATCATGTGTGTAGGGGGGGTTAAGTTTATCCAAGCTACATAACCAAAAAAATAATCGTTTGATGATATCTAATAGGCACAAGGTAGGTACTAGGTAGGTTTGTCGAGGTTACTTATGCAGGCTCCACAATGTTATTGATGCCGGTCCAAGTGGGAAACACATTCAATGCAAGGGTAAGTGGAAAATGCTTAAACATAGAGGAGGTTCTTGAGTGTCAGGTTCATATGAGCTCGGGAGTCGGGAGTGGCATTTCTGTATATGATGTATCGATTGACAATTGACTAAACTGGTAGTAGGCGTGGAAGAAGGAAGTACACCTCGATGGCGAGGAGGAAGTATGCGAGGCCAACAACATACAAATGGCGAACAAGCATGGCCATCTTCTTCCGAGAAGTGTGGGGAAGGGGGATGTGAAGGGAATATGCCCTGAGAGGCAATAATAAAGTGTTTATTATACGTATTTCAAGTATATGATAGATGTTTATTTTGCATGCTATAATTGTATTAATACGAAAACGTTAATACATGTGTTTAATAAACAAACAGAAAGTTCCTAGTTATGCCTCTCTCATAAACTAGCTTGTTGATTAACAAGATGATCACAGTTTCCTGATCATAGACATTGGATGTTGTTAATAACAAGATCAAAACATTAGTGTAATGATGTGATGAACATTCATCCGAAGTATAGCATTACAATCAAAGTCATTAAGTTTATATTGCTATAACAACTTACAAAGTGATCATTAGACCATGAGATCATGTCAATCACTAACACCGGAAGAGTTTCTTGATGACATCAAACGTCACACCATAACTGGGTTATAAAGATGGCTTCAGAACTAATAAAGTATTATGTTGAGGCTCATGGATCAAGAGTGGAATTTGTTCATCCTGATGACAGATAGATAAACTCTGGGACCTCTCGGTGATATCACATTGATTAGCTTGCAAGCAAGTGATTTGATCACTAGAATGTTATATCACCGTAACGAGAAAAGAGTGTATGTTGGTAACGAGATCAAACTAGGTATGGAGATACCGATGATCGAATCTCAAATATGTAATATATCGTGAAACAAAGGGATTAAGTTACTAGCGTAAAAGGTTTCAACGATCACAGGAAAGTCATCGTTGAATGTGTGGGAGTCAGTATGGATCTACAGGTCCCGCTTTTGATTATTGATCGGAGAAGGGTCTCGATCATGTCCGCGTTATTTACGAACCGTAGGATGGCACACTTAAGGGACACTGACATCCAGTTGGAGCAAAAGTTTCATGCCAGAAAGAATAACAAGCGCAGGAATTTATTTCACTAGATACCGAAATAGGTTTTCGGGTGAAATTGCGGAAAGTGTTTTTGCATGTGAAATGGAATACTAGCAAGGGGTTATATGTGAATGTTTGTCATTAAAGTAATTGACAAAATTCTGAATAAATAAAAGGAGTTTTATTTAATGAGAGTTTGCATTAAATTTGGTGGAAATAATAGCAATTTTGAGTGGAGGAAATTGAAGAGATTTTTGTGAGTGGAGTGTCCACCCACATGAATGAGGGGAGGGCAAGGGGGCAGCCCCCATGCGCCGGACACCCCCTTGGGGTTCCCTCCCTCTCCTATAAAAAGCACCCCCTCTCCTCTCTCTCACTCACACCTCCTCGTGAAGGATCTCTCTCCCCCTCTAAAATTTATTCCCCATGGTCTCGAACTAGCGAGATACATGTTCCCGGTGGCTATTCGGCAAGAAAGAGTTGTGCTTCCGCTGCATCGCTGGAGCGAGGAGGCAGAGGTTGCTCGGTGTCTTGTACGTGTGTGCGAGCACGGATGCGCTGCTGTTTTGCAGCGCTGGGACTTCCTCTCGATCTTGAGATCGGCAAGAGATCGTCTATATCAACCACGAGTTTAACTCGTTAAGCTTTGTCGGTCTTCAAGGGTATGTTCTCTACGGATATACATTCGCCCGTTGTTTGTATCTAGTATAGATCTTGGTACATAGTTCCCATCATAGGAAACATTTTGTTTTCTATGCTGCGAACCCTAAAGTGGTATGAGAGCCAGATCTATGCGTAGATGCTTTACACGGGTAGTACACATATGAGTATATGGGCGATGATGATCATGTTGTTGCTTCTTAGTTGTATTTTGGATATTGGTGGCATAGTGGGATGAAGCGGCTCGGACAAACTTTACATGTCCTCGCACATGAGACTTGTTCCACGCTTGACATGCAACTAGTTTGCATAAGTGGCTAGCGGGTGTCTGTCTCTCCTACTATAGTCAATATCTAATTTACAACAAGTTGTCAACAATTTGGTTATCCTCGTTGTGGTTCATGTTCATAGGTATGAACGGTTCTATCTTCAAAATCCCTAAGCCACGTAAAACTTGCAATGGATAAATTAGAGGCGTCTAGTTTAGATTGTTGTTGGGCTAGTGTTATGATATGGTAATGTTGTAAGTAGAAGTATGCGATAATACTCTTACAATACACATAACGTGTAAGATCCATCGACCTTGGTCTTACACATAGAGGTATGATAGTGATCATATCACAATGCACATGATGGAGATCATATGCGGAAACCATATCATTCCACTTATAAACATGTGATATTTGATAGCATCTTATATTGCTTGTTTGGCGTTTTATTAGCATAATAAGTTGATCCATCATTTAAATATCAAGATAATAATGTGTTCTTCCTTAAGTATGCACCGATTATATTTTCGTCGCTCCAAGACATCACGTGATGATCGGGTGTTCTTGGATCCACGACCATATTTCGGGTGTAAGACAGTTACACACGCGGATACTAAGGTTCTTACTTGGCGAGCCTAGCATGTACAGACATGGCCTCGGAACACGGACCAAAAGGTTAAGCATGAGTCATATAGTAGATATGATGCCCATTTGATGCTCGTCTTTGAAGCTACACCGACTCACGTGATGATTGGACTTGGTGTAGTGGATTTGGTTCATGTAATCACCAAAAAGGCACGAGGGATGTCATTTTTGAGTGGGAGTTTATTCGTAATGTGGATTAGTTGAACTCAATTTATCATAAACTTAGCCTAAACTTTACAAATTCTGTTGTAGATAGCACCACCTGCTTTTAATTTCAATGTGTTCATGGAGAAAGAGAAACTTGCAACGAACGGTAGCAACTTTACCGAATGGGCCATGAATTTGAGGATTCTCCTCTCTGTTGCACAAAAGCGATATGTGCTAGAAGCGCCGCTAGGCCCCCCACCTTTTGATGATGCCCCTGACGAGAAGAAGAATGTCTATCAGACTCGTCAGGAGGACCACAACTTAGTTCATTGCGGCATATTCTATGGGCTAGAGTCAGAACTTCGAAAGCGTTTCGAAAATGGCAATGCATTTGATACAATGGGTGAGTTGAAAATGATTTTCGACACACATGTTGTTGTAGAGAGCTACAATGATTCAGAAAAGTTCTTTAGTTGCATGATGGAAGAGCACATCTCCGTAAGTGAGCATGTACTCAAGAT
Organism: Avena atlantica; assembly: GCA_910589765.1. Classification (NCBI taxonomy): domain Eukaryota; kingdom Viridiplantae; phylum Streptophyta; class Magnoliopsida; order Poales; family Poaceae; genus Avena; species Avena atlantica. Next base: position 526,768,111 of record OU342733.1, read on the forward strand.
GTCGGGTTACGCCGATAAGCTTGTGTCCTTGGAAATACCGATTCCCATTGACTTAGGCATCCATCGTGTTCTGCAGTCTCTGCCACCTAGCTATAAGAGCTTCGTGATGAACTATAATATGCAAGGCATGAAGAAGTCTCTCCCCGAGCTTCTGTCAATGCTTAAAACTGCAGAAGTGGAGATAAAGAAGGAACATGAAGTGTTGATGATCAATAAGAACACTGGTTTCAAGAAAGACAAGAAGGGAAAACGGAATGGAAGTAAGGGCGGCAAGTCGGTTGCCGTGCCTGAAAAGAAACCCTGACTTGGACCTAAGTCTGATACCGAGTGCTACTATTGTAAGGGGACTGGCCACTGGAAGCGCAAGTGCCCCAAGTATTTGGCAGACAAGAAGGCCGGCAAGGCAAACAAAGGTATATATGATATACATATTATTGATGTGTACTTGACTAGTGGCCAGTCCCCTTACAATAATATGTATTTCTACTATTGTACTTTTCTGAAATACCTAGGTGCTACTGCGAGCACTAGTCAAGTACACATCAATAATATGTATATCATATATACCTTTGTTTGCCTTGCCGGCCTTCTTGTCTGCCAAATACTTGGGGCACTTGCGCTTCCAGTGGCCAGTCCCCTTACAATAGTAGCACTCGGTATTAGACTTAGGTCCAACTCGGGGTTTCTTTTCAGGCACGGCAACCAGCTTGCCGCCCTTACTTCCCTTCCATTTTCCCTTCTTGTCTTTCTTGAAACCAGTGTTCCTATTGATCATCAACACTTGATGTTCCTTTTTATCTCCACTTGTGCAGTTTTAAGCATTCACAGAAGCTCGGGGAGAGACTTCTTCATGCCTTGCATATTATAGTTCATCATAAAGCTCTTATAGCTAGGTGGCAGAGACTGCAGAACACGATGAATGCCTAAGTCAATGGGAATCGATATTCCCAAGGACACAAGCTTATCGGCGTAACCCGACATCTTGAGTATATGCTCACTTACGGAGCTGTGCTCTTCCATCATGCAGCTAAAAAACTTTTCTGAAGCATTATAGCTCTCTACAGCAGTATGTGTGTCAAAAATCATTTTCAACTCACCCATTATATCAAATGCATTGCCGTTTTAGAAACGCTTTCGAAGTTCCGGCTCTAACCCATACAATATGCCGCAATGAACTAAGTTGTGGTCCTCCTAACGAGTCTGATAGACATTCTTCTCCTCGTCAGGGGCATCCTCAAAAGGTGGGGGCCTAGCGGCGCTTCTAGCACATATTGCTTTTGTGCAGCGGAGAGGAGAATCCTCAAATTCATGGCCCATTCGGTAAATTTGCTACCTTTCGTTGTAAGTTTCTCTTTCTCCATGAACACATTGAAATTAAAAGCAGGTGGTGCCATCTACAACAGAATTTGTAAAGTTTAGACTAAGTTTATGATAGATTGAGTTCAACTAATCCACATTACGAATGAACTCCCACTCAAAAACGACATACCTCATGTCTTTTTGGTGATTACATGAACCAAATCCACCACACCAAGTCCGATCATCACGTGAGACGGTGTAGCTTCAAAGGCGAGCATCAAATGAGCATCATATCAACTATATGACTCATGCTTAAATTTTCGGTCCGTGTTCCGAGGCCATGTTTGTACATGCTAGGCTCGCCAAGTAAGAACCTTAGTATTCGCGTGTGTAACTGTCGTACACCCGAAATATGGTCGTGGATCCAAGAACACCCGATCATCACGTGATGTCTTGGAGCGACGAAAACATAATCGGTGCATACTAAAGGAAGAACACATTCTTATCTTGATATTTAAATGAGGGATCATCTTATTATGCTAATAAAACGCCAAACAAGCAATATAAGATGCTATCAAACATCACATGTTTATTAATGGAATGATATGGTTCGCGCATATGATGTCTATCATGTGCACCATGGTATGATCACTATCATATTTATATGTGTAAGGCCAAGGTCTATGGAACTTACACGTTATGTGTGTTGTAAGAGTATCATCTCATACTTCTACTTACAACATCACCATATCATAACACTAGCCCAGCAACAATCTAAACTAGACGCCTCTAATTTATCCATTGCAAATTTTACGTGGCTTAGGGATTTCGAAGATAGAACCATTCATACCTACGAACATCAACCACAACGAGGATAACCAAATTGTTGACAACTTGTTGCAAAATAGATATTGACTATAGTAGGAGAGATAGACACCCGCTAGCCACTTATGTAAACTAGTTGCATGTCAAGCATGGAACAGGTCTCATGTGCGAGGACATGCAAAGTTTGTCCGGGCCACTTCATCCCACTATGCCACCAATATCCAAAATTATAACTAAGGAGCAACAACATGATCATCATCGCCCACATACTCATATGTGTACTACCCGTGTAAAGCATCTACGCATAGATCCGGCTCTGATACCACTATAGGGTTCGCAACATAGAAAACAAAAAATTTCCTACGATGGGAACAACTATGTACCAAGATCTATCTACTAGATACAAACAACGGGCAAATGTATATCTTTAGAAAACATACCCTTGAAGACCGACAAAGCTTAACGAGTTAAACTCGTGGTTTATGTAGACGGTCTCTTGTCGATCTCAAGATCGAGAGGAAGTCCTAGCGCCGCAAATCAGCAGCGCATCCGTGCTCGCACACGCGTCCGAGGCACCGAGCAACCTCCGCCTCCTCGCTCCAGCGATGCAGCGGAAGCACAACTCTTTCTTGCCGAATAGCCACCGGGAACATGTATCTCGCTAGTCGGAGACCATGGGGGATAAATTCTAGAGGGGGAGAGAGATCCTTCACGAGGAGGTGTGAGTGAGAAGTGAGGAGAGGGGTGCCTTTTATAGGAGAGGGGGGCAACCCCAAGGGGGTGGCCGGCGCATGGGGGCTGCCCCTTGCCCTCCCCTCTTCATGTGGGTGGACACTCCACTCACAAAAATCCATTCAAATCCCTCCACTCAAAATTCCACTCAAACTTGCCATTAAATTTCCACCAAATTTAATGCAAACTCTCATTAAATAAAACTCTTTTATTTATTCAGATTTTTCTCAATTACTTTAATGACAAACATTCACATATAACCCCTTGCTAGAATTCTATTTCACATGCATAACCACTTTATGCAATTTCATCCGAAAACCTGTTTCGGTATCTAGTGAAATAAATTCATGCGCTTGTTATTCTTTCCGGCATGAAACTTTTGCTCCAATTGGATGTCGGTGTCTCTTAAGTGTGTCACCCTACGGTTCGTGAATAATGCGGACATGATCGAGACCCCTCTCGGATCAATAATCAGAAGCGGGATCTGGAGACCCATACGGACTCTCACATATTCAACGATGACTTTCTTGTGATCGTCGGAACCTTTTACGCTAGTATCTTAATCCCTTTGTTTCGCGATATATTACATGTCCGAGATTCGATCATCGGTATCTCAATACCTAATTTGATCTCGTTACTGACATGCACTCTTTTCTCGTTCCCGTGATATAACATTCTAGTGATCAAATCACTTGCTTGCAAGCTAACCAATGTGATATCACCGGGAGGGCCCAGAGTATATCTATCCGTCATCGGGATGAAAAAATTTCACTCTCGATCCATGGGCCTCAACATAACACTTTATTAGTTCTGAACCCATCTTTATAATCACCCTGTTACGGTGTGACGTTTGATGTTATCAAGAAACTCTTCCGGTGTCAGTGATTGACATGATCTCATGGTCTAAGGATTAGGATTACTTCGTAAGTTGTTATAGCAATATAAACTCAATGACTTTGATCGTAATGATATACTTCGAATGAATGTTCGTCACACCATTAAACTAATGTTGTGATCCCATTATTAACAACATCCAATGTCCATGATCAGGAAACCTTGATCATCTTGTTAATCAACGAGCTAGTTTATGAGAGAAGCATAACTAGAAACTTTCTGTTTGTTTATTAAACACACATGTATTAATGTTTCCGTATTGATACAATTATAGCATGCAAAATAAATATCTATAATATACTTGGAATACACATAATAAGCACTTTATTATTGCCTCTCAGGGCATATTCCCTCCACTTCCACCACATGAATGAGGGAGAGGTGGGGGCACCCTCCTTGGCCGGCGGCCATGCCCCCTTGGGCTTCCCGCTCCCCAATAAAAGGACCCCTCCTCTCACTTGTCACTCACACCTCCTCACGAAGGATCTCTCTCCCCCTTTAGAATTTCCCCATCGTCTCGGATCAGCGAGATACATGTTCCCGGTGGCTTTTTCTGGAAGGATTTGTTGCTTCCGCTGCTTCGCTAGAGCGAGGGTGCGGAGGTTGTCGGGGTACCCGTATGTGTGTGCGATCACGAATGCACCACTGCTTTGCGGTGCTGGACTTGATGGTGCTGGACCGGCTAGACCAGATGGACTTCATCACGATCTTGAGATCGACAAGCGTTCGTCTATATCATCCACGAGTACAACCTTGTTAACACTATTCGGTCTTCGAGGGTATGTATTCTATGGATGTATATCCACTCGCTGCTTGTATCTAGTAGATAGATCTTGGTACTGTAACATCCCAAAAATATCAAACTTAGATCAACAAAACACTAATCCTAAAGTTTAGGGTTAACAAAAACTTTTCTAAATCAATTCATGAATGCATGTATATGTGTATGCATGGATTTTGAATTTCTTTAAAAACCACCTTGTTTGTGTGATCCATTGCTTGTAAAATGTTTCTTAGGTGAAAATAACATCATCTAAAACATTCCCCACACTTTTCCTAAAGAAAAATAAGTCAAAACAAATATATTAAGTGAATGGTCATTTTGACCAATTTAACTCCCATGCCTACTTTGGCTGTCTCAAACTTTCAAAACCTAACAGAAACTTTTCTGGATCTTTGCACCCCTTGAATGTACTCATAACAAAGTATCAAGGCCCACCTTGTGATCATCCAGAAACTTTCAAATGCATGGTTTAAATGACAACTCAAAATTGAATCTTCTTCATATGGGAAGATCCCACTTTTTCAAAACCCACTCAAACAAGCTCAACTTTCAAAACCCAAGCATCTGCAGACTCACCAGAACCAATCTAGCAAACCCACCAAAAATCATTTCAAAATTCAAAACTTGATTTCATGCGGCCATTTCATCAAACAGGTTGCAGACACAACTCAAACAAAACCACAAACACTATAGTGTGCAGTGTTTTGAGCCTAACTTGTTCCCTAGTTAGCTCTCACACAATCCAGTAGATCATCTAGAAAGGGTAGACCAGCACTAGCACCCCTGTGAGCTTGCCATTGCCATTAATGGTGAACAGCCGAGCAACCCCATGTCACCCCAATGTGGACAGCAAGCTAGGAGCAGCAGCAAGCCTAGCCAGCATGTCTGGGAGGCAGCCCACCGTCCATCGCCACTGCTTGTCCCAGCCGCGAGCGTTGCCAAGCCCTGGACCACGCGCACAAGACACGCCCAGACCATGCCGAGCGTGCGCCAGAGCGCCACCCTCGACCATCACCCACAGACCGCGCGCCGCCCTCACCGCGCGCACACACGATCACCACCGACCCAGGAGACCGCCAGACATCCCCGTTTAACGCCCCGCGCCATACAGCCACCGCCCGCCGTCGAAGACGCCGCCTCTGCCGCGCAGAGCACCGCCCGTTCCAGACCAAACCACACCGCCCCATGCCTCGCGACCATGTCGTTGAGCATCGCCAGGAGACACAGCACCGTCCCCTACCCTTGCCCATGCCATTAGCTGCATGTAACGTCGCCTCCGACGAGCTCACCTTGCGCCCCGACGGTTCCCTCGCTCGACTATAACCCCCGCACGATTTCTTCACACCATCTCACTCCCCTCTCCTCACTGATCGTGCCACACCATTCTCAGAGCAAGGCGAGCACCACCTCGCCGGAATTTCACTGGAGCCTGCCGCTGCCGGAGAAGAAAGGAGCCAGCGATTGGAGCCGCCCCAGGAGAAGCCACCGGTACCAGGAGATTCGCCGTCGTCGACTTCGTCGTTCGCCCGCCTCGCCGACCCTCGCCCGTACCCCGGTGAGCCCCCAGCACCCCTCACTGGCCGCGCTAGGTTTCGTTCTCGCCGGAGCTGTCTCGCGTCGACGATGACCCTCAGCCGTTGGATTAGAACCAGATCGAACGAACCACGTTGCCCCATACCGCTTCGCCCAGCCCCGTGTCACTGACGAGTGGGGACACCCACTTAAGCAGCCCGCGGGAGCACTGCGCTTAGCAGGCCGGCCCGTTAGAATTTCCCGCGCAGCCCAGCAATTCAAATCAAACCTTTTCTTTTTAATTTCAAACACACTTCTGTACCCAACTTCAAAAATCAACCCAGATCGATTTAGTGCACCAAATTAGATGAAACCAATTTTGTTGGAAAGGTCTATGAATGCTTAATCCAAGCCCGTTGGATTCAAGTCATTTGGATCTGTAGATCACCCATAGCAAAAATAACAAAGCAGAAGCTTTTCTGCATTCAAACATTTTTCAAATTTAAACCATAAAAGCTTTTGAGTTGATTCCAACTCTCAAAAATCACATTCCACCATACCTTTCAGAATATATAAAAATATATATAGGTTACTTGCAGAAATAATGTTCAAGGAATAAAAGAATGCTTTATAAGCATTTCTAGCCACTTTAATTAATTAAAATAAAAGGGTAAAACCTTATTAAATTGTGACACCACTTTAAATCACATTCCCATGGACTACAACATGTGGTGATGACATGTGTCAACATGATCCCATGTTTAGTTTGGAGAATATTAAATCTTAAGTAGTTTTTCAATGAGTAGAAATTACTTTTCTAAAATAAAAAGACTTAAACCAATCCTTAACCTTGTAATGTTAGAGATGATGCTAGATCATCTATAGGACCCTTGTGTGTGATGATTGCAAGTAGTTAAGTATTGTTTGGTGATTGTGTACCTCGTATTTATTCGTAGACGCTAGTACCGACCAAGGCTACGAGGAGGAAGGAGGATACTACGAAGAGGAAGCCGAGGAAAACTTCAACCACTGCTCTGCACAAGTCAAGCTAGTAACTATGCAAGCTTATATTGACATTGATTGCAAGCCTAATACCACTAGTGATTGTGCAAGCTAACACTTGCCAGATACCCTATTGTTGCCACAAACCCATTCTTGTGATATGATTACTATATGCCTTAAGCGTATGTGACCATACCCACTTGCTAAACCAATCCTAGTTTTATGGCAAGCTTCTTACTTTATTTCTTTATCAAAGCTTACTTGGAGGCTACCTAAGAGTTTTGGTAGATACTAGATAGTTGTGCTGAAGGTTGCATAAAGAGCATAAACTTTGGCCTAAGCTAGAAACCTTGATATCAACTTATGATATAAGGTTGGACTTAGTTGAAACTCCACTAGTTACCACCCTCTATTAGTACTACCCACCTGTAGATGCTAGTGCTAAGCATAAAACTTGATCAACTTTAGATGGGAATACTTGGTGGAAAAATGGTTATGAAAACCTTGGAATGATGGATCATTCTATTGAAATGTTTTGGACATGTGTTTCCAAACACTTGATGATTTTGGTGATGAAAATGTTGAGGCATGAGCCTTAGCCCTTTATAAAACTGATGGTTGTCTGGATGCGATACCATTCCAATTTTATCGTACAACCACAATACCCGAATATTGGGTAGGGCTTGACTGGAAACTTATATACCTTAGATTAGTTCCCTCACGGCCAAGGTCTGAGCTGAGGCTACCTTGTGAAGATTGTCCACCTGTGTAGTACCCAAGATGACAGTGGTCATGGTTGGGAGGCCAAACTCACAGGAGAGGTGCTTATACTAGGGAGTGTAACTGAAAAGGTTAAGATTGATTATCCGCATACTGAGTATGGTGAATTCGGGATTTGTTCCTGACGGATGTATCGAATGTTGTGGTGAAAGTGTACAATCTCTGCAGAGTGTCAAACTATTCGAATAGCCGCGTCCGCGGTTATGGACAGTTGGAGTGGCCATACTGTTCCCCCGTCAGACTTTTCAAAATTACTTGTGAAACGACTTGAGACTTTGACTTGACCACAACAGAGTTGTGACTGGAAATACAAGATCCCACTTAGGAGTTATAAAATTGTGACCAGCTTTGGAACTTAGTAGTTATAAACCTGGCTTTTGCAAAAGAACCCTAGAGCCTAGTGTCCTATTATCCAAAAACCCCTTTACTTGTTAGTATTAGTTTGCGAGTACTTAAAGAGTACTCATGGCTTTGTCCCTGGCTATTCCCATGGCCAGACTATGAAGAGGAGTACCTGGAGGATGGACCCCAGGAAGGTTACGACAACTAGGATCATCTCCCATCGTCAGCATTGCCTGTGATCCCGAAGATGGAGCCTCGCCGACGCTACCGTTATTATTACGTATTCCGCTGCTTGATGTTGTATTAAGGACTGGATCATGAGATCCCTATTTGTGTAAGAACTTATGTATCGTTGTAATGGATGAAGTACTATGGTATCCAATTCTGTTATGTCTCGCAAAAATGGTAATCCTGGGATTGCGATGTATGGCATAACAGGCACCTAGGATTGAAAAATCCGGGTGTTGACAGGTACTTAGATGTTCCCATCGTAGGAAAACTTTTGTTTTCTATGCTGTGAACCCAATAGTGGTATCAGAGCCGGATCTATGCGTAGATGCTTTGCACGAGTAGTACACATATGAGTATGCGGGCGATGATGATCATTTTATTGCTTCTTGGTTGTACTTTGGATATTGGTGGCATAGTGGGATGAAGCGGCCCAGACAAACTTTACATGTCCTCGCACATGAGACATGTTCCACGCTTGACATGCAACTAGTTTTGCATAAGTGGCTAGCGGGTGTCTGTCTCTCCTACTATAGTCAATATCTAATTTGCAACGAGTTGTCAGCAATTTGGTTATCCTCGTTGTGGTCCATGTTCGTAGGTAAGAACGGTTCTATCTTCGAAAGCCCTAAGCCACATAAAACTTGCAATGGATAAATTAGAGGCGTCTAGTTTAGATTGTTGTTGGGCTAGTGTTATGATATGGTGATGTTGTAAGTATAAGTATGAGATGATACTCTTACAACACACATAACGTGTAAGTTCCATAGACCTTGGCCTTACACCTAGAGGTATGATAGTGATCATACCACGGTGCACATGATGGAGATCATATGCGGGAACCATATCTCTTCACTTACAAACATGTGATGTTTGATTGCATCTTATATTGCTTGTTTGGCATTTTATTAGCATAATAAGATGATCCCTCATTTAGATATCAAGATAAAAATGTGTTCTTCCTTAAGTATGCACCGACAATGATTCGTCGCTTCAAGACATCACGTGATGATCGGGTGTACTTGAATCCACGAGCATATCTCGGGTGTAAGACAGTTACACACGCGAATACTAAGGTTCTTACTTGGCGAGCCTAGCATGTACAGACATGGCCTCGGAACACGGACCGAAAGGTTAAGCATGAGTCATATGTTTTGATATGATGACCATATGGATGCTCGCCTTTGAAGCTACACCGACTCACGTGATGATCGGACTTGGTGTAGTGGATTTAGTTCATGTAATCACCAAAAAGACACGAGGGATGTCGTTTTTGAGTGTGAGTTCATTTCTAATTTGGATTAGTAGAACTCAATTTAAAGTCCTATTGCAAACTTTCAGCAAACTCTCTTTACTCTGTGAACTTTAATAATTGGTATTAAATCGAGAGTAACAGTCCAATGTTAGTATCTTAAGTATCATGTTTGCCTCCATGATTCTTGATTTTTTAATATCAAGTTTATCTAGGAGTTGAAAGAATTGTTTTAGAAATCATCATGTGTAGCAGATATAACGATATCTGAAACAATGTTTTGGTTGCAATATGATAGAGTATAATATATGTTCTCATATTGGATGAGAATTTGCGAAGGTTGGAGATGCTAGACATCCTAATCATCCAAAAGGGTTTTGGAAAGTAATGTTATACTCACGATTTGCCTTTATAAGCTACAGTAGCTTGATCATGAAAGTCGTCATGATAAGGATGAATAGAAGATGTATGTAAAGTGTTTACTACACTAAAAGATTACTAAAGAATGGATTTTGAAAGAATGCTGATCATTTTGATGATGGTGATCTACTTCAAAGTGCAGGTCCAAAAGTATTATTATTTGAATATACATGCTTTGGACTATGTGTCATGTATATGGCGCCACTGTTGATGTTGATAGATTCTTTTAAAAGGTAAAAGGAAATGCTGAAAGAGAATCTATAAAATATATTTGGCAGAAAAGAAAAGATTGGAAATATCCAATTTAGGTATATGGATGATATACATGTTATGGTTGTATTCTTTGCTTGTTAAACAATGTGGTTCTTAGGTATTGGATACCAAATTGATTGGTATGAAATTTCATACAGAACGACGCAATTCATGAACCACAATGTCCTAAGTAACTAGCAAGAGAATATGTGATGATGTTCATTGAAAACAAATAAATCGTTGTTTGTATTTCTCGTTGACATCAAAGCTTGACTTCAAGATTTGTTTTAATAATAGTTATTCAAATCAGGTATTATGAGAACAAAGGTTGTTCAAATAATTACCGTATTCCATATAGGATGGATGATTTATAAATCTAGTTGGAGAAATCACATCCATAAAACCTAATGCTAAAATGTCGCTAGACAAACGATTGAAAGATCACTTACGAAGTGACATCGCCGTTTAAATTATATTGGAAATAAAACATGAAGAAACTCCATTTTCATGGATTTTTGGAGTCTTTGATTTGATCAAGTGACGCTTGTGAGACTTTTCTAGGGATAATTAAAACTTTGTTCAAAGGCCAAAGAAGAACGAACGACTAAAATATTGGAATTTATACATATTGATGTATGTAGTCCATTATGTGTAGTAGTAAGCGATGGGTTTCAACTTCATATACTTTCTCCGGAAATTTGAGTGAATATTCACTTAATGAGAAAGAAGTATGAAATATTTGAAAATGTTTCAAAGACTTTCAAGATGAAGTGAAAAATCATTGTAACAAGAAAATAAAATGGTTTATGATTTTATCATAAGGGATTTATTTGAGTTACAAGTGTAACAAGAAAAATAAATGAATTATGATTTATCATAAAGGGATTTATTTGAGTTACAAGTTTAGCAAAACACCTAGATTTACATCTCCCAAAACACCATAGGAGTATGGAGTGTTTGAGATTTGTAATGAAACCTTGTTTGACATGGTTGGATAAAAGGTGTTATTTATAAAACTGCCATTATGTTTTAAAAGATTAAAATATTTAGAGACTACCACTTTTACACTAAAAAGAGCTCCATCTTGATCCGTTGAAATGACACCATATGAGTTATGGTTTGGGGTAAAACCCAAGTTGTCCTTTCTTAAATTTTGGTACGCTAAGCATAAGTAAGATGTTTACAACCAAAGTCGGATGAATATGTCTTTGTAGATTATTTCGAATAACAATTGGTTATTCCTCCATAACACCAAGGACAAAAGGGTTTGTCGCTTTAAATGTAAAGTTTCTTAAAAAAGGAATTTTTCATACCAGTTAAGTGGGAGGACAATAGAACTTTGATAAGGTTAATGAACCTTAGCTAAATGTGCTGAGTTGCGCAGCGCCGAAAATCGTTCCGGAGGCTGCCATAATGCTCATAGCTTATGTGCCTCAAAGGTTTTGGTCACAGAGATCTAAGTTCCTATAGAACCAAGTAGATCAGATAAACAATCAAATGTTGAGATTTAAGAGTAAATCATTATTGTTTGACAATGATGAACCGACTACATACAAAGAAGCGATGATGGGCCCTGACTCCGTCAAATGGTTTGAAGCCATAAAATCCGTGATAGTTCCATACACGAGAAATCAAGTTTTAAACTTGGAATACCCTCCGGAAAGGTGTAAAAACCTGTCGGTCGTATTTGGATCTATAAAGAAACAGACATGGATGTTTCACATCTATGAAATAGTCGACATGTCGTAAAGTATTTTACAACAATGTTCAAGGAGTTGACTATGACAAGATTTGATCTTTCATAGCAACATTTAGTCTGGACGGATTAAAGTAGCAACCACTACATATAATTTGGTATATGGTAGATGAATAAACTTCAATAGTTACCTAGGACGTGTACATGACACGATCCAAAGGGTTTTGTTAATTCAAAGGATGCTAAAAAGGGCATGCAAAGTTCAATGGTTGAAGTAAGCATCGCAGAGTTGGAATCTTCACCGTGACGAAAAGGAGTTTTCATCAGGAGACGATGAAGATGCTTGCATTTGCAAGAAATTAAGTGGGAGCACTGAGACATATTTCTAATACATTATGTGGAGGACATCTTGTTGATTATAAATGTTGTAATTTTATTGACAAAGGTTAAGAATTTCATTTCGATGAAAGACTTAGGCAAAACCCGAATATTTAGCATGAATGTCTATAGTGGATAGACTGTGACGCTAATATGGTTGTGCCAAACGTATATATATGAGATATTGAAGGAGTTTAATATAGAAACAACAAGAAACAGTTCTTGTTGCATGGAAAAGAATTGAATCAAGATTCAAGTGTATCGACACTTGATAAGTGAAACAAGATTCAAGTGCTTTGACACTTGATGAGTGAAATCACAAGAATGATTTGATCAATTATACCATGATATGTACACATCCATATATGTCCTATGCTCTAAATGTTACGAGCATATACCAGAATGAATCATAAAATGATCATTGAACCATAGTGAGGATATTCTTATGATCTTTTGGAAGAACTAAGAATATATTTGTGCAGAGGTGATAAACAATTATAAATAGATCACTGTAAAGCGTTACATTGATACTAGTTTTGTCACAAGATACAAATTAAGTTTATCTCAATTTAAACTATGGGTGGCACAATGAAATGGAAAGAAAGTTTCCATGATGGATTTTGATGAATTCCAAAGTTAAGACATTGTGACGGATACTACAACAAAAGACTAAGTATATGACTGCTATAGTAGCAGCAAAGGAGGGAATTTGTGTCAAGTAGTTTGTTATCAAACTAAGATGTGGTTCACAACAGGCTAACACTAAAGATATATTATACGACAATAGTATCGACATGGTTTAACACCAAGGAACTAAAGGTCTCACCAAAATACCAAATTTATACAATGCCATCTCATTGGAGAATGAGTGATGCGTGGAAACGCAAAGACATGTAAATACACACGGACCTGAAGCGTCAGATCCGAAGATTATGTTAACTACTTGAAATTGCGTATATGGAACACCAGAAAGCCATACGTGTTCAATACGCAAAGTTTCTAAATTAGATTATTGTCTCTAGTGCAAATGGGAGACTGAAGGGAATATGCCCGAGAGGCAATAATAAAGTGGTTATTATCATATTCCTTATTTATGATAAATGTTTATTTTGTATGCTATAATTGTATTAATACGGAAACGTTAATACATGTCTGTTTAATAAACAAAAAAGAAGTTCCTAGTTATGCCTCTCTTATAAACTAGCTCGTTGATTAACAAGATGATCAAAGTTTCCTAATCATGGACATTGGATGTTGTTAATAATGAGGTCACAACATTAGTGTAATGATGTGATGGACATTCATCCAAAGTATAGCATTACGATCAAAGTCATTGAGTTTATATTGCTATAACAACTTATGAAGTGATCCTAATCCTTAGACCATGAGATCATGTCAATCACTAACACCGGACGAGTTTCTTGATGACATCAAACGTCACACCGTAACTGAGTGATTATAAAGATGGCTTCAGAACTACTAAAGTGTTATGTTGAGGTTCATGGATCGAGAGTGGAATTTGTTCATCCCGATGACGGATAGATATGCTCTGGGCCCTCTCGGTGATATCACATTGATTAGCTTGCAAGCAAGTGATTTCATCACTAGAATGTTATATCACGGGAACGAGAAAAGAGTGCATGTCGGTAACGAGATCAAACTAGGTATAGAGAGATCGATGATTGAATCTTGGACATGTAATATATCGTGAAAAAAAGGGATTAAGATACTAGCGTAAAAGGTTCCGACGATCACAGAAGTCATCGTTGAATGTGTGGGAGTCAGTACGGATCTCCAGGTCCCGCTGCTGATTATTGATCGGAGAGGGATCTCGATCATGTCTGAATTATTCACGAACCGTAGGGTGACACACTTAAGGGATACCGACACCATTCGGAGCAAATGATATGTCAGAAAAAGAAAAGGAAAGCGCATAAATTTATTTCACTAGACACCAGAACTGTTTCGGTTGAAATTGCTGAAACTGGTTCTACATGTGAAATTGAATACTAGCAAGGGTTTTTATGTGAATGTTTGTTAATTAAAGTAATTAATAAAATTCTGAATAAATAAATAAAAGAGTTTTATTTAAATGAGAGCTTGCATTAATTTTGGTGGAAAATAATGCATGTGAGTGGAATTGTGAGTGGAGATGGTTTTATGTGAGTGGAGCTTCCACCACATGAATGAGGGAGAGGTGGGAGCATCCTCCTTGGCCGGCGGCCATGCCCCCTTGGGCTGCCCCCTCCCCTATAAAATGACCCCTCCTCTCACTTGTCACTCACACCTCCTCGCGAAGGATCTCTCTCCCCCCTTTAGAATTTCTCCATGGTCTCGGATCGCGAGATACATGTTCCCGGTGGATTTTTCTGGAAGGATTTGTTGCTTCCGCTGCTTGGCTGGAGCGAGGGCGCGGAGGTTGTTGGGGTACCCGTACGTGTGTGCGATCACGGATGCACCACTACTTTGCGGTGCTGGACTTGATGGTGCTGGACCGGCTGGACCAGATGGACTTCATCGCGATCTTGAGATCGGCAAACGTTCGTCTACATCATCTACGAGTACAACCTCGTTAACACTATTCGGTCTTAGAGGGTATGTACTCTATGGATGTATATCCACCATCTAGTAGATAGATCTTGGTACTTAGATGATCCCATCATAGGAAAACTTTTGTTTTCTATGCTGCGAACCCAACAGTTCCGACGATCACAGGAAAGTCATCGTTGAATGTGTGGGAGTCAGTATGGATCTCCAGGTCACGCTTCTGATTATTGATCGGAGAATGGTCTCGATCATGTCCGCATTATTCGCGAACCGTAGGATGACACACTTAAGAGACACCGACATCCAATTGGAGCAAAAGTTTCATGCCGGAAAGAATAAGCGCAGGAATGTATTTCACTAGATACCAAAACATGTTTCCGAGTGAAATTGCAGAAAGTGTTTTTGCATGTGAAATAGAATACTAGCAAGGGGTTATATGTGAATGTTTGTCAATAAAGTAATTGACAAAATTCGGAATAAATAAAATGAGTTTTATTTAATGAGAGTTTGTATTAAATTTGGTGAAAATTCAATAGCAATTTTGAGTGGAGGAAATTGAAGAGATTTTTGTGAGTGGAATGTCCACCCACATGAATGAGGGGAGGGCAAAGGGGCAGACCCCATGCGACGGCCACCCCCTTGGGGTTCCCCCTCTCCTATAAAAGGCACCCCCTCTCCTCTCTCTCACTCACACCTCCTCGTGAAGGATCTCTCTCCTCCTTTAGAATTTATTCCCCATGGTCTCGGACTAGCGAGATACATGTTCCCGGTGGCTATTCGGCAAAAAAGAGTTGTGCTTCCGCTGCATCGCTGGAGCGAGGAGGCGGAGGTTGCTCGGTGTCTTGTACGTGTGTGCGAGCACGAATGTGCTGCTGTTTTGCGGCGCTAGGACTTCCTCTCGATCTTAAGATCGGCAAGCGATCGTCTACATCAACCACGAGTTTAACTCGTTAAGCTTTGTCGGTCTTTAAGGGTATGTTTTCTACGGATATACATTCGCCCGTTGTTTGTATCTAGTAGATAGATCTTGGTACATAGTTCTCATCGTATGAATTTTTTTGTTTTCTATGTTGCGAACCCTACCGGATGGAGGCGAAGTGCAACCCCCTAACCAAAAGGCCTGTTCGGATATCATTATTATTGTTGTAACACATGGAAGAATTGTTCAGTTAGGGAACTTTGACAAATTATAGGGATTGATCTTTCTAGTGTATTGTACTCTAGATTTTGATTACCAGTCGGTAAATCTAGTTACCACCTAGTAGTAGTTTTTTGAGAGTCAGTTACCACCTAGTAAACAAGTTTCCTGAACACACAAGGTAATGGGCTTATCGGGCTAAAAAGATCGAGATTTTTCAATCCAACATGACCCAAATAAGATTTACCGAAAAATTTAAATTCTAGACATTTTCCTTTATTGCTCCGAGTACCGATCGGTTATCAAAATTACAAACAATCTCCGAAATTCAAACTCAAGATTTGTTATTCAAATTTTCCGATAAATGCTCAGGATTTCTTGGTACCCTAGTAGAAAAACCCCAATCGGATAACTAAAACCTCTCCTTTTTTTAGTAATAACGTTAACTACAACCTTGATTGTACTCCACAAGTTCGTGGGGCGCGCGCGTGGCCCCCAGTTGGGATAAGGAACGGACGGCTCCCGAGGGAGGTGATAAGAGGAAACAAAACAACCACCGTGGCTCCTCAACACAGGCGAAATGCCGCTGCCGACCGCGTGTTGCGCCGCCGGGCCACCGCCGGTCGCCTTCTCCCGGCCCCGCGCTTCGTACCTCCTCTTCGCCTTCCCTCGCCCGAGGAGATACGGCCGCCGGAACAGCGAGGCTGCGGCCAGGTAAAATTCTACTCCAGCTGAGCTCTTTTTACATCCTTCGTACTACCTTTTGTTTCTTGCGAATGATCCTTGTACGATTATCTGTTCCTTTAGAAGATCTTTCTGATTGATAAGGAGTCCATGTGGAAATTGGCTGTTCCTTATTTTTTCTTTGCCATGTGCCTTTGTCATGTCACCAACGAACCAAGATTTGGCTCTGTCGCTCAGGTAGTAGTTAGCTGAATCTTCCCATCACCCAACATGGCTTAAATAATTGATACTGATTGATGATCACCACTTGTCTTGGACATTCTTATTAATTCATCGGTACCATTTCCTAGCTCATGAGATTGGTTTTCCCGTTTCAGTTCATTCGTGCCTTTATGTTAGAGTGGTGCTTCGGTGGATTTCCTGAGACTGATCAAGCACTCGTATCTTGTGTGCAATTTCTTCCAGCCTTTTTTATATCTTTTGGTTTTGAGCAATCAAAAAATGCTTTACTTCTGTCCGCAGGTCCGTCCAAGTATACTTTAGTAAAGCCCTGCCATCTGGCAAGGTTCAGAAGCTAATCAAGTGCTGCATTGTTGACGAGCACACCTCTACAGATACCTCAGATCAGGCATCCGGTGTTCATGTACCAGGGTCGTCGAATCCCCAACGTTCGGTGGCCGTAAGGTAATTGGCACATTGATCTGTCATCCAGTAGCTACTCGTGCTTCCTATTTTGTAGACGATAGCATTGACATTGGCAGGACAGCCTAAAGCCTTTTGCCAGGGGCTTATTTAGATAGGCAAGGAGTAGAAACGATACCCTTTGATCTGCAGTGGTTTTTGTTTAGTTTCAATACCCATCGGAAGAGATTGTGTCTAGGTCTTATTTTCTCGGATCGTTGGACGACCTGGAGGAGTTGAATTAATCTCAATCCTTGACATTTGGTATGAACTCCAAGAGCAAAGGAGATACTCGCTAAAAGAAAAGAACAAATTGGGGTTTGTCCAAATGATAAATAGTTCTGTTTGTCAGCTGAGTAGCCTCTTAAAAATGTTGAGCTGTATCAATATACAAGTCATTTTTTAAATAATTGTGCATGCAATTTTACATTGAATGAATGAAAAGCTCATGGGCTAGTAGGTGTCGTCCAAAAGTAACCAGTAAGTATCGCTGCCATTTTCCGGACTTATGCACTCTTTAGTTTCACAGCTTTTTTTTAACGACTTTAGTTTCACAGCTATTACAAGAACCGTAAGCATGACACTGAACTTCCTGACCTTGTTGGAGAAAGGAACCGTTGGATTTCACATTGGTTTTATCATCTCTATCATTTGGACAGAACCTGGCAACTAAATGATAATACATTCATCCATTTTCTAACCTCTACCTTTTGAGGTATACAATTCAATGTCACACAATGTAGTCCTTTCAGCTTACATGGCACTCGTACTGGTCATTATAGAGCACCGCACTAGTAGATGCTACCGTACCCGTACCAGAGATTTGGCAAGCCATATGCATGGAAACTGTAAATTTGCTATAACAAACAATCTCAGGTATGCCCTCATTAAGCAGATTCATTTGTTTTGTTGTGAACAGGTGTTGAAAGATCAGAATTTCAAACTGGCTGAAAGGACTACATTACGTGGCATTGAATTTTATACCCCACAAGGTAGAGGTTAGGAAATAGATAAATGCATATCATTTAGTTGTCAGGTTCTGTCCAAATGATAGACATGGGAAAACCAATGTGACGGTTCCCTTCTCCAACAAAGGTTGAAATGTTCAATGTCATTCCTATGGTCCCCGTAATAGCAACGAAACTATAGTGCAGAAGTCCTGAAAATGGCAACGGTCCTTATAGGTAACTTTTGGACGACACCTACTGGGCCAGTGAGCTTTTCATACATATCTGGTTTCTTCCAACATAAATTGAAGTGCTATACCAGGATTCCACAAGCCTGCTAAGCTGCACATGATCATTAAGTGGATATGGACTATTCATTATTCTTAGTTTTATTCTGATGCTTCTGTTGCAGGGATTTTGAAGAGCGTCGAAGAGGAAAATCACAATTTTCAGATAATCAAGTTGCAGGACAGAAAAAACCACTGTATTCGAGCAAAGGGCTGTCTAAAGCTTGCGAGTTTGTCTACAATGATGCGAAGTTTGTGAATGAAAGAGCTCAAAGTGATATTATTTTGCTTTCACGGTACCACTGTGCATAATTATTGACATTTCTTAAGAAATTGCTTTCCTTAGTAAAAACAAAATTTGTTGTCGTATTGCTATTCTGATATCTGATAGCCTTTCAATCTTAGTGGCATCACAAGGTTGAACAAACGTGCATCTCAGGATGTTGCTGTGTTAGGGTTAGGGTTTCTCAAGCTTGATGGTACATGCTCTTTCACATAACAAGCTCTTGGATTTTTCTTCCATATGATTTAATTTCTCATCTAAATGTATGATTGCCTGAAAGCTCGTGCAAGGAAGGACACCCAAAAGATCGACAACAGTGTGAAGGAGCGGGCAGCCCACCTGACCAATTTTGCTAGAGTATGTATTTGTTATGTTAACTATATATCGAATACTTCATATGCCGTTTCTGTACTATTGGTTTGATTATACTTCTAATACTGTAATCTGACATCTGTATACATAACCAGATACTTAAGGAGCGGGCTCAGTCTGACTTGAAGAAAGCAGCAGATCAACATTGGAGTGATGGTGCTTTAGAGGTCTATACAAGTTCTTCACTTTGGTTTGTAGGAAGTAATCGAAAGATTTAAGTAATTTATAGTTCTTACTCATACTGTTGTGGAAGTTGCAAGCATATGTATGTTATTGGAGCATCCGTTTTAAAAACCATGGTAACGTGTTATTTGTATGTTACTGTTCAATCCATGGTTTCATGCTGATCTAATACAGCAGTTGTTTGCAACCCAGGCAGATCTGCGACGAGCTGACATGGTTGTTCGACGACGTGCCATGGAGGACGCTTTCATGGCTTTAAAGGTAGCTTTACTAGTTGTTCATATAGCTTTTTTTTCTTCAAATTCTAATCACACAGATGTGTAATATCTGAAATAATCTGGCAATCCATTAGTGAGAATTAAACTTCCTTGCACTTCTTATTTTTCTCATTAGTCATTATTAGCTGTACTAATGACAGTATACTTGAAAAACACAATTATCTAATGCATCATCCAATTTGACATGTGACACAGTTACAAGTTAAATAAATTATAATTGGCAACTGGTAGTTATATGCAAAGCCTGTTTTCAGGACAACCATATAGAATAAAAAATACTGAATCAATTACCTTCAGTTTTGCAAATAGGCTGTGTGCATATTTCTCTGTCTGTATGCAAACTTGTTGATGAAAGCATTTGACATTTGTTGTGTTGCAAAACCACTTAAAGTTTATATCTAGATTATACTAGCTAGTTTAATCAATTTTGATCCTTACTTGCCAACTATCATGCATCAATTACTAAATTACATCCTGATTGTGAATTCTTATAGTGGCATGCAACATTCTAATATTTAATGCAGTTTGTTCGGGATATCCATGACATGATGGCAAAGAAATTACAAGATCAGTAAGTTTTCCATATGAATTCCAAATGTGAAGTTCCACAAAGCAAATTGGTGTTACCCTTTTCCTGTTGCATATTCACTGTGGATCAGTCTGAATTAAACTACAAGTTTACTCGCAGGCTTCCAACCCATGGTACATTTTCTCCTACTGATTCAACAAGGTTCATCACATTGGAGAAAAATGGGATAACTCTTGAGCTGTTCCCTCATGAAGTTTCTACTGATCAAATTGCTGCCATAGAGGTTGTATCTACATTAATGCTTTGGCACCACATGTCGCTTTGCTAATTTTATTTTACTATTTTTCACAGGATGCATACTTTAGTATGGCATCTGCTTTGTCCAAGGCTGATGGTATCGACTACACAGATCCTGATGAGGTGAGCCATGTTCAAACTTACCTATATACGATGACCTTGCTATATTAATTTTCCAATCCTCTCTTTTCTGTCTACGAAGCTCGAATTATTAGTGGCGGCTCTTATTGACCTGGATGCCATGGATGGGAAAAAGAGTGTTTCCTTGATAGCTGAATGTTCAAGCTCTCCAGATGTTAACACCAGGTGCATAGCAACATTTGTGACTCAATTTCACTGCATTTTCCTTTCTCGTAGCTAAATTAATTTTCTGCTAAGAGATGAAGAAAAGGGGATGACTTGTTTGTTTTCATACAAATAAATAGGGTTTGTGTTTTTGATAAATAGAAATAGGATGTTCATCTATTAGCTACCATGTTACCCCTAGATTAATAGATCACACATCCAAATTTCCTTATGGAAAATTGGCAACTATTGTGTTTCTATACTTCTTTGGTGTTACTGTCTTCCATTTTTAGTGACCATTATATATTTCTACTCCTTGTAGGAAAGCTTTGGCTAATGCATTGGCTGCAGCTCCGTCCATGTGGACCCTAGGGAATGCTGGGATGGGCGCATTACAGGTTAACATAAACCTCATATATTTCCAAAAGAGAGGACCATATGTAGAACTGCTGAGTACTTCATATTTGAATTTCTTCTATGTGGAAAGCGGGTGATTAGGGTGAAAATTCCACAACTCTGTTACTCCACTCGTAACCGCCTCTTACTGCCTCAAATCATAAATGTATGATGTTTTGGTCATGATACAACATGTAACTTTGACCATGGATCACTTTTCATACCAACATGTTAGTGGAAAATCATACATAGATACTAAATATGTTTTGGATCGTTACATAAGCTGTAGTTATTGTTACTTTGGAAAGTAAGGTTGTGAGGAGATTGCCTTTCTTTAAGCAAGGATTAACCGTTGTTTTAATATATTGCAGAGATTGGCTCAAGATTCCAATTACGCTGTAGCTAGCTCTGCATCAAGAGCCATTGATGAACTCAGAAAGCAGTGGGAGCTCGAAGAGGGCGACAGTCTGAGGTTTGTGATGAACCAAAACTTGGATTCCGAAGAGACAGATGATGACGGTTCAGCAGCAGATGACATCCCAACATGACGCATAATGTTGCAATACAGACTAATCAAAACCTCGGGCCCGCAGCAACGGATACATGCTGTTAGATTAGATCCGAAGAATGTGCAGATGAATCAGCCTCATGTTAAGCTGCAACACATAATGGGCCATCTCGCCAGAAGGCATGTCAAGGTGTCTTGTTAAGTTGGAAGCAAATGGGAAGTGTGTCTAATTATAAGTCATTTCCTAGGGGGCAGATGTATAGATGAAGCAGAAGAATATGGTGTAAGGATATACTTTCCCAGAGGCCTTGTACAGTTATAGTTCTTGTGGGAAATGTTGATCATATTATCAAGAGTTAATTATAGTAATCACTAGTTTCACACGAGGATAGTCTGCTAGCGGCTTCTCCTCGGAAAGAACATTGTTCTCTTGTTGTGGAGTCCATCAAGCATTATTGCCATGAGACAGCAGGCACAGATAGGAAGTTAATTATCAGCAGTCATGCTGAACACAAAAAGTAACCATGTGAGAAATAAATGCGTCAATAACACTTGCTTCGACTTCTTACAGAGTCTTAGTTATCCTAATGATTCCGAGGAAACTAAACATCATGATACTCTCGCTAGCTTATCCGACAAACAAATGCGCCAATCATGGTCGGATCAAGGCATAGAAGATGAACACTCTACCCTTCTGGGTGACCATATTACAGAACCAAAATGGAGGCAGAAGTGGATCAACTGTCACTTGTCAGAGTTGTGTGGCAGCCTCGGCTCTGTCTCTAATCATCAACTCATCAGTCTGACCTCCAGCATTCATGTCAGCGCTATTCTGACCATTGTGATTATGCGCTTGAGCTTGCAGCCCAGCCTTGTTCCAGCTTATCCTTAGCATCGTTCTCAACACCTGCCCAATATCCGCAGCGGCTAGGTCACTGGGGTGGGAAGTGGGGGAGCGTGCGTCTAGAATCGTGCAGCATCTCCGCTCCGAGCCCACTTGCCTAGATTCCGAAACCGACATGAGGGTGATGGACCGCCTTTTACGAAGAACAGGTTATGTATCGCTCTTGTTACTGCTAAACAATCTAACCTTGAATGACAGGGTGAAGCTAGTATTCCCTTCGTCCCAAAATAGATGTCTCAAATTTGTCAAAATTTGAATGAATCTAGACACTATTTAGTATATAAATTCTCCATAATTTGAAAAACCTAAGACATCTATTCTTCGATGTAGGTAGTATATTACTGTTCTGGTGTAGATGTCAGAATAGGCAAATTTTTGCCCATGATTCAGGTCCACTGTATATCCTATGGAGAACCAATGTGAAGTGGGCGACATGTCATGCATTACACTCACACATTTCAATCAGTTGATTGTTAAGGAAAGCAATACAGTACAAACACAGAGATCAACAGAAACCCCAACTAAAGGAGAAAAGGGCAGTGCAATCCTGTGGTGCCAGACTCCGAACAGACGGGCATGGAATTTTTGCACAACATGCTAACTAGAATCGACTTGTTTCCGTATGAAACCAAAGTAATCTACAACTACAGAGGCCCCCCTTCCTTGGTATCCAAATACTAGTACACTAGTTCCATTCCACATGCTTGTAGCAACAGCGGCTATAGCGATGTGCATACATATACTCCGTACTACTCACTCTGTTTCAAAATATAAGATGTTTTAGGTTTGTGAAGAAAAAAACATCTTATATTTTGAAACAGAGGGAGTAGTACGGAGTACATTTATATTTTGAAATGGAGGGAGTATATGACAAGATCACAATCACTCTGCTTCTTTCAAAGTGTCTTACTAACTAACTTAGTGATTGTGTAGAAACTGAACATCGCCAATATTCTTGCCACCTTATCCAGCAGACATACTCACCCATCATTGTCAGCTCAAGGAACATGAGATTAGGTCCAGATGACCACCTCAGTCCTCACTGCAGACAAACAGAGCAAAAAATAAATCTTGAGGAGCAGCACAGCCTCAATTACTGCCATCTCCCGTCCTCGACACGCCGGCCCGATCTCCAGCCTCTGCATCTATGGGCTCTTCAGCTTGCAGCAACTTCACGCCCTTGTTTCAGCATCTCCTTCTCAGCACCTCCCTGAGCACCTGCACAGTATATATAATAATTACTATTAGATATTCAGAAGCTTGTGAGCCAAAGGGGGACATACCATATGTATTACAATTGGGGATCTCACTTGGTAAATTGCATGAAGTAGATATGATGAAGCAGACTAGCCGATATGCTGTACTATTAGGACCTAAAAGAAGCCACATGCAGTACATGGAAAATCAGTCTGCCATAACTGTTCTCACCATAGTCACATTGGTATTTTGACCACAACAGAATCTGAGATATATAACAGCATCTGCTCTCCTTTTTGTCAGTTTTGATGTTGTGATTTGCAATACAGGTGGAATACATAGGGAAATGGATCCTAAAATAACTTATGAGTCACGAAACAAAAGGCATCTTCATGTTGCAGGACTTCAACAGATGGTTCCTAAGTTGTATTGTATAACAGATGGTTCCAAAACAAATATAGGTAGGATATAATCTGTTCTTAGGCTGGACACACTTCCCATACACACAGATTGACCAATAGAAATTTTTAACCAACAAATTGCTTACAGAACAAACAAGTAAACCGCAATATGGTTCACTTCAGCACGCAGACATACGCGTGCCTCCAGGACAGATTTTTTTTGTTAAGAGGAACATCCTCAGTGCCCAGTTCCACTGCAAGAATGAAAACCAACAGACTTTTCTCTTTCTGCAGATTCAACCTTGCGGGGAACTTCCAGCATGTTAACTAGTACATAACCAGTTCAGCTGAGTCGAATATTTTTGAGTTCCTGTTGGCCTTTCTCCTTGATTACAACTACCCAACAAGCAACAAGCTCCATTTCCACACACTTGGAGCTGTGGAAGCACATCAGGTACAACAAGATCACACTTTGACTTCTTACAGAGTCTTAGTTAACCTAATGATTTCGAGGAAACTAAACATCATAATGCTCTCGCTGCCTTATCCGGCCAACAAACGCACCAATCACTGTGAGATAAAAGCATCTCCAATCCTCTGCCAGACCACCAGCAATTGCGTCAGCACTAGTCTGATGGGGTGACTCTGCACTTGAGCATGCAGCACAGCCTTGTTCCAGCACATCCTTCTCAGCCTTGTTTTCAACGCCTGCCCAATGTCTCAAATTAAGTGTACTCAAATTGCAGATATACAAGAGTTTGCAAACAAACAGGAACAAAAAGTGGGCTTAGTATCAGGCAACACTCAGCGCATTGCTTACAGGAAAAGCATGGTAAGAAATTCTGAGGTGAAACATTATGGATTTAATCAAACAACATACAATACATGGACGTTGGTGTCTTCCCGAGAGCCCCACTTGGCAGGCACATCGCTGATACTAGAACAGCAGCATACCAGATTCCACAGATAATACTTAGCAACAGAAAACTACTTTTTCCTTAAACATTTTTATTGCTTGTTTGTATGCTTATTTCTCACGCGGCCTCTCCAACAACTAAACTCGCGACCAACCAGGTTCAGAAAAGGGTCTACAATCAAATAAAAGGTCCTAAACTTCCATGCGTAGTTAGAATTATAGATTAAAAAAATCAGCACATAGTCAAAGGGATGTTTACTTGTCATGAGGAAGTGCATGTGCATACCCACAGTTTTCCAAAAAAAAACCACATATAATGAGAATGCTAATATAGCAGGGAACCACAGTGGCCTGTGACCAGGAAATGTAAATGATAACTCAACTATGCTTACAACATATCTCTTGATTCTTAATATCTCAACTGCAAGATTACCTATTGAATTAATGGGGCACTAACTAAAGCTCTCAAGCATTATATGAAGACACTGGATTTTGTAGAGAACAAGCAATAAGATAATTATGTTGTCATCTCATAAGCTACTAAATAGCATAAGAAAGTTCTGTGAAGCACATGGACTACGAAGCGTATAAACCATGGAATCAAGGCACAATGTACACAAAATTATTAAATTTGCAGATAGATTCAGGGATTTTCTCGGGACAGTGAATTCTAGATAGCTGATAATTCTCTCATCCATTATCACATCTTCGATTAATAAGTTCTGGTACAAAGGTCAGAAGTACAAGCTCTATATAGTTGTGAAGATATATTTTATAGCACTGAAAAACAGATCCCATCGAGTGAAAGCCAGCTTGCATCTGTTACTGCCTAGCTCTGGATTGCATAAGATTCAAAGTGTTCTTGCCTAACTAGATGTTTCAGTCACAGGGCACACCTATGACATAGGCACAAGCCAACATCACCAGGAATGCATTAAAAATTAAAAAATAGAAATTGTAATGCAATGCAGAATGACCTGTTCTCACACTTTCGTACTTCCAAGTGTTAAATAACATGGCATGAGGATGAACAAGTTCATAACCAAGCCATGGTTTCTTCTCTACTAAGTGATACAATTACATGTGAGGATTCCAGAATCAAATTATCAGTTTCAATAGGCATTAGCAACTGATTGTACCAGCATCTAACAGAGCCGACAAACAACATCCAGTTAGACAAAGAACAGAGAAGTATGAATTACCAGCTTACTGCGTAGAGTCAACATTTTGTTGCGCCACACACAGTTGGCACTTCCCCTCTGCAAGAAGCCGCATAGTATCCACTGAGGTGTGGCACCGCTTCTTTGTGAGGACATATGAACTTTTCTATGAATGCCTTCTCGGTGACCATGACAACTGCATAGTAGTCTGGGTCACGCTTGAGAAATCCATTTTCCTTAAGAAACTTTACAGCGTAGTACCGGGGCCTAAGCCGGCCCTCCAAGCTATAAGTGATGATTATCGGCCGTTGAGCAATGTACGCTGGCTCCAACCCCATCTCAGAGATAAGAAACTCTGACTTGCTCTGCAGCATGTCCATAGACCTCTTCAGCAGCATTGGGGCCTTACAAATAGCACCGCGAACCTCAGCATCCGACCACCTGAACGTGCTCTTCAAGTAATCCACTTTCGCGGCGATCTTCTCCTCGCTGAGGAATGCAACACCATTCAACGCGATTCTGAACATCCCGGAGTCACGGGGCACACCTATACCTTCGGCGCATGACACCATTGTCCGTAATTGTTCCACGTTGGTGGTGAGCAACCGTGGCAAAGAGAGGAACAACTTGGAGATAACACAATCATCTAGCCCGCACTCCTGCAGGAACGCGACGTTGGGCTTTACCACCCTTTCGAGGTTAAAGCAGAGAATATACATGTTTCTGTTGATCGCCTGGAGCACATTCTCGTAGGAGCCGAAGAGCGACAGGTGGTAGGGTAGGTTGGAGACCATGAATCTACAGCGGAAGCAGGCGGGGACGAGGGAGACAAGGCGCGCAATGTCAGAATGCGATAGACCAAGGTCGATTAGCTCGACGGTGTTAGGGGCCAGGATTCTCTCCACGCTAGCACAGAGGAACCGTGGGTCCTTGACGACGACGGCAGCGACATCAGCGCTGGAGAGGCCGAGGCCGGCGAGGAAGGTGAGGACGGCGTCAGGCTTGGAGGGGGACTTGATGTGGGAGATCTTTGCGGAAGCCTTGAGGGACTGGGTTCGGGTGAGGCCGCAGGTGGCGATGAGGTACTCATCGACGGCGAATCGGGGGGCTGGGGAAACGGCAGCGGCAGCGGCGGGCGCGGCTGCGGAGAGGAGGCGGTGGAGAGAGAGGTCGCGAGTGGTGGCGGGAAATGAGAGGAAATTGGACAGGATGCAGCTTCGGAGGCGGAGCATGGCGAAGCGGCGGCGGCGGCGGCGGCGAGGCGGAGCGCCGCCGGTTGGTGCGAGACAGACTCGTCAGGACTCAAGACTACTCTAGCACTGGCAGTAACGCGACAAGCCCATGAAATGAAATTCACGAGCCCAACATGCAAGTGCGGTGCGGTGGGCCTTGAAGCCTTGGCCGAGTGTATCATGCCGTACTACCTTCTTGATCATTTCTTTCTAAAAAAAAAGAAGCAAAGCAAGCACAGTTAATTTGGTTCCTTTAAGTATGCTATAAAACATATTTTGGCTGCTTTCACTATATATTCAAAAAAATTACTTGCCTCCTGTAATACCAAGATTTAAAAAATTGGATTTTTTAGATCCAACTTCCAAGATCTCTACGGCAAAAGCATAGAACTGAATGTGTGAATTTACTGAAGCTGGTTTAAGTTATTATTTGTTCAGGTTGCCTTAGTTGAACCAATGAATCCAAACAGCGAGGCGTGTGCAAGGAAATACATTTTATTCAGGTTGCCTTAGTTGAACCAATGAACTTCCAAGATCTCTACGGCAAATTCTTCTTATTTTTTGAGTTAATATATTTTCTTTGTCTTTTTAACTAGCCTGATAGGTGGCCCCGACAAGTGGACCTCACTAGTCAGAAACGGTGTCAACCCGCTCTTAATTGGGTATTAGTGCGAATTGCAAAACAATTATAGAAAAATGGTCACATGTAGTGGTGGTTTTTCGAATATTTGGGATTTGGGAGATATGTGGTGGCTTGTATATATCTCTAGACATGTGACTGACCTGTAATCTAATCAGGTGGACCTTCTCTTACTGACTAACCGTGTGGTGTGACAGACGATCGCGCCACCGCCGTTGCTGTCTCACAAACCATCTTCCCTTTTTACTTCTCACATATTGAGCTCCGGAAAAATTAACTTTAGAACCAAATCGTTTTTGTTTAACCAAAGTGGCACCTCATTAGCGCTGTAGGAATGCCACCAGCTGCATGCATACGTACAGATCGTAGGCACTTTAAATACGTTGTTTCAATTAGCCTGCTGATTTTTGTTCAAAAAAGAAACCTGCTGATCGTGTGTATATAAATTATACACGCCAGACTTTGCAAAAAAGTAAAAAATGAACACTGTAGTAATGCTCTCAGGACCTTATCCAGAAAACCCTCAAATTGAAGTACAATGTGAATCAGCAATAGCATCTTTGCCAATCGAACATTAGTCGCGATCTTCCAAACCATCAGCGGTACACCCATTGTTCAGCTCGCAGCGACGCCTCGAGTTCCAGCATCCAGCGTCGCCTGCTTAGCACCTTCCTGAGTACCTGCCCAATGCATATGTGAAAATTATTCAGCAAAGCTGAGATAATATACTGGGCATAAAACAAACAACCCACGATACATATATACGAAACCAACCTACAGGGATCTTTACATACATAGTGAAATTGGTAGTATTGATCTCAATCATCGGTGTTCACCATTGTAATTTGCAGTACAAGTTAAAATACGGAGGAATACAAAGGCATGCAAACATAAAGAAATAAACCAGAGACTTAACAAACATAATATGGACGCAATAGAATATTTACCAGTTGATATTGTTGGTGTCGACAACAATGATGGCGGGAAGTTTCTATATATGTGTGTATCAGTACTAGAGAAGCCGGGCATTGAAGCACACACCCTCTCAAGCCGGAGTGTCTTGGTGTCGAGGGAGAAGCAACCTGCATCAAGCGGTTTAAGCGTTCCGTACCTATATAGGAGCGCGTACATCCCCATTGAACCTATGAAGAAGTATGTAGAATCCAGTGACATTGTCTTCACCATATCCCATTGTCTAAAGCTCCCATCGTTGTTCCGCCTAACGGTGTATTTGTGGTAAGATGTCTGATCACCTGTGCGCACAAACATCCCAGACGTGTCTGCTTCCCCTGCTTCCTCCACAATAGATATATCCCTGCTACAAAACCCTCGGGTTCCAGGTGGGGCGTCAACACTGAAGAACTCCATCCTTGCGGTGTCAAGCACAAGAAGCTTTGCCTTCCATTCTATCAACCAGTAGAAGCAACCGTTAACGTAGTGGCGGCGGGAGAAGAGGCACGTCGTGCGACACACCGAATACGGGCAGGACGGACCGGCTTGCCATTGTCCGTTGCTGCTGGAAGAGAAGACAAATGTGACCAGCTTGGTGTTGCAGATTGTCATCCAGATCACTTTGAAGGAAGTTTCGTCTTGGTCGCCGCAGGGGGGCAAGAAGAATGTCTCGTATAAACGTTTGTGTTTTATCCAGGCGGGGTCCTTGACCAAATTAGCAACTAGGTGGCTGGGGATTGGAGGAAGATGGAGGTACCGCCGGTGCAAAGGGTCGCACACCACGGTCTCCTCGGCGAATAAGGATCTGTCGTCGTGAGTGCTTTCGAGGAGGACCCTTCCGTCGCGGATGTCACATAGGACCCAGTTGCGGCGGGCAGGGAGGAAGGAGAAAGAGAAGTCGGCGGCAAGGGCGATTGCGTTGTTGGGAGAAGGGTGCGGCATGATGGCGGGTTGGAAGCTCAGTGGCTTGTCGGAACTTGTTTTGGTGAGGAAGCCGATAAGGGGCGGGGCATGGAGCTTGCGGAAGCGGCGGAGGAAGGAGCGATCGGCGACGACGCGGTGGAAGGAGACGCAGACGTGGGAGACGCGGATGACGTCGCGTGGGGTGGGGAGGCGGATGAAGATCTCCGCCAGGATCTCGTCAGGGATCGCTGCCATTGCTCTGGCTGCTCTCAGGCGGCGCGTGGATGAGGAGGAGGAGGAGATGGAGGTATTGGCGGCTGTACGCGACTGGGAGAAGAAGTTTGGTGATCGGACGTGACTTTTTTTGAGACAAGTTACACGTAGTACGTAAATGGGCCAGCACCACAAGCTAGCGGGCTTAACATACTTCGTACAAGATAGGCTTGTTAAGACGATCGTGTACGTACGAGGTCTCCATCCGAGGCTCGAAGAGTACACGCGCGCGCGCGGTGGTCTTTTTCTTTTCGCTCCCGCGCGACAGAGTTCATCGCTCGTTAGCCAGCTATACTGTATCTCCCCTCCGTTGACCTTTTTTCTCTGTGCAAACTACTCCATTCGATTTTAAAATATAAGATGTTTTTTTAGATTTGTGAAGAAAATGCATCTAGACTTATTTTAGTGTGTAGATTTATTCCAAACTTAAGTGAACCTACATACTTGTCCTCCATCCGTTTCACCAATCGGAAATACTCCCTCAATCCTAAAATAGATGTCTTACATTTGGCAAAATTTAAATGAATCTAGACACTATTTGGTATATAGGTTTATCCAGATTTTGACAAATCTAAGACATACTATATTTTAAGACAAAGAAAGTAATACGTATCACGGTTCATTTTTTTTTACTACGTATTATTATTACCTGCAGTGGGCGGAGCCAGGAAAAAATAGGAGCCTGGGCGGGTTGTAAGCTAAATAAAAAATCCAAGAATAGCAACCATGTATTTTGATATATATTGTAAATATAAGTGCCAAAACTGAACAACCGTATAACATGATAGTTTAAAATAACCTAATACATAATTGAATGTGAAAAAGCGCTCACTAGAAAATGGTAGTCATAAACATAATTCAAGATGATGTGCCCTCACACACCCAACATCCTGCAAATTAAAACAAAGTGTAAGAATTACTAGCACATAGAGTTATGTAGAGTTATTCATATGAGAAAGCATGTCACATACCATTAAAATACTAATGACGCCATGGCAAAACCCCCTTGCGACTCTTGAAGGCATGAAAACGTCGAGTAATAACAACATCATCAAGTGATTTGAATATCTCCCGCTCGGTGTAACATATCATCAAGTGATTGAACCAATCATTATTTATCTTGTTGCGCAATTTAGACTTGATAATTTTCATTGCCGAGAAAGCTCTCTCAACAGATGCTGTTGACACTGGCAATAACAAAGCCAACTCGATGAGCTTGTAAACCAATGGAAATACCAAGTGCTTCTCTGTTTCTACCATTTTTGCCGCCAAACTTTCAACATCTTTACAAGACGAAAAGGCAACATGATTTCTCAAATGAAGAACATAAGTCTCAAGTTGATCCCTCAATATTACACGATCACCATTAGAGAAATCCGCACTATAAATTTCAGCAAGGCGAGAGAGCTTCTCAACGTCAAACTTGGAGAAAGAATTCTTGGGATCAAGACATGAGAAACAAGCAAGTACCTCCTGATTTGAGTCACCGAAGCGATGATTCATCTCAACACATATTTTGTCAATAACAACATAGAAAATTTCAGCCCGATAATAATGAAGATTAGTGATGGTCCTTCCCTCTAGCCTTGAGCGACCTCGAACTGGTATTTCATCATCCATATTTGGCACTAGAATACCTTTACAACTACAGAATTGTTGGACCTCTCCAAAAATACCATCCCAACCATCATCTCTCATGGCGGCCAACCTGAATTTGACATCATTAACTAATTCCATGGCTTGCACAATATTTATATCTTTCTTTTGCAAAAGTCGTGAAAGCTCATTTGTAATACCAAGTAACTTCAACATAAGCTTCAAAACAAGAACAAATGCAAAACACTGCATCTTTTCAACGCAACCCGCCGCATGACTCGGATTGCGCCCATGGGCATCAACCGTGCTAAGAACTTTTATCACAGCAGCCCACTTTTCCTCCAAACGAAGCAAAGTTTTATG
The DNA here is from genome assembly GCA_910589765.1 of Avena atlantica. Classification (NCBI taxonomy): domain Eukaryota; kingdom Viridiplantae; phylum Streptophyta; class Magnoliopsida; order Poales; family Poaceae; genus Avena; species Avena atlantica. The sequence goes on from OU342733.1 coordinate 526,800,458, forward strand.
ATATGATCCCCATCTAGTATCTCCAGGTCTAGCAAGGCTAGTTGGTTGATTCAAGCCTCTTCCTGTAGGTACTTCACCTCTCTCAAGGCTATCCAAAATTTCTTTGTGACTTTCTTCCATCAATACTTCCATTTTTTTGCAAGAGGAACTTGTTGTTGTCACAATCAAGGATACATAATCGAAAAAGTCATGAATATATGAGCAAGATGAAGTAGCAACGGCAACAACAACCAATTGCAAACGATGGGCAAAGCAATGAACATAGAAAGCATAAGGGTTCTCATCAAGAATTTTTCTTTGCAATCCATTAAATTCACCTCTCATGTTTGAAGCTCCATCGTAACCTTGCCCTCGTAGCCTTGAAATTGATAATTTGTGGTTGTCAAGAATCTTAAAAAGAGCCAACTTTAGTGCCTCGGATGTAGTATCTTTTACATGATATAGACGAAGAAATCGTTCCACAACCTTCCCTTCATTGCTCACATACCTAGCAAAAAAATATAGAGGATGATTAAATAATGCACAACTTCATGGAGAATGGGAAATAAACAAATGAAATAAAAATACAACTACTAACCTAAACATTACCGCCATTTTTTCTTTGACAGATATGTCTCTTGACTCGTCGATAAGCACGGAGAACTTTTTATTGCCAAGCTCTCCCATAATCACTTCTATGACTTCTTCCGCACAACACTTTGTAAGTTCCTTTTGTATGTCACCGGAAGTCATTTGAAATTTTTTCCCACCGTGATCAAAAGCATTTCTCACTTCTTCATTGCTATCCTTGTACCAATCTATCATTTCTAGAAATTCCCCTTGTTCAGTGAAGTAGAAGATTCATCATGTTCACGAAATGACAAACCTTGGGCTATGAGATATCTCGAACACTCTAGAGAAGAAGTCAAACGTATTTTGTACAATTCTTTTGATTCCTCGGTTGCACGAGCCAACTTATTTGCCATACTTTGTCTTTGATTTTTTAAGGCATCACAATGCCTAACACAATTGTTGTGGCCACTATCCAAACCACCAACATGCTCAGGTAAGGCTCTATATGCATGCTTCCAGTCCCTAAAACCTGTCTTACTGAAGACTTCGAAACCAAAGTGTTCAGCCCTTCCAGGTTGCTTAAATAGAAAACAATAGAAACAAAAAGCTGCATCCATAGACTCACTATATTCTATCCAATTATACCTTGAGTACCATGATTAAGAAAATGCTCTTGAATCTGTACGAGGAAATTTCAATATTGGTTGGGTTGGACCCTTCAATATGTATGCCCTTCTAATTTGGTCTTGAACTTCTGGGGCATATTCAGCAACTTGTTTCCTAAGAGCAGGATCACATAAAATTTCAGCAGGATCAGAATCATTACTGTTGGCTGCATGAACCGGTTGCTCTTGTTCTTCTGGTTGTGCAACACTAGAATTTGCAGCACTTTCTCTAGGGACCAAATACCTCCTCATATCTGATTTTAATAGTAACCAATGTTACAATTTAATGATTTGAAAGTATAACTAAATAACAATGCTCATGTTAAATATAAATCCTAAGACTGATCGGAAACTGCGGGCAAAAGAAATTATACTTTTAGAGAGGAAAATCGTTTACTTCAATCCTCTCGAAAATTTGGAATTCCAAAGACTGGTCGGAAACTGCACTGCAAAGTAAGAAACATTGTTAATATCCTAACGCTGAGTGCCAAATTTTGTATAAATACACAAAAATCAATCAGATGAACCGATGAAAAGAGGTGTTTCCTACGTTCGTCAGCCTTGTCGTCGCCGGTCGGTCGGAAGGAGTAGCCTCCGTGCGGCGAGACGTCCGATCTACTACTATACGTATTCTCTAATCTCAGTTGTTGCTGGCGGCGGCAACTGAACCCCGATCCGATCGATCGGTGCCTAGGGTCGTGCCTAGTTGTCTGCTGCGTGGCATGTACCGTGTAGCCCAAAAACTCACGTACTAATACTCAGCTGAGAAATTTACTAATTGGGCTACTTACCGAGAGGCATAAAGTATTAAAGTGAGGCACAATATGATTTGTCCAGGCAAAACCAGTCGAGAACAGCTAAAAACTTCCCTGCATGGTATATACATATATCGGTTTTGCTATTTCTCAGGCACCTGGGAAATAGTTATTTCTCAGTCGCCTCTTTCACCGTTTGATTTACCTCGTGATTCGTGTTATACATGAGTTGCAACTCGGGTGTAACTGAGAATTTAATGAGTTGCAACTAGGTTGTAACTGAGAACTAGTACAAATCTTAGGAGTTGCAACTAGGTTGCAACTGAGAATTAGCACAAATATTAGGATGACATCAGCGACTTAAACATAACTGATTCTCAGGCGCCTGAGATCTAGGCACTCCCTACATATATACTATCGCTGGCCAGGGAGCCCGGGCAGCTGCCCCGGCTCGCCGGGTACTGCCTCCGCGCATGATTACCTGGGTAGCTACAACACCCCGTCGCCTACAAAACCAACTACTCCCTCCGATATCAAAACAAGACTGTATTGTAGCGCACATTCTTCTCATATAATATACTCCCTCCCTCCCTCCAGAAAAATCCCATCCAGCCACAAGAACACTTTCGTCCTTGATGTCGGCGGGAGGCATTGGGGAAAAAAGCGCGACGACAAGAGGCATCTTCACAGCATCTTCGGTGGGGTTTTCAGAACGCCATTTTCAGGACGATTTGAAAGTCGAAAATTGGTTCAGTCATGTTTTCAGCACGCTGGTTTCGTCCGAATTTAATCCAATTTTGGCCGACACATATGCATCCGAGTTAAATCCATCGTTAGTCATCGAACTTCCTTAGCAAAGTCAATACGGTCATTGTACAATAGAAATACGAGTTTATGGTCACTGAAGACGCGTTTGAGCGTCACTCGCGGTCACCGCTCGCGATGTAGCGATGTATTCGATGATGTGGCTAGTATGACATGTTGGCAGGTCATATAGTTTTTTAAAAAGGCCCCTCAAATAAAATACATTAGCAAGACACCCTTGTGCGCGTCTCGCCGGAGGTTCTGTTTTAATTTGCGGCGGCTGGTCCGAGAGGCTCTTGGTGGACCGCTTGCTCCCAAACCGGCCCGTCGGCTTGAGCATACTGTCCCCAGCGCCACGGACCAGCCGGTGGATGCCAAGGTCGGCGAGCAACGGCTCCATGTCCGCGTCGAGGAGGATGTTGTTGGGCCGAACGTTGTCGTGCACGCACTTCTTGTCTTGGAGGTACGCGAGGCCTCTCGCCACGCCCCGCGCGATGCGCAGCCGCGCGCTCCACCCGAGGTTGATCGGCGGAGACACGGCCTTCCCTGAGCAGTGATCGATCGTGTCAGCAATGAAGCGTACATATGCATGTGTCGGCATGGGAAACTTCTTGTGGATGCTTACTCTTGACGGAGACATTGGCGAGGCTGCCATTGGCAGCCAGGTCGTGGATGAGGAGCATCTCGTCGGGCCCCCAGTAGAAGCTGCGGAGCCGGAGGATGTTGCCGTGCCGGAGCTTGGTGATGGCACACATCTGGGCGTCGAACTTGCTGAACCGCCTCACGCCGGCGTCGTCGCTGCCGATCCTGCGCACCGCTAGTGCGGCGCCGTCACCCAACACCCCCTTACACGATGCTGTCGCCCGCCGCGCCGCGGATGTACGCCGGCGTCGTCGCTGCCGATCCTGCGCACTGCTAGTGCGGCGCCGTCACCCAACACCCCCTTACACGATGTTGTCGCCCGCCGCGCCGCGGATGTACGCCGACGCCTTGAGCAGCGTCTCCTCGCTCCCATCCTCTGCATCACCACCTCCTGTCGTTGCCTTCTTTTCCTGACTTGGTACACGTAGAAGAACACCAGGAACAGGATGGCGATGCCGGCCACATCGCCCGCGACAATGGCGAGGATTGTGGCTAGCTTCAACCGGCCTTGTCTTCCTCCTGATAGCGCCGCTTCAGGATCGTCACCGCTGGGCATCGTCTCGTTCAGGTCATTGGGTATCACCGCAAGGGCCGGCGGCGACTTTGGCGTCTGCACGCTCGGTGGACCCACGGTGGTGGTGGAAGCATCAGAGCAGAGGGTGTACAGTGGCCTCCCGGACAACTTGTCGTCGCCCGTGAGCGCCGTTGTCCTCTGCGCCAGGAACGGCGCCACTGCGGGGATCACGCCGGTGAGCTTGTTGTTGGAGAGGTCGATGGTGACGTTGGCTGGCAGGCACGATGCCATCTCGACCGGTATGGCGCCGGCTATGCGGTTGGAGGATAGGTTGATGAACCACATCGTAGCGCCGGCGAAGTCCGGCGGGAGCGTGCCGTTGAGCAAGTTGTCGCTAGCGTCTAACACCTGCAGCGCCGGGAAGCCGCCGAAGGGGAGCGCGTCGGAGTAGTAGTTGCTGGCGAGGGATACGGCCGTGAGGTTGTAGAGCAGGGCGAGGTTGGCCGGTATGGCTCCCTAGAGCGCGTCACCGGCGAGGTTGAGGGTGTGGAGGCTGCGGAGGCTGCCGGCCTCCTCCGGCAGGCCCCCCGTGATGCTGTTGCTAACGAGCGAGAGGACGCGAAGCTCGGATGCAGAGCTCGGGCACGCGGAGCCCGTGATGCCCGCAGCCCGCAGTGAGAGGGCCAGTCTCCTCTGTCGCTGCCGGCGCGAGGCCATGAAGCAGAGCAGGGACAGCTTGCCTGTGAGAAGGTACGCAGGAAGGTGGGCAGCCCCGTCACAGTGGCGTCGGTCATGATCTGAGCCGCTCGGCCATGGAGGAAGGTGGTCAGCCCCGTGGCCCGCGTCGTGGCGTTCTGCACCAATACCGCGTCCGAGTGCAGCAGGTGGCGCCCGTCCAGCGGGTTGCCGAAGTACCGGTTGTCGCCGCCAACCCTTCGTTGCAGTCCACCTCGCGCCGGTGTGGGGAGGTGGGGGCGGCTCGCTTGTGTGGGAGATGGGGGGCACAGCGTGTTCCATCGAGGCGGCGGCGGTGCTGGATTTTTTTTGGGGGGGGGGGGGGTGGGGGTTGGGGGGGGGGGGGGGGGGGGGGGGTTGGGGCAAGACATGTCGTGGGGCGGACCGGCGGAGAAGGCGGAGAAGACACGTGACCCATGGAAGGGACGATGGTTTTGCAAAAAGAACCTTGTATAAGTGATTATTCTTTAACTACATATTAAATTAGCTGACAGTGGGTCCTCGGCTCGCCACGTCATCGAATACATCGCTACATCGCGAGCGGTGACCGCGAGTGATGCTCAAACGCGTCTTCAGTGACCGTAAATTCGTATTTCCGTTGTACAATGACCGTATTGACTTTGCTAAGCAAGTTTAATGACTAACGATGGATTTAACTCCATAGAGATGGTGGAAAAAATGAATTTACGGTCACTGTACAACGGTGGAAAAAATGAAGCGGCGAGAGCAGCCTTGTTCATATGCTTGTGGAAGATTTTGGTGGTGTGGCTTCCGGCCGGAGATGTTGCAGGTAATCCATCCGTTGTCCGTTCCGTCGATCGACTCTGTTCAAAGCCGGCATATCACACACGCACGCACGTGGACGTGGCAAGCTTTGCGTCGTCGTCGTGGCAGGCCGTACGACAGCGTGCTTTCACCGTGGCATGCATGCAGTGGATTGCACCAGATGCTTTGGCAGTCAATTGCACCAGATGCTTTGCAACCGTCTGCGCCGTCACCTCCCACACTGGACTGCCGCGCAATATATAGCAGGTATACAACAAAATCAAAAGTGACAGTCACTTGGGCTTTCTACAGCACATTAATCGACCTTCTAACTGTGCTCTTGCTAGAGACCTTGAACACATGATAAAAAAGTACTCTCTCCGTCCTAAAATAGATGTCTCAAATTTATTAAAATTTAAATAAATCTAGATACTATTTAGTATATAGATTCATCCAAAATTTTACTAAGACATCTATTCTTGGACAGAGGGAGTACAACATTAATCACGCACGCACGCACGCTCGGCAGGTGGGCATCTTCAACGCAGTCCTACACCCTACACACGCGCAAAACACATTTGCATAGCAAACATACCATCTGATTCACTTAGTTTTTAATGCCTCCCAGGAATATGCAAGATAGTTAATCATCTCATAACGAGTAGCACTGCACGGTTGACTTCTAACTCTGGGACTTAAGTTCTTCAGAACACGCTAGTAATAATGCTCTCACCATCTTATCCAGAAAACTCTCAAATTGAAGTACAACCTGAATCAGCGATAGCATCTTTGCCAATCCAACATTAGTCCCGATCTATAAATTTGATTGACTTGCATAATAATATAGCTTGAGGGGTACAGAGTATATATAGGGTTACAGAACTTGTCGGCCAAGATTACTTAAACCGACTCTAAAACAAACTCTTAACAGATCAAAACCGACTCAACATTGTCTAGTCTAACATCCCCCGCAGTCTCATCGACGAGCGCAACGACGTTGAGACTGGATCGTATGTCAATGAATGGTGGAACTGCATGTGCAACTGCGCGGTACTCAGCCTCAGCAGACGAACGAGAAACCGTTAGCTGACGTTTAGAAGACCAAGAAATCAAATTATTGCCAAGAAAAACACAGTAACCAGATGTGGACCGACGAGTCTCAAGACATCCAGCCCAATCTGCATCGGAATATGTTGTCAAAGTTGTAGGGGAAGAAGAATTAATATGAAGGCAATGATCAAGAGTTCCTTTGAGATATCGAAGAATTCTTTTGACTAGATTATAATGAGGAAGGCGTGGATCATGCATAAAAAGGCATGCTTGTTGAACAGCATAGGAAATTTCAGGATGTGTAAGAGTGAGATATTGAAGTGCTCCTGCGAGACTTTGATATAGAGTGGGATCGGAGAAGGATTCGCCGGTAGAAGAAAATTTAGAAGTGGTGTCGATGGGGGTGCGGGATGGTTGGCAGTCCGACATGCCAGCACGAGAGAGAAGATCGAGAGTGTATTTCCGTTGAAAAAGAAAAAGACCAGAAGAATCACGAGTCACAAGAATGCCCAAAAAATGATGAAGCATACCTAGATCAGTCATAGAGAATTCGTGTTGAAGACTAGAGATGATAGAGTTGAGAAAAGTTTGGGTGGAGGCTGTGAGAATAATGTCATCAACGTAAAGGAGGAGATAGGCAATGTTATTATTTGATTGATAGACAAAGAGAGATGTGTCGGAGAGAGAGGGAATAAATCCTATTGTTTGGATGAATGTAGAAAAGCGCTGAAACCACGCACGAGGTGCTTGCTTCAGGCCGTAGAGAGACTTTTTGAGAAGACATACATGATTGGGTGAACTAGGATCTTTGAAACCTAAAGGTTATTGACAGTAGACAGTTTCTTGAAGAGAACCATGAAGAAAGAAATTTTTGACATCGAGTTGATGAATAGGCCAAGAAGAGGAAAAGGCAATGCTAAGGACGGTGCGAATTGTGCTTGGTTTGACAACAGGAGAAAAGGTTTCATCATAGTCAATTCCTTGTTGTTGAGAATAGCCACGACATACCCAACGGGCTTTGTAGCGAGAGAGAGTACCATCGGAGTGAAATTTTGACGAAAGACCCATTTACCAGAAACAATGTTTGAATTAGAAGGACGAGGAACTAGCTGCCAAGTATCATTGGTGACCAAAGCATGGTATTCTTATTTCATAGCAGCGGACCTGTTGGGATCGAGAAGAGCGGATTTGTAGGATTTTGGGATGGGACAAAAGGTTGGGTTGAGCTAAGAAATTAAGACGTTTGGAGGGTAGACGAAAACCAGATTTGCCACGGGTACGCATAGTATGATCATTGGTGGGTGCTGGAATAGGAATAGAATAGGAGGGTAATTGTGGGGAAGGAGACGGATCATGCTCAGAAGTGGGTACTGAAGAGGGAGGCGTGACAGTGGAGTTGGGAGATGCATCAGATGAGGTTTGCGACGCGGCAGGAGAGTGTGCTGTGGGTGGAGAGGGTGGTGCGACGGCAGGCTGCCGTGAGGGCTCGGTAGAGCACGCGATAGGAGAAGTGAGCGAAACGGCCGTCGCAGCAGATGTAGGTTCGGGCGTAGGGGGTTCTGTATGGAATATTGGGTTGTGTAGGGGATTAGGTGGTGTAGCTGAACGAGTCGAGGGAGAGGGATCAGTAGAGACGGAATCATGGGGAGATGTATGGGTGGCAAAAGGAAAAGAGTGTTCAACGAAAGTAACGTGACGAGAGATATGAATACGACCAGAAACTGGGTCAAAACATCTATAACCTTTGTGCTCATCGGAATAACCTAGAAAAACACACGGGAGAGATCTAGGAGCTAGTTTATGAGGTGAAGTGACATAGGTATTGGGAAAATAGAGACAACCAAATACTCGAAGTTCAGGATAATTAGGATGACATAGAAAGAGAGAGTAATATGATGTAGTTTGTGGGTTAAGTTGGTAGGGACGAATGTTGAGGAGATATGTGGCTGTGCGGAGAGCTTCAGCCCAAAAAACATGGGGGCATAGAAGCTTGGATAAGAAGGGTTCTAATTATGTCATTGATAGTGCAGAGAGATCTCTCAGCTTCGCCGTTTTGAGGGGAAGTGTAGGGGCATGAAAAACGGAGGAGAATGCCATGGTGGAGAAAGAAATTACGATTTTGGTTATTGTCAAATTCTTTGCCATTATCACATTGGATGAACCGAATGGGGAGAAAGAAGTGAGTTGCAACATAGTGTTGAAAATTGAGAAGGATTGTGTGTACATCAGATTTTTTGCGTAAAGGAAAAGTCCATGCATAATGAGTGAAATCATCCAAGATCACAAGATAGTACTTAAAACTAGAAATACTCTCAATAGGTGATGTCCATAAATCACAATGTAATAATTCGAAGGGAAAAGTACTAGAAGAAGTAGAAGAATTAAACAGAAGACGCACATGTTTTCCTTGTTGACAAGATTCACAAACTAGAGGATTATGAGTATCACGATTACAAGGAATAGAGAAATTACTAAGGAGAGAATCTAAGACGATTTTATTGGGGTGGCCTAGATGTTGATGCCAAAGCTCGACTGAAGCAACCATAGATGAGGGTTGGGTGGCCGTGGTAACACCATGGAGGGAGTAGAGATCTCCATCACTATTGAAGCGAGCGATCTCCGTCTTGGTTAGAAAATCCTTCACAGAAACACCAAAGGAGTCAAATTTGAGAGAAATATGATTGTCACGAGTGAATTGTCGAACGGAGATTAAATTTTTAATGAGATCAGGTGCAACAAGAATATTGCGAAGGAGGAGAGGTTTTGTGTGTGAGAGAAGTTGTGCATTACCAACACCGGAGATAGGGATAGTAGAACCATTGCCAAGAGTTATAGAGGAAAAAGGTGAGGAGGAAAATTTTGACAGCATATTATTCGAAGAAGACATGTGACTAGAAGCACCAGAATCGAAAATCCAGTTGGTACCTGAGTTTCCTTGAGCAGCAAAGTGGTTCATGGCCTGGATGAACGCTGCTTGGTCCCAGCTCGGTGATGAGGAAGAGGACGGCGATGGTGCAGGCAGCAGAGCAGGTGGTGAAGACGCGTAGATCGGCATGTAGGCACCAGCAGACGTTGGAGGAGGGGCTGGAGCGATGTACTGCTGGTAAGTCGGACCAGGCATGTAGGTCGGTGCAGTCATGTAGGCTTGGTGCGGAGGGCGAGTGCCGAGGAGGCCCGGAGAGCCGGCGTGGGGGCGCATGCCCAGCGTCCAGGCGCCGGAGTACGCAGGGGGAGCACCAATCTGAGAGGGCGCGATCCAGGGCATGGGCAAGGCCTGGACAAGCCCTGTCCACGGGTCGTGCATCGGGCGCCAGCTAGGAGACGCAGGAGGTGCCGGGGCTGGAGGCGTCGGGCCGCTGGGAGGAGCCGTGGGTGGTCGAGGCGGCCGGAAGGTAGGTTTTTGCCCCTGTAGTTCGAACTAGGGCGCCACCCCGGAGGTGGCTGCAAAAGTGACGGAGGAGGCAGCGCAGGAGCAACAGGAGGTCGCTGGATCGCGGCGAAAGCTTGATGGCGCGCCTCTTTATTTACGAGGGCACGGTCGGCCCACTGAAGCATAGATCGTACCTCGACAAAGGTAGGACGGGGCCGCATCATGGGAATAAAAGGAGGCCTGCTTTTCGAAGCGGTCACCGAGCCCGACGAGGAGGATGTTAATCAGTTGACGGTCGTCGACGGGGTCGCCGAGCTCTTGGAGTTCATCGGCGATCGTCTTGAGCTTTTGACAGTAGACGCCGACGGGAGAGTCACCTTGGACGGTGTTGCGGAGCTCGGTGTGGAGGGTGTTGACGCGGGCGTCGACGTTGTCTTGGAAGAGCTGTCGGAGGGCCGCCCAGAGGGCGGCTGCGCTGGTGGCGTCACGAAACACGATATTGAAGATCTCAGTGGACACCCGCTGGTAGATCCATTGGATGATGGCGAGGTCGTCCTTGGCCCAGCGAGGATCGGTAGGCCGGGGAACGACATGGTCTGCGACGTGGTCGAGAAGATTGCACCGACCGAGATGAACCTCGAAGAGATGACGCCAATGGTAGTAGTTATGCTTTGGTAGATCTAAAGTTGCACACCATACGCCATCGCCATTGCCAGGCCAAGGGTAGCATCCAGACCCTTCTGGGTCTTCTTGTACTCTGTAGGTGCATCCCACGCTAGAGCCTTCGCCAGGGAGTCAACGTTGTTGAGGGCTAGGCCCTTGGGAAAGATCTCAAGGTAGAAGTGTCTGAGGACCTCCTTGGCCTTCCCCATTGTCTCGACGATGGAGCTGCAATGGTCTTCGATCACAACAACCGCATCCGCGAGGGTATCCCCATGATCCAGAACATTATGATCAAACGCTAATCTAGTGGCATCTGTAGATGCATCAAAGAAGGTTTAGATAAAACAAGGGAGACGAACTAAAATTCTCAGGAGAAAACGAACACGGTAACTCATCGGACAATACATTGGCAGCCGCCATAAGCTTCTCCGTCATTGCCTTTTCCCGAGACGCGACAGTAGTCGCAAGTTGTCCCTCATGCTCCTGGGACTCTTGCTTGAAGCACTCGAGGGCTTCCACAACACCTTTCACCTTGATCTCCGCCTAGCACTTCTTATTTCTGAGTGCATCCAGTTTGCGGAGAGCCTTGTTACATTCATCTAGAAGAAAGCAAAGGAAATAGAATCAGAAACAAAACCCATCATATGCACCCGAAGAAGATAGATAGCAATATACAAACCTTGGAGCTGCTGGAAGTTTTCTTCTAGGGATACATATTGCTGCCCAATGCGCTGCATGTCACACGTGATGGGCTGCAGCAAGAAAATGAAAGTCAGAAGAATAAAGATGACTCGGGGGCTCGAAGAATAACACTTACATGGACACCCGAAGACTCCGAAGGTGCAGCCTGTGTCTTCCGGGCGACAATTTCACGAGTCCTCTTGGCTTCGAGGAACTCGACGCTTTGTCGTCGGTGTTGGCTAGTATCTTCGGGGAGGCCACCACAGCCTCGGCACTCACTACTTTTGACTCCGCCATCATCCCATCAAGCTCATCCTTCAGGGATTCACATGAGGAATACCTCCTGATACAGTCGAGCAAGGAAGTCATTCAAAACACCAAAAGGGGTAAAACCTTAGCACAATTCAAAGCATAGAAACATCAGATACTTACGATGGAATGTCGGAGAGATTCACGATCAATGCTATTTTTATCTTCTTCTTGGCCGGCGGCTAAGAGCAACCACCCAGATGGGTACAACGGTAAAAGGGGAGGAAGCCTCCTAACCTTGAACATGTTGCTCCAAGTGAGCATGCCCCTACGGGGTGAGAGGTGTCGTGGCATACGAACCTTCACTTTGGTTTCTCTTCAGAGAATGTCCGTCGCTACACTTAGGGGCTTCATCATGCATAGGAGACTGAGTCGAGGGAACGATTGACTCAGACTCTGCATCTCCACCATATGGCACCTCAGAGAACTCGGGAAGGGAAGGCAGCATGGCCTCCACCTTGAGGTCCTACACAATCGAAAACATTGCATCAAACAGAAGCTCAAATAAAGAATAGCAACGGCTATAGCGAATCACGAGCAAAACAAAACATAACTGAGGAACTTCGTTCTACATGCTGAAGGGAGCAGTCGAAGACTCTACTATCAATGCCTCGTCGGCCTTGTACTTGAGCAGCGGCATGAGTGCCTTGTCGAGGTATATTGAGGAGAACTCCTCATTCGACACTCTCGTCGGGTCGTTGGTGCCAGAATAAGAAACATCGGGTGTGCCCTCGCCTGTAGGGATTGCACCCAACGCTTCAGAAAAGTGCAAACGATATCGACGCCGGAGACCTACTTACCTGGAACCAGTTGGAGAGCCTCCACTCGCTGGTACATATTCTCGACCACCCCGGTCTCACCCGCAAGAACGTCGTTTGAACACGAGCGCTTGCGGGAAATCACCTTGATGGCATCGAAGGGAGCCAGTCCATAGTGTTGGCCATTGAGCTTGGAGTCTCAAAGGTAGAACCATTTATTCCTCCATCCTTGGACGGATTCACAAAGGTTGAAGGATAAGTACTGGATGTTGGGGTAGATGGATATCCCGCACCCACCCAACGCGCACACACCGTCGGTACCAGACTGCCTCTTCAGGGAATATAGCTTCCTGGAGAGGCCGAAGTGCAGCTCGATTCCGAGCCATCACTCGCACAGCGTGATAAATCATGCAATGTGCAAAAGGGAATTGAGCGACAATTGATGAAGTTGTAGCCCATAGAGAAAAAGGAGCCCACGAAGAAATTCGTGGGCAGGAAGGGACATACCACAGATGAGGAAGGCATAGAAAACAACGACGAAACCCTTAGGAGGACGCGGGATTACCTCCAATTTTGGGAGACGCTTCTCTCCTGAGGGATCAGATGCGACTCGCGCAGGCGTCATAGGCCTACCTTCCTCATTCTTGAGCGCCGCCAGCTGCCATTGGTGACGCGACCAGCAGTGGTGGTCTTCTTGGCGGCACCAGTGGCACCAGCAGTGCTCGTGCCGGCAGCGGAGGCAGCCTTCTTCGGTTTGCCCATCTTGCTGGCACGACATGCAGCGCGATGAGAGCGAAGGAAGGAAGAAGGGAATGTGCGAAGAATGTCCAGTGCAAAGGGCGCACGAGCTCTGGAAATGGAGGAGGCAAATCGATAGAGGAAGGAGAAAATGGTGAAGGGAAAACTACCACAACCCCTCGCAGTATAAAACGATGAAGACGATGATGCAGAGCCGTTGATTCCTTAACCCTAGCATGTGTCCTTCATCGTGCCATACACGTGGCAGATACAACCCGAATCGTCGCGAGCATGTCGTCCTCTACACATGGAAATCAAGGAGACACAGTAACTTTTCGCTAAAAACGCGTGACTAGTCAAATCTTTGTCATAAAGTGGGACCCACGATCATCTAGTCTTGTCACTACTGCTGCCGTAGACGGTTGAGCTCACTAAGCATCAGCAATGACGTCAACATTTCTCAAAGGGAAAAGCCAACAACGGTCACATTCTTTTGACTGAAAGCAAGAGTACTCACTCGAGTCTACAACTCAACCAAATACTCGGGGGCTACTCCTATCAGAAGCGCTGGTCGCGCACCTGAAATCTTGGCATAGTCCTCGGGTCAATCAACGAAAACCACAAAACTTCGAGGCTAATCCCATAGGGAGGCTAGTCAACCGAATTATTTTCGGATCATTGAATCATGCAACTGATAGCTTTAAGTTTCTGCTCTTGAGTCTGTGACTCGAACAAACACTCGGGGGGATACTCCCATAGGGAGCGCTGGTCGCGCACCCTATGAAACATTTGAATGAGATCCTTCGGATCCTCCATGACCAATGATAAAAAACTAATGTACAGAGCAATCGATAAACTTTTCCCAAATTAATGCTAAGAGGGATAGCGTCTCCTTAGTCACCCGAAACACCTCCACGGTGATAAATTTCAGATCTGTGTATACGACGCAAAGATAAGACCTACAAGTAACGTCTGATGGCCTGGTAACGCACCCGACTACGCTCTGCCGGTAACATACCGTGTCAACAGGCACGATGAAAAATCCCGACGGAAACGTTGGGTATTTAACTTAAAACACTGGAATTCTACTCTTGTAAGACCTCTATGGCCTGAGTCGAATTACGCTAGCAATTTTCTGGATTCGAGTCCGGGGGCTTGAGTCCGAGTATATCGTGTTGTTTTGTCCAAAGATAGTTAACTGGCCCTGATCTGTCGGGAGAGTCAGGCACGCGTATAAACTATCCCTATGAACCATCATTTGAACCCGAAACATGTTCGGATGAGAAGCACTCGAAAGACTAAAGAGACTCTAGTTGAATCTACGATTCGACTGAACACTCGGGGGCTAATGACATGGATATGCCCTACGGGTACTCAATATTAGCCTACTTGGTCGAGCCCAATGGAGGCCCATGAAGAAGTCACGTTGTAATCACAAAGATCAAGGAGATTTCGGGTGGCCAAGTCCCGGTGAAAGGTCGACTCCTTGAAGGACACAGTTAGCTTTAGATAGAAACTTGAAAGGGGTAAACCCTAATCTATAACTGACTAGACCTACCCCGAGACCTGGCCTCCCTATATAAAGGCCAGGAGGGCATGGCGAGGAGGACAATCCACAACCCTATCATACACACCTCGCCAGATCTCATCTGCGCACCCTTGTAACCTTCGGCATCGCCATCAACAAAGAACAAACAAGCAGGAGTAGGGTTTTCTCTCTAGGAGCCTGAACCTGGGTAAACCTCGTGTCCGCGTGTTGCGAATCTGTTATCCGTTCTGCGATCTCCAGCGTCCCCTCCTTCTCCAAAACCCAAGTCCATAACAGTGGGCATTGACGATTCCAACCCTCGCCACACTTTGTCACCAAAATGCTACGACACATTATATGATAATGGTGTGAATGTCAAACTAGATGACATTAATGATTTGCAAAATAGGACCTTATGAATCTAGTGAAACAGATTTAGGACAGATCATTCCTCATGAGCAAGCATGATCAATGAACGCATATGAGATATGGTTTATGATTAGTAGCAATGCAACTAGATTATTTGTACTCTAGTGCAAGTGGGAGACTGAAGGAAATATGCCCTAGAGGCAAATAATAAATAAGTTTATTATCATATTTCATTAGTTCATAACAGTTTTATATCATGCTATAACTATATAAAGTGGAAACATTGATATAGGTGTGATATGTAAACAAATCCAGGTCCCTAGTAGCCTCTATTCAACTAGTTCATTGGTCAATGGGTGATCAAGGTTTACTGATCATGTTGGTGCTTCGGCGCCAATTGACAATGGAGCCAACTTATTGGAGAATAAGATGGTGGACATTTCCCAGTAATGATTGTTGCAACACGATCATATCATGAAGTTCATGTTGCAATAATTAAGTAACATAGTGACTTATTCCTCAGACCGTGAGACCATATCTAATCGATGTCACCCGAGACTGCTTTGTTCACTTCAAACGTCACTCGGTGGAACGGTGGTCATAAAGGTGTGATTGGGTATTTCGGAGGGGCAGGCTAAGGCGTATGCGTCAAGAGCGGGATTTTTTCATCGGCGTGATGGAAGATACTCTGGGCCCACTCGGATAAGTTATATCTAAATGTTGCACAATGCGGTGACCCAGCATACCACTGCATGGTGTAGTACACTATAGTCATTGACATAACACCAAAGGAACACCGTTCCATCCGCATTATATCCTCAGAGGGGTACAACAGAAACATCTCGGGTCCAAGACAACACTTTATATTACACATAACATATTACAAAAGATCCAGAGAACTTCCTCGAACAGTGAGGAATATTATACAGAAAGAACCAGAAAGATCCATTCGGAGTTACTTTAGGAGTACTACTATTAATATATGTCTGGGGCTTGAAAGTACTACTATAGTATTGTTCTATAGAAGTAGGTTCTAGATTCTGGGAGTTTTATTTATATTCTACGCTTCAGCTTGTCTTCGATAGCTTCCGGTAAGGTCTTCGACTCCGTTGATCTCCCTCAGATGTCTTCAACTCTTCAAGTAACTTATTTCTTGGGAACGCCATTGATTTCTCCGAGATCTAGCAAGGGTTAAGAAGATACGTTGAGTACGAGCGTACTCAGCAAGTTCACTAAAGATAAGTGTTTGATGCACTATCTACAGCCACAGACCATAGGTCGTAGGCAATGCAAGTTTTCGAAAACATTTCTTCAAAGGTTGCTTTTATTCTGAAAAGCTATGTTCATCAGCCTTCACGGGTTTACCAGAACTTTCATGGAGTTCCTTTCCCGCAGCGTTCGCAGCTCCTTTCCGGAACAGGGAGTGACAAGTTATAGTTTTTACACTCTGCAGAGGTGCGTTGCTTTATCCATGAGAGATCTTAGCTTTGTTGCACATCCGAGTTATAGGCCCGTTCCCACGTCATTGGTGTGAGGCCCACACTAATATCCAAGCCAATCAATGTCCTTTTCTCCGCGATCCCGCATACCCGACGAATTGCACATCAGACCTAGGATAAAACTTGTTTCCATTATAAGCCTATGGTGTACAACCCTCATAGATACCAGAATCCGTGGGACGTTGAGGGATCCCACCCATAACCTGCTAACCCTCTACGAGAGGAGTTGCAACAACGGCCCGGTCATCCGTTGGCATGCGAGAGAGAGAGAGCCAATCCAACTGACTTCTCCGTCCCATTCTAAATCTCATGGTTAACGCGTAATATACGGCGCAAGAATCACTGGCGACATTGGTTGTTAAGTTCTAGATAATATGTTCCTTTACCACCGGAACTTCCATAGAAGGTTATTACCTCATGGTAAATAACCTATAATCATATTATTATGAAAAATATTGTTTTCTGACCTTTTTGAAATGCAGGTGATGACAACACTAGATTTGTAAAATATTTTACTGAAAATAATCAAAGGACATGAGAAAGTGTGAACTTGCCTTTTGTGATTGCAAGATTATGCACTCACGGTATTCGAGATAATAGAAGATCCAATATCTGAAATCATCATCATTGGTCTGGTAAGGACTAATGTTTAAAGAAGCAAGATGGCATTATGCATAAATAATGCTATGCAATTTTATAATTCCCAAAGTGAAACCCTTAGTATTTTAAATAAGTTGATCTTAGGTATCTTCTTTAAGATTGGGTTTATCTTTAAGTTTATTTCATAAGCGATGGCATTAATAAGGAACTTAAGTGTTAGCAATCCAAAATATACAAGTACGTATATAGTAATGTGATTATGATTAATTTATATCTGGTGACTAGGATAAGAAGTTCTTGGGTTGAGTTCTTAAGAGCTGAAGGAACTATGTAGACTTGTTTGTGTGTAGTGGCAAAAAGAATAACATTTGAAGAAACTTAGTATTTAGTTAAGGTTAATTAGTCTTAAGGGTTATTAGGTTTTACATTAGGGCTTGTGAGGGTTACAAATGATGTTGAGTTATCATATTTCAATTGATGATACAAGTGACTAAAGTTGACTTTAAAAACATGAATAAACTTCAAATGAGATGTTTATGATTGTTTAGACCAAAGTTAACTATAAAAAAGAAATGAATTTTAAGATATAATGAGTTTTAGAATATCATCTAGTTTTAGGGTTTTGACAAATATGATTATGGATGATATTTTTTAATCACTACTGCAGAAATGCTTATAGCCTTCAAGTGGTTAGTGATAGGCAAAACTATGCTTGTCACTAGTAAACATTACCAGCGACAGGCATGGAGGCTCATGGCAGTGACTGTCACTAGTATTTTTTATGAAGGCTGGCTTAAAAGAAAAAATATTTAGTGACATGCATCTATATAAAACGTATGTCACTGATAATTATATGATCAATAATGGAGAATTAGAAACACCTATCACTAGTATCTATATACTCGCTTAGTCCTAAAATAATAAGTGATTTTGGTTTGTACTCATATGTATCTAGATGATATTTAAATCTAGAAAAATCTAAATCATTATTTTAGGATCCCGTGTCCCGCCCCACGAAAATATCGGAAGCGTCCATACCAGTATCCATGGTTGCCTATCTTTATCACCTAATCTTCCTCGCGGAGTCACGTTGAGCACATCCCCTGACACACCCCAACCCTTCGCATATGCCTCCAGTCCACGATCTCCACCAACATCTGATCCAACAACCACCCAACGCCACAACTCATGCACGCGGCCACCGGTCCCGTCAATTCCGGCCTAGTTCCCCAGCGACGGCCACGCCCGCATCCCCGTGTTCCTCTTCCTCGCTTCCATCCCGCTCCATCGCGGCGTCGCCTGCAACCACCTTGTCGGCCTCCTGCGACTCCGTCCACTATAGATGGAACCCCTTGCTGCCGACGGCGGTGTCGATGTGGGGGCTACATGTGGCGATGTCGTGCACAACATCGATCGATGAGATGGCCCGTCCCAAACGTCGCCGCTGCACGCCCGAGTCACGCGACCACGCCGCCTCCGCTTCACCTCATCCAGGCATCCAGCTCGACGACGTCCTGCCCCTCCAAGTTGTGAACTACAATAAATTTGCGAACCATGGTGGACTGAATTTTGGCTGCACGTCCTCATCGACACTGAAGCCACCCAGGTTTGTTGACCCATCGCCTGAACGCTGTAACAGAAATTTAGGGGTTTGGTTCAATCTTCTGGTCCTATGCCTCAATTATAGGTGATGTTTTCCTCCAGCGAATGGCTTTGCTTAAATCTATTGGACAGCAGGATATATGCACTTGGAGTAGCAGTACTTGTCACAATTATATGGGCCATGTTATATGCACTTGTAATAGCAGTAGTACGTGTTAATCATTTGAGACAAATGATGTATTTCTTGAATCTATTGCAGGTTATCATTCGTCAATATATGTCCTCAAGCTGGTGGCAAACAAATTTGATTACACGGACGTGGCACTTGCAGATTTACTACTCATAGAAGCCCCACAAATTGAATTTATTGCTAATATCTGATGTATGTAAAATAAAATTAGTTTTCTATATGCCAAGTGGTTAGCAATACCATAGATGAATTTATAAGTTGGTGGGAGGAAAAGAGATTTGGTCTGCATCGCCTTCAGCTACGATCAACTCAGGTCAGTTTGAAGCCAACTCACTTTAGTGTTTGCAGGAGCCTTTATAAATATTTGCCCATGTTAGCTGATCTTATATTTACAAACTAGAGTGTTGGACGCATAGTTTCATGAAGTTTCCGATCGAATGAATTTGGATATTGTGTGACATCTCTTGCTAATGCACGCTAAATCTCCTGATTTCTTCATGATGTACCTAATCGTTCCGCCTTCCATATTTAAGTGAAGCTTTGGACTTAAAATTGATTACTGGAAACATTTGACCAGAGGCACGAGTTAGTAGTTAAAATTATTTTGCTGGTCAATGATTGGCTTCTGTAACTAACAAGACACATTACGGTTCTATGTTATGTTCTTTTCCAAGAAAGTTATTGTAGGTTCTTTAACTGTGAACAAACATTTATACTAGTTTGGACTTAACCTATTTAATTTTCCATTGCAGGAGGTAAATATAAAAGGATGGTTGTACAGACGACATCCATACATCAAGAATTCAACAGGGAGAAGGTGGAATAAAATTTTCCACTTTATTTCCTAGATTTAGTTTGACAAAAAATGTGTCATGAATATGAATAGCTAGAGGATTTGGTGTTCAATTTTCATTTTCTATCAAGATGATGGATGTAACTCAGATTGTATTTTACAAGTTTCAGTTAATAAAGCATTATAAATTATTTATAATTATCCCTGAGTTCTGATTTATGGCAAGTACCTATCACTCATGATGAGGTAAAAACACATAGTAGCGATGAACACCAGCTACGTAGTGACTGGCACAAATAAATGATTGTCACTAGTAAACACCTACTAGTGACTAGCACAATTAAATGTCTGTCACTAGTACATGTACTACTGACTAGCACTTGCCTGTCACTAGTAACATGATACCAGTGACTAGTCATCAGTGACATGCGCTTTGCCCGTCACTAATGGGCCTTTTGAGCCTGTCACTGATAGGCTATTCTGCAGTAGTGAATGTAAGTAAAAGATGAATTTACAACATGTATCTTGTTCATGGGAGCATAATTAGATGGTCTTATAAATTTGTTAGAGTTTAGAATAATTTTAAGAGTGGTTAAGAGATGGAGATTATTCACCATCTTATACATGAGTGATATGAAATATCTATTTTAAAAGGAGTTTAATTTGAATTTAAGATTTTAAAAATACTTAAAGGCTAATAGTTATATTTAAGTTTTATTTTGATTATGGATTTAGACTTAGTAATTAAACTTTAAAGATTTTAGTGTTTTATAAGAAAATGTGATTATTTCTTACTTAAGAAATAATTTTTAAGAATTAACAAAGTGGTTATTTTATTTTAGTAAAATAAGTACATGAGTTTTATTATCTAAGGTTATTTAAATGTATTTGAATAACATATATAGTATTTTTCTAGTAAAATATATTTATTCAAGATCTTAAAAATGAATTTTATTATTTTTAAGTATTACCTTTATTTTTATAAAATTCTTCAAAGAATTAAGTGTCCTTAAATATTTGCTTTATATTTTATTTGTAAAACTCTAAGTTAGTATTTTTATAAAATAGTAGAGTTATTTTTATACACAAAAATTATTTTTATTTATTTTTAGGAGTTTTTCTTATTTTATGAAATTTTTACTCAGGATTTAATGATTTTAAAATTTATGTGCTATATATTTATTTTAAATAAATAAAGTTATATTTTTATTTGATAGATCTTATTTTTATGAACATTTTGATATATTATATGTATTTTTAGGATTTTTCTATAATTTTCTATGGCTAAAAATGTTTAGAGTTATTTTGATAAATCATCTATTTTATTTTCACTTTATTTATTTATCTTAAACAATTTGGCTGTTTGGTTGGGCATATGGGCTGGCCTGGCCCATCTAAGTTGGCCCAGTTTGGGATTGGGTCCAACTATCTCACCCCTAGCTCCCTCCTCCTCGCACCCAGGCACTCATGCACGCCCCTGACCTTGACTCCCCTCTCGCGACGCAGCGAGGTGCCCTCCGGCTCGATTCTGGTGAGGCAGGCCGCTGCGGCCGCCTCCGTTGGCTGCCGGAGCTCTTCCTCCCCTAGACTGACCTCGCCCTCCAACTTGATTTGAGAATCCTGCCTCTACCAGGTCGTATCTAACCCTCTCTGGTGCTAGGGTTCTGATGCCCGCGGCCCCGCCGTTCACCGGTGATGTGCTGGATGCTGCGGTGTGTCTCGACGTGGGTCGGGCGCTGATGTGCTCCCCGTGTTACCCCGCCACGACGTTGCTGTCCACTCCTCCTATGGGTGCTGTCTCTGCTTCCTCTCTGGCGAGCCATGGCTCACCACAGGTGGGTGTTATGGTATGGTTTCTTCTCCGGCACTAGCGGGACGACAGGCTTCTGCAACCCCGACGTCGGCCTTCTTGCCTGCTGCAACAACCATGTCTCTAGACAGGTAATGCTTTATGACCGGCCTTCGAGCCGATGCCCTAATTCAGGTGTCAAATGCAGTTTGAGATTCTCGAAATCCTGGAGATGAGCTTTAGTGCAGATTGGGTTTGGATTTTAGTTTAAGAATTCTGAACCTGTGAATTTAGGTGTGTTCTATACTGGCCAACTGGTGTGTTCTACTCTGAAATATGTGCTCTACTCAACATCACTTGCTAGCCTCTCAGGGGGTAAATGTCCTATAGTTGATTAAGTTAACTACTGTTGACTTCTTGGTTTACTTGTGATGGTCTCAAGGCCCTGCTTTTAATTCTTTACCCTATGATTAAATGATGAGATACTATGGCAAGAGTAGGTTTATACTACTCTTAATCTGGGTAGAAATTGATCTGAGAAACCCTTCTGGATGATTACAGTAGACATGAAAATCCAAACCAGTGGTTTGTATTTTATCTGGTTGGGATACTTGCTGATTTGAACATTTGCTAGTTCATATTGATAGTTAAGAACTATTGACACTGATTCCTAGTTGAGTTGGTTAGGAAAATGATTTGGAAATCATATTTGTTTGAAATCAATGTTGGATGCAAGTAGCTAGTGGATTCAGACATTATATGTCCATGGAAAATACACTAAAATGATTCCTAGAAACACTTTCTAGGAAAATGCTTTGTTCTCTGTTAGATCTGACAGTGAAATAAGGTGTAGCTTTGATTCTAGAATACTGCTAGGAAAATGATAAAGATTATTTGGGTAATATTGGTAATTGTAAATGGATGATCAATATGATTACTCTGTCCATATGACAACAATAATTTAAATGATTCCTAGCCAAATGGCTATGAAGATGATTTTATTTAAAGAGCATGTTTTGTGGTGTTGCAAATCCCCTATGGCCTGTATTTTTGTTCAATTGCTGGAGCTACATGAGTTCTAGTTGCCTATCTAGAACAATGATCTGAATTTATTTGGTCTGCTCAGTTTGTACGGTCAACATGACAGAATACATTGAAAGGATTTATTAGATCCCTTTTATGGTGGATTTTGCTAGCTATAGAATCCTACCGTGGTGCCTAAATGAGTGTGCACAGTAGTGATATATATAGCAACATGATCTGCTGCATGATTTTTCTTACTAGAGATAAACTTTGGCTGCCAATGATGCATAGCCTGAGGCTTAATTATTTTTATATATAAGAACATATTCTTGAATGTTTCTCCTAGCTCAATGATGACACTGGTGTAGCATTTCTACACCAGTCTGAGAGCCTTCTATTTCCCCCACTAAAACCATGCTCTAAGGAGATAAGTGAGCAGAGTAGATGATGATTAATTTTATAAGCTGCCAACCTGGTATGCAGAATAATAGTTGATGTTTTTTGAGTGGATCTTGATTGCTTGCTTGGTCTACTTGAGTTCCTATAACTTCTCTGCTATTGACAGCCTGTTTCTCCTCAAGCTGTTGTTGATCTTGATCTACT
The DNA here is from genome assembly GCA_910589765.1 of Avena atlantica. NCBI lineage: Eukaryota > Viridiplantae > Streptophyta > Magnoliopsida > Poales > Poaceae > Avena > Avena atlantica. The sequence continues at coordinate 526,823,455 of OU342733.1, forward strand.
CCTGATGCAACTATGGCCTTGCCTTCTTCTCCTAAGACTGATCCTTGGATGGCTCCAAGGAGCAACCAGAGTTGGTTGATGGTGTGATGTGGTGCTATGAAACTATGAGAAAACAAGCAGTGCTTCTGGTGGTTGTATTGCTTGAGATAAGAACAGAGGTGTGAGACTTGGTCTGTTTGTGGATGTGAAGAGAGAATATAGTAGTATCTCTACTACGGCTGGTGCTTTTCCTCTACTTGTTGTTGCCTTGTGGGGTTGACAGCACATATGCATGCATGCATGTGTGAGCCGCTTGTTTGTGTGCTGCTGGTCCAGATACCTTCCCCTGTCTAGGTTTCATCTGTGAGATCTTTGTGCTATGATTGTGCTCGGCTGGTTTAGTATTATCTCAAGTTTGGCTTTATTTTTGTGTTGCCAAATGGAATGGACTCTTTTACTATTTTACCAAGGCGAAACTTTCCCCTTTTAGACCCATGATGCTGTGCTGAGGTCATTTGATATAACAAGAACAGATCCTACACTTGTTCCATTTTTAAACACTCAATGGTGAGCTTAAGCATATCATTATTATGCTAAATCTGAGAGTAATCTAATCCCAAAACTAACCCTCTATTATCTCCTCTATTTGTCTGTTATTTTTGTTTCCAGGGATCAGGAATATGAAGAAAAGATTTAGAAGATACAAAAAGTGAATATGAATTTAGTTTAGGATTTTCTTCTCATTTATTAATTCTTTTGTAATTCATCTTTTGTTTAAATATAGTAAAGGCAATGTAATATTGTGTATTATTAATAGAGTTAAATTTTATCTCTTTTGAAATTTGAGAATTGTAGTTTCTTGAATTCATATTTCTGTGTGATTCTTATTGATGTAATTCTTTCTTTTACAGTTGGACTTTGTAAACTACCTTGTGATCTGGTACTATATTATTAAAAGTAGAACTTTCTCTTCTATTGGTCTATTGTAAAGACAATGTGATTTATTGTATTATTATAAAGTTAAATTTCTTTGTATTAAATATTGTAATCTATTTTTCTACTTATGTATTTCCTGATACTTTACTTTTATTTATCTACTGTAAAGTTACTATAGGTATATATATTTATATTAATAAAGAATCCTTTTTATATTGTTTATGTAATCATTTTATTTCAAGTTATTAAATATTTCTAATTCCTATTTGTAAATTTTATAAATTCATTTGAATTTCATATTTGAAATTCAAATAAATGTTTGAACAAGTTTCCCTCGAAACAAAGAATTCTACAAAGGTTATATCGAGATCTATCGCACTTGCTCCGAAGTTTCCTTCAGTACAAGAGAGATCCCGATCCCTTTATTGCTCTTTTAGTTTTGCGCGAAAATTTCCCGGATTTTCTTATGCATGAACGCAATGCACAAACCTGTGTCCTCTCTATTTCTAGGTGCTAATCCTGGGATGTTACACACAACAAGTGACTAGGTCACATGGATATTACTTATCGAAATGAGTAAAGTAGTATTTGTAAATAACGAGGTTGAACCCGACATGGTGATGTAGTTGATCAAGCCTCAGACAATGCAAGTATCACAGAGACAAAAGGAATAGGATACATTGTTCAAGGTTCGACATGATGGTGATTCATGAGTGCATAGGGATCAATATGGGCATCTAGGTCCCGCTATTGATCATTGATGGAGATCATGTCTATAAAATTCCTGAACTATAGGGAAGCACGCTTAAGGGAATTACGATGCTAGGAGATCTTACAGTAAGAAGGAATCCCAAAAGATAGAGAAACTGGAATCGTTCCGGAGATACGAAGTTGTTCGGAGAAAGAAAATAAGGAAAGGGACCGAAAGGAGTTTCAGATAAATGGCAATATATATATTTATTATATATTAATTTTGAATTAATATATTATATATAAATATTTAAATTAATATTTATGAAAGCAACTTTCTGATTAGGCCAAAATCCCGGAGGAAATTGGCCAAGAGAAAGCTGCAAGAAAAAGACAGGAAAACATCCCACGTGGGCGGCAAATAGTTGTCGGTGCATGGGGCGGACTACAGCCGCCGCTGCCACTAAGCGGGTTGCGCACAGTGCTATTGCCGCTGTTGGCAGGCCGCGGGGTGGCCAGACAACCTAGGCGCCGCACCGAGTCACCGCGCATGAGGGGGGGGGGAGGGGGAGGCCGGCCAGCCCCCTCTGCCATGCAGGGAGCGTTGGGCTGCTGGCGTAGGTCGGGCCTACCCAGGGTCGCCTAGCCACTGGCAGGCCGCCACCACCGGCTGTTGTTTGAGCTGTGGTGGGCCATTTGTGGCCTAGATGGCTGGGAGGTCTTTTTCCGTTTATTCTTTGTCAAATTTATTCCCACATGGGGCGATCAAAGGGGAGGGCACACCTCCCTCCACCTATATAAAGGGGTTTTCATGGGAGAATTAAAACACACCAATAAGATATTCTCTTAGGAAATTTCCTTAGAGAATATCCCTCTCTCTAGTTGCCTTTGCAAGTGCGTGGTCTCACAAACGTACTATACATGCAAGGCCAACACCACTGCGGCATGATACGTCCAAAACGTATCTACTTTCTCGAACACTTTGCTATTGTTTCTCCTCTGAACTTGTGTGATTTGGATACAACTAACACGGACTGACGCTGTTTTCAGCAGAATTACCTTGGTATCTTGTTTTTGTGCAGAAAATCAAATATCAGGAAATATCCCGGAAAATATGTCAAAAACTATTTTTCACCAGAAGATCCATGGAGCCAAAAGGGGAGACATAGGGGAGGCCTAGGGGGCCCAGACCCACCCCAGGCGCGGGCCCACCTGACCCCGCGCCTGGAGGGGGTGTGGCCACCCTAGGCAGCTCCTCGGCCTCCCTCTGCGCCTGTAAGTTGCCTTTCGACCTAAAAACCAAGGGGGGTTCGATAGTTTTCCAGAAAGAGTTCCGCTCCGCCGCCGCCACCAGAAACCAAGATTCGGATCCAGAAACTCCGTTCTGGCACCCTGTCGGGACGGGAAATTTGGAGAGGATCATCGCCATTGTCATCACCAACGCATCTCCATCAACCACCGATGTTTCCCTCGTCCATGAGTGAGTAATCCCCCACTGTAGGCTTGGGGATGGTAGGGATTGGATAAGTTCTATCATATAATCGAATAAGATCTGTTAGGGCATAGTGCCTAGTATCTCTGTTAGTGCTATTTGACTTTGTTGCAACTTGTTGTGCTTAATGCTTGTCACTAGGGCCCGAGTGCCATGATCCCAGATCTGAACTTATTATTGAATCATTATGATAGCATTGTTTGTGATCTTATCTGTAAGTTGTGTACACATATCATTGTCCGGATCCAAAGGCCCCAAAGTGACAATAATTGGGACAACCGGAGGGGATAGCTGTGGTGTGAGGATCACATGTGTTCATGGAGTGTTAATGTTTTGCTCCGGTGCTCTATTAAAAGGAGCACCTTAATTGCCAGTAGTTCCCTAGAGACCCCGCTGCCACGGGCTGGCTGGACAGAAGATGTTGTGCAAGTTCTCATTGCGAGCACGTATGACTATATTTGGAGCACATGCCTAGAATTGTTTAGTACTTGGATGCTTGTTATTATTTATCTACAATGCCCTAGATATTGAAGTTATATGTTTAGACTCGTCCATGCAACGCCCGTCCATCCATCCCTATGCCTACCGAACTCGAATCCCACTGTTACCGTTACTGTTACTATTGCTCATGTTTCACTGTTGCTGTTGCTACTACAAACTGTTGCTACTGATAAACTTCTGTGAGCAAGAACTATTTCCAGGTGCAGCTGAACTGACAACTCAGTTGTTAAGTCTTGCAAGTATTCTTTGGCTCCCCTTGTGTCGAATCAATAAATTGGGTAATACTACCCGCGAAGACTGTTGCGATCCCCTATACTTGTGGGTCATCACGGCATGCCGTTGTGCTACAGGCTTTCCAGCCAGGAGTTCTACTTTTGCAACCTAGGCAGGATCCGAGCCCAGGAGTCGTTATCTTGCACCGTATCTGTGTGATAACTCTAAGGGGATACACTTGGACATACCCGACGATCGGACCTGGACGTGCGAGGAGCTTCAGGGCCTTGTGTAGGGGTTCGTAGCATGGAAAACAAAAATTTTCTATCGCATACAAACAAACAAGCCAAGATCTATCTACTAGATTGTAGCAACGAGTCGATAGAATAACTCACCCTCGAAGATTCCAAAGTGTTTAACGAGAGCGGATTCTCGTGGGTGATGTAGCCGTACTCTTCCCGATCTCAAGATCGTGTAGACGGTCCTTCTGGCGCTGCGTTCCGGCAGCGCTTCCGCAGTCGGTCACACATTTGGTACTCGATGAAGACCTTCCTCTCCCTTGTTCCAGCAGGCAGCGGAGGTTGTAGCACTCTCCTCGCGATTCCGGCAGCACGACGGCGTGGTACCAGAAGTAGAGGGGAGATCTCGCAGGGCTTCGCCTTAAGCCGGAGCGAGTATGGTGGACTATGAGAGAGGCCTCGGTGTTCTAGGGTTTAGACACACCAAGGAGAGAGGGCTAGGCCGGCGGCTAGGGCAAGTAGAAGCCCCAACTCGGCGGCTTGGGAGAAACCCTAGGGCGGCGGCGGCTGTAGGAGGGCCGGCGGCTAGGGCTAGGGTTTTGGGTGGTGGAGGTGTGTGTCTAGAGGGGCAGCCCTGCCCCTCCTTTTATAGGTGGGAGGGCGCGGCCAAGGGGAGGGGAGTCCCTCCCCAACTCGTATTCCAAGGCCGGCGGTGGAGGGAGAGGGACTTCCTCCCCAAGTAGGTTTCCTACTCTCCCTCCACCAAGCAAACTTGCCGTTTGACTTTTCAAATTGGCGTTTGACTTTTCAAACTAGGATTTGATTTATCCCTTTATTTTGCTCAGTGATGACAACTAGTACATAATGCAACCATTCCAACTTGTTATGACACATTCATGTACCCTTCCCCTCCGGAGTGCCGGACCTTCCGGAACCTTTTAGAACATTCCCGATGAAAACACCGGAACCATTCTCCAACCCCGAAACAGGACTTTCCTTATATGAATCTTATTCTCTGGACCATTCCGGATCTCCTCGTGATATCCCGGATCCCATCCGAGACTCCGAACAACATTCGGTCTCTTTACTCATCATTCCATAACTACTCAACAACATCGAATCCTTAAGTGTGTCTCCCTACGGTTCGTGAATTATGCGGACATGATCGAGACACTTCTCCGAACAATAACCAATAGAGGAATCTAGAAATTCATATGGCTCCCACATATTTCTACAATTACTTTGCGATCGAATGAACCACTTACATACGATACCAATTTCCCTTTGTCTCACGATAGTTTACTTATCCGAGGTTTTGATCGTCGGTATCTCTGCATACCTAGTTCAACCTCGTTACTGATAAGTACTCTTTTCTCGTTCCCGTGATATGTGATCCCTTGTGAGCCAGTCACATGCTTGCAAGCCAATTGAATGACATTCCACCGAGAGGGCCCAGAGTATATCTATCTGTCATATGGATGGACAAATCCCACTCTTGATCCATGTGTCTCAACCAATACTTTCCGAACACTCAATGCCACCATTATAGCCACCCAGTTACGGTGTGGTGTTTGATGTCATCAAAGCATCCTTCCGGTGATGGTGATAAGCATGATCTCATGGTCGAAGGAATTAGGTTACTATGTATCAGAAAGCATATAGCAATTGAACTATTAAAATGACTTGATCTTTATGCTACGCTTATCTCTAGGAGTATGTCCATCATATCATTCTCCTAACGATATGACCTTGTTGTTAATAACATCTCAATGTTCATGATAGGGAAACCACAATCATTTATTAACCAACAAGCTAGTATTATAAAGAGGCTTTACTAGGGACTCTATTTTAGTTTACAAATCACACAAGTATTAATGTTTCCTTGTTAATACTATTATAGCATGAATGTAAACATTTATCATAAACACAAAGATATAATAAAAACTACATTTATTATTGCCTCTAGGTCATATCTCCAACACCTTGAGGTTGGACGGGTATGACTACATCAGCCACGCTTATGCATGAGCATAACACTCTCTCGGTCTTCAAGGATACATTACTATTGTCTTCCTCCATTACTAAATTACTAATAGATAGATCTTGGGAAATTAGGGTTTCACGCGTAGTAATTTTTTTGTTTTCTGCACCAGAAACCCTTGTCGCCATCATGAACCCTCTCGAGCTTTTGCAAGCTGATTCCACCACGGAAGCCCAGCCGACAACCCCTCCCGCCGCGGATGTCGTCGACGACAGCCTTCCGCTTGCACAGGTGGTGAAACTAGCAAGGAAGCGACTAGGCACGCTGCCCTTCACTGTCGACGGTTTGACTGGCCCCGTCCGGATCTCCGGTGGTCGGAAGAAAATCAGCAGATCCAAGGCGCCCTCCGCCCCGAAGGCAAAGAAACTCGTGTTCCGCAAGCCCCTATCCGCATGCACGCCGGTGAAGACGCCACCCGTGGACCGGCGACCCAATTCTCCCCTATTCCTGGAAGGTATGTTTTCGTGTAGATTTGATTGCCATCAAATTTTCTCTAGAAATGGCGCAGGTGATGTTTAGGTTTGATTTCCTAAAAACGCCATATTTTTGTGTTCATAGCAAGGATCTGCTCTCGATTCCGTGTTCGTTCGTTGACATGCTGAACGACGTCGGGTTGAACATCAACGGTGGTCCTCCCCTACCCGACGAGACCGGTACAACTGCTCCCGGCGATGATGGAGAGGAAGAAGTAGTGGGAGAGACCGATGACTGGGAAGATGATGAAATAGAAGAGGTGTTGGATGCTTCCCAAGAGAAGGTGAAATCAAAGAGATCTGCCAACTACACCATGGACGAAGACACGACATTGATACGGGCTTGGGAGGGTGTGTCGATGGATGTTGTCATCGGGAGTGACCAATCTCAGAAGAAGTATTGGAAGCAGATTGAGGACAATTTTTTCAAGCTTGTGCCAAAAGGAAGCACCTGCACATTGAGATATGTGGCATCCCGCAAAACCACTACTAGAAAATCGCGTTGAATTTGTGCATTGCATCGTCATCATCATGCTTTGTTTGCATAAAACTATGTTTGCAAACCCGTCTTTGTTTTCTAAACGCCCATCTTATTCAAACACCGGAAGCCCGGATCGCCGGACTATTTTTGTTTTGTTGCTATCGGGTTTCAAACGGCCCAATTAAATTAAATAGAATATTAAGTTATTTTAGCAGGGGCAGTCGAACGGGCCAACCCGACCCGAACGACCGCCCTAGTTTTTCTAATCGGTCCACCTGCCCGCCCAACTAAAACCTAAGTCCACCTAAAATGCTACCCACACTCCCTGGCCCAGCCCCCCAACCAATCAGAGAGCTCCACCTCACCCTCTCTCTCATCTCTCCTCTCTCCCTGCGGGTCCCACCGGCCAGCCCCTCCCCACCTGGCCGCGTGGCCCACCCAGGCCCCCGCGGTCAACCCTCTCCCTTCCCCCTTGTCCCGCTGCCACCGCCCCCCCCCACGCGCCTCCACGCGCCGCCACGCGCTCCCCACGCGCCCTCCACGCGCCGCCACGCGCTCCCCACGCGCCCTCCACGCTCCCTCCACACGCTGGCCACGCGCCACGCGGGCCCCACGCGCCAGTCACACCGCCACCTACCTCCCAGACCCAGCGACCGCCCCCTGGGCCCGCGCGCAGGCCACACCGCGCCCCACGCGGGACCCACCCGCGCCTGCCTCCCTCTCTCCCTTCTCCCTCCTCGCCCCGCACGCGGTGCGCCCAGCACCTCCCCGCCACCTCCTTCGCCGCCGCTCTCCCTCTCCCCCGAGCCCGACAGAGCCGCCGCCGCCGCTCCGCCCCTTTCCCTTCTCCCCTCTCCGCCGGCGCCGCCGCGCGTCCGCTCGCCCGCGCCGGCGAGCTCGCACCCGCCACCACCCGCCAGCGGAGCCGCCGGTCCCTCGCCGCGCGCCCCGTCCCAAACGCTCGCGTCCGCCGCCAGCCACCGGTCTCCCTCGCATCCCCCGCCCTGCACCTTCACCGTCGCCGGCCACGCTCGAGCCGCGCCGCCCCAGGCTCCTCCTCCCTCGCCTGCAGCCCCGCCTGCCCGACCTCCGCCGCGCCGGCGCGCCTCAGCGACCCCGCCCGCGCCGTCACCCTCGCCTCGCCCTGCTCGCCGTCGACCGCCTCCGCTGCTCCTGCCGGGCCCTGCCGCCGCCGCTGCTCCTGCCGGGCCCTGCCGCCGCCGCTGCGGGACTACCTCGCCGGCGTCCTCACCGCGGGCCCCGCCGCCGGAGTTGCGCGCGGCCCCGTGCGCCACCTCTCGTCGCCTCCCTGGTTTCCCCCCCCCCCCCGAGCAGCGCCCGCCGCCGCCGTACCCCACCTCTGGCCACCTCCGCGAGCCCGGCCCCGACCTCCACCGCCAGTCCGCCGCGGGCCCCACCTCGGGGGCCTGATCCGAGCCCCCCGCGACCCGGGCCCGCATCTCCTCGGTCGGCGAGACCCTCCGTCAACAGTCCGAGGACAAACCCCGAAGACCGATCCCGGAGCCGGTCCGAAGACCACATGGGCGACAAGTTCACCTTCCAGGAGCCGAACCCGAAGGACTCCGACAGGGACCCACAAGATCTGCTTCCTGGACGCGCCATGGTTTCGGTGGAACCCTCAACGCCAAGTCCGTCTCCCGAACCCCGGAGGAACCGACGAGAAACGTCCCTCCGCCGAGATCTTCCGAAGGCCGGTCCCCGGAACCCGCGGAACCTTGTTGCCGACGACACGGAGCCCCGAGTTCGTCATCACGGGCACGTGGAGCGGCACCCCAAGATCTTCAGAAAGGAACAACAAGGACCTCGGAAAACAAGATCTCCCCGTGCCGGAACCCGAGTCCGCCACCGACAACTAGAACCGTGGAACCGACAAGGTCTACCCCGGAATCCGAGAACGCTCCCGTCGAACCCCGAGATCTGATCCCTGTCGAACCCTGAACCCCCGGAACCCCAAGTTCGTCGAGACCCTAATGTGTGAACCCCTTATCCGAGAACCCTAATTTATAAATGTCACCTATATAACTGTTGCATATAAATTGTTCATGCATGCATCCATTCATGTGGTTTGGGGGCCTTATGCCGATTCACCTAATAATTAAATATGGGGCCCATATGCGGGCAAATCTAGCCTTATATTGGCCTCATTTAAACAAGTGTAGCGAACCGGATCCATCTGTTGTATTGCTAAACAACATTTAAATTGCGGGGTTTCTAAATAACTTGAACCGTTTAATTAATTGTCGGGACCCCTGTTCCGCTTAACTTGACCTAATTGCATCGCACCTTTGCCATGACATCCATCATACATGCATCATGCCGATCTTCTGCCGTTATATTAAATATTGCATCCGGTGTTCTTCTAGTGTTTTGCTTCTTCGCGGATAAGGCCGTTGAGTTGATGTGAGCTTCGCCTCGATCTTCGGTTGGACCCTTCGACAATGTTTTCAGGCGAGCATCTCCCCCTTTCTACCTATCTTACTTTTATAGTATTTACTTCCCTCCTGTTGGTCTATTGCTATCTGTGTTGCGATGCTTTAGTTTCCGTACCTGTGTTATACCGTGCAGCCCTATATTGCCTTGGACACATCCTATTACCTGTTGTTTGATAGATAGTTGGACTTGCGCGTCGTAGTTGCTTGCTCAAGTGCTGATGTGTGTCGTCATATGCCACAGTTGCTGATGTATTGCCGCATGTTGATGATGGAGATGATTCTAGTTTTACTTATCGCCACTTTAATTTCTGTTTAACAACTAAAATTGAAATAAGCAGAGGCATCGGTGGGTGATAGAAAATATTTGGTTTCCGAACGCCCACTTGTGTCCCGTAAGACCCTGAGTACTTGATACCTGTTCCTTGATTTATCGCGCTATCCACATCCGGGAGGTATATGGGACCCCCCCTGAGCCAGAGCTTGATTCAGTCTTATTTCTAGGGGCCACAAACTAGTTTGAGGTTTTATTTACGATCCTGTACTTATGCCATGCTTTACTGCTTTATTTACGATTGTGCGAGGGGCACACTGTACTGTTTAGGAATTGTGACCCGTTTACGTGGTATCGACAAGCCCAGCCACACTTTCGGGTTCCCAGTCGTTTACCGCCGGCCCCACAAACCTTGAGGCCGCCTCGGAGTCAGCTAGCTTCGTTGCGGAATCTACTTAAGGGGTGGCCCCCTGAAATATTTCCGAATCCTGTGATTGTTCAGTCGTGAAAGCCTCGTTGGGTTTTGATTTGGTTTTTCCGAGGTTGATCGAGTGTGTGTTGCTATTGGTGCACCCCGGCCGGGTAAAACTTTCTGAAAGCCGTGTCCGCGGATATGGACGACTTGGAGCACAGTATCTCGATCATAGACAAGCATAACTAAAGTTTATTGTTATAAATTTGACTTATAATGACTAGTAATCAGCTTCACTTTAATGGAATGGCTAATTAATACTGCCCACCATTGCTTGTTTGTTTGTCGCTTGCGACAAATGTACCTGACTAGTAAGTATTGCAACTACAACGAAATGGCTGAATAAAAGTACCAACAACTGCTGGGTTTTGGGTTTATCTCATGCTATCTGTACCTGATTAGTAATTGTTGCCACTATCACGGAATGGTTAACTAAAAGTGCCCACTGCTTATTTTATCAGGATGATTATCTATACCTGACTAGTAATTACTGCAACGATAACTGAATAAGTAAAACTGCCAACTGTGTGAGTTCCTCGGTTGACTTCCTCGTTTGGTCTCGAGGGGGAAACACCAGGATGGGTTTGTTTGGTGTTAGCTTCAGGTTGGATCCGGATAGGTCATTCTCACCCCTCTCTGATGGCCGCCAGTTGTATCGAGTCTCTATAGGTTGTTTAGTGCATGCTGCCGCTGCCGCTCAGTCCACCATACCTATGTAGGCGAGGACCGCCGAATTCTAGCCTCGCCGTGTACTGGCCTCAGTACTGACGCTCCTTCTTTTTCCTTTGCCCTTTGTCGGCACCCCTTTTGTTTAAGCAGGTTTTGAGATCGACGTCGTTAGCAGGGTTACCCTTCCGGCTTGGCCTGGGCAGGGTTATGGACGCCATTGGTTATTCTTCAGGGCTCTTAGCCCCATTTGCATCTTGTCCGTAGCTGGACGCTATATCGTTTTCAAGGTGATTTGGATCTCTGTACCGTATTTCTATATTCTTGACTCTTTGAGTCGCTATTATATATATCTGTTCTGTGGGTCCCCTCGAGGACTGTTGTGTAATGTTATTACTTCGTTTTCCACCCGCACGAAAGTGCCTGGTGGGCACCTTTGAATCGCTTCTATGCGGGTTTGGTGAATTTTGCCCAAACTTGCATAGGTCCGATTCTGAGGGTGTTACAGAGTGGTATCAGAGCTCAGCAGTTGCGATACCCCACAAGTCCAGCCTATAGGATAACCTAGCTAACGGCCGAGGTAGAGTGTCAAAACTATTTTGCAAAATCGGTTGGATAGTTCTGAATAGGTCTGATTTTACTCCTTACCCCTCTGCTGTTCTCCTCTTACCTCTACGTGTTTTGAATCCGCTCTCTTCTCTCTCTTCGAGTCCAGGATTTCTCGTGGTTGGGTTTCCGTCGTACCTTCAGGGTTTCGCTTCCCCTTTGTTAACGGTGTTCTACCATCCGGTGTTCCAGCTGCCTGAGGAATCCGTCCACTGCGGTACCATTCTTTGTTCTTTGTTTGTGCCTTCCGGTGTTTTCCGACGTGATGACATCATCTACGCCAGATCCGATGCATAGTCTGCATCACCCCTTTGTTTCCGAACCTCGCTTGTCGAGATCTTCAGTCGAATTCCGAGAGTTGGTTGCAGCATCCGCCTATTTGTGTGCAGAGTAATGGTTCGAGTGCGGGATGGAGTAGCTACCATACCACTACTCTTATCATTCGCTTTTGTACATCGAATCAGTGGATCCAGCAGTTTTACTCCGTCCACGGAAGTTAGGGGTGGCTTATTTGTGGATACTTCTACCTTCGCCTTTGTTTTCCGGAGTGTTCTCTCGACGATCACGGACAACGACCTCTTGTTAGTGGTGTCGCGAGGATCTACACGAAGCGAGAAGATGTAGTTCGCCGACCTTTTCTTCCGGTACCATGAGGCGGATCTCGAGGGCGAGATCCATTGTTAGTGGTGTCGAATTGTGGCATCCCGCAAAACCACTACTAGAAAATCGCGTTGAATTTGTGCATTGCATCGTCATCATCATGCTTTGTTTGCATAAAACTATGTTTGCAAACCCGTCTTTGTTTTCTAAACGCCCATCTTATTCAAACACCGGAAGCCCGGATCGCCGGACTATTTTTGTTTTGTTGCTATCGGGTTTCAAACGGCCCAATTAAATTAAATAGAATATTAAGTTATTTTAGCAGGGGCAGTCGAACGGGCCAACCCGACCCGAACGACCGCCCCAGTTTTTCTAATCGGTCCACCTGCCCGCCCAACTAAAACCTAAGTCCACCTAAAATGCTACCCACACTCCCTGGCCCAGCCCCCCAACCAATCAGAGAGCTCCACCTCACCCTCTCTCTCATCTCTCCTCTCTCCCTGCGGGTCCCACCGGCCAGCCCCTCCCCACCTGGCCGCGTGGCCCACCCAGGCCCCCGCGGTCAACCCTCTCCCTTCCCCCTTGTCCCGCTGCCACCGGCCCCCCCCACGCGCCTCCACGCGCCGCCACGCGCTCCCCACGCGCCCTCCACGCGCCGCCACGCGCTCCCCACGCGCCCTCCATGCTCCCTCCACGCGCTGGCCACGCGCCACGCGGGCCCCACGCGCCAGTCACACCGCCACCTACCTCCCAGACCCAGCGACCGCCCCCTGGGCCCGCGCGCAGGCCACACCGCGCCCCACGCGGGACCCACCCGCGCCTGCCTCCCTCTCTCCCTTCTCCCTCCTCGCCCCGCACGCGGTGCGCCCAGCACCTCCCCGCCACCTCCTTCGCCGCCGCTCTCCCTCTCCCCCGAGCCCGACAGAGCCGCCGCCGCCGCTCCGCCCCTTTCCCTTCTCCCCTCTCCGCCGGCGCCGCCGCGCGTCCGCTCGCCCGCGCCGGCGAGCTCGCACCCGCCACCACCCGCCAGCGGAGCCGCCGGTCCCTCGCCGCGCGCCCCGTCCCAAACGTTCGCGTCCGCCGCCAGCCACCGGTCTCCCTCGCATCCCCCGCCCTGCACCTTCACCGTCGCCGGCCACGCTCGAGCCGCGCCGCCCCAGGCTCCTCCTCCCTCGCCTGCAGCCCCGCCTGCCCGACCTCCGCCGCGCCGGCGCGCCTCAGCGACCCCGCCCGCGCCATCACCCTCGCCTCGCCCTGCTCGCCGTCGACCGCCTCCGCTGCTCCTGCCGGGCCCTGCCGCCGCCGCTGCGGGACTACCTCGCCGGCGTCCTCACCGCGGGCCCCGCCGCCGGAGTTGCGCGCGGCCCCGTGCGCCACCTCTCGTCGCCTCCCTGGTTCCCCCCCCCCCCCCCCCCCCCCCCGAGCAGCGCCCGCCGCCGCCGTACCCCACCTCTGGCCACCTCCGCGAGCCCGGCCCCGACCTCCACCGCCAGTCCGCCGCGGGCCCCACCTCGGGGGCCTGATCCGAGCCCCCCGCGACCCGGGCCCGCATCTCCTCGGTCGGCGAGACCCTCCGTCAACAGTCCGAGGACAAACCCCGAAGACCGATCCCGGAGCCGGTCCGAAGACCACATGGGCGACAAGTTCACCTTCCAGGAGCCGAACCCGAAGGACTCCGACAGGGACCCACAAGATCTGCTTCCTGGACGCGCCATGGTTTCGGTGGAACCCTCAACGCCAAGTCCATCTCCCGAACCCCGGAGGAACCGACGAGAAACGTCCCTCCGCCGAGATCTTCCGAAGGCCGGTCCCCGGAACCCGCGGAACCTTGTTGCCGACGACACGGAGCCCCGAGTTCGTCATCACGGGCACGTGGAGCGGCACCCCAAGATCTTCAGAAAGGAACAACAAGGACCTCGGAAAACAAGATCTCCCCGTGCCGGAACCCGAGTCCGCCACCGACAACTAGAACCGTGGAACCGACAAGGTCTACCCCGGAATCCGAGAACGCTCCCGTCGAACCCCGAGATCTGATCCCTGTCGAACCCTGAACCCCCGGAACCCCAAGTTCGTCGAGACCCTAATGTGTGAACCCCTTATCCGAGAACCCTAATTTATAAATGTCACCTATATAACTGTTGCATATAAATTGTTCATGCATGCATCCATTCATGTGGTTTGGGGGCCTTATGCCGATTCACCTAATAATTAAATATGGGGCCCATATGCGGGCAAATCTAGCCTTATATTGGCCTCATTTAAACAAGTGTAGCGAACCGGGTCCATCTGTTGTATTGCTAAACAACATTTAAATTGCGGGGTTTCTAAATAACTTGAACCGTTTAATTAATTGTCGGGACCCCTGTTCCGCTTAACTTGACCTAATTGCATCGCACCTTTGCCATGACATCCATCATACATGCATCATGCCGATCTTCTGCCGTTATATTAAATATTGCATCCGGTGTTCTTCTAGTGTTTTGCTTCTTCGCGGATAAGGCCGTTGAGTTGATGTGAGCTTCGCCTCGATCTTCGGTTGGACCCTTCGACAATGTTTTCAGGCGAGCATCTCCCCCTTTCTACCTATCTTACTTTTATAGTATTTACTTCCCTCCTGTTGGTCTATTGCTATCTGTGTTGCGATGCTTTAGTTTCCGTACCTGTGTTATACCGTGCAGCCCTATATTGCCTTGGACACATCCTATTACCTGTTGTTTGGTAGATAGTTGGACTTGCGCGTCGTAGTTGCTTGCTCAAGTGCTGATGTGTGTCGTCATATGCCACAGTTGCTGATGTATTGCCGCATGTTGATGATGGAGATGATTCTAGTTTTACTTATCGCCACTTTAATTTCTGTTTAACAACTAAAATTGAAATAAGCAGAGGCATCGGTGGGTGATAGAAAATATTTGGTTTCCGAACGCCCACTTGTGTCCCGTAAGACCCCGAGTACTTGATACCTGTTCCTTGATTTATCGCGCTATCCACATCCGGGAGGTATATGGGACCCCCCTGAGCCAGAGCTTGATTCAGTCTTATTTCTAGGGGCCACAAACTAGTTTGAGGTTTTATTTACGATCCTGTACTTATGCCATGCTTTACTGCTTTATTTACGATTGTGCGAGGGGCACACTGTACTGTTTAGGAATTGTGACCCGTTTACGTGGTATCGACAAGCCCAGCCACACTTTCGGGTTCCCAGTCGTTTACCGCCGGCCCCACAAACCTTGAGGCCGCCTCGGAGTCAGCTAGCTTCGTTGCGGAATCTACTTAAGGGGTGGCCCCCTGAAATATTTCTGAATCCTGTGATTGTTCAGTCGTGAAAGCCTCGTTGGGTTTTGATTTGGTTTTTCCGAGGTTGATCGAGTGTGTGTTGCTATTGGTGCACCCCGGCCTGGTAAAACTTTCTGAAAGCCGTGTCCGCGGATATGGACGACTTGGAGCACAGTATCTCGATCATAGACAAGCATAACTAAAGTTTATTGTTATAAATTTGACTTATAATGACTAGTAATCAGCTTCACTTTAATGGAATGGCTAATTAATACTGCCCACCATTGCTTGTTTGTTTGTCGCTTGCGACAAATGTACCTGACTAGTAAGTATTGCAACTACAACGAAATGGCTGAATAAAAGTACCAACAACTGCTGGGTTTTGGGTTTATCTCATGCTATCTGTACCTGATTAGTAATTGTTGCCACTATCACGGAATGGTTAACTAAAAGTGCCCACTGCTTATTTTATCAGGATGATTATCTATACCTGACTAGTAATTACTGCAACGATAACTGAATAAGTAAAACTGCCAACTGTGTGAGTTCCTCGGTTGACTTCCTCGTTTGGTCTCGAGGGGGAAACACCAGGATGGGTTTGTTTGGTGTTAGCTTCAGGTTGGATCCGGATAGGTCATTCTCACCCCTCTCTGATGGCCGCCAGTTGTATCGAGTCTCTATAGGTTGTTTAGTGCATGATGCCGCTGCCGCTCAGTCCACCATACCTATGTAGGCGAGGACCGCCGAATTCTAGCCTCGCCGTGTACTGGCCTCAGTACTGACGCTCCTTCTTTTTCCTTTGCCCTTTGTCGGCACCCCTTTTGTTTAAGCAGGTTTTGAGATCGACGTCGTTAGCAGGGTTACCCTTCCGGCTTGGCCTGGGCAGGGTTATGGACGCCATTGGTTATTCTTCAGGGCTCTTAGCCCCATTTGCATTTTGTCCGTAGCTGGACGCTATATCGTTTTCAAGGTGATTTGGATCTCTGTACCGTATTTCTATATTCTTGACTCTTTGAGTCGCTATTATATATATCTGTTCTGTGGGTCCCCTCGAGGACTGTTGTGTAATGTTATTACTTCGTTTTCCACCCGCACGAAAGTGCCTGGTGGGCACCTTTGAATCGCTTCTATGCGGGTTTGGTGAATTTTGCCCAAACTTGCATAGGTCCGATTCTGAGGGTGTTACAAGATATCTCCAAGGCCAGTGGGATACAATCAAACAATCTTGTAGTCATTGGAGTGCTGCCTACGAGCAAGTGAAGACTTATCCCCAGCGTCAACATTGATGAGTATGACAAGATTGCAGAATTCAGGTACAAAGACATGGCCGCATCGAGGAACAAACCATTCACTCTCCATCATTGCTAGGAACTCTCAAGGACTGTGAGAAGTGGAGGGTGCAGGAAACCGGCGCGACAATAAACTTGGAGGAAGAAGATGAAGAGGAAGATGGTGAACCAAAAGCTAGAAGAAAAAGGCCAGATGGTACAAAGAAAGTGAAGGAAGAGTTGAGAACGAAAAGTTGAGGGACAAGAACGACGACATGATGAAGCACAAGACGCTAGTAGTAGTAGCACATCAACAAATGGAAACCAAGCTTTAGTTGGATGAACAGAGAGTTTAGTCAAAGATGAAAATGTGGCTTGCAACTCATGAAGATGAGAAGCGCAAAGCTGAGTTTGAGCGCAGAATTCATCTCGAAGAGGAAAAGGCTAGGGCAGCATTGATTGTCGATGAAACACGAGTGATGACTATAGATCTTGACAAGATGGATCCGATCACAAAAGAGTGGTGGGACGATAGAAGGTTGGAGATCACCGAGGCAAGGAAAGCTCGTAGAGCTTCTGCGAACGGTGGAGGTGGACATCATGGTCATAAGGGAGCCTAGTATGTTTATTTTCAGTTTGTTTGTGCTGTTGTAAAAACTTTGAAATCTTTGTATTGGTTTGAGCTGTTGGGGGTACAATATATTTTACGGTACAACTATGCAGCATCTCTTCCGCCCCGCTATCTGCTAGAGTAGTACAAAAATGAACTAATTACTGTTTTTCGATGGACACTTGTATACTTTTATTATGCCTGCCTGATGTATAAACACTTTTATGACGCTGGAATCTTCACCTGACTCAATTTCTTTACCTAGCGTCTCCCCCCTAGGTAAATAAATGCTTTACCTATATGGTTTTTTGCATTTCACCTAGGGTACATGGCTCTAAATAAACTACGGATTTCTAGTAGCTAGTGAGACGAAGAACCAGAGCACAAAGCGACCAAAGGGTGGCAGGTCATACAAACACAGGCTTTGTAACTTGACGCTGAAATGTGATCGCATACTACTCAAGGTCTACACCCCAAACCATTAAACAGGAGTTCCAAACATATCCGTCCCAAAGCTCAGTGGCTCTGAAGTCTAGTAGCCAGACAAAAACCACGTCTGGCCACGCCTTCCCGCCTCGGAATCGCTTGCTGCGCCTTCTTACTTATCCAGCCCTCAAATCCAATATTTCCTTGGCAGTCCTCCTACGGAAATAAGGCATGTGTTTCTATGAAAAGATAACACATTCAAAACACCACTTTAGTTTATTATTTTAGCATGTAATAATGAAAAGGTAAAGCAGAGCTCATTAGTACCTGTTCAAAAATAAGATCCATATCTCTGCTGTAGAAGTCAATGTATTTGAGCATGAACATGCCACAGTCTGTTCTAAGAAAACAAACACCTCATCAAATACTAATACAGTACGTGGGAAATTATAATTTTCTCTAACATCGAGGAGCATGTCATGAAAAACCTATCTTTATACTACTGTATATATATAAGTTCAAGCAGAAAAACCATGAAAGCACTTTATTGCCAAAGATAAGGGAAATACTTATTATCCTGGGAAGGACGTTCTTTGACTACTTCGTGCTCCCATGAAAGAACATCGATCTGCTTGTTATTTTTGTATTTTACCTCATCCACAAGATACATAGCCTGGTAGTAGAGGTGGAAAAAGCTAACGTTAGGCTGATGTCCTGAACAGAAAATAAAGGAAAAAACAGCTTAGGGAAGGAGGGAGATATCACTTACTAAGATTTCCAGGGCTTTCATATCCTCGTTGTCAATTGAATCCAGATATTGGAACTTTTTGTCCCTTATGTTGATGACCGCTAAACACCAATGGGATTCCTTGTGTATGAATTTCTTGTGTATGGGAACAAAAATCTGGACATGGTAACTAGTTCCAGTTAGAAGGGTAGTCAAATCACATGACGATTAAATCTTGAAAAATATGGACCATGAGAGCATTTACCTTATCACAATCAATTATGTTGTACCCTAACTTCTTTTTTTCTGTCCATTTCCTAACGGCCTCATAATCATACCCACCATTCCCACCAATCAGCTGTTAACAGAAACGTGAAAAAAATTATGAGGTTGACTAAATTGTTCTCGTGGCATAAACAACCTATTATGAGTTATGTTTAGTGATAAAGTGAGCTAGGTATGATGCATCAATATCGATAATTTCCTGCCAGAAAATGCAATGAGATCAGTTTACACTATGAATAAGGAGCCATTTTAATGAATGGTATTACACCAATAACCAAACCATCCTACACAAGTGCAAAATTCTAGTAATGAAAAAAACACAATAATCAAACAAGCTAACCAAAAATTGGAGAAAGAGAATTAGGACAGAGTATGCAAACACTACGCAACCACACAAGGAAATACTTGAATGCAACCCTACAGGGACTCAAGTAAAGACGATTGCAAGGAAAAGCAGAGCCATGCCAAAATGATGTTACAAGTCATTGGACATAGCAATGGACCTTCATGTAGAAAAAGATATTGAAGAAGTGGCACTTTAGAAACTTGTTAGGCTCTCTCAGTTCCCGTTCTTTCAGAAGTTGGAGATACAAATTTATGACCTGAAAATAATCAGGAACAGTTATATACTAATGTCAAATTCTATATGCTTACTCTGGAGTCCGAAAAGAGAGATCAGCTAAACATATAGCAAAACAAAAAATAGAATACCTCATTATGTAGCAAGCCTCCATCATTCAAGCACTGCAAGGTCTCTCTTTCTATTACAATATTTGAAGATTTATGCTCCGATAACTTCTCAGATCTGGAAGAAAAAAGGCAGACTTCAGACAGTGCTAATTAAGATAGACTTCAGAAATGTGGTTGCAGCCTACTATGTCTTAACGAGGGTAAAAGAGGGCAACACCTATTCCCGCCATCAAGAGCATGACGAACTCTGCGCTCATCGGCATCCGTTAAAAGATCAAAAGGTCCACCCTCCTGAGTACAGACATTTGGCATCAAACAGTGGAATAAAATTTCTTCAAAAGGAGTAACATTTATGCTTGTTTTCTGTCACAAGCAGCTTTTGTATTCGGAAGCTAACACATGAAGTACCCTTTTCCTCTTTCCACTTTCCAGTGTTAATGACATTGCGAAATCCATGGGTACTATCCCCAAATACTTTCAGAATAATGCATCAATCTTATCCTCCCCTGTTTTTTGGGGTGCTGAAACAGATCATATCTCCCTTTTAAAAGCTGCACGTTCTTCTTAAAGAGAGAGCTCTGCATAGCTAGTAACTGCTAAGTAGATTGCACTGTAGCAAGAAATAAGTTGACCAAACTGAAATTGATCAACAAATAGATACGATATGTTTAAGAAAGCTCAGGAAATTTGTGCTCTCCTATTGCTTCACGATAGTACCATCCGTCACCAAAGCGTTGCGCTCTCTCCCGGTACTGTAGATGGTTTAATCTAATTCTTATGTGGTAAAGGAAGACACTGGTACTATAACTGATGTTTGAAGCAGTGATCTTTACTGAAAGTATGGCTACAGGATAATCCCTTTGATCATAAGTAGTTTTTCAAAAATAGCCAATAATTTATCAATCACAATAAGTCACTGTGAATTGATAATGCAGGATTACAAAGTAAGCAGCAGTGAAGTGGAGTTGCTGAGGCATGTTACAGTAAGATCAGTAAGTTCAATGAACAGATCTTCATTATACACAATTACTGGTACAGAATCTTAAACGTTTGTACCACAAGAACTTCCTAATGATACAATGTCTGTATCTGCTTAGTCCCTAAGCCTAACAAGATACAATGGGTTCATAAAGAAAAAATAACAATGCTGCAAGCATCCAAGTTAAGGAGAAGTCTGTAAGCAACTTGTCATGTCTAATTAAACATCCATTTGAGCAATCATTACTGTGTAGTATAGAAACAACTACATTGGCAGTTATAGTACAATACAACAACAGGGGAAACAATTACTGTGTAGTATCCATTTAATGCTCTACTTTGGAATGTCGATAAGCCCATTTTTAGCATTGTTAGAAACAACTATAGTATAATTTTCTAGCACCTTGCTTATTATATATATATCAGCTTAATTGCTCTATTGGTAAGCAAGGAGGAAATGTAGAAGTCAGTAACTGAACTTGTTGTGGCTTGACACTGCCAGTTCTCTAGAAGTTGACATGTGAGCACAAAAAATAGGGTTAACTGGATTTATGCCATTACAATTTTCACCATTTGGAAATATGCCATTACAAAAACCAAACTTGGAAATATGCCACTCCAACTTTTGGAAATAATCCTTGCAACACTAGAACAGCCTCACAATTGCTTGCAGTTGTGTGGTTGAATTATTTTAGTTGGCTTAGGCTCTATGATTTACTAGAAATTTACCTTCAGGTTAACAATATTGGCTGCAAATAAAAACAGACAATGTCTCATTTATATGCATAAATGACTTTGAAAGGAACACACAAGTTCAAAAAGAAAATGGATGGGAAACAACAAGTTAAAGAAGGTAATTTTTTTTTCGAAATGGGGAGCAAAGCCCCGGCTGCATCGAGCGATGCACACAGCCATGTACTATGCTAGACGCTTGCATAGACATTTAAGTGTAGAATAATAAATACCAGAAAATTAGATTACGGCTAAGCGTCTGGGCTTCCAACACGCAACACTAAGTCCGGTCGCTAGGGACAACTATAAGGGCTAATCAAACACCTATGAGCCGATAGAAAATAGTCCTAGCAACCACAACTTCGTTTCTCGTCGACGCTAGGGGAAATCCTAGGATCGGACGGGATTTGGGCCTAACGGACAGGAAAATGAGCCTAGCGTCTGCTCTTAACGTATGCACTGTATGTGCATACCCATGAACATATTATTTTGTGAAGTTAATACATCTAGAAGCCTCTGTAAGAGCAAAACTGAATTATAGATGAAGAAATGCATAAATCACACAATAGTAACCTTCTAACTGGACATGTTAAACAAATATGATTGATACCCGTTATAAGATTGTAGTAATGGAATCGGACCTCTATTCTAAAACAAACTTTTATGTGTTTGTACATGCCCTCCACCATTTGAAATGCAGTGGACCAGTTGCCGTGTGTCATAGAAATATTGCCGCAGGTAAAAGAAAGCTCAACGCTGCCATCTAGGTATACTTCTCTTATCTAGCTTGCCATTGAACATTCAGAGTTGAGTTGGCGGATCCGGTTTCTATGATCTTTGTGATGGCTTTTGCTAGACATTGTGGTTCGAATAATGAATAAAACAAGTGTCCTATACATAAATCAGGCATTGGCTTATCCCTACTTCAAAGATCTCTCGCTAAAGTGGAGAGACAACCATCATGCCAACCAATTGCAGAAATGGAGTTTGACTTTGAACTGAGAAAGTTTACAAAAGAAGACATACCGATGATGGGGCCTTTGGTGCTGACTTTGTGTAAATCTGAATTTGGTGGTTAAGCTCCTGTTGTGATGTTAGACAAAAAAAAAAGGAAGCGCATATTATATACTGTCTGTGAAGGAGGTCGTAAGTAAAATCAACGTTGTATGGGTAGGTACATACCTTGAATTCCGTTTGTAATTGAGCAAACTCGGCCTCTGCATCAGCCACCTGGTCGTCAACAGGGCCTCCTTTTTTACTGTGTGCCAAGTTCTCGTTTATTTGGAGAAACTTGGATTCTATTTCGTGCTTTAGTAGCTTCATAATGTCTGCCGAGGTATCTTCAAGTTCTAAGCTAGTTTTCTTGATCCACCAAAACATGTCAAGAAAATCTGATGTTACTTGTTGATATATAGATTAAACATATGCATGTATATATGTAGTGCACGAGTAGCTAGTGAAGTGGAATATAGCGTGTAGCTAGTAATATAAAGGTTTGCTGATCTTACTTGTTTGTGATTTTGCCGTTGTTTTTGAAAGCTGGGATTTTGTTGAGCACAGATACCTTCTGCGCCGCCTGCCATGGTAGGTGGTGGACTGCTGGTAACGTTTTGAGGTCTTGGGTTTGCTGATCTTACTTGTTGGTGATTTTGCTGCTCTTGAAAGCTGAGATTTTGTTGAGCACAGATACCTTCTGCGCCGCCTTCCATGGTAGGTGGTGGACTGCTGGTAATGTTTTGAGGTCTTGGGAGATTTACGTTTTGCTGTCCTGCGATATCTACCATGCATACAGAAATAAACAAATTAACCGCCTGAATAATAAGTAGTAGCACGAGATTCATCTGATCGACTTGCATTGGAATTTTTTTAAGAGGAATTGGAAAAAAATTCAGAGTCAAGCAAGGTTCTTATTCGGTGTGTCATGGACGGCCACGGCCCATCTCACTGACGTACGGCGATAGACGATGTGCCAAGAAGAAGGGCGGAGATAAGTTGAAAAACTAAGAGCAGTTATATGCTACTCTCACCAGCACCTTTGCTTGGATCGCTTTGGCCTTTTCCCTGCTCTCAACATGCATGCTATGCTAGACGCTTGCATAGAGGTTTAAATGCAGAAAAATAAGTATAGTGCCAGAAAATTGGATTAAGGAGCGTCTGGCCTCCCAACGCACACCGGTGAGCAGATAGAAAAGAGTCGTAGCGACCACAACTTCGTTTCGTGGTTGTTTGGATACCTAGCAGAACGAACTTTGAGCCGATTATTAGGAAAACCAGTTTTACTAAAACATTTATTTAGTTAAAAATAAGCTCACGGAAAACTATGTTTGGATTACTAAAAGTGTAAAACCGGTTTGTTGTAAACCAACCGGTGATACTGGCATACATGCATGACCAAAAGTATCCGCCTAGAGCAGAAAACCACATGCATACATGGCGGCGCGTGCGTGCATGATGCAGCCGAGAAATGAAGATGCAGCTAGCACTGCCGGCCGGGGATCCCTTCGTGGCGCCGCTCCAACTACCGCCGTCATCCAAGATGAGCCAGCTACTCTTGGTCGCAATCACCTTTTAGTTAATTAGTAAAACCGATTCTCCTAAAAAATCCTACTATTAAAACTCGTTTCCTATAAACCGATCGCTAATCTTCATCATCATCCAAACAACCCTAGAAGGTGCGTGAATGTATACATACCTGGCGCTGGCGGGACGACGTCTGCAGGTGCCGCCATGGGGTTGGAGATGGAGATGGAGACAGAGACAGAGACAGAGACAGAGACGGAGGGCGAGTGTCGACGGCGGCGGCGTAAGGGGGGCATATGGTGGATCGGAACGGAGCAGCTGCGGCTGACGATGGATGGAGGAGATATATAGGAACTATCAGGGATGGGTCGGAGGTGGTGCGGATAGTGGAGGTTGGCTGCCGCTGGAGGCAGGTGACGAGAGATCGGCGGCACCGGCAGGCAGGGAGAGGATTTTGGGGGTTGCTAGCTAGGGTTCTTGGTGCGCCCGCCGGGGCCTCGATCTAATCAGAGTGGCACAGCGAGAGAGAAAACCGTAGCCAGACTCGATCGCAGGGAGAGAAAACACGTACAGCTGGGTCAGTTTCCCAATTAGGGCATGCGCATTCGTTTAGACTGCTGCTGTCCGTAGGTTTTCTCCACGTCATTGGGAAGGAGTATAAGGGCACGTACAATGCTCTTATGTCAGCTTTCCCTTAACAGTTGACACGTAGGAAAATCATCTGACGTGGACAGGAAAGAGAAGAAAAACAGGGTGAGCCTTCCCTTCCGTAAGGGATCATCTCTTGTTAAGGACGAGAAAGCATATTTCTGCGTTGTATGATATGCGTCTATAGGGATATGGTTTATCTTGATCCCTATTTTTTTGCAAGCAGTTGAAGTGCTAGAGATAACTCTAAGGAATAATCCATTGTACAATATTCTTTCATGCCTTCTCTTACATACGTGGAAGCCACAAGGGAAGACTGCCTTCTTAAGGATTGTACGTGCCCTAATAGCCGATGTTCACAATAGGCCATCTATTTCTCTATCTGTAATGACCGCAGAATCTGGGACTTCAGTTATCGAGATAGGATCCAGGACCAATAGGAACGCTCGAGTTATTTCAGATACAGACTCCTCCTATATAATGGGATGTTGCCGTTGGTTGCGAGCGAATTTTTAGGCATGTAGACCGTCTGGATATCTACCGACGGACTCGTTTTCTCTCTCCCCTCTCTTTCCTCCACGTTAGAAAAAATTCTAGTTGGCAGCCCTTATAGACAGCTGATGGTGGACTATTGTACACGCCCTTAGTAGCTACTAGTAGCAAAATCGACCGCACGATATATACGAAAAGCAAGTCCGAAGTGTATGTAGCATATATGTCACGATGTAGTTGGTCACAAACCAACCAACTATCTCTCGAAGTTGCTCATAGGAATAGGGTGTGCGTGCGTGTGTTCATAAGAGTGATTGTGAGTGTGTCTGTGTTTGTACTGTGTCTCTAAAAAAAAAACTACGACTTGTGGCGCACCAAGATTAATTAGAGGTCTCGTATTATGGCTGAACGAAGCATGAACAAAATTCGACGATTGAAAAATGAATATTTGCCATAGCCTTGATCTATGATGACGTGCTACCTATGGGGATGATTTTATATGTATGGACTTATGCATCATAGCAACCCGAGATGGTATGGATCATTAATAGTGGAATTACTCGGTTAGTTCGACGTTTTGAATTCTAATACTCCCTCCGTCTCCAAATAGATGTCTTAAATTTGTTAAAATTTGGATAAATCTAGACACTATTTAGTATGTAGATTCATCCAAATTTTGAAAAACCTAAGACAACTATTTTAGAACCGAGGGATTACTATATATGCATACTATTATGGCTTTGTAATTGTCTACGTAAAAGTCCAACCATGGAAGAAAACATATATCACATTTTTCCTCCCGCGTCGTTCCCATGGGGAACCCTAGCCACCTCTGCCCCATGCCCCTCCCCCTCTCACCTTCCCTCCCTCCTCGTCGCCGCCAGGCAAAGCCCGAGCGATGGTGGAGGTGGGGCCTCCAATCCTCCCATGCGCAAAGGCGACGACGCGGGCCGTGGTGGGCGGCTTGCTCGGTGAGGGGCACATTGGCGTGGTTTTCGGTGACCTGGCGGCCTTTCACTGTAAAGGTGCATCTGGATGCCAGCGGTGTTTGTCCTCACGGGAGCGTGGTGGCTTCAGACAATGCGACGACCTCAGCCTGGTGGTCCATATGTGGAAAGACATTGGGGCGCGTGGTCTTGGTGGGGATGACACTTGTATGGGGCTGCACAGGGGTGCGGGTGGATGGCGATGCCGGCCATGGCATTGTAGTGTGGCAACAGGCTACTCGCGTCTGATATGGGCCTAGATCTAAGCTAGCGTGGGCCTGATCTGGGTATGATTGCCTTGCCTGCGGTGTCCAACTGAAAATAATTTAAACTTGATACCCGATCCCTCGTTCAAAATCCACCTCGTGGATTTGCATCAACACTAATTAAATAAGACTAGCTAAATACCCGTACGTTGCTACGGGTCAAGTATCGTAATATTTTATAAACTCGTGTAGACACATGTGGTTCTAAGCAATGTCATTATGAGTATGTATGTGTGATCTCACTTCGTGTGCAGTGATGTTCCAAAAGTTATAAAAATTATAGGAAAATTGAAGAAGAAAAATAATAGATTTTGTGTTTAGCTAATTTCTTTGTTTATAATTTTATAATTCTTATTGGGAATAAATTAGGTCAGTACCTATGTTTTTAACAAGAAAAAAAATTATAAATACATTTTGTATGTGAAGTAATATATTCTACTACAACAACCTCTACTATGACAAGTTTTTCCCGACTCCGATGATGGAAGGGCGAGAACGGACCTTCTGCTCGTGCTAGTGTTTATAGTCGTCGCTAGGTGTTCCAGTGACCTATTTATATTTTTTATTACTTTTGGATCTCTTTATACTAATTTTGATGAATTTTAATTAGTGAAATTTCGAAAAAAAACAAATCAATATAAAATTCTTGTATTATTTATATTACTCACTTCAGTATATGGCCTAGTACGCCATGCCGCACGAGTTAGTAAAGGCAATGTATCACTGTTCGTTGACCGGAAACACTCAAAAGAAATTATACGTTGACTGGTCAAAATCAAAACTACCATCCCACGATCCCAATCTTCCGTAGCCAAAATTAGATCGATAGAGCCATCGAGCACGGCTGATTCCCTTTGATTCCTGCCGTCAGGAGCGCCCCCAGCATGCTGGCCGTGCACACCAGACGGAGAGCCTCGCCTGCTACCAGCCCGAGTGCGTCCTCGCCGGTACCGCTGCTCCGCTGTCTTGATGGTGACGCCCATGGAGGAGGCTGGATGGCGGGTGGGTATGTCCATGGCGGTGAAGTTCTTCCCCATTACGAGCACCACCTCGACGTGACCCCGAGCCCCAGCTTGATTCCGTTCGATCCCTTCACTGGGGAGCGCCCCCGTCACGCTGGTTGTACACATCGGACGGAGAGCCTGGCCGAAGCTCGTCCGTGCTACACAGCTTCCCTCGCCGGGTCGGCGGGGACTACAGCAGCCCCGCAGGGAAGCCGGGGCGATGGTTGGGCCTCCTATGGCGTGAAGCTCACCAAGACTGGCCACCAAGCCGCAGCAACGAGGTTGAACCTTATCCAGTCAAAAAAAACGTACGGGTTACTTGGCGGTGGCAAGTGGTGTAAAATCCCCGAACTAACAGGGGCAAATTCGTCCATTGAAATTTCGGAACGAAAAAAATGCGGACGAACCTACCTGTCTGTAAATTAGTAGATAGATAGATTGGGACATAAGAATTGTATAACTTATGTATGGATATAGTCAATAGGAAGAGGTTATCCTAGAATGCATCACCGGTGAAAATAAAGGATATATTGAGAATGGTCGTATTTTGGTATCTTAAAGCACATGAACTTAAAATCGGGTCAAAAGAAGATCTTACCAACATGAAAATTTTATATAGAAGTACGTACATCCCCATTGAACCTATGAAGAAGTATGTAGAATCCAATGACATTGTCTTCACCATATCCCATTGTCTATAGCTCCCATCGTTCACTATGGGAAACAGATCTTTGCCGTGTGGCAAATCCACACCCAAAATAGATAACACGGCAGAGGCTTTGCCGTGTGTCAGCGCACGACAAACGTCGCACGGCAAAAAAATGCATGAAAAAGACTCTTTGCCGTGTGCTTTTCCAAATACACGGTAAAGTAAAGTAACGACGATGGCCAATGTAACGGCGTCCTCGTCAGTTCGCCGTGCGGCATCTCTTTGCCATGTGCCCTCCCTGTCCTCTTTGTCGTGTGCTTTAGTGCAACGCACGGCAAAACGTTCTTCTGCTGCTGTGTGTCCTAGCTTTGTCGTGTGCCTTTCGTGTCTCTTTGCAATGTGTTTTTTTCAACGCACGGCAAAATAATGTTCTCACTTGGTCTGCGGGCTTTGACGTGTGCATACCTAAAGTCCTTTGTCGTGCGTATTTCGCAAAAGCGCATGGCAAAGGACCTTTTACCGTGTGGGTTGCTGAGTAAACACACGACAAAGGCCCAACATTTTCTAGTTTTATTTATTTTTGTTTCATCCATACAGTTTAAACACAAAATATACATATATTGTCGCATAACAACATATCTAGCACCAGATCTGTATCCATGAAAACAAATACCATCATAAACAAGGATCTAGCACAAGATCGATAACAACATGAGTCCATGGTCCATACATAGCAACATAGAGTCAATAGTTCCATAACACAATCTATACAACATAGAGTCAATAGTTCCATACATACAAGTTCCAAAACACAATCCATACAACATAGAAATATAGAGTTCATATTGACTCAGCAAGGAGGAAGATCTCCGTCCTTCATGCATATCCTACACATTAGAAAGGAAGGACATGAGAATCACAAGAAACATGATATGAAATTGTATAACTAAATGAACCTAGACAACATAAGCTATGTAGCAATATGGAAAACATGTACGATGTAGAATTCTATAAGTGACTCATATGAGAGTAAATTCTACAAGTTCAAAAACAAAGACATGAGATTCTTGACAAGTAAAGAAGCTATGTATGGAGACCTATGTTCAGAGTGATTCTACAAGTCATATAGTAAATTTTGGCAAGTTCATGAAACATAGCAAGTAATTTTTGCCAAGTAAAGAAACATAGCAAGCCACAATTCATAGTTTCTGAATTTTGACTAGATTTTCACACGTGTGCTAGCTATGTATGGAGACCTATGATCTATGGCTAGATTTCCACACGTGTGCTAGCTATAAGGATCATAGATCCCTTACCTAGAGGCCAAGCCAGCGGATGACATGTTGGTTGTTGACGATGGGCTGACTCGTCGCAGGAGTCGTCATCAGGGTGTCATCCTGGCATTGCCGACCCACCGAGCTCCGCATTGTTGGATGCAGCTGATGGTTGTCCCTACAAGATGAAAAAGGTTTTGATTCTTAGTCAATAAGTAGTAGACGTAGATATGTAGAGATTGACACTTAATACGCAACACAACTTACCCATGTGGGGAAGGTGAAAGGAGGAGCACCAAGATCTAGAAGAGTCAAGCCACTTGGCTGAGAGGCCTAGAAATCAAGCATGCATAAAGGTGAATGAAGTTCGGATTCTCTTAGGTTCTATGAGCAAGAACTCACCATAAAGGCTGACATGTTCTGTGCCACCCACTCCATCATCTTCTCATTCTTAGCCATATGCTGCTGCTACTGAGTCAGCATCTCCTGTTGTTGTCTTATCTACTCCTCCATCCGCCGAATTGGCCTCGGCCTCATCCCTTTGTCTCCTCTCAGCGGCCACTTCATCCTACATTTTGTCATCAGAATGTCATGAATGTTGCAATGGAAAGCATGTAATGAAGTGTGGATGACCGAGGAAGAAGAATATACCCGGATTTGGTCAATAGCTGTGGACGTAACCGTCGGGCGGGTCTCTACTTGAGGCATGTCACTTGTCCTTCCACGACGGACCTGTCTCATAGACGGGACGATCAAAGGATCGATGGAGCCATCTCCAATCCACAAGCGGTCGTGCTTCTTTCCTTGTCGTGCTAGCATGGCCACCTAGGGGTTAAAGGGAGCGGTGAGAGAGTCCACCTCCTTTCCATTTACCTCGGCATACTTGTCCCGATACCCCTTATCCTGGATCTCGGCGCAAGAACTCACCCACTTCTTTGTTCCATCCTCTTTGTCCATCACCATACGCTTATCAGTCCAAACGTCGAACAAGGTAGGCTCCACGCCTGTCCCTCTTTTTTGCAAAAGAGAGCACGAAGATACATGCAGAGGAACACGAAGTAAGGAACCATATGATGACCAAATTTAGAGAATGCATTTTTCACCTTCTTCTGGATGCAGCAGACGAGGGTGACGTTGCCTTGCGTGTGTGTTCCACCTTTCAACGCGACTCGCTTTAGCACTCGAAGATCGTGCTTCTTCTTAAACTCGGTGCTAGTCCAATATCTTACCATGGCCCGGAAGACTTCCGGGCTAGGCTGAACTATGTACTGAGGAGGGCACTGCATACACAAAATAGACATATTAGTGAAAACACATCTGACGGCCAACAAACCGATAATACGAAAATGAAACTACCTGCAAATACTGCTACGGCTCCATAAATATCTCCCGAGCTTCGGCCTTCATCATCCTAATCTTGCGTTTCTCGGCGTACCAATTGCGGACGCAAGCCACACGCGCCTCGTAGTGCATGTCCCGGATTTGCCTAGATGCACATCTTGTAGCCACGAGTACGCAATCCCTTTGACGTGCGTCCGGGTCCATGGTAAATTATGTCTACAAGGACACACATAGGTAATAAGACATTTGTTCAAATATTGTCAACCTAGGAGTTACTGAATGATGAGAAGTCAAAAAATCTTACCCAGAAATTGGACATCGGCCTCGCCTAGAGATTCGGGAGGGAAAAGTCACTCGTGCCTTCCGGATCCTCGGCGTACCTGTAGTGTCTCCAACTCCAAGCTACCTCTTTGCGACCAGAAGGCGTGGTCAGAATCCTAGTGAAGTGTTTTCGGATGAGGCATCCAAGGATGCTCGAGTAGGCGCGTAGCTCCTTGGTCCCATCCTTATAAATGAAAGACCTGCACAATTAAAAGCCAAAATTAGAATGATGATGAACAAATCAACATTAAAATATCAAAAACTGATAAGTACACTCACTTATCCCCGGAGGGTGTGAGCACTCTAACCCCACCCAACAAATCCACACGTCGATATCCGGGAGGTGTGCGTACCCACGCTGGTACGGAGGAAGGATCCTAGGCACAAGAGGCATCCCCGGCTGAGTCTCAACATACTTATCCGGAGGATCCCAGATCTTCGTGTCACCCTCCGCCGAGTTTGACGCATACAACTCGTCTGAGTCCTCATCCTCCTCGTTCTCCTCCTCATCCTCCTTGTCCTACTTCGCCTCCTCGTGGTCCTCCGCCTCCTCGTGCTCTTCCTCCTTGTCCTCTGCCTCGTCCTGACGAGGGTTCGACTCGTCAATGCCCATTGTTATGGACTTGGGTTTTGGAGAAGATGGGGATGTTGGAAGTCGCGAGACGGTTAACAGGCAAGCAACACGGGGACACGAGGTTTACCCAGGTTCAGGCCCCCGGAGGGAAAACCCTACTCCTGCTTGTTTGTTCTTGATTACGGCGGAACCAAAGGTTACATGGGTGCATAGATGCAAACTGGCGTGAGGTGTGTTTATGAGGTGAGTTTGTCCTTATCGCCGTGCCCTCCAGGCCCTTATATAGATAGGCCAGGTCCCGGGATAGGTCGAGTCGGTTACAAATTAGGGTTGAACCCTTTGAAATTCTATCTACAGCTAGACTTGTCCTCCAAGGAGTCGTTCTCGCAATGGGCTTGGGCCACCCAAAATCTTCCTGGGCTGCCAATCTTCACGTGGGCCTTCCTTGGGCTGGACCGGGTATACCAATGTAGGGAACCCGTAGGGTATATCCTTGTCAGTAGCCCCCGAGTGTTCAGTCGAATCGTATATTCGACTGGAGACTATAATTTTTTGGGTGATTTACATTTGAACCTGTCTTTATGAATAAACATTATTAGCTCATATGGATTGTTGATGTGTGTGCCTGACTCACCGGATGGATCATGGTCAGACAACAACCAAAGTTTTATCACCGCGGAGGTGTTTCGGGTGACCAAGAAGACTATTTCTCACTTAGCGTTAATTTGGACAAAGTTGTCAAAAAGATTTTTGTCGTACCTGATCCAGAGGATCTCACTCGAATAGTTCATAGCATAGACTCAAGCAGAGACTTTAGTTCAGTAATTCGCGTTTGCTTCAATGATCTATCCGAAAGACGCATTATTTCGAGTGCGCGACCAGCGCTCCCTATGGGAGTAGCCCCCGAGTCCGTAGTGGAGTCGCGGACTCGACTTAGGACTCGAAGATCTTTTCGAGTTGATGTCACCATTGTAATTTCTTAGGTGCGCGGCCAGCGCTCCTGATAGGAGTAGCCCCCGAATAGTTGGTTGAGTCATAGACTCGAGTAAGTACTTTATGCTTAGTCAAAATCTTCGAGATGTTGCTGGATTCGCTTTGATGACGTCATTGCTAACGATTGGTGAGCTCAACCGTCTGGGGCAGCAGAGATGATGCGACGGGACGACCGTGGATCCCACTGCCTGACTTGATTTTGACTAGTCACGCGTAATTGTGGCTAAAGTTACGGTGTCTCCTCGATTTCCATGCGTAGTGGACGGCGTGATTGCGACGGTTCAGTTTGGTGCTGACACGTGGATGGTGAGATCTGGGGCACGATTTAGGGCTTCTGCATCGACAGTTCTGCTTCGCCGTCGTCGCCCCTTTTATACTGTGGGGAAAATAGAGTAGTTTACCCCTTCGCCATTTGCCTCTGCTCTTTCTCCATTACCACCATTTCTTGAGCTCTTGCTCTCATCGCGCACTGGACGTCCTCCGTATATTTCCTTCCTCCTTTATCTGCGCGCACTGCCACGCTCGTCGCTCCTCGATGGGAAAGCTGAAGAGAAGCTCATCCTCCATGGCGGGGTCGAGCGCCACCGGCTCCGCCAAGAAAGCTGGTGCCCTGAGCCAGACCATCGATGGCGGGTGGCGGCGCATGGATATGTGCGAGTTGGACTTGCGCAAGTTTTGTGAGGCCGGCTTGATCTCCAAGGAGAAGGGCGACGCCATCCTCCCCGATCAGGAGGTAATCCCTCGCCCACCCGAAGCGTTTCGGGTGATGTTTTATGCTTTTATCATCCATGGTATGTCGCTTCCCGCGCACGAATTTCTTCATGGGCTCCTTTTCTTCTATGGGATTCAACTTAATCATCTGTATCCCAATTCACTCCTCCACATCGCTTGTTTCATCACCCTCTGCGAGTGCTGGCTCGGTATCGAGCCTCACTTTGGCCTCTTCTAGAGACTATACTCCGTGAAGAGGCAATCTGGAATCGGTCGTGTTTATCCACTGGGTGGCTGCAGAATTTCTATCCTCTCCACTGTCCAGTTCTTATCTTTCTACCTTTGCGAGTCCGTCCAACAGTGGCAGAGGCCAGAAGTGGTTCTACATCCGCGACGTCAAGCTGGACGATCAGCATTACGGACTCGCCCCTTTTGACTCCATCTAGAAGATCATCCGAAAGAGGTCGTGGTCGAACGACATTCTGGAGGGTGAATCCGAAGAGGTGGAGAAGCGCTACAAGCGGGTGGAGGCTCTTCAGCTGATGGCAGGCAAAGGGGTCAATGGTGTCGACATCATCTGCACCTTCCTCAAGCGTCGGGTGCAGCCGCTCCAAGCGAGGGCGCACCCGATGTTCCTGTATGCTGGCGCCAACGACCCGACAAGGGTATTGCCTAAGGAGATGTCTTCGGGTGACCTTGATAAGGCGCTTCGGCCTATGCTGAAGTACAAGGCCGACGAGGACCTCCCGGGGAAGTCCTTGACTGCCCCTTTCAGTGCCAATAAAACATTCCCCCAGGTGAAACCTGTAGTTGCATGTAACGCTTCTTTAAGTGCTTGTTGATTGTTGTTATTGCTTATCTTGTTTCTTCTCATGTCTTCAATTTGCAGGGCTACAAGGTAGCGTGGATGGTGCCCCCTCTACTTGAGAAGTATACGAATGCGCCGGACAACGAGGAGGCGGAGTCTGACTCCGAGATCCCCCCGGCACAGTCTCCTTCCCTGGAATCCCCTGAGCCGAGCGAAGGGCGGACCCAAAAGAGGTCCTGGAGCGAAACTTCGGATGGGGCAACGCCACCAACGCTGAAGGGTCCTTACTTCCTCAAGCAGCACGACGGGGATGAGGGTGCGACCTCCTCCCCTATCGCAGATGTGCCTGTTCGGGAGATGGCCCCGCAGCCGATAGCCAAGAAGAAGGAGGCTCTTGTCTTCAATCTATTAGACATACCATCATAAGTTGCGCTGACCGAGTCTTGTTGTTTTGTTGATATGCTAAGTATTAGCCTGTTATTCATTTGGTTCCTCGTAAGTGCTAGTAGCAATCATTCGGAGGAGTCCCTCAATGAGGAATCCAAAGAAATGTTCGTGGAATCGAAGCCTACGTCTTTGTTTCCCAAGATGGTGACCAACTCCGATAACGAGGACTCGAGCTCTGTGAGGCGGGAGGCTCGTGCACTCGTTACGCGGAAGATGATTATAAGACCTTCGGAGTTCACAGCAGACCACATACGTGTTATTCTTTTATTGCATGGGGCGAGCCCCCCGAGCCCTTTACTCATCAGATTTGTTGATTTCTTTGCAGCCTTTTGTTCGTGATGCCAACTGCCTGATCCAGCAGCACCTATCGCTGGAGGGTGAACTCAAGCAGCTCCGAGGTGCGTAGGTTTTCTCTTGTTTTATTGTGGGTGCTCTCAAAATATTGTCTTTGTATTTGACTATCTTTGCTTAATGCTGTAGGTGAGAACAATGATGCCCTCCGTAGACTGAACGCTCTCGAAAAGAGCCTCAGCCAGGCGGAGAAGAAGGCAACGGATGCTGCGGAGGCCCTTGAGCGCTAGCGGAAGGAGGCCGAAGACCGTGAGCAGCAGCTTGCAGCTGCTATGGCGTCACGAGAGGAGGCCATGGCAGAGAAGTTCATGGTTGCTGCCGAGGCGATATCTAGTAAGCCACCTTGGTTTCCTTTGGGTGTTCCGTGTCTTGGGTGCATATTCTTTTTTCCTCATTCGAATGTTTTTGTTGCTTTTCTTGCCAGATGCTTCAGGCGTTACGTTTGATCGCAGCATGCTAGAGAACGGGGATCCCTTGGCAGATGCTCTGTGGCAATTGAAGATCGCTGCTCCTCTGTCGTGGGCTATCTCGACAAGGCCAAGAAGGTACTCACCCAGTTTTACAAAGAAATCAATCCGAAGGGTGTTGCCCTTGAAGACGTCGACTCCCTCGCGGACGCTCTGGCATATGACGCTCCGGCGAAGTACAAGCGCGTGCAGAAGGGGGTCGGCGCAGCTATGGGGCTGGCGATGGCGTCCAGCGCTCAGCTTGATCTGATGTAGTTCACGTCGAGGATGCCGACAGCAGCGGTGTCGTGGTGGTGGCACGGCAGATGCCATGGGTAGGCTTAAGTTGGGGGGCAATGGATGCTAGTGGGATCTGGGGAGGGAAGATGTAGTGATTTCTACACATAGTAAACTCGAACACAATCTTTATTTCATCTCCCGAGAGTTACAAGTGCTCCTCGAGCTGGATTAGGGAGAGGAAGAAGAAGATACGACTTGAGCCCTCTTGAGAAGATAAATGAATCGATCCCCTCTCCAGGAAGTTCTGCCTCTCCTTATAAAGGAGTCCCTTGGTTCATCCTAGGGCTGACGTGGACAAGCATATTCTTGGAATATGCTTGTCCCAAAGTGGTAACTCGACGGACCTCTTTCCGTGTCCCCCCTCTATCAATGGCAAAGACCCAGAGCCCATCACATGTGAGCCTCGGGCCTGAGGACTGTCACCTCCGTGACGCTCCTCTGCTGCTCTGCTTCTTGTCTCTAGCGCTTGGTACTGTGCAGATTCCACCTAGACGGTAGCTAGGGTTTGACTTTGGGAACTACCTCCTTCTTCTGCAAGCTTCCTGTAACTCGGCCCTGCCTCGCGTAACTCGGCTCGACCTTCACCTGCATCTAGGTTAATCAACTGCACCTGGCCGACATGACCCATATGTCGGCCGAGTGAGATTTCAACTGCTTGATTCAGGATAAGTCATGTCTTATTCGGCCGATCCTTGCATAACCCAGCCGAACCACCTCATGACCCGGCCCTGGATAGGAAGGGTTCCTTCCCTTTCTCAGATGTCTTGACCCTACCTGGGGTCATCCCCCCAACATTATTCCCCGAAGCTGGTGCGGTCCTGCCAGATACCTCGGCCAGACCACATCAGTTTTCAAATATTCATTCTCTCTACCTTTTTGTCCGACATATTTCTTAACCGGTGTTCCTCTTAATCTATCCGACTTTTGTTCATCCTCTTTTACCGAGGTGTGAGACGTTCTCCGAGTCACTCTCTTTCGTCCGGAGTATCCTTTTAGCTTCTCCAGTAAGCCTCATCCTATGTGTACCAATCATTACTTTTCGTCTCTTTTTTGTATCGCTACAGTGTACGCTGATAACACTACAGTAATTACTGCGCCCGTCCCATCAACACAGTGACGCTTCGATCGCTGCAACGGTCATGGCGGCCTGATCTCCTCTTGCGCCGTGTGACCCTAGTTGTGGCTCCATTCATCGATAGCGGACATGCAATACACGCGTTCCTGCGGTTATCGTGCCACATCCGCGATCCCACTAGCGTTCCTCATACGCGGTTATAAGTAGGGGAGTGGGGATGGGTTGGTTTACTTTCCCCTTCCCCACTTCCCCCCGTCTTCCTCCTCGCGCCGCCACCCTCGTTCTTGGACTCTAGCATCCACGCTACCGCGCCTCCGCTCTTGCGACCATGCCGTCGCGCTTTCGCTCTCGCAAGCACGCCACCGCTCTTCTGCTCACGCGATGCGCCGCCGCCGCTTGGTCCTTG
Organism: Avena atlantica; assembly: GCA_910589765.1. Classification (NCBI taxonomy): domain Eukaryota; kingdom Viridiplantae; phylum Streptophyta; class Magnoliopsida; order Poales; family Poaceae; genus Avena; species Avena atlantica. The sequence continues at coordinate 526,860,169 of OU342733.1, forward strand.
TTCGCCGTGCCTCGCCTCTGTCTTAGGATCTTTGCGGTGGTTTTCTTCTTTCTCTGCCGTCACGTTTGTTGCTTTTCCGACGGGGCCTTGGGTTTCTAGGCCTCTCCCCGCCGTCAGCTCTTCCTCCGTGGGCTCCTCCGACGAGCCCATGTCAAGATCACTCAGCGGCGCCGTCGTGGGGGAGGAAGAACTTTTGGTGGGCCCGGAGCGTGGCTTGTGGCAAGGGTCCACGGTCACTCATCGAGAAATTGAATGGTTACGCAAGACCCGCCGATTTCCTGCCGAGGTAAAGTCGTTTACCCGACAAAGAATCTTCCCCGTATTAGAGGATGGCGAATATGTAATTTGTATGTCGCATTTCGCTAGAGGGTTCGGCCTCCCTCTTAGTGACTTTGCTAGGAACTTCCTTGACTTTTTTGGCCTTCAACCACATCATCTGCCGGCTAATGCCATAGCCTCTCTCTCAGCCTTCATCTCGGCTTCTGAGGGATACTTTGGCCTCTGGTCTTCCGTAGATGTTTGGTCGAAGTTCTTCCAGATCCGAGCTACCGTAGTGCCGGATAATACTCTGCACCCCTCTAAGAAATCTCTTACTCAGTGTGGGGCCGCTTCTATTACACCTCAGAAGAATTCCTTGTTCCCCCGAGTCACAGGCTTAGAGTCCTGTAAGAAATGGCATAGGTCATTTTTCTACGTCAAGAACACTGGTACGGGGGACAAGATTCGGCTCCCCGCTTTCTCCACCGGCCCTCCTTCTAAACAGAACTAGACCTATAACCCTAAAAAGACCAATGCTATTGCCGAAGCATTCGAACTTCGACTGAAAGAGTTGATTCGGGTTGGGCTTCACAGCGAATATTTGATGGTCGCGTTCATCAGCAGCCGAGTTTGCCCTTTCCAACTTCGCTCCCATATCTCTGTTACATGAGCGGTCCTTTGGATCCCAACCGAGTTTCGATGGTTGAGCTTGATGATGTCCATATCTAGCAGCGTGTTCGGGATATCTTCAAAACCGAGGTGCCCGAGGAATGGGTGTGCGGAATGAAGCCTTTTTCCCGCAACAATCCGCCCCCTCAGGTGATTCGAGCAGGAATTGATTTATCTGAATTATTTTCCATTGATTGTACTGCTAACTTTTGTCTCCTTTTGCATACAGAGTTTTGCCGAGCAACTTTCAGAGGACGCCGAGGTGTTGGCTCTCCCGTGGACCGCTGACCGTAGCACCCCGGATAACGGAGAACCAGAACCGGAGGAATTTATTCCTAAGCCCGAGGCTGCTCCCGCTAGTACCCGAGGTAAAACCTCAGCCCGTGCTGACGAAGGTGATTCGGATGATGTCCAAATTCTTGAGGTAGTTGTCGCGGTTCCTATCTCTTATGCATTTTTGGCTCCTCCTTTCCCAGCTAATCCGGCTGGCCAGGTCCACGAGGTCGAACCCCTTGCTTCTTGTGGCATCCCGCAAAACCACTACTAGAAAATCGCGTTGAATTTGTGCATTGCATCGTCATCATCATGCATTGTTTGCCAAAACTATTTTTTCGCAAAGCCCGTTTTGTTTTCTAAAACGCCCCATCTTTTATTCAAACCTCAAAACCGGGTCCCCGGAATATTTTGGTTTGTCCGTTATCGGTTTGCAAAAACCTTGTTTGAAATAAATAAAATATTTAATTTATTTTAGCGGGGCAGTCGAACGGGCCGTAGCGACCCGAACGACCACCCCATATTTTTAAAATCGGCCCACCCAGCAAATCCTACATCTACCCAGGAATCTACCCTCTCTCACCCTCCACCTCACTCCCACCTATCACCACCTGCCACGTCACCCTGCCTCTCTTCCTCCACCAATCATCCCCTGCCACCTAGACTAACTCAACCTCCCTCCACTCACCCTGCCTCCCAGCAGCCCCACCCTGGGCCACACAACACCTGCACGCACGCCACGCCCGGTCCACCCTACTCACCTGCTCGCGGGACCCACCCCCTGGCCCCACCCTGACCCGCCTGCTTCCACCTCTCTTCCTCCTCCCGCATCCCCTCTCCCCGCGACCTCCCCCGCAGCCCCGCGCCCCCCTCGTCGCCGGACCCGGCCACCGTCAACGCCAAGCATCACCCCCGCCTCCGGAGCTCCTTCAGTGCCCCGCCGCCAGTACCGCTCCTGCCCGTCTCCGCCGCCGAGCTCGCACGCTACCCGCGCGCGCTCCGGCCGACCCCGCCTCAAGCCACCGTCAAGCTCGCCTTCCTCCGCCGGCCACCGCACGCCCTTCCTCGCCCCAGCGCCTGCGCCGCCCTCGCGCCTGCGCGCCTCCCCGCGCCGCCCTCGCGCCTGCGCGCCTCCCCGCGCCGCCGCCTCCGGGCCTCGCCCCGCCCGAGCCCTGCCTCGACCCGCGGCTCCCCTCCCCGCGCCTCCGGCCGTCGCCAGTGACTGCGCCCGCCGCCTTGGACATCCCGCCGCCGGTCCCGCGCCGTCCCCTCTCCGACGGGCCCCGCCTCTGCCGCCGGTTCGCCTCCAGTCGCCCTTGCTCCAGGCCATAAGTTCCCTGCATCCCAGCTACCAAGCCTGCTTGGTGTTCGACCGAATCACCTCTGGACGTGCCCTCGTGGCACATACCAAGTGTGGGGCAACATGTTCCACCCTGCCAGTACCAGAAGAGTTTGAAACCCGTCGAGCTGCAAGGCCAGCATGATCTCTTGGTGGTAATGACAATCGGACAAAGATCAACAAGAACAACTGTCGCCAAGCCCTTCCTCATGGATCACCGAGCACTTCTACATGGAATCGTCAAGACCTACCGGCGACCCAACCAAGACCCCGGTGCGACAAGCACCGATGCAGGACGCCAAGTTCGTCGCGAACCCGAACGCCAATGTCGCCGATGCGAGAACGACAAGCACTTCTACCCGAGCATAAGACCCGAGGAATCGCCGACAAGGACCGTCCCTACATCAAGATATCCCTGGATGCGACGAGTTCTCCGTCTCGGATGCGATACCCAAGAACCCGGATGCCAAGGACGCCGAGAAAACCGGAACGCCAAGTGCTTCGCTCCGTTTTTCGAGACCCCGACATCGAAACGACAAGATCGTCGCCATAACACCCGAAGATCACAGGTGTGACAAGAACCGCTTCCCGAACGCCAAGACCGACCCGACTTGAGGACCCGGCAAGATCTGGCCGACGACAAGATCGGCACCGACAAGTGAAGTCAGTAACACCAAGCCCTTCTTCCTGGAACGCAAGATCTGCCCCGCTACCGAGAACGAGAGAACGATCCCGGAGTCCGATAACGCTTCCGTCCAGACCGACCCCGGACCCCGAACCCCGAAACCCAAGACCGTCGCGACCCCTAATGTGTGACCCATTTTCCGAGCCCTATTTTATCACATAATAACAACTTGTTGCATATTGAATTGTCATCTCGCATGCATATCTGGTGGTTTGGGGGCCTTATGCCGATTCACCTAATAATTAAATATGGGGCCCATATGCGGGCAAATCTAGTCTCATATTGGCCTCATTTAAACATGTGTAGCGAACCGATGCCATCTATTGTCTTGCTATATAACATTTAAATTGCGGGTTAGATAAATAACATGAACCACCTAATTAATTGTCGGGACCCCGGTTCCGCTTAACATGACCTAATTGCACTGCACCTTTGCCATGTCATACATCATACATGCATCATGCCGATCTTCTGCCGTGTATTGAATATCGCATCCGGTGTTTCTTCTAGTGTTTTGCTTCTTCGCGGATAAGGCCGTTGAGTTGATGTGAGCTCCGACCCGATCTTCGGTTGACCCTTCGTCAATGTTTTCAGGCGAGCATCTCCCCCCTTCTACCTATCTTACTTTTATAGTATTTACTTCCCTCCTGTTGATCTATTGCTATCTGTGTTGCGATGCTTTAGTTTTCCGTACCTGTGATATACCGTGCAACCCTATATTGCCTTGGACACATCCTATTACCTGTTGTTTGGTAGATAGTTGGACCTGCGCGTCGTAGTCGCTTGCTCAAGTGTTGTTGTGTGTCGCCATATGCCACAGTTGCTGATGTATTGCCGCATGTTGATGTTGGAGATGATTCTAGTTTTACTTATCGTCACTTTAATTTCTGTTTAACAACTAAAATTGAATAAGCAGAGGCATCGGTGGGTGATAGATAATATTTGGTTTCCGAACGCCCACTTGTGTCCCGTAAGACCCCGAGTACTTGATACCTGTTCCTTGATTTATCGCGCTATCCACATCCGGGAGGTATATGGGACCCCCCTGAGCCAGAGCTTGATTCCGTCTTATTTCTTGGGGCCACAAACTAGTTTGAGGTTTTATTTACGATCCTGTACTTATGCCATGTTTTACTGCTTTATTTACGATTGTGCGAGGAGCACACTGTACTGTTTAGGAGCGGGACACGATTCCGCGGTGTCGACAAGCCCAGCCACACTTTCGGGTTCCCAGTCGTTCACAGCCGTCCACCCAAACCTTGAGGCCGTCTCGGAGCTTGCTTACTCCGTTGCGGATTCTACTTAAGGGGTGGCCCCCTGAAATATTTCGGAATCCTGTGATTGTTCAGTCGTGAAAGCCTCGTTGGGTTTCGATTTGGTTTTTCCGAGGTTGATCGAGCGTGTGTTGCTATTGGTGCACCCCGGCCGGGTAAAACTTTCTGAAAGCCGTGTCCGCGGATATGGACGACTTGGAGCACAGTATCTCGATCATGGACAAGCATAACTAGAGTTTACTGCTATAAATTTGGCTTTATAATGACTAGTAATCAGCTTCACTATAATGGAATGGCTAATTAATACTGCCCACAATTGCTTGTTTGGTTGTCGCTTGCGACAAATGTATCTGACTAGTAAGTATTGCAACTACAACGAATTGGCTGAATAAAAGTACCAACAACTGCTGGGTTTTTGGGTTTATCTCATGCTATCTGTATCTGATTAGTAATTGTTGCAACTATAACGGAATGGTTAACTAAAAGTGCCCACTGTTTACTTTATCAGGACGATTATCTAAACCTGACTAGTAAAGTGCCGCAACTATAACTGAATAAGTAAAACTGCCAACCGCGTGAGTTCCTCGGTTGACTTCCTCGTTTGGTCTCGAGGGGGAAACACCAGGATGGGTTTGTTTGGTGTTAGCTTCAGGTTGGATCCGGATAGGTCATTCTCACCCCTCTCTGATAACCGCCAGTTGTATCGAGTCTCTATAGGTTGTTTAGTGCATGCTGCCGCTGCCGCTTCAGTCCACCATACCTATGTAGGCGAGGACCGCCGAATTCTAGCCTCGCCGTGTACTGGCCTCAGTACTGACGCTCCTTCTTTTTCCTTTGCCCTTTGTCGGCACCCCCTTTTGTTTAAGCAGGTTTTGAGATCGACGCCGTTAGCAGGGTTACCCTTCCGGTTTGGCCTGGGCAGGGTTATGGACGCCATTGGTTATTCTTCAGGGCTCTTAGCCCCATTTGCATCTTGTCCGTAGTCGGACGCTCTAATGCTTTCAAGGTGATTTGGATCTTTGTACCGTATATCTGTATTCTTGACTCATTTGAGTCGCTGTTATATATATCTGTTCTGTGGGTCCCATCGAGGACTGTTGTGTAATGTTATTACTTCGTTTTCCACCCGCACGAAAGTGCCTGGTGGGCACCTTTGAATCGTTTCTATGCGGGTTTGGCGAATTTTGCTCAAACTTACATAGGTCCGATTCTGAGGGTGTTACAGAGTGGTATCAGAGCACAACAGTTGCGATACCCCACAAGTCCAGCCTGTAGGATAACCTAGCTAACGGCCGAAGTAGAGTGTCAAAACTATTTTGCAAAAACGGTTGGATAGTTCTGGTTAGGTCTGATTTTACTCCTTACCCCTCTGCTATTCTCCTCTTACCTCGACGTGTTTTGAATCTGCTCTCTTCTCTCTCTTCGAGTCCAGGAATTCTCGTGGTTGGGTTTCCGTCGTACCTTCAGGGTTTCGCTTTCTCCCTTTGGTAACGGAGGTGCTACGATCATCAATCTGCAACTTGTCTGTTGTGCCCTACATCTGATCTTTTGTTCTTGAAATCTTTATCCATATTTGTTCCTTGCTGGATATCAGTGTCGTTGAAAAACATATGAGAAGGACGAGCTTTGGTGAAGTTGGAGTCGACCTTGAGCACGTGTTGTTCATGCCAATGGAACCATCGCGAAACCTAATCAGTGTGTCTTTCATACGATCTCTGCTGGCTGCATCCCTTTGTTCCGGATACCACCTATGAAGATCTTCAGTCTGAATCTCGAGAGTTGAGTTGCCTGATTCCCCTACCCATGTATAGAGTCGATAGTTGGGTCCGGGATGGACTGATCACCCTACCCGACTCTTACTGTTCGCTCTGTACATCGGACTGGTGGATCAATGTAACTTCTCCCTCTTCTAATGGAAGTTAGAGGTGGCCTTATCGTTTGATACCTCTATCTTCGTCCTTTGTTTCCCCGGAGCGTTCTCCCGACGATCACGGACAACGACCTCTTGTTAGTGGTGTCGCGAAGATCTACACGAAGCGAGAAGACGCAGATCGCCGACCTTCCTTCCGGTACCATGAGGCGGATCTCGAGGGCGAGATCCATTGTTAGTGGTGTCGAATTGTGGCATCCCGCAAAACCACTACTAGAAAATCGCGTTGAATTTGTGCATTGCATCGTCATCATCATGCATTGTTTGCCAAAACTATTTTTTCGCAAAGCCCGTTTTGTTTTCTAAAACGCCCCATCTTTTATTCAAACCTCAAAACCGGGTCCCCGGAATATTTTGGTTTGTCCGTTATCGGTTTGCAAAAACCTTGTTTGAAATAAATAAAATATTTAATTTATTTTAGCGGGGCAGTCGAACGGGCCGTAGCGACCCGAACGACCACCCCATATTTTTAAAATCGGCCCACCCAGCAAATCCTACATCTACCCAGGAATCTACCCTCTCTCACCCTCCACCTCACTCCCACCTATCACCACCTGCCACGTCACCCTGCCTCTCTTCCTCCACCAATCATCCCCTGCCACCTAGACTAACTCAACCTCCCTCCACTCACCCTGCCTCCCAGCAGCCCCACCCTGGGCCACACAACACCTGCACGCACGCCACGCCCGGTCCACCCTACTCACCTGCTCGCGGGACCCACCCCCTGGCCCCACCCTGACCCGCCTGCTTCCACCTCTCTTCCTCCTCCCGCATCCCCTCTCCCCGCGACCTCCCCCGCAGCCCCGCGCCCCCCTCGTCGCCGGACCCGGCCACCGTCAACGCCAAGCATCACCCCCGCCTCCGGAGCTCCTTCAGCGCCCCGCCGCCAGTACCGCTCCTGCCCGTCTCCGCCGCCGAGCTCGCACGCTACCCGCGCGCGCTCCGGCCGACCCCGCCTCAAGCCACCGTCAAGCTCGCCTTCCTCCGCCGGCCACCGCACGCCCTTCCTCGCCCCAGCGCCTGCGCCACCCTCGCGCCTGCGCGCCTCCCCGCGCCGCCGCCTCCGGGCCTCGCCCCGCCCGAGCCCTGCCTCGACCCGCGGCTCCCCTCCCCGCGCCTCCGGCCGTCGCCAGTGACTGCGCCCGCCGCCTTGGATATCCCGCCGCCGGTCCCGCGCCGTCCCCTCTCCGACGGGCCCCGCCTCTGCCGCCGGTTCGCCTCCAGTCGCCCTTGCTCCAGGCCATAAGTTCCCTGCATCCCAGCTACCAAGCCTGCTTGGTGTTCGACCGAACCACCTCTGGACGTGCCCTCGTGGCACATACCAAGTGTGGGGCAACATGTTCCACCCTGCCAGTACCAGAAGAGTTTGGAACCCGTCGAGCTGCAAGGCCAGCATGATCTCTTGGTGGTAATGACAATCGGACAAAGATCAACAAGAACAACTGTCGCCAAGCCCTTCCTCATGGATCACCGAGCACTTCTACATGGAATCGTCAAGACCTACCGGCGACCCAACCAAGACCCCGGTGCGACAAGCACCGATGCAGGACGCCAAGTTCGTCGCGAACCCGAACGCCAATGTCGCCGATGCGAGAACGACAAGCACTTCTACCCGAGCATAAGACCCGAGGAATCGCCGACAAGGACCGTCCCTACATCAAGATCTCCCTGGATGCGACGAGTTCTCCGTCTCGGATGCGATACCCAAGAACCCGGATGCCAAGGACGCCGAGAAAACCGGAACGCCAAGTGCTTCGCTCCGTTTTTCGAGACCCCGACATCGAAACGACAAGATCGTCGCCATAACACCCGAAGATCACAGGTGTGACAAGAACCGCTTCCCGAACGCCAAGACCGACCCGACTTGAGGACCCGGCAAGATCTGGCCGACGACAAGATCGGCACCGACAAGTGAAGTCAGTAACACCAAGCCCTTCTTCCTGGAACGCAAGATCTGCCCCGCTACCGAGAACGAGAGAACGATCCCGGAGTCCGATAACGCTTCCGTCCAGACCGACCCCGGACCCCGAACCCCGAAACCCAAGACCGTCGCGACCCCTAATGTGTGACCCCTTTTCCGAGCCCTATTTTATCACATAATAACAACTTGTTGCATATTGAATTGTCATCTCGCATGCATATCTGGTGGTTTGGGGGCCTTATGCCGATTCACCTAATAATTAAATATGGGGCCCATATGCGGGCAAATCTAGTCTCATATTGGCCTCATTTAAACATGTGTAGCGAACCGATGCCATCTATTGTCTTGCTATATAACATTTAAATTGCGGGTTAGATAAATAACATGAACCACCTAATTAATTGTCGGGACCCCGGTTCCGCTTAACATGACCTAATTGCACTGCACCTTTGCCATGTCATACATCATACATGCATCATGCCGATCTTCTGCCGTGTATTGAATATCGCATCCGGTGTTTCTTCTAGTGTTTTGCTTCTTCGCGGATAAGGCCGTTGAGTTGATGTGAGCTCCGACCCGATCTTCGGTTGACCCTTCGTCAATGTTTTCAGGCGAGCATCTCCCCCCTTCTACCTATCTTACTTTTATAGTATTTACTTCCCTCCTGTTGATCTATTGCTATCTGTGTTGCGATGCTTTAGTTTTCCGTACCTGTGATATACCGTGCAGCCCTATATTGCCTTGGACACATCCTATTACCTGTTGTTTGGTAGATAGTTGGACCTGCGCGTCGTAGTCGCTTGCTCAAGTGCTGTTGTGTGTCGCCATATGCCACAGTTGCTGATGTATTGCCGCATGTTGATGTTGGAGATGATTCTAGTTTTACTTATCGTCACTTTAATTTCTGTTTAACAACTAAAATTGAATAAGCAGAGGCATCGGTGGGTGATAGATAATATTTGGTTTCCGAACGCCCACTTGTGTCCCGTAAGACCCCGAGTACTTGATACCTGTTCCTTGATTTATCGCGCTATCCACATCCGGGAGGTATATGGGACCCCCCTGAGCCAGAGCTTGATTCCGTCTTATTTCTTGGGGCCACAAACTAGTTTGAGGTTTTATTTACGATCCTGTACTTATGCCATGTTTTACTGCTTTATTTACGATTGTGCGAGGAGCACACTGTACTGTTTAGGAGCGGGACACGATTCCGCGGTGTCGACAAGCCCAGCCACACTTTCGGGTTCCCAGTCGTTCACAGCCGTCCACCCAAACCTTGAGGCCGTCTCGGAGCTTGCTTACTCCGTTGCGGATTCTACTTAAGGGGTGGCCCCCTGAAATATTTCTGAATCCTGTGATTGTTCAGTCGTGAAAGCCTCGTTGGGTTTCGATTTGGTTTTTCCGAGGTTGATCGAGCGTGTGTTGCTATTGGTGCACCCCGGCCGGGTAAAACTTTCTGAAAGCCGTGTCCGCGGATATGGACGACTTGGAGCACAGTATCTCGATCATAGACAAGCATAACTAAAGTTTACTGCTATAAATTTGACTTTATAATGACTAGTAATCAGCTTCACTATAATGGAATGGCTAATTAATACTGCCCACAATTGCTTGTTTGGTTGTCGCTTGCGACAAATGTATCTGACTAGTAAGTATTGCAACTACAACGAATTGGCTGAAGAAAAGTACCAACAACTGCTGGGTTTTTGGGTTTATCTCATGCTATCTGTATCTGATTAGTAATTGTTGCAACTATAACGGAATGGTTAACTAAAAGTGCCCACTGTTTACTTTATCAGGACGATTATCTAAACCTGACTAGTAAAGTGCCGCAACTATAACTGAATAAGTAAAACTGCCAACCGCGTGAGTTCCTCGGTTGACTTCCTCGTTTGGTCTCGAGGGGGAAACACCAGGATGGGTTTGTTTGGTGTTAGCTTCAGGTTGGATCCGGATAGGTCATTCTCACCCCTCTCTGATAACCGCCAGTTGTATCGAGTCTCTATAGGTTGTTTAGTGCATGCTGCCGCTGCCGCTTCAGTCCACCATACCTATGTAGGCGAGGACCGCCGAATTCTAGCCTCGCCGTGTACTGGCCTCAGTACTGACGCTCCTTCTTTTTCCTTTGCCCTTTGTCGGCACCCCCTTTTGTTTAAGCAGGTTTTGAGATCGACGCCGTTAGCAGGGTTACCCTTCCGGTTTGGCCTGGGCAGGGTTATGGACGCCATTGGTTATTCTTCAGGGCTCTTAGCCCCATTTGCATCTTGTCCGTAGTCGGACGCTCTAATGCTTTCAAGGTGATTTGGATCTTTGTACCGTATATCTGTATTCTTGACTCATTTGAGTCGCTGTTATATATCTGTTCTGTGGGTCCCATCGAGGACTGTTGTGTAATGTTATTACTTCGTTTTCCACCCGCACGAAAGTGCCTGGTGGGCACCTTTGAATCGTTTCTATGCGGGTTTGGCGAATTTTGCTCAAACTTACATAGGTCCGATTCTGAGGGTGTTACACTTCTGAAGCTCCCGCCCCATCAAAGAAACGTGTTGCTTCGAGCGTTCCTTCGGACGTAGGCCTTCTTCCCAGCTTGTTCCGAAGCGCAAAACCATGCCCGGAGTTTATGGGTAAGGTTCCCCTTCACATCTTTACTTGTATTTCTTATTTTTCTTTTTCTGTTTCTGAATTAGTTTTTATCTTTATCTCGGTAGTGCTCCTCTTTCTGCCAAACCTAGTAGTCCGAGTATGACATCCCATGTTACTCGGTCGCTTTCGCCGTCGCCTCCGGAGGATGTCCGAGTCCCAAGTCCTCGTGACAACTCTCCTCCTGCGCCGACTAACAGCCCTCCTCAACGAGACGAGGCCAGAGTCCCTCCTTGTACTGCTGATGATGTTACCATGCCGAATCGCTCGACTGATCCTGCAGCTTCTCCCAAGATTCCTGAAGTTTCTCCCATCGAACCTTCCTCCGCCGAAGTTCCAGCCTCTGCCCAGATATCTGCCGAGGTCACCGCTACCTTGGCTCCCTTGGAGACCATCGCCCCTTTTGCTACAAAAGATGTTGCTCCGAGCACGCAGGTTATTGCCCTACCGAAGTTCACTCTAAGAGCAAAAAAAAGTGTCGCTGCCAAACCGTTGCCATCCCAAAAAGGAAAAATAGGTTCTTCTTAGCCAAGCGTTGCCGATATGCTCCGCAAGGGAACCTCTACGACTAAGTCTGGGTCTTCCCTCACCGCCGACACGCAGCTCGTGCTTCACAAGAGCCCGGCGGCCGAGGCATCCATGCAACAGGAGCGAGAGGCCAAGGGCAAGGTGTTGACACGCACAGAGAGCGGGAATGGCCTCAGATCATTGGTAGAGTATGCCAATAACTGGAATGCTGCTGATCAAATTGAAGGCAATCCGAGTAATCAATCCTTCCAGCTTTCCGACATCAGCAGCCGTTTACACATGGCTGCCAAGGTTGTTCTTGAAAGTGACAAGATTAACGAGGTATGAGCCTCAATCTACATTTTGTGTTCTGTATAGTATATTGTATGTCCACTAGTCCCCAAGCTTGCAACCGAATAATTTGTTATTCGTTTGGAAGCTTTCCTTGCCTAAAGTACAATCACCTAGAACCGATTCAGGTTCTACTTGAGTCTGATTTCTCCGCTTTAGTTTTGAATATCCAGTTACCTAGAATCGAGTCGAGTTTCACTAGATTCGGGTCTTTCAGTTTTAGCTTTGAATATCTAGCTACCTAGAGTCGAGTTAAGTTTTACTTGATTCAGATCTTTCATATGCTTTTCCTTGTATAACTTGCTGTTATTTTAGGTTGCTCATAATCTGCGTACGACCGAATTCAAGAAGTTGCTCTTTTCACATAGAAAGCTTCAGTATAAATTCAAAAAAATGGTTCCTGTTTTGAAGAAACTGGTAAATTATTCGCCTTTTTGTGCTCCTTTTCTTTATACTAAATCCTGTTTCCCGACTAATTCTTGGTGTATCGTTATTCAGCTAACATCAATAATCAAAATACCCATCTTACGAAGAAGGTTGCCACCCTTGAAGGTTAGTTGACCTCCATTCTTTACTCGTCTATTTTCATTCTAAGTGAATTTCGAGTGTCTTATGGTACCCCATCTTCGGCTCAGCCGAGTTACAAAGATTTGCAGCGTCGCATCAAGAGTGCATACCCATGCCTGATATGATGCTGCATTTTTTAGAACAAGCGGGAACTCCCTCGGCGCAGCTTAAGGAAAAAGATGACGAGATATCTCGGCTCTGTGCCGAGGTTGAGTCCCTGAGATCTTCTCAGAAAACTGAGCTAGAAAAGATTGATCAAGAGTTTTCTGAGGAGAAGAACGGATTAAGCCTTCAGCTCCAGAAGGACAAGGATCTTCTTGACGTAGCCGAACTGAAGAATCGGGCGATGTCCGAGGAGATGATACGTTTTGAGAAGAATAGGGCTGACTGGGCCATGGATCTCTAGAAGATGTTACGATAAATCCATCGTAAGTTTTGTTGGAGATATGACCTAGAGGCAATAATAAATGTAATTATTATTATATCTTTGTGTTTATGATAAATGTTTACATTCATGCTATAACAGTATTAACAAGGAAATATTACTTGTGTGATTTGTAAACTAAATTAGAGTCCCTAGTAAAGCCTCTTCATATTACTAGCTTGTTGGTTAATAAATGATTGTGGTTTCCCTATCATTAACATTGAGATGTTATTAACAACAAGATCATATCGTTAGGAGAATGGTATGATGGACATACTCCTATAGATAAGCGTAGCATAAAGATCAAGTCATTTTAATAGTTCAATTGCTATATGCTTTTTGATACATAGTAACCTAATTCCTTCGACCATGAGATCATGCTTATCACCATCACCGGAAGGATGCTTTGATGACATCAAACACCACACCGTAACTGGGTGGTTATAAAGGTGGCATTGATTGTTCGGAAAGTATGGGTTGAGACACATGGATCGAGAGTGGGATTTGTCCATCCATATGACGGATAGATATACTCTGGGCCCTCTCGGTGGAATGTCATACAATTGGCTTGCAAGCATGTGACTGGCTCACAAGGGATCACATATCACGGGAACGAGAAAAGAGTACTTATCAGAAACGAGGTTGAACTAGGTATGCAGAGATACCAACGATCAAAACCTCGGATAAGTAAACTATCGTGAGACAAAGGGAATTTGGTATCATATGTAAGTGGTTCATTCGATCGCAAAGTAATCGTAGAAATATGTGGGAGCCATATGAATTTCCAGATTCCTCTATTAGTTATTGTTCGGAGAAGTGTCTCGATCATGTCCGCATAATTCACGAACCGTAGGGAGACACACTTAAGGATTCGATGTTGTTGAGTAGTTATGGAATGATGATTAAGAGACGAATGTTGTTTGGAGTCTCGGATGGGATCCGGGATATCACGAGGAGATCTGGAATGGTCCGGCGAATAAGATTCATATAAGGAAAGTCCTGTTTCGGGGTTGGAGAATGATTCCAGTGTTTTCATCGGGAATGTTCTAGAAGGTTCCGGAAGGTCCGGCACTCCGGAGGGGAAGGGTACATGAATGTGTCATTACAAGTTGGAATGGTTGCATCATGTACTAGGTGTCATCGCTGAGCAAAATAAAGGGATAAATCAAATCCTAGTTTGAAAAGTCAAACGCCAATTTGAAAAGTCAAACAGCAAGTTTGCTTGGTGGAGGCAGAGTAGGAAACCTACTTGGGGAGGAGTTCCTCTCCCTCCATCGCCGGCCAAGGAAGCCGACTTGGGGGAGGACTCCCTCCCCCTTGGCCGTGCCCTCCCACCTTTAAAAGGAGGGGCAAGGGTGCCCCTCTAGAGACACACCTTGCCCCACCAAACCCTAACCCTAGCCGTCGGCCACCAAGTCGCCGCCGCCGCCCTAGGGTTTTCTCCCAAGCCGCCGAGTTGGGGCTTCCCCTTGCCCTAGCCGCCGGCCTAGCCCTCTCTCCTTGGTGCCTCTAAACCCTAGATCACCAAGGCCTCTGTCATAGTCCACCATACTCGCTTCGGCTCAAGGCGAAGCCCTGCGAGATCTCCCCTCTACTTCCGGTACCACGTCGTTGTGCTGCCGGAATCGCGAGGAGAGTGCTACAACCTTCGCTGCCTGCTGAAACAAGGGAGAGGAAGGTCTTCATCGAGTACCGAACGTGTGACCGACTGCGGGAGCGCTGCCGGAACGCAGCGCCGTAAGGATCGTCTACACGATCTTGAGATCGGCAAGAGTACGACTACATCACCCACGAGAATCCGCTCTCGTTAAACACTTTGGAATCTTCGAGGGTGAGTTATTCTATCGACTCATTGCTACAATCTAGTAGATAGATCTTGGCTTGTTTGTTTGTATGCGGTAGAAATTTTTTGTTTTCCATGCTACGAACCCCTACAAGTTTTTTGTCGTGCGATCTTTCTTCTTCGTTTCTGGCAGAGCCATTCTTTGCTCGTTGCTTCTCTTGACTTATTTGATATTCTTCCTTATAGATCATTTTCCAGAAGCCAAGCCTGTGAGTACTAAAGCCGTGATTGCTGCTCAGGGCCACCGAGGTGTCTCCAATCTGCCGGATCAAGAATATTTTATTGAAGATTTTTGGTTGCTGTAGCTGCTGCCATTGAGCCGATGAAGGTCATGGGAAAAGATCTGGTGAAAGCGGCAATTCAGGCCATTCACACGCTCTAGCCGAATGAACCAGAGATTGATCAAGTAGAGGTACTCGTGGCAAAGCTAATGGATTCTCATACTCAGCTGAATCTTTGGAGAGAATCTACTGGGTGGGCCGGGGCTGATATGGCGCTTACTGCTGTTTTGTCATGGTACGAGGATGTCTCCCTGGACATCTTGATAAATTTGCGTACCGGCTCTCCCTGGGTCGAGAATCCGTACTATGTTGCTCGTCCTCCAGCTCGTGCTTATCAGCTTATTGAATATGCAAATATCCACCAATGGAATGAAGGGCCGAGTTTCCTCTCCGACGAGGTCAAAGAAAATGTTGACGCTGCTGGTGATGATCAAACTGACGGGGACTCCGGTGATGAAGGTGAGTCGGGCGAGAATTCTGGGAGTTCTAACGAATCCGGCGGTAGTTCTGAAGAAAATGTTACGTCCAAAACGTATGTACTTTCTCGAACACTTTGCTATTGTTTCTTCTATATACTTGTGTGATTTGGATACAACTAACACTAACTGACGCTGTTTTCAGCAGAATTACCTTGGTGTCTTGTTTTTGTGCAGAAAAGCAACTATCAGGAAAAATCCCGGAAAATATGCCAAAAACTACTTTTCACCAGAAGATCCACGGAGCCAGAAGGGTTTACAGAGGGGAGGCCTGGGGGGCCCAGACCCACCCTAGGCACGGGTCCACCTGACCTCGCGCCTGGAGGGGATGCGGCCACCCCCAGGCAGCTCCTCGGCCTCCCTCTGCGCCTATAAGTTGCCTTCTGACCTAAAAACTCAGGGGGGGGTTCGAGAGTTTTCCAGAAAGAGTTCCGCTCTGCCACCAGAAACCAAGATTCGGATCCAGAAACTCCATTCTGGCACCCTGCTGGGACGAGGAATTTGGAGAGGATCATCGCCATCATCATCACCAACACATCTCCATCAACCACCGATGTTTCCCTCATCCATGAGTGAGTAATCCCACGTTGTAGGCTTGGGGATGGTAGGGATTGGATGAGTTTTATCATGTAATCAAATAAGATCTGTTAGGGCATATTGCCTAGTATCTCTGTTAGTGTTATTTGACTTTGTTGCAACTTGTTGTGCTTAATGCTTGTCACTAGGGCCCGAGTGCCATGATCTCAGATCTGAACTTATTATCGAATCATTATGATAGTATTGTTTGTGATCTTATCTGCAAGTTGTGTACACATATCATTGTGTGGATCCAAAGTCCTCAAAGTGACAATAATTGGGACAACCGGAGGGGATGGCTGTGGTGTGAGGATCACATGTGTTCAGGAGTGTTAATGATTTGCTTCGGTGCTCTATTAAAAGGAGCACATTAATTGCCAGTAGTTCCCTAAGGCTGGCTGGACAGAAGATGTTGTGCAAGTTCTCATTGCGATCACGTATGACTATATTTGGAGCACATGCCTAGGATTGTTTAGTACTTGGATGTTTGTTATTATTTATTTGCAATGCCCTAGATCTTGAAGTTATATGTTTAGACTCGTCTATGGAACGTCCATGCATCCATACCTATGCTACTGAACTCAAATCCTACTGTTACTGTTACTATTGCTCATGTTTCACTGTTGTTGTTGCTGCTGTTGTTACTACTACAAACTGTTGCTACTGATAAACTTCTGTGAGCAAGAACTATTTCCAGGTGCAGCTGAACTGACAACTCAGTTGTTAAGGCTTGCAAGTATTCTTTGTCTCCCCTTGTGTCGAATCAATAAATTGGGTAATACTACCCGCGAAGACTATTGCGATCCCCTACACTTGTGGGTCATCAAAAAACGTCGAGGCTCGATCCTCCTCTAAGGTGACCGAAGCTTCCCAAGCCCAAGGTGGAGCTTTACACCGAACAACCAGTACCCGAAGTGCGCACGTTGCCTCGGTCGATGCCGAGGTGACTTCTGCGGAGGCTCAGGCAACTTCGGAGACTCCTGTTCCCGAAACTGTCCCGTCCACCGAGGTACCAACCTCGGCAACTTCGGCCGCTGCCGCTTCCCCTCCTGTTGATGACCCGACTGCTATCAATGTTTGAGCTAAAAACTCTTATTAAGTCCCCGGTATGTCGGGCGTATGCTGTTCTAAGACAATTTGTCTCTTTTGATACTGTCTCATATGTATAATTTCGGAATCTTTCCTAAGATGTGATAATCGTTGTTTTATTATCATTCTGGTTGAATTATGCGATATGTACCTTTGTTTGCAAATTTTATTTTGTTGGCTTGAATCACATTTTAGTGTGTTTGACCTTCTGTTGGCCTTTTATCTATCGTATGTTCTTTCTTTGGATCATGAAAATTTTAGGGATGTGGATTTCGATCTCCACAATTTACTCAATTGGATAGATACATGAATCGCTCGTCATGGGATAATCACCGAGCTACCGCTCAAGTTGCCGAGTTTTTCATAATGTAATCATAGTAACAAATAGGATGGGGAAGACCCTGAGTTATTGCTTGAGTTTTCGAAGTCTCATTCACATTACACACATAGCCATAGAGACAATGATAGGAGGCAGTCCCCAAGATACAACTCGGGCTGCCGAGGTTTCATACATAATTTTAATGACAAACAATATAGGGTAGTCCCCGAGCCACTGCTCGAGTTGCCGAGGTTTCATACATAATTGTAATGATAAACAATATAAGGCAGTCCTCGAGCCACTGCTCGAGTAGCCAAGGTTTCATACATAGCTGTAATGACAAACAATATAGGGCAGTCCCCGAGCCACTTCTCAAGATGTCGAGGTTTCATACATAATCATAATGACAAACGATATAGGGCAGTCCCCGAGCCACTGCTCGAGCTGCCGGGGTTCTTAATACAGTAGATTGATACATAATAGTACTGGATTTAGCACACTCCTTCTAAGTGTAAAATGGACGAAGCAATGCTACATTCCATGGTCTCTTTGACTCGTCTCCGGATTTATCTGCCTTGTTCTTTGTTGGAGCTTGAGCATCGATGATGTAATATGCATCATTGTGCAGTGCTTTTCTTATGATGAATGTTCCTTCCCATGGAGGTGATAGCTTGTTCATGCCGACAGTGTGTTGCACCAATCGAAGAACTAGGTCCCCTTCCTTGAAAACTCTTGGATTTACTTTCTTGCTATGATATCGTCTGAGGTCTTGCTGATAAACAACTGATCTTGACAATGCCAATTCTCTTGCTTCCTCTAGCAGATCCACATCATCTTGCCGAGATATTTCATTTGCTTCGGTGCTCGTGTATTGGGTAACTCTTGGCGAGTCATGCACTATGTCGGCTGGAAGCACCGCTTCTGCCCCATATACAAGAAAGAATGGGGTGTACCCCGTCGATCTATTCGGGGTGGTTCTTAAAATCCATAACACCATCGGGAGTTCCTCGATCCAGCAACCTACCAATCTCTGGAGTGTCTCTATCAGCCGAGGTTTTATTCCGGACAACACCAACCCATTCGATCTTTCTACTTTCCCTTTGATGCCGTGTGAGCCACTGATGCAACATCGAGTCTTATGTGCTTTTCTTGGTAGAATCGAGCAAAAGCTCCTTCAGCAAAGTTTGTGCCATTATCCGTGATGATACTGTGTGGGTAGCCATACCTCAAAATGATATCTTTGAGAAACTTTACCGCCGTGGGTCCATCACATTTTCTGATTGGTTTTACCTCTATCCATTTTGTGAATTTCACTAGTGGAAACAGGGCCTCTAGTCCCGGTTCGTAAGGGCCTTTAGTCCCGGTTTTGTAACCGGGACTAATCAAGCGGGACTAGAGGCCCACCACTAGTCCCGGCCCAGTTACCAGCCGGGACTAGTGTAAGAGGTCCCAACCTTCAATAAGGTAGAGATCCCTGTGTTTACAATGCTAGTCCCTGGATCAATAGCTAGCATCCACAGTTAAGATGTAATATCAAGAAACAAAGGTCATAATATAACTTTATAACCAGGAATAACATAATTTTATTACATCTTTCATAGCTCATTTGGCTATTACATTACATTGCAGCAGAAGATCTATAAGCATGGGGCCCTTCATCTTCAAAGTGCCACAGGCAAACATGTTGGTTGTAGACTTTGTAATCCTAATCAACACACTTCACTGACATCAAACAAACCTGCAACATTATAAGTTACAGCCACAAGGGTCAATACATTTGAATTGTATTGGCAAGTTTCACTACTATGTAGAATATAAGTGGATCCTATCAATACATGCATAATTGGCTAAGTAGGGTTTAAGGCTCATTTGCAGAAAGCAATAATTTATCCTATCTTTTAAAAATGTTTTTGATCTTTTGTCAAATCTTTATGAACTCCTTGGAATCCACCAAGTGTCTTTGTCAAAATCTCTTGAGCTCCTTGGTAACCCCAAGTGCTTCAAGTTTTCATCAAAATCTCTTGAGCTCCTTGGTAAATCCCCAAGTGCTTCAAGTTTTCATCAAAATCTCTTGAGCTCCTTTGTAAATCCCCAAGTGCTTCAAGTCTTTGTGGTCACTTAAAAGTTTTTCTTTTATAAATTGGAATGTCGAGATTTCCCATAGCTTCAAGCTTTAGTTGCTCAGTATTGTCCATAACCGGGGACACGGCTAAGTACTTAGATTGTTATCTTCTACAGAAGTTGTACACTTTACCCACATGACACACTCTCATCTTGTTGCCACCAGTGGCCGCTGGATAAGTACTCACCAAGATGGAGTACTGGCAGATTGAGAATGTGACGAAGTCTTTCCAGAGGGTCCTCCCATACACCATTGCTAGCTTGTCTTCAGGCACCCATGTAGGGTTTCGAGTTCCCTCATTTTCAGTACCTGAAGACAATGCATGGGTCTTCCCAATGTAGTTGACTAAGCCAGAGCCATATGTAGCATGTGGCTGTACACGAAAGCCACAATTGGAGAAACATGTTCAATCTCTAAGTCCCTGGGTGGTTTTCTTTTGGTGCACAACACAAAGAGATTGCCATAGACATGGTTCCTTTTTTTGCCACCTTATCCAAAACTCAAAGTATCCTTGTCCACCCAGGTGGTTCATTGAGTACTTGTTTTATTATATAAAACATAAGTCCTTTTCTCAACTTCATAAAAATCTCAACATGTATCCCTTTTCAAAATATGTAGCTTGGCTAAGCATTGTACAACTACATTGTTTCACTAAGGAATATATAAGGTATCCTATTAGGATTTAGCATAGCATAAGTATAGAAATTCTTTTCATGCATGTTTCAAAATCCACTAAGTATAATGAAAATAGTAGGACTTTGGATGATAGTGTCACTTGCCTTGTTGGTAGGGAATGATGGTTCACTTCTTGATCCTGCTAATTTCACACTTTTCTATCTTCACTACAAATCAATCAAGCAAACACAATTCAACTAGCATTCCAAACCATATTAAAACAAACAAAACATCACACATAAAATAAGAGAAACCAAGTCATGCATGCAAGCATGCAAAAAGTAGTTTTATTTGCCAAATTGGTTTCTACTAGGCTCTAAACATTGTAAGGTTCAAAAGTGGTCATTTTTCCCAAGTGGCGAAGTCATTCGCAAAAAGGTTTTATCCATAAATCATTTTTAAATCCAATCATTATTTTATGTGGTGGAAAATGTTTTTATCAAAGCAAAAACTTTATGTTGTTCACCAAATAAGTTGTTAATTCACAAAACTTGGTGTTTAGGGTCAGTAGGTTTGAATCAACACATTTTCCAAAGGTTTTTCTCAAAAAGTCATTTCCTTAACAAAACCAATATTTTTATTTGACTAGAAATGGGCTAATTCAATTATTCAATCCTAATCTTTACAAAATACATTTTTAAATCCATAGGTTGGTTCCTAAGGTCAGTAGGTTCATAACAAACCAATTTGCAAAGATTTCATCCTTAAAATCATTTTGGAATAATTTTTCTAACCTAAATAAGCATACAAATGTTTCTGCAAAAACAAACAATCTAACATAAACTTTTTACTAAACAAATTGCATGGTTGGCTAGGTCTTGTTCCACTGATTCTATTGATATAAAGTTTGCAAATTTTGGACGTGTGGATCAAAAGTTACAAGGGTTTCAAATTTGCAAACAAATCTGATTCAAACTTTGTTTTTAAACAGAACTGGTGACACGCGGCGTTTTCCTATTCGTCGGTACCGGTTCGGGTGGATCGAGTGATGTTGGCCGTAGGATTAAACTAACAACGCACGGCACAGATAGATCGGTACCCCTTCGGCTAAGAATCTATCGCGTGCGTACGATTAAGATCCAACGATGCGCAGCACGCTTGCCAACTAGTGGCGGCGCTGGCGGCGGCGCTCTGGCGGCAGCGCTTAGACGAGGTCGTCACCGGCGATACAGAACGCAAGGGAGAAAACGAGGATGCTCACAGTGATTGCGATGACGCTCTGATGCTCAAGGTACGGTCAGCTCGTCGAGGGGCGCTCTGATTCTAGCGAGATTGCTCGCCGGAGTGGGGAACGGCGTCGGGCGGCTCTGGTCGTTGTCGGGGGTGACGCTGTGGTTCACTCCGAAGCAAAACGAGAACATGGTTAGACGCAGCCGAGTGTGGCGAGTGCAAGATCATGAACGAGATGGCGTGGGCGGTCTGTGCTGACCAGGGGACGTCGCCGGAGAAAGTAGCAGACGCGGCGGCGCTCGGAGATTGTCGAAGTCGACGTTCTGGGGCGCTCGCGAGTGAATGGAAGGCACAGGGAGAAGCGCCTAGGTCTGGGGAATGTGTCCGTGTGCTTGGGTAGGCAAGGGGTGGCGTAGAGTCGCCGGAATTGGCTGGGGACGGTGGTCGGAGCAGTGAGGGTGCGCGGAGAAATTCGTCCGGGCTGGGGGCAGAGAGAGGGAGGCGCGTGAGGGGAAATGGAGAGGAGGCCAGGGCGGTTAATAGGGCGCAGTCACGGCGAATAACGGTCGCGGAATCAACGCGTATTGATCACCGGAGTAATGGCTGCAACGGCAGGGAGTAATCGGCGCGGGCTCGAAGATGATGAACAAGAGAGGTGGGACCTTATTGTCAGCGAGGGAGTGAGAGGGAAAGAGGGTCCACTAGTCAGCGTCTGCGCGGGTGCGGAAAAGGGTGTAAAATGATTTGTGCGTGGGGGAGGTAGCTGGGCTAAAATGGGCTGCTGGGCCTGCTTAGTTGGGTCGGGTCCGACTCTATTTTTTTCTGTCCAAATGCTTTTTCTTTTTCTAAATCTATTTTCTGTTTTGCAATTCAAACAACAAACCAAACATTCAAATCAAATCAAACATTCACCACACTTGCAAATGAATTTGGTTCTATTTAACAACAATAAACCAAAGTCCAAAATCAAAATAATATTTTTATTTTAGGGTCCATTAATATTTAAATAAATAGACCTTTGTTATTAATCAAATAGATTTTGATTTATTCAAAACTTCATTTTTGAAATCTAAATATTTCCAAAACCAAATCAGTAGGTTTTATTTGGAAATAAAGAATACTTGGAAAACTAGTTTTAAATAAATAAATAAGTTTTGATGTTTAATTAAAATAGTAAAACCTTTATTTTAATAAACTTGGATATTAAATCCTTATCATTTTATTTAAAATAAACCTTTAATAATTTTATCAAATAGAATTATTTTATTTCAAAAGCTTGGCCAAGGTTTAATTTGGCTCTAAAATAAACCTTATTTAAATTTCTTCCTTTTCATTTGAAAACCAAATCTTTTTATAAAAGATCCAAAATAGGATTTCCAAATATTTAAAACTTTATTGTTTATTTATCTTTTTAAATTCCTTTAGGATTTTGTTTGATCCAAATAGGTTTTGAAAGTTTCCAATTGGATCAAAAAGTTTCTTCTCACCCTGAAAATCAACAAAGTTTTATTTTATTCATTTATTTTTTACATTACAAGATTTGGAAAATCTTGGGATGTGACAACTAGTGGATGGCCACGTGGCTGCCCCTGCGCTCTCAGGGTGCACCCCCACTTGTCTTGGTTGGTGTTAAGGACCGGGACTAGTGGGTCTCTGCCGCGGCAGCATTTTGCCCCTTTTCTCTATCGCGGCAGAGCATTACCTTGGACTAGTGGTTCTCTGTCGCGGCAGCATTTTGTGCCCTTTCTCTGTCACGGCAGAGATTTGATTTTTTTATTGTTCTATTTACTATTTTTTCATTTCAACATAGTTTTTGAATCTTTCTACGCCACCACATATCGTACACATTCGTGCATATATAAGATAACTTGTATTACAATATCGAGCATACAAATATATACAGTTTACATAGTTACATGGAGATCACAAAATACTGGGACTAGAGCACGTCTGTTCGATTACATGGAGATCAGTAGCGCCTATTCATACTAAATTCTCCGTCATCGTCTACGATCTCTTTGACAGTAAATCCTGCCAGCTCCTCCGCAATTGCTAGTACGTGTTGCTCTGGTAGTAGTTGATCCCGCATTCTCTCGAACTATATATAAGAAAAAGGAGATCAATATGAATATCAATCATGATAACAAAAGGTGACGACAATAAAATGATGGTGTGAATGCATTGCTTACGCCGACTCTATAATTATTGTGTTCGGTGGTAAACGTGCAAATGAACTCGCATACGTAGAATCCACATAGATTCGACCCCTGTGGCTGCCTCACGCACTTTACGGGAATAGAATTAAATCAAAATAATAATCTAGCATCATTATTGTATTGAAACTAGATGTAAAGAGATGCGCGGACATATCACGTGCTACTTACCGAGACCACCTTAAACGTCAGGTTCTCACTAAATACACCGGTAACCTCGCGCTTGAACTGGATCCAAACCCTGCCCGACAAAGAAAATGAATGAATGAGTTATTCATTACCTGGTATCTCAAGAAATCAACAAAAGAGACCGATATAGCACAAAACTTACTTCTGGAGCATGTCCTGCATGCTGCGAAAATCTTCCAGGTTTCTCTTTGATGGGTCCATGACATCAACTCTTCCCTTATCAAGTAGAATGTCTAGCAGAACCCAGTGGAAGCTGCAAACATTTATATATACATCAGTAACTCATCAGTTACACTTATTAGCATCGACTAATCAAAAGTGAATGTGTACAACAAAGTAAGACCCTCACCTGAAATTGTAAGGAAACAATATATGGTCAGACAAATTTTGCTCCATTAGAAACCTTAGAATGTTTTCTTACGTCTCCTCGGGGTTATCCGTTAGCGTGGTTATATGCACTTTATCTGGGTCAATGAACCCAATATTATAGATTCTTTTTATTTTACATTCTAGGATCTTCATTCTGCATAATAAGGATAATTACATGTTTTGAACTAAACAACCGAAAAAATGAACATGTGGACAATGAATTCAACAACTTACAAAAAATAGCAGCTAAGGATGGATTTGTCCAGGGCGTCGAGATGGTATACCTGGAACAGTTCTGGAAACTCAATATGGACCTCTTCGGGTCTGAAGTAGTACTCACGTGGGACATTGGCTATGATCATTATTCTCCCCTGTTTCATGAGATTCCGCATTTGTGTTGGCAGTTCTTTCAGCCTCTCTTTGCTGACCAAATCCTCACCTGCGACATATCTAGGGGCTATAGAAGCCTTGGGTAGAAGGTCGAGTTGGGGGCCTAACAGTTCATCAAGACTAATTTCCATGCTGGCCGCCAACTCCGCAGCTACTGACATATCTAGTGGTTGTTGTGTGAGAAGGGGAACGTTTTCTGAAAACACCTTGAGGGGTGCAATCGTTTGTTTGGCCTGTTGTTCGAGAAGGGGAACGTCTGATTTTTTACTGATTGCATTTTTGGTCCCGCTTGCACCTGTTCTTGCTGATTTTTTACCGCTTGCACTTGATTTGCTTGATTTGCTCTTCGCCACTTCTTTCTGAAGTGTGCATAAATAGTCATCTGGCTTATGATTCCGCATCAGTACGATCGTAAGGTCTGATGGGAAGATTATTATGAGGAACTGTTGGGAGGGGCGACATTTTTCGTTTTGTCCTGCCGCGTCCGTTAGTACTCACTGACGGAGCACGCTTCCGCTTATTGTCCTTAGCGGGCGGCGAAGACTACTGAGCCTGTGGCGGAGATCGAGATGGACTCGGGATGTGGTGGTCGTAGTCATCATGGGGTGGGCTTATTGGAGGTGATGGAGGTGGAGGTGAAGGAGACCTGCGGCAACTCGGAGGCGGTAAGGTTATCCTTGGGGCTGAGCCTGAAAACCGTATGTTGTTCTTGTCCTATAGAATGATCCCACCAAGTACTTATCCGAGTGTGATCTCACCTTTAGGTCTAGGGATGTAAAGCTCCATTGACTCCCACTCCTTTACGATTTGATCCACCCCGACTTTAGCATAGCTAGGTGGAATCTCACGGCCATGCCAACGTGCGTCAGGCGGACAAGGCAAAGCAGATCCGACCGCCACCTTCACAGATACGTTCTTCAATTTCTTATGGAGCTCACAAGATATCTGGTCCTTAATTCCATCCACGAGGTAGCCGGGACCGCCATCTGTATAGGGTGCATCGTTAGAAGGGACCTCCAATTCAGCCACGCTGCTTCTCCGTTGAGATGGGTTGGCGGTAATATCGAGTGGAGGATCTTGAAAACGCGCTATTCCTCTAAGTTCGTCGATCTGCTGCTGCTTGTCAAGTCTTGCTAGCAGCTGGTTGAATTTGTCTGCCTCCTCCTCCTCCCGTCGCTGCTTTGCTCTTGCTTGGCTTCTATAGGTACCTTGGTCCTTAGGAAACCCAGTCTCCCACGTGAAACTCCCGTCAAGGCCTCGGACTCGTCCTCCATGTTCGCGATTTCCGAGGACCAAGGTCAACAAGTATTTTCTCTATCGGGATGAAACTGTTTTATTCCATCTTTAATATCTTTCATCACTTTTAGCCATGCACTCGTGGGTACCTTTATCCCGTCACTTCAAACAAGGTTCCCTGTAAGTTCGTCATACGTACTCCCATGCCCAAGTTACCAATTTTTTCCCTCAAATCCCATTCTTCGCGAATTGGTTCTGGAATGATCCCTTTAGCATGAAGCTCTTTCTATTTTGCATCCCACTTAGGCATGACAGCCGCGTAGCCCCTGGCCCCATGTTATGGTGATATTTATTCTTCGCAGCATTTATCTTGTTTTTTTCAGACTTTTCCTCTATAACTCCTGATCCCCTATACTCCACAAATGCATCCCAGTAAGGCTGCTGCTTCGGTAGATAGCCTTCGAATAATGGGGATTTCTTGTCCTTCTGATACTGTTGCCATAATGACTTCTTCTAGTTCTTGAATAGTTCGGTCATCTTCTTCAGTGCAAACTGCTTGACTTTCTTTCTCATTTCAGCCATCTCGTCATCAGTGTCACATTCTGGCAGCTTGAAATGTGCCATGAGGTCATTAAAAAGTTCCTCTTTGAACCTATCATCGATATACACATCACTCCATTCCACCTATTTGGGCTTATTCCACTCTCGAACAGTGATCGGGGTGCGATCTCTAGCAACAACTCCGCATTGTTGTACAAATATTTGTTTTGTTTTTTCGGTTCCAATGGTTCGCCGTCTCCTAAAACCTCTGTAATTTCACAAATAGTACCCTGGGGCAACTTTTTGGCTGGGCCGCGCTTGGTTTTCTTGCTCGATGTAGAGGCCTAAGAGAAGAAACATTCGTCAACATAATATATATACAACTAGGTACATCTAGTGACGATCATCAGACATCATATATATATACCTCGGCGGTCTGCGTTACGCGTCCATGGGCTTCTACCTCTTGTATGTTGGTCTCCTCTCCCTCATCGGATGAGTTTAGATACCTCGAGGGAGATCCCTCATCGGCATCGTGAATCATATCCTCGAGAAAGTGTTCTGAATCTAGGTCTCTGCGGATTGGACTAGGTGGATCCATAGTTCCTATAAAATGCACACAATATTTATTTGAACTTAACAAATAAACCCTAAACCCTAAACCCGGAGGTGCGGTGGCGGTGGCCGGTAATGGTGGCCGCGATAGAGGCGGGCGACTAAGCGGCTTCCCGCGAGAACCACCACCCTAACCCTAACTCCCGGTCACCGCGGGAGAGGTGGGCGACTAATCCTAACCCAAACTCCGGCCGCGGGAGAGGCGGGCAACTAAGGGTCTTACAATAAAATACTAAAATACTAAACTAAAAAATCCTAATTAATCCTAAATATATACACTAATATAAAAAAATCCTAAAGTAAATATATACACTAATATAACAAAATCCTAAACTAAATATATACACTAATATAACAAAATCCTAAACTAAAAAATCTTAACTAATCCTAAATATATACACTAATATAACAAAATACTAAACTAAAAAAATCCTAAACTAACAAAATCCTAAACTAAATATATACACTAATATAACAAAATCCTAAACTAAAAAATCTTAATTAATCCTAACCCTAACCCTCACCGGAGGTGGCGGCGGCCGACGGTGGCGGCAGGCGCGGGCGCCGGCTTCGTCGGAGTTTGCGGCGGCAGAGCCTGGCGGCACTTCGTCGGAGTTAGCGGCGGTGGCGCTGGCGGTGCGCGGTCGAGCGGGCACGCGGGGCGCGGCGGGCTCGGTGGTGGCGGCTGCCGGTGCTAGAGAGGGAGGCACGGGCTTCGTCGGAGTTTTCCGCGGGCAGCCTGGCGGCGCTTCCTCGTCGTCTCTGGCCTCCAAGTCTCCCGGTGTGTGGAACGCACCGGAGGAGAAGGCCACATTTTATACCCCCCCCCCCTCTAGTCCCGGTGCGTGGCACCAGCCGAGACTAAAGGGGGGGTCTCTAGTCCTGGCTGGTGCCACGCACCGGGACTAGAGGGGGGCGTTTTATTTTCGCGCGCTGGGCAGACCCTTTAGTCCCGGCTGGTAACCTGGGCCGGGACTAAAGGCCCAAATTTGCGCGCGCTGTGCTTTTTTTCAAATTTTCGGATATATCATTTAAAACATTTAAATTATAATTTTTTGCATACTTATGAATTTGAGAAAACTTTCAACATGAAAAGTTCTTGAATTTAAATAATTAATCCAAATCCATTTTCTGTTTTATAAAATAATTATTTTAAATAGTCAAATCATTAACTATTTTGCCATTATCAATTTAAAAATGCATTAACTATTATTTTTTTGCATATTTTTGAATCTCACTAAACTTTCAAAATGAAAAGTTCTTGAATTTGAATAATTAATCCAAATCCATTTTCTATTTTTAAATATTCAAATTATTTACCATTTTTCCATTATCAATTTAAAAATGCATTAACTATTATTTTCTGCATATTTTTGAATCTCACTAAACTTTCAAAATAAAAAGTTCTTGAATTTGAATAATTAATCCAAATTCATTTTTTGAATAAGCTTTAGTCCCGGTTGTATCCACTAATAGGGACTAAAGATATTTTCCGCTATTTCCCACCGCTTCTCGCCAAGTTTTCCCGCCCTTTCCTCTGAACCGAGCTTTTAGTCCCGGTTGTAGCCACTAAGAGGGACTAAAGATATTTCCCGCCATTTCCCACAGCTTCCTGCCATGTTTTCCCACCCATTCCATCTATATATAGGCCGACCGCGCCATGGTTATGCACACATCCACAACTTTCTCTCTCACAAAAATGGACAACGCCTACTGGGCCATTCTGAACCTCGAGGAGACAAAGGAGTTGTGCGCCTCAAGCTACCCTTGCCCACCAGGCTACCGGCCGCCCGCCGGCTGGATGCTGAGCGCTGGAGGGGTTTATGTCCCTCCTGTGCCTCAAGGCTCCGCCCGACATGCGACCATCACGAACCACTTCTACCACGAGCTCACGCCGGAGCAGAGGATGGATCCCTAGTGGGATCCCGACAACTACGACACCTAGAATGCCTTCTTCGCTAACCGGCAGGAAAGGGAGCTCGCCAGGTACGAGGGTGATGGCCCGTCCCCGGTGAACCACAACGAAGCCGGCCGTCGTCTGTGGTGGGCAAACCGTACTATCATCGGCGTGATGCACTACATCGCAGGGGGAGACCACCCTCGCCTGCGATGCCCACAAGTCCACCCGCCACAGAGCCACAAGAAGGCTCCTCCACCGCCCGGCGGTAGCGGCATCGTCTTCCAGGAGACCCCTCCCCCGCCCGCCGTGAATCCGAGGCCGGAGTGGCAGGTGCCCCCGGTATATGCCATGGCTGGGTTGAGGATCCCCGGAGTGGCAGGTGATGATGACGATGATGATGACGATGACGAAGAAGACCCTGAAGATGCGTACTATAGGACTAGGCATAATTATGACTAAAGGGGGTGGCTTTAGTCCTCGGTGTTAGCTAGTCCTGGTTTGTCTCGGTTTTTAATATTAATAAATGTCTTGAGTGTTACCTAGTCTAGTGTTTTGTTCCGGCCGGAGAGATCAGCGAGAATCCGGCGGGCGAGCCGACGCTTGCCTAACTTTCCCAGTGAGGTGGGTACGGCGCCGCCATCAAGGCCGACCTCGTCGCCGCCGCCTGTTTCGCCTTCAAGATCGCCTGCTCTTCCGCCGCCGCCTACTCTTGTTCTTGCCGGAGCTTCGCCCTGTCCTTTTTGCCCTTCCGGTCCTCCAACGCGATCTTCCTGGCCTGCTCCTTGGACACCCACACGGCGTCGGACATGCCCTCCGGCTTCTTCGGCGGCGCTCTCGGCTTCCTCGCCTTCTTCTACGCTGGACCCTTGCCGAGGATCGATCTGGGTTGGACGAAGCTCTTGGGCAGCATGGTGGGCGGGAGCTCGGCGGAGTGGCGGGAGTGGGGAATGGGGAAGAAAGGCGGGAGGGGAGAAAGAAAAGGGCGGGAGCTCGGCGAAGTGGCGGGAGTTCAGCCTTCTCTCGCCGACAGAGCTGGCTCATGCCCTTTTTCGCTTCGTCCGGCGTTCCCAGGGCGTACCCGGGAACCTGGGTTCGGCCTGGGAAGCCCGGACCAAAGTTCGTCCAAATCCGGACGAAAACAGGTTCCTGGGTACACGACTAGGCCGATTTTCAGCGTCCGGACGTAAATTCGGCGTCCGGATCGGCGTCATGGGTAGGCGAGTGGAGATGCTCTAAATCTTATTCCAAGAAATTTTTAAAGAAATATTCAGAAACCATAACTGACCACCCAGTTTTGGTTTCAGATGTATTTGTTGGCAATCTCCACGAGGAGATCTGAGAGTTCCCTCGGCTTCGAGAACATAGGCATATAATCAGCCCCCTCACCTCCGTGCCGGGGTTCCACGACGCCATCCGCCGCTGGAACTCCGGCGCCATACCTCTCCGTCGCCAGGACACACATTTAGATTGTTTTATTACAAATGACTGAAACGATCTAAATGTGTCTGAAATCTATGTAGACTATTTTGAAATAAAAAAGATTTATATTACAATAATATAAAAGGTAGTATAAACAAGCATCGTTGTTGTTGCAATTCGGAAATGTCGAGGGTCTTGCCGCAAAATAACCCACAGGAGGAGGAGGTGGCCGCACATGACGCTGTGTCTGAATAATCTGTGGACTCAGGTTAACTTCATGGAACAGTATAGCTGGTTGAGATGACGGGCAAAGTTACTTGAACATAGTTGCCACATGTCATATATTTGTTGTTTCTTTAGCTAGCATAATCCGATTTTATATTTACATTAATTATTATATCATGATATGGTCATCATCAATTCAATACCCTACACTGCATATTTTCATTTGAGTGTATCCACTGTCATTCTGAACTTATAAGAAACACTTTGTTCAAATAGGACTCAAGGTCTGTTGTATTTTCTAATCTCAGTCTCTCATTGGCCGTGAGGCAGAATCCTGATCCAGCATCCAAGACCGGTGATGCAAAACCCACTGCTCAAACCAATGGGTGAATGCTTGAATTGCAAAGGATAGATTCCTTCAGGTATTTATTGCTTATAAACCTCTGAAGATGAAACTATGATACCGCTTATAGTCCTAACTCCTAAGCTAATTATATTCTATATCTTTGCTATACTGAAAGTTTCTTAGTTTAACAAGAGAAATTAAATGAATAGCACAATCATGTCTGTGCGTTGGAACAATTAGGTCTGAGAATTGGCCTGGGATGGAATCCTTACTCTACTAGGTTGATAAACAGAAAATGAGCCCCTGGATCAATAATGTGTGTTTTGCTTATGGTTCAACCTTCTGAGAACCGACATGAGGGGATGAGGGTGATGGACCGCCTTTTACGAAGAACAGGTTATGTATCACTCTTGTTACTGCTAAAAAATCTAATCTTGAATGACAGGGTGAAGCTAGTATTACTGTTCTGGTGTAGATGTCAGAATAGGCAAAATTTTGTCCATGATTCAGGTCCACTGTATATCCTATGGAGAACCAATGTGAAGTGGGCGACATGTCATGCATTGCACTCACACATTTTCAATCAGTTGATTGTTAAGGAAAGCAACAAAGTACAAAACAGAGATCAACAGAAACCCCAACTAAAGGAGAAAAGGGCAGTGCAATCCTGTGGTGCCAAACTCGAACAGACGGGCATGGAATTTTTGCACAACATGCTAACTAGAATCGACTTTTTTTTTTGAGGTAAAAAAAATATTTTTGATGCTAACTAGAATCGACTTGTTTCCGTATGAAACCAAAGTAATCTACAACTACAGAGGTCCCTTCCTGGTATCCAAATACTACACTAGTTCCATTCCACATGCTTGTAGCAACAGCGGCTATAGCGATGTGCATACATATTACTCCGTATATGACAAGATCACAATCGCTCTGCTTCTTTCAAAGTGTCTTACTAACTAACTTAGTGATTGTGTAGAAACTGAACATCGCCAATATTCTTGCCACCTTATCCAGCAGACATACTCACCCATCATTGTCAGCTCAAGGAACATGAGATTAGGTCCAGATGACCACCTCACTGCAGACAAACAGAGCAAAAAAATAAATCTTGAGGAGCAGCACAGCCTCAATTACTCTGCCATCTCCCATTCTCGACACGCCGGCCCCATCTCCAGCCTCTGCATCTATGGGCTCTTCAGCTTGCAGCAACTCCACGCCCTTGTTTCAGCATCTCCTTCTCAGCACCTCCCTGAGCACCTGCACAGTATATAATAATTATTAGATATTCAGTAACTTGTGAGCCAAAGGGGGACATACCATATGTATTACAATTGGGATATAATTGTATTGTATAACAGATGGTTCCAAAACAAATATAGGTAGGATATAATCTGTTCTTAGGCTGGACACACTTCCCATACACACAGATTGACCAATAGAAATTTTTAACCAACAAATTGCTTACAGAACAAACAAGTAAACCACAATGTGGTTCACCTCAGCACGCAGACATACACGTGCCTCCAGGACAGAATTTTTTGGGGATCCTGTTGGCCTTTCTCCTTGATTACAACTACCCAACAAGCAACAAGCTCCATTTCCACACACTTGGAGCTGTGGAAGCACATCAGGTACAACAAGATCACACTTTGACTTATTACAGAGTCTTAGTTAACCTAATGATTTCGAGGAAACTAAACATCATAATGCTCTCGCTGCCTTATCCGGCCAACAAACGCGCCAATCACTGAGATAAAAGCATCTCTAATCCTCTGCCAGACCACCAGCAATTGCGTCAGCACTAGTCTGATGGGGTGACCCTGCACTTGAGCATGCAGCACAGCCTTGTTCCAGCACATCCTTCTCAGCCTTGTTTTCAACGCCTGCCAAATGTCTCAAATTAAGTGTACTCAAATTGCAGATATACAAGAGTTTGCGACCAAACAGGAACAAAAGGTGGGCTTAGTATGAGGCAACACTCGGCGCATTGCTAGCAGGAAAAGCCTGGTAAGAAATTCTGAGGTGAAACATTATGGATTTAATCAAACAACATACAGTACATGGATGAGGGCATGTAATTAAGCATAGATAAATGAATCCTTAAAAGAACTTAAGGCTCTAAAACAATTGGTAGCTTCATGTTCCAGGACTTCACAAATTTCCTAGTACGACACAAAAAAATTCTACAGGGAAAAAGCTCAGTGGTCACAGTAGCAACAATCAACAACTATAACAGTTTGTGTCATTTGGATTCCTATTAATATGATTGATTGAATCTTGCATGTGTCTTGAGGGACCGAGAATCTGAGATGGCGACAGATGAAAGAAGGAAACAAACTGTCTAAAATAACAGGGGTGCACTGCCTCATGTTTATTTTGCAACCAAAAACTTTAATGTCTTTGTTGGGTCGGTTTGCCTCTAGTGCCTTTAGCTGAACTGTAATGTGCAGCTTGATTCAGGTTCTGAAGAAAAAGTGAACGTCTGAGCTTAATACGATAGAGCGTTCACCAGTACACGCTAGGTTGTCTCTCCGGCTTTGGCAGGTGAACATTTCCAGCACGCCGGTTGACCGGCTGGCTGGCAAGGACTGCGCGCAACCGCCATTGCCGCCACACAGCGTGCTTCACCTCAAGCTCGGGTAATCTCATTGAGCTCAGCTCAAATAAGCACATAACTATGTGATTCACCTCATCACTGTGCAAACATACCATCTGGCTCACTTCCTTGTGCCAATAGAGCGTATCAGGACAGGCGCTGATAAACATAAGAGTGCAGAAATGCTGCAAGACTGATTTTCAACAGATCCCTACTGGCATTTCTCCTAAAATCCAGCATACCAATTTTACCAATAGAACATACTGAGATCGGTAGACCGTACAGCAAGTTTACAATCACATTGACCAGCTACGTTTGTCTTGATTAACCTACTGAGTGTGCAGAAACATAATGGTCTCGCTACCTTATCCGGCAAACCCAACAGCACTACTCTGTCACCCGTGGCAACTTCGCACTTGAGCATGCGGCATAGCCTCGTTCTAGCATCTCCTTCTCAGCCCCTTCTTCAACGCCTGCTCAAGGTCTCAAAATTATTTGTACTCAAATTGCAGATATACAAGATTTTGTGGACAAACAGGAACAAGATGTAGGTCTTCTTAATCAGGCAACACTCACTACATATATTGCTTACAAAGTATAATAGATACTCACGGGAGCAGATTGAAGCGGCGACTTAATCGCTTTTTAGAGATCTTGTGATGGTAAAGGGTTATATGGAACAGTTTACAAGGCTAAGTTCCAAGATACAGATGCAACAGTTTCTAAATTCCATCGAAAGCTGTGGAACTCAGCAGTTACAGCAGGGGGTACTATATTTTAATTCCTCTTTTATGAAAGGGATACTATGTTTTACTTGCAAAGACAAAAAATGTTATTTTTCTAGCTGCTTATTATACCAAGAGGAGATTTTAACTAACAAAATTGATTATTTTTAAGATGCTCCCAAGTTAATACGAACCACTAATTTTGGATGATCCAATGACTTCATATCTACCATTGCCCTTAATTGGCAAGGCCCCATAAATGACTATATGTGACAGTAAATAGAGTATCACCAATTAAGCACAGGGGTAAGTAAGGAAAACTATAATGATGGTAATTCACAATTTTTTGGTTGTAATGCTGCCAAGGAACAGATGGTTTCCTATATATATGTGCTTGCTCCTTTCCTAATTTTCTCATACATCGATTTAGGCAATCCATGAGTGTGCTAGTTCTATAGGAAGTATATTTAGATTCTGCCTTTTGACTATCAGGTTTCTAGAGGAAGTACCTGGAAGGCACGGTATCTTGGTTATATGTATATACTGAGTTGCCAAACTAACTATGAATGTGCTGTCGCATAAAAAGAAGAGGCAGATCTATTGCATAGATTTTTTTTCCTATACCACTTTGAAAGCTGCGTTAGAAATAATCAAAGAGATCCGGATTTCTTATATTTGGTATTTACGGATTTCAGTGGGAATTTGCATTCGAAATCAGGTAAACTAAATTTTTTTGAGGTGAATAAGTCTGATTTGTATCCCTGTAAACATGGGATCCTTGTGACAAATCAAACTAAGAAATGACCAAAGCCGAACAAAAGGTGTGCCCCCAATATTTTGTGAAATAAATGGATGGGGTTAAAAAATTACCACATTCACATGATTCATGACAGTGTGAATAATATTACAGATCAGGATGTGCAAAGAGGCGCCGCAGCCTCTAGTTCTAATAAAAATATTGATTGCATTTGGCAATGATTTACGTTTAACATTGACCAAATACAAAAGTTCTCTGTCCGCTTATATCTATAAAAAAGGAAATGTGGACAATATATGTCCTGCTTGACTGGAATAATGGTTTCTAAAGTAAAGCAATCAAAAGGTGAACTAGAAGCAATGTTCCCCTCCTACATTTTTGTGGTCCAGTGCTTTTTACATTTTGACAATGCCTCAAGGATGCTGCCGACAGTATGCAGGATCCTTTGTTTTACTTATCTACTTGCCTTGATATGGCAAGGAACAGAAAAAAAATAGTCGAGAGCTTGATTAGCTTTGGCACAAAAACACATAAAAGGGTAACAGCTACCAAATTGTGTAAGTAAGAAACTAGCAATCAAAGAAATGAAGTATGAAGCAGCAATGAATGGAAGGAAAGACTAGGATGCAATATAAAGTTTACCACTTGGTACGGTTGGTGTCGACAACAAGGATGGTGGGAAGATGCTGTATGCGTAGAGGCTGGGGAAGCATGAACTTGAAACAAACACCCTCTCAAGATGGAATGTCTTGACGTCCAGCGAGAAACATCCTGCATCGAGAGATGGGCCGCTTAACTGATATAGGAACAAGTGCCTCCCAGCTGAACCAATGAAGAAG
This sequence comes from Avena atlantica, assembly GCA_910589765.1. Taxonomy (NCBI): domain Eukaryota; kingdom Viridiplantae; phylum Streptophyta; class Magnoliopsida; order Poales; family Poaceae; genus Avena; species Avena atlantica. Next base: position 526,895,920 of record OU342733.1, read on the forward strand.
TAGTCAAAATCCAGTGGGATTGTCTTCTCGGACTTCCACTGGCTAGAACCGTCGCAGCTGATCCGCCTAATGGTATAGTTGAGGCAATTTTCATAGCATTGGCGCACAAACATCCCTAGCCTGCCTTCCCCTGCCTCCACAATGGCTGTGGCCACACCAGGCAAGGCCAAAGCTGTGGCTTCGGACGGGGTTTCAGCAATGGAGAAGTCCATCCTCTGGGTGTCAAGAACAAGCAACTTTTCCCTGAAATCGGTCACCCAATAGAAGCTCCCATAGGCGTATTGACGGCGGGAGAAGAGAGGCTTCCCGGTGGATGAGAGCGAGCTAGCAAGCAAATCGCTCCAGCTCTTGGACGGAATGGCTTGCCATTGACTGGTGCTAGAAAAGAAGACAAAAGCGACCGGTTTTGTTCTGCACTGCGCCATCCAGATCACGCAGAATGACATCTCGTCTTCATCATCGTGAGATGGGGCGAGGAAGGTCTCGCGGTAACGGTGCCGGGTTAGCCAGAGTGGGTGGTCCTCCACGGTAGCGGTTAGGTTATCAGGGATTGGGGGAAGCAGGATGTACCGACGGTGCAAGGGGTCGCACACCACCAGCTCCGGGAAGACGACGCTGTATCTATTGTCGATGTCGTGCTGAGGGGGTCTGTCGAGGAGCACGCGGCCGTCGCGGATGTCCCGCACGATCCAGTCGTCGAGGGGCGCCGGGAGGAAGGAGAAGGAGAAGTCGGCTGCCAGAGCAACGGCGCTGGCTGCCGATGCGGAGGGGTGCGGTGCGATGGCGGGGTAGAAGACTTTGTGTTGGTTGAGGAAGCCGAGCAGGGGCTGGGCGTGGAGCTTGCGGTACCGCCGGAGGAAGGAGCGGTCGGCGGCGACGCGTCGGAAGGAGACGCAGGCGGCGGAGGCGCGGACGAGGTCGGCTGCGGCGGGCAGCCGGAGGAGGACTTCCGCCATGAGCTCGTCGGGGATGGGCAGCGAGGCCATTTCGTGGCGTCCGTGCTCGAGGATGGGTCTCGTGCCCGAGGATGGTGTGTGGGCTTCGTCCGCCGGGCCGCCGGCCATCTCGCTGCCGGAATCCGTCTCGTCGGTGCGGAAACCCTAGCTTTTGTTTGGCTAGTGAGGAAGCCGAGTGAATGAGGGAGGAATTGGGGGAAGAAGGAGCCCGACTTCTTTGCAGCAACTCTGAGCACATCACTCTGAGGCTAATCTGGTCCCTTGCTTACACATTTGGCGGCTCAGATTAACTTCATCGAAACAAGACAGATTATGCTGTTTGAGATGAGATTAACGTCAATGTTTTTCCGCAACTTACAGAGAAGTCACTTTGCTAACTAACTTAGGGCTCTGAATCTGCTATATCTTCTATACTATCGTTGGCAGTGAGGCAAAAGCCTTGGAGAGAATGAAGAAAATTGCTGCAAAATGATGCTCATGTTTTTCTTAAGAAGAGAATTTTGAACCGTCCCCGCGTCGCTCCCAGGGGGATGGCTCGGGCGACCGATCCCTAAGGACGCCGCCGGACGACGGTCGCGCGGCTGGCCTTCCTCCTCTCGTGCGACGGGATCTGGGCGGGGGCCTCTTCCCATCAGGCGGCAGGAGCTCCGACCGGAGCGGCGTGGCGGCCCTGGACAGTACGACGTCTCCAGCGGAGTTTGGGCGGCGGCCCCGGGTTTCCTCGGCGGTGCGGCGGCTGCGGTGGCCACGTGGGCGGCGGGTCCTGGGAGCTCGCGTCTGCGGCCTTCAGCGTTCGTCCTCGAGCCCCGCGTCGGTGTCGGTCAACGCCCCCCTCTTCGTGGCGTTTCGACGGCGCCCACGGTGCTCTTCGGCGGTGCATCTTCGGCGGCAGGCTGGTGCTGCCCGGCCTCTCTCCTCCGCGTGGTGCAGTTGGTGGCGTCCGTGGTCGTGGGGCTCTTCGGCCTGGTATGATGTGGTGGTGGCTGATGTGCGGCGTTTGGCGCTGCCGGCGTGCGAGGTGGAGGATGGTGGCGGCTGTGATCTTCGTTCCTGTCTGCGGCAACAGTTGCCCGGGTTCACTCTGGTTGCTTCGGCAGCTAACTCGCGGGCAGTGATGGTGATCTGTACGACGACTTTTGTCACAACGACGGGGAGCCTAGGTGTGGCGGTGTGCAGGCGGTGGGGTCCAGCTGCCCAGTCCGATGGCTTCGAAGGTGGACGTGCGGGATGGTGATGGTGGTCTGGCCGGCCTCGAGTGGTGGGTGTGAGGTTGCGACTCGCTGTCGGGCGAAAGTCTTGTTCTAGCTGCGGATAAGGCCAACGGCGGCGACGCCTTTTGGCGCTGTTTCCTCCTTGGGGGTGTTGTCGTGGTGATGTTCTTGGGCCTCCGCCCGGGTTCTCCGGGGAAAACCCTGATCCCTCGCGGGATCGGTTGAGGGCGGCACTTTCTTGTGTCGTTTGGCCTCCTGGGTCCTCGCCTTGGATGCTCTGTCGGCCAGAGGGACTAGCGGAGCGAGTCGGCTGTTGGCGACGATGGGCTGTTGGGATTCCTCGACTTGGCTGTCTGGCGACACGACTTCGGTTTGGTGTGCTCCGGGTGAAAACCCTGCTCTGGCCACGGGCGATGCCGGTGATGGCGGCACTCTTGGTCGTCGCTCCCCTTGTTGGAGGCATCACTGTGGAGGCCCTTTCCTGCAAGTGTTGGTGTTCGGTTTGTTTGTCTTGTCGGTTTTGTCCTTGGCCCATTTTTGGCTAGGTCGTGCGCGGCCCCGGGGGTCGGCGTGGTTGTCGGAGCGGCGGCTTCGAGTCTTTGCCTCCGCCTTGTTGCGTTTTGAGGTGTTTTGTGTGTCGGCCTTGGCCACTTGGGTGGCTAGGCCATCGGCTCGTGTGGTGCGTGGCCTCGGGGCCGGTGTGTGGTGTTGTGTTGTATCGATTTTCGGCTGGTTTCCCTCATAAACTGGCCATCTCTCTTCTACTATATCAATGAATGACAAGCCTCTTGCCTAAAACCTATATGTACAGGCATATTTTTAACCATCATTCTACTACACTTGGGTCCAACACCATGAGTCCAAGACTGGTGATGTAACACCCCATGATGGGGCATATTATTGGCTATTGTTTGTATTTTTTTGGAGAGAGATTTTCAGGTATTTATAGGTCCTCGCTAATTGTGTCTGAACTTCCTCATTGTTCATTCACTATTTAACATGTGAAACAGTTTGCATGGCCATCAGGGTCATGGACAACCTGATGCAAAGATAAATAAAATGTCTGAACTAGCTTTTCTTGGTCCTGACCTACCTTTTTGCACCTCTACGTCTTGTTCCAGCGTTGGCTTCTGAGGAACTTCCCCAATACCTGCCCAATATGTCAAAATTACGTGTTTTCAGGTTTTAGATATACAAGAGCTTGCGAGAAAATAAAAACTTTAGGTCTTAGTATCAGGCAACACTCGATACCTTGCTTACAGGAAAAGCACGGCAAGGAGAGATGAAGCAATAAACAAGAAGAAAAGCTAGGGAAGAAGCAAAGCCTGAGATAAAACACATGCAGTACATGGAGAATCTGTTGCAGCTGGTCGTTAGCAGAACTGTTATGAGATGATGTTCATTCCATTGCCTACAGATCAGTACATACATGCAAATTGTAAGGAACCAAAGTCACAGAATAGAAGAAAGAAAAAAAGTTTTCTCTCTTCTTTTCAAGAAAATAATTATGACACACACTGATGTAGATTCAGAAACCGGCGTTGGCACTTGGCAGGTTCAGCAACTTCAAGACTGCCATCCTACTGGCTGGGGACGTAGGCACCAATGCCACAGCAAGCCTCAGTGCCTCACACACACGCACAAACAGTCTCATCTCCTCACTGCGCAAATAAGCAATAACAGATTGACACAAACATGTTAAGTATGACTCCCAGGCATAAGCAGGATAGAGTGGTTCGGCAATGCACAGTTGATAATGCCCCCCAGCCTCAGTTCAGCATACCTGGGATATTCCATGGGACACACAACTTTACTCGTAATAGCAGGTACAGAGATTGGCACGCACACAACAGAGATTGCAGCCACATTGACTTCTTAGTTATTACATAGTCTTACTTAGCCTGCTACTGAATGTGCTGAAATTAAACGTCGTTAACGATCTCACTACCTTATCAGCTGGCACACCAACCATCGTCAGATAAAGGCACGTAAGATAAACTCTTAGGACAATTGACCTCCCTATGTGTGGTTTTGTTGATTAATGACAATCCCTATGGACTAATGTTTTCAATGAGTTTTATATGAACGTATATTCCATAGGTCATGCTTGTAGTCCATGTGTTGGATTCAAGTATGGATGTCATGAAGATAAAGATATACCTTGAGTATTGGCATCAAAATCATCGAGTTGAAGAGAAGAATATGATATGATCAAGATCTTGAGAGTGTGATCTTAATAGAAGAATTCAAGATATGGTTCTAAGCCGGTGTCATGATAGCCTCATTAGTTGAGCTATGGTTGACTAAGATTTAGAGAATGTAATCAAATGAAGAGTTCCTTATGTACCTCAAGATATTAAGAGGAGCACGAGAAGATACTTGGTTGACCAATACAAAGAGTGAAGAGTGATTTCAAGTTGGTCAACACATGAAGCATAAAGAATGTACCACATGGTATTGTGGTATGGTAAGCCTTGTCAATTATGCATCATGAACTAATCCATTATATATTTGCCTTTGCGTTTTCTTTATGGACAGGTATCTTTCCATGGGCATGCTTCAAAAATGAAGATATTATATAGCCCATGAGAGGATGACATCAAGTGGTGATCATCATCAAGGTTGAGAAGGGAAAGTTCAAGATAAGCATCTCGAGAAGATCATTTGCTTGAAGCTTGCCGTCCATATTGGTGATAATGGACATGTGAAGACATGTATTAATGAAGCTATCCCATAGTGGTGTATGTGGAGCAAATTAGGAGTCTTCACGAAGCAACAATGATCAAGTGTTGCATTCCGGCTTGGGTGGAGCTTGAAGCGTTATCATCAACATCAAGCGGTTTGCGTAAGGCAAAGGTATGGCCTTGCTAGGTTTTCCTTTTACTGGTCTCAGGGTGGTTGTTGGGAGACCGGGTTATAGGATAGATAGCCGCACTATCAAGAGGGGATTTCGGTTGTGTAACTTGATAACATCATCATAGGGATCTCAATCCTTTGCATACTTTGCATCTTCCTATTTTGTTGCTTCTTGGTGTTTCTCCATGTGAGGTTCTTGAGCTTGTTGCTAGCTCTTCAACAAGCCCAAGTTCATCGAAAACGGATTTTGTATGCATCTTCTATGGCATTTTCGAGTTTGAAGGTTTTATCGGTTCTTATTTAGGGAGGCTTCTTACCTTTCTTCATTTGGTTCTATCCTCCTTTGTTGGGCTATGATGTTTCTCTGCACAATCTTGTAAAGCTTGTTGTCCTCGTCAAAACAAGCCCAAGATCATCGAAATCGGAGTTCGGATGCAAAAGTTATTGCGTTTTTCGTGAAGCCTGGTTCATCCCGGTTGTGGATTCGGTTCAACCGGCTCCCAGACCGGGTGGTCCGGTGTCAGGACCGGAAAACCGGATCTGAAACCGGGATTTTCGGTTTTTCTATACCGAGTCTATCCGAGACTGTGTACTGACCCTAATTCCGGTTTTAAGTTCGGTTTTCCGGTCCAGGAACCGGACCGTCAGGTTCTGGAGCCGGTCCAACCGAACTTTCAACCGAGTTCGCACAGATTTCTTCCAACGGCCATATTTGCTTTCCACTATAAAAGGGGGTTCTTCCCCCAACGTTTTAGGGTGTTCTTGACCACGAAATTGACCTCCATTGTTGAACCTCTTGAGCTTGCTTCCCCCCTTCCCTCCTATGATTCTTGCATCTTTTTGAGGGCTTTGGGAGAGGAGATCTTGATCTACAATCCCCACCAATCAATTCCTCCTCTAAGTGAGGGGAGCCCATTGGATCTAGATCTTGGAGTCATTGGTTGACTTCCACCATTGTTATTCCTCTCTAATTCCTCCCTAGCACTTGTTGCTTTGGTGGGATTTGAGAGTGAAGGATTTGAGCACCCTTGGTGGTCTTGCTTTGCATTCTTGCATATGTGTTGAGCTTTCCATTACGATTTGTTCGAGTAAGAGACCGTGAGCTTGTTACTCTTGGAGGGTGACCTCCTAGTTGGCTTGGCGGTTGGTACCGCGGTATTCTCTTCGTGGAAGATTGTGAAGAGACCCGGGATTCTCCTTTGTGGAGCTTGTGAAGTGGTTGTGGAGCTTGCCATCTCCGGAGTGGAGGAAAAGCTAGCCATAAGGAAAGGGCCTATTCCTTCGTGGGATAGACTCGGAGAAGAAGGTCAGCCTTTGTGGCGCGTGAGGAATCCTTCGTGGAACCTCACACCTCTCCAACGTGACGTAGCCCCCTTTCCAAAGGTGGTGAACACGGGAATACATCTTCGTCTCCGCGTGCCTCGGTTATCTCTATATCCGAGCTTACTTTCCTTGTGATAGCCATCGAGCTTGAAGTACTTATATCTTGCTTATCACTTGTGGTATATTTATCTTGTGCTATCTTGCTTAGCTTAATTTGTTGTTGGTGCACTTAGTTGAGCCTAGTGTATTTAGGTTTTGTGCTTGTCAAATAAACGTTAGTTTAATTCCGCATTCTATCAAGCCAAAACCGTAATAGTTTTGAAATTGCCTATTCACCCCCCCTCTAGGCGACATCTCTATCCTTTCAATTGGTATCAGAGCAAGGTCTCTCCTTGTTTAGGCTTCACCGCCTAGAGTGTAAAGATGTCGGCTAGTAGTATAGTGCACAATGACACAATTATCTCTGATGGCACAAATTATGCTTTGTGGAGAAATTGCTTGCTTTGTAATCTTCGGACCTTGTGTCCAAATATTGAGCGATTTCTAGATGTAGGTTTTTCTCCTCCTATGGATCCTCAAAATCTATCTTTAGAGGATGAGAAAAATTTACATCTCGAAGCTCAAGTATCTAATGAGCTTATTTTCTCTTTGAGCCCCACAGTTAATTTGTTCTTGACGATTGTAAAGCGCAAGTCGTGTCATGAGAAGTGGACCAAGCTTAAAGAAATATTTGGTGGTTCCATTTCTAATATTGTCTGTGGTTTCTCTGAGGATATCTCTTTTCCTTCACATCATGAAGGGCTCCAAGTTGCTTCCACCTCCGGCCGCGATGAGTTCTCATCTTCACCCACTTCACTAATGTGTGGCAAGACACAAGGTAAAGATATGGTGAGTGGTGTTGGTAATTGCAATGTTGATATTGTTCTCGCTAATGATGATCCTTCATCTCTATCCCATTGCAATGTTTCTTCTTTGGACTTAAGCACTTCTTGCAACAATAATGCTATATCCCCTTGTGTTGCTAGTCCTTGTATATCATCTAGAAATTATTTGAGTACTAGTGTAGATGATACGCTTGATTTGCCTTGTTACCATGAACAAAATGCTTATATTTCCTCTAGTTGTTTATCTAACAATGTAGAGGAAATCAAACATTCTATGAAGCAAGACATGATCATGAATGTAGATTCAAGAATATCCTCATCTTCATTCTCCCATGCTCACATGTGCCTTATGGCAAGAGGATCAAAGGTATCTCCTACTTTGGATTCCAATATATCTTGTAAAGATAATAGCAATGATAATGATGATAGTGATGATGACATTGATGAGGATACTAGTGCTCTCTTGCTTGAGTTGACTTTTTTGTGTACCTCTCTTCGTGGTAATAATAAGGCTGTTACTTGTCTCAAACACGTCATGGACACCATAACTAAACAAACGGGAACCATAGAGGAGTTGGATTTCCAACTTGATGATGTGAGTCGAAGATTCAATCTCCTTAAGCAAGAGCTTCCCGAGGAGAAGCACACTAATTGTCTCCTCACACAAAAAATTGAATCTTATGAGCTTGAAAAGGAAAATTCCATTAATGATGCTTGTGCTACTAACTCTACTTCTTGTGAAGCATCTATCCTAAAGGAGAATGTTGAGCTAATGGCTCAACTTGAGTTGCTAACTAGCAAGTATAGGAAATTGGAAGAAAGTCACGAAAAGCTCTCGGGCTCTCATAATGATCTTCTAATCTCTTATGATGGGATAAAGTTAGCTCGTGAGGCAAGTATTACTAAGGTAACATCTTGTGAGCCTCTTTTGTACATTAGCACAACTTCTACTCAAAATGCTATTTTGCCATGTGCTAGTCCTAGTAATTCATCTAGCCATACTATTGATAAACCTTGTGTTGGATTAATTGTTTTGCCTTGTTGCTCTAACAATGAAGCTCCTACTTCCTCTAGTACTTGTATTTATACTAACCATGTAGAGGAAATCAAAGAGCTCAAGGCTCAAGTCACTTCCTTGAGGAAAGACTTGGAAAAGAGTCATGAAGGGAAATCCACACTCGATAATATCTTGAGTGTGCAAAAATCCCCTAATGATAAAAGTGGACTTGGATTCAACTCCAATAACAAGAACAAGTCCAATATAAACAAGAAGAAGGGCCAAAACCAAGTCAAGAATTCGGCCAAGATTATTTGCTTCAAGTGCAAGGTTGAAGGACATCATGTAAGATCTTATCCATTGAAGAAAAAGCACTTGAGTGAGAAGCAACAAGGGAAGCGGCCACAAGTTCATGTTCAAGCCCAAGTTGAAGTTAGGCCACTTCCGAAGAAAAATCAAGATAATGCTCCCCAAGCCAAGAAATCAATGAAGAAGAGAAAGGGGAGCACTTGTTGCTACATATGTCGTGTGAAGGGGCACTATGCCTCTTCATGTTCAAACGGTACCTTATCTAACCCTATCATTGTTGATGATGATTATTGTCTTAGGAAGGATAAGTATGGCAATGTGTTTGCCAAGTTTGTTGGAACTCAAAGTGGTGTCAAGAAAAGAACCATTTGGGTTGCCAAGCCTATTGTGACTAACCTATTAGGACCCAACTTGGTTGGGGACCAACTAGCTCAAACTTGATCAATAGGTGTTTTTGGAGGTCATTGGAGACTTGGCTAACTCATGAAGAATTAAGGGATCTTCATATGTTATATTTGATCAAGCCGAGTCCTTTGGATTATTATTTCCCTATCTTATATCCAATGTGCCTATTCACGGTAACTTGTACTTAACTCATTTATATTGTAAGTTACTTGCCCCTTTACATGTTTTGGTTTTGTACCAAGTATGTGTTTGTATTTGGTGTGCCTCATGCTTGATTATTTTGTGTATTCAAGTATGTCTAGGTGTTTGGCACATCATTTACTCGTGTGTTTTATTTTGAGCCTCTAATGCATCTTGATGATATCTTATTTGGCTCTTTTAGAGTGGTTAATGGAACATGCCATTTTGGGGGAGTGACATGCCTTGCGCATCTCTCAAACCTTAAAATGTGTGTATGTGAGTACTACCACTTAGTATTGATATTGCAAGCTTATCTAGTCACTATGTGGTGTGCCATACTCATGAGAAATTCAAATTCTAAATGTCCATTAATTCTCTCTAGTTGAGGTTGCTTTGCCTCGTATTAAGAAAAAATGAATATCACATTATGGGGGAGTAATATGCTTCTTTTGCATATCACAATCCTAGGAAATGTGAACATATGAGGTAGTGCCACTTAGAGTTGATATTGTTGATTATCTTGTTTCTAGGTGGCATGTTGGCTCAAACAAGGTCTTATTTTTGGTAGAAGCTTTTATTCCTCGTATTTTGGTCTTTGTTTGAGTAAGAAATTCTTGGTGCGGTCTTTCTCAAATACATATCTCTATATCTTATTTGGGATACCATTTGCTTCAAGTTATTCTAATCATTGCTTTGCATGATTTGTGACTAGTTGAAGCTATCAAGAATCTCTATCATTGCATAGTGCTTAATCTTTTTTTCTATCCTATGCTTTTTATTGTGAAAATTTATCTTTAATATTCGTGCAATATACCACCGGAAATCTATTCCAATACACTCATTGTCTTTGACAATTGATATACTTGTGTGTGGTAGCATTTGTGGATCATTTTCACTTTGGAGTTAACCTCTTATTGCCTTATTTTATTTCCAAAACTTTGGTGTGGCTCCCATCGTCTTCCTTGGCTTTTGAACATATCTTTGATGATGTTTTTGATTATTATCAAATGTGTTTTAGTGGAAGACAAACCTTTTCTTATCGGAACCTTGTGCCATTGTGAAAAGTGTTAAGGGTTTGGTTTATTTGTTGAAACCTTGCTCTTTTGGGAGTTTGTTATCTCATTCTTTATTCTCTATTTTATTTTCTTAAATGAGATAAATCTTTGAGCATTTGTGTTCTTATTTCATCTTTCATGCTTAATAGTTTTTGCTCGGTTCATTTGTTGAACTTTGTTGAACAAATCTTGTGTTGATTTGATTCTTTGATATAGTTTTGACAACAAATGTGTTTTTTCACACCTTGTATGCCTTCTTGAATATTTTTGGTGTTTTGTCCAAAGTATATCTTCGTTGGATCTTGAAATTCTCGCGCATGCATGTTTAATAAATGTATATCTTATGTCATGTTTTGCTTTCTTTGATCCAATATATAGGGTATACTCCATCAAATCCTTAAATGGCTAAGATGTGCATGAAATTCAAATTTCATCTCTAAATATGCACATATTTTTATGGAATGTATCCTATGTGTTATGGTTATTCTAACCACTTTGGACCCAATAAGTTTGGGGACCAAGATGTACTTGAATGTTGTTTTAGGTACATTGAAGATGCAATGGATGCTTGTCTCGTCAATAAGGAAAGTGTTGTCACCACATGATAATTGGAGCCAAGCTAGGATGATCTAAAAATTCTTATCTACTACATCATACCATTTCTATCTCGGTAACAAGTATCTTATTCATGCATACTATTCTTCCATCCAATCTCTTGTAGGTTGCATCTTGGCATGAATTTATTTGTTTGTAAATGTTTGATTCTTGCAATTATCTTTGAAAGACTTTTGTATCCTTATTCCTTATGTGAGTAATTTGATATGATGCATATAATGGGGAGTATATAAAATCATGTTCATGATTCACCAATTCCAAATATGCCTTCTAGCAATTTATTGCATATCAACTCCTCAAGGTACTCTCATGTGCAATATTGTTGAAATTGCATTAAATCATTCCTTTTGATACTTGTTGCCTTTCTCAAAGTATCCCAACTAGCATTAGTTCCCTTAGTGTTAGTTGTGATGGTTTTGAGATTTTTTTTTGTTTTTCTTTGGTGAAGTTCATTGATATACCATAAGATAAAATAGAGCCATGGGCTATATATGCACTTAAGAAAAATATCCTCTTTGGTATATCTTATGACTTCCGCTTGGATATCATGTATTCTTTTTGTTAACCTCTGAAATGGATCATATGGGCACCTAGAGGGGGGTGAATAGGTGCTAACCAATTTTTAATACTTTTTCCAATTTTAGGCTTTACACAAAGTAAATTCTCTAGATATGCAACTACGAGAATTTCCCTATATTAAACCCTAACTACTAAGCACGTAAAGGAGGAGCGAGGAAACCGTAGTGGAGCACGCGGAGACACAGGGATTTGTTTTGCCGCAGTTCCTTCCTTGTTAAGGGAAGTACATCTGCGTTGGAGGGGTGGGCGGTTCTAAGACCACCACGCCACAATAGGCCTCACCCTATTCTCCGATGGATCTCGCCACGAGAGGCCTGATCCACCTTCTCCACTATTGGATCCCTTCGAGGCGGGAACCGGTGCCTTTTACAATACTATCGGGGCACACACCCACAACCGAATTGGGGGCTCCCGGGATGACAACAAGCTGTCACAAAAACAAGGTTTATCAATATAAACGAAAACAAGGATCTAGATCTTTGCAAGAAATACTAGATCGGAGGTTCTCCAAATGAATGGAGAGGAGATGAAGCGCTTGATTGCTGATGATGAAGATCGAGTTCTCCTCCTTCGATTCCCAAAGGGATGGGGCCTTTGGGTGGATCTTGGTGGAGCACTCTTGTATGAAGTTTTGAGATCTGATCTGTTCTTTTTCGAGTTGAATCAAGAGTTCTGACAGGAGGGGGATTGTTGGCTTAAATACCCCCTCCCCAGATCTGGCCGTTCCCCAACTTTGGGGGCGGATTATCCGCCCCCCACTTGGGGCGGATTATCCGCCCCCGGGAAAATTCCGCCCCAAGGGCGGATTCTCCGGGGGAAACTCCGCCCCCTCTCTGGGGCTTGCGCCTTGGCGATGAGCAGGAGGGGCGGATTATCCGACGGGGCCGAAAAATCCGGCCAAAATTCCGCCCCCCTTCTGGGGCTTGCGCTTGCTTGGGCAGAGGGAGGGGCGGATTATCCGCCCCTGGTGGGGCCGGATTATCCGCCCCCAAAGGCAGAGTTCAGAGCTGCAACACTTCAACACACATTAAAAGATCCTTGGTATTGTTATCTAACACTCAAAACACTAGGGATTAAGAAATGTTCTTTCAATCTCCCCCTTTTTGGTGTTAGATGACAATACTAGGATTTGCAGTGAAACCGGCAAGTGCCACCTTAGATAATGAAAGACGCTCCCCCTAGATGTGTGCATATTTAAGATTTGCCTTTGAATACAAATACACACACTAGGTAGAACACTACTTTAAGGTTTGGTGAAAGAAAAACATACCACCGGAATATATAGCCAAGGCATACATAGATAATCCCATGAATACATATGTCATCAAATATGCTCCATAATTCCAGACTTCCATGGGGTCCATGATAGATAAGTCCAGAAATCCATGAATACCAAACATAGTACCAAACTGTGGAGTACGACATAGTCTTACACAAACAACCACAAATAGCACACAAGTTCACGCTAGAAAAGGCACAAGCAAGCAAATAAAAACGACTAAAATCGAAGAGCTTGTGCCCGACCCTTGCAAATCCAGACCTAATAGAACTACTTCTCCCCCTTTGGCATCGAAACGCCAAAAAGGAAGAAGAGCGATGCTAACGCCCTTGGAGATCACTCCTCCTCATCCTCGTCGTAGTCAAGGAGTGAGGGAGGGGCTTGGGTTGAGAGAAACAAACTGAGATGGTACTACGCACCCAAATTTGCAAGAATCAAATCAACCAAAAGCCAAATTTGAGTGTTTTCCATAAGAACAAGAGGTATGCAAGAAAATCTAACGAGACCCATGAAAAACCAACTCTTCTTGAGGAAGAGGGCGGTGGCCGAAGCCACCATGTTGGAGCGCATGGCATGACACCGCGAAGATGTATCTTGAGTTCAAAACCAATGCTCATCGATGACCCACATATCACAAAATGATATTAAGGGAAATGATTTTACTTGCTTTCGGCATTATGGGGGGAGGGTTGGCCCAATCAATTAGGACCACACTCCCCCTATGTCTATGCCCGCATCTAAACCAAATACATGAATAAGAGCAAGTGAGTGTGCAAGGATAGTCAAGCCAAGCTCCTTGAATCTATGATATTTAGCTCATTCTGCAAAAAACAAAATCTTGCTTCATCGAGGGGCTTCGTGAAAATATCAGCAAGTTGGTTCTTCGTGCTCACAAAGGACAGAGCAATATCTCCACGAGCAACATGATCCCGAATAAAGTGGTTGCGAATCTCTATATGTTTTGTTCTTGTATGCTGCACAAGATTGTAAGCAATTTTGATAGCACTTTCATTGTCGCATAAAAGAGGCACTTTGTCACAATTGACACCATATTCCTTTAAAGTTTGCCTCATCCATAACAATTGAGTACAAGCACTTGCAGCAGCAACATATTCAGCTTCGGCGGTTGAGAGTGAAATACAATTCTGTTTCTTTGATGACCAACACACTAGAGACCTGCCCAAGAATTGGCATGCACCAGAGGTTGATTTCCTATCATCTTTGTCACCAGCCCAATCTGAATCGGTGTAACCACACAGAGAGAAACTTGAACCCTTGGGATACCATAACCCAAAATTTGGGGAATGAACCAAATATCGGAAGATTCGCTTGACCGCCACTAAGTGGCTTTCTTTAGGAGCGGCTTGGTACCTTGCACACACTCCTACACTTAACACGATATCGGGCCTAGATGCGCAGAGGTAAAGAAGAGAGCCGATCATGGATCGGTATACCTTTTGATCCACATCTTTACCCTTGGGATTGAGCTCAAGATGACACTTTGTTTGCATTGGGGTAGCAACGCCATTGAGATCCGTCATCTTGAACCTTTTGAGCATGTCTTGGATGTACTTAGCTTGATTAATAAAGGTTCCCTCTCTAAGTTGTTTTATTTCAAATCCAAGAAAAAACCGTAGCTCACCCATCATGGACATCTCAAACCTGTCAGTCATAAGCTTTAAAAATTCATCGTTAAAAGCTTGGTTAGTAGAGCCAAAAATAATGTCATCTACATAAAGTTGGCATACAAAAAGCTCCCCATTGACCTTCTTAGTAAAAAGAGTGGGATCGATTTGCCCAACTTCGAATCCACGGTCTAGCAAAAGCTCTTTCAGGTGCTCATACCACGCACGTGGGGCTTGTTTAAGGCCATAGAGCGCCTTATCGAGTTTGTAAACATGGTTCGGAAATTTGGGGTCCTCAAACCCCGGGGGCTGCTTGACGTATACTAACTCATGTAGAGGACCATTAAGGAAAGCGCTCTTAACATCCATTTGTTGTAACTTAAAATTATGATGGGCTGCATATGCAAGAAGGATACGGATAGACTCAAGGCGAGCTACAGGAGCGTAGGTCTCGCCAAAATCAATTCCTTCTACTTGAGAGAATCCTTGAGCCACGAGTCGTGCTTTATTCCTCACAACAATGCCATTTTCATCCTGTTTGTTCTTGAAGATCCACTTGGTGCCGATAACATTGCGGCAATCCTTTGGCTTTTCTACGAGCTTCCAAACTTTGTTGCGTTCGAAGTTGTTTAATTCTTCATGCATTGCAACAACCCAATCGGGGTCTTCAAGAGCATCGAAAACCTTCTTTGGTTCAACCATGGAAATGTGAGCTTGATGATCACAGAAGCTAGCAAGCTCTCTTCGAGTGGATACCCTTCGTCGTAGATCACCAACTACCTTGTCAAGAGTGTGACCTCTTAGTTCAAGGTTGCGATCCGCACGAGCCTTGCGACGAGCCTCAATATCCTTATTATTTCTTGAAGGAGTGGATTCAATTGTTGTATCCTTGTCTTGATTACTGCAGTGCCCTTGATCTTGGTCACCAGTACTGCCAGAAGATTGTTGCTGAGCATTTTCTTCAGGCCCGGATAATCCGCCCCTTGGAGGGGCCGGACTATCCGGCCTGGGAGGTGAAGTACCAGAACCATCTTCCTGAGAAAGCCTGACTGGAGTTGGAGAGCCATGGCCGGATAATCCGCCCCTGGGGGCCGGAGAATCCGGCCTGGGAGCTTCAGAGGTGTTGATTTCTCCTTCGGATCCCCTGGTACAAGTTGGAGTGCCAGGGGCGGATTGTCCGCCCCTTGGAGGGGGCGGATAATCCGGCCTGGGACTACCATCTTGTCCAGGAGACTGATGATCTTCAGCAGGTTGCGGTGTTGGTGCAGAGTTTTCTCCAACAGTAGGAGCTTGTTGATCTTGTGAAGATGAGGGCTCCACTTGAGTGGAGCATTGTCCTTCCCGATCCGCCACAAGGGGTTCCTCAATGGGGCGGAAAAATCCCACGCCCATTCTTCTTATGGCATCTTGGGGTATTTCAACATCTGCATCACAAACATCAACTTGCCCTACAAAGGAGCCGTTATTTTCATCGAACTCCACACTACAAGATTCTACAACAATCCCAGTGAGCTTGTTGTAGACTCTATAAGTGTGGGATTCGGCACCGTAACCAACAAAAATGCCTTCTAAAGCCTTGGATTCAAATTTTGACAAACGGACACCTTTAATAAGAAAGAAACACTTACACCCGAATACCCTGAAGTATGAGATGTTGGGTTTGTTGCCGGTAAGTATTTCATATGGGGTCTTGTCCAAGATCTTCCGAAGGTAAAGCCGGTTTGATGAGTGACAAGCGGTTGATATGGCTTCAGCCCAAAAATTATAAGGAGACTTAAATTCAGCTAGCATAGATCTTGCCATGTCCATCAAAGTCCGGTTCTTCCTCTCGGCTACACCATTTTGTTGAGGGGTGTACGCAGCGGAATATTGGTGTCTAATCCCCTCTTCGCTAAGAAACTCGTTTAAAGTGTAGTTCTTGAATTCTGTGCCGTTGTCACTTCTAATTGCCAACATGGGAACATTGTGTTGACGTTGAACTTCATTGGCAAAGTCGATGACAGTTTGTTGAGTCTCACTTTTCAGCTTGAAGAAATATACCCATGTATATCTTGAGTAATCATCGACGATGACCAAGCAATATTTCTTCCCACCAAGACTTGCATGAGAGGGCGGTCCAAATAAATCCACATGGAGTAATTCCAAGATCCTCTTCGATGACACAATAGTCTTCCTCTTGTGGGGAGAATCATGCATTTTTCCTTCAACACAGGCCCTGCAAACACGGTCTTTGGCAAAAGAGACATTGTCTTTTAGTCCAAGAATGTGGCCACCCTTTTGGAGACTTTGCAAAGTTCTCATGTTGACATGGGCTAAACGGCGATGCCATAGCTAGCCCACGTCGGCCTTTCCGAAAAGACACATCGGACCCGAAGTGGTTTTCCCCGAGAAGTCCACCACATACAGGTCATTTTCGACGTATCCAACGAAAGCGACCTTTAGAGACTTGCTCCATAAGAGTACCACCAAAACATCATCGATAAAAACAGCAAAACCCATCTTGCCAAGGGCACGTACAGAAAGAAGATTGTAGCCAAGAGTCTCAACAAGCATGACGTCCACGAGAGAGATATCGTGGGCAACCACAACCTTGCCAAGACCCAATACCTGAGATTTAGACTTATCACCATAGGAGACTGTGATATTATCAAGATTTGGACGCATCTCCGTGATGATCTCCTTGCTTCCGGTCATATGACTAGTGCAGCCACTATCCAGCACCCATTTCGACCCACCGGAAGCATAGCCCTGCAAGAAAATTACTTCTTGGTTTTAGGTACCCATTTTTCAATGGGTCCTTTCATGTTAGTAACAAGGGTCTTTGGGACCCAAATAGACCAAGCAATATATTCATCAAAAGGACCAACATAATAAGCATAAACATCGCCATAATCATCACAAAAGAGTTCATAATTAGGATTGTGACACCCTGCAAAACCAATATTATTAGTCTTGTCTTTTATGACAACCTTCTCAGCAGTGCTTGTCTTTAATTGCACATTCTTGGTCTTGTTCTTCTTGGTTTTCTTCTTCTTGGACTTGGTGACATACCCAAGTCCCTCTTTACCATGATTTGACCTTTGCTTGTCAAGAACTTCATCAAGCACACCTTTTTCCTTTGTAGTGATGTCCTTGATCACTCCTTTTTCCACATTAGCATTTTTCTTGTTACTATATGTTGAGTTGGACGAGCTAGGAGAATCATATTCGGCCAATCTACTTTGAAGCTGATCATGTGACTCATTGAGGATAGAGAACTTGTTTTTCAACGCCTTGTGAGCATTGTCAAGTTTCTCCAATTCCTCGGAGAGTCTATCATGAGCAGCCCCAAAGTCAATCCTTTCCTTCTTTAACTTCTTTGCCTTGGTGACCGCATTATCACGTTCCTTAACTAGTTTAGTCACAATCTCTTCATGTGACTCTTCCATAGACTCAAGCCTCTCTTCAAGAGAGACCCGAGCTTCTTCTTCTTCTTCAAGGGCATTTTTTAGGGATGCAATTTCCATTGCATCCTCCCTTTCAATTCTGCCCTTTTCTTCGAGCAGTGCTTCGTTTTGGGCCAACTGATCCATAAGAGCCTCAAAACGAACTTTGTGCTCACCTTGCAAGTTAGTATAGAAATAATCCAAGGCAATAATCTCTTCTTTAACCTTAAGACTAGCAGGATCATCCATGTCTATCATATCCTTGGGAAAGGAAGAGTTAGAGGAAGTTACCTCGGAGCTTCTTGCCATGAGACAAGTAGGATTCTTGTTGATGATGTTTTCGTTTGGAGAGTCGAAGAGAGATGTTGATGTAGATGTGGTGGTGGCTATAGCAGCCACCTCTTGAGAGCTATCGTCCTCGTCCTCATCTTCACTCCCCGATGAATATTCTTCTTGAGCTACTAGAACAATCTTTGGTTGCTTCTTGAAAGGAGCATTTTTCTTTACAAACTGTTTCTTACGTGGAGCTTTTGATTTGTCTTTGAAAATGAGTCTTCCTCCATTATCCTCTCTACTTTGATATGGACACTCGGCTACGAAGTGCAACCGGTCACCACAATTAAAGCATGTTCTCAGCTTGGGACCATTTTCTTTTCTTCCATAGGCTCCACTTTTGCGATCTAGTTCAGCTTTAGCCTTGGCTGGATCTTTCCAAAAGTTTCTTGCATAAAGAGCCAAGTATTGTCCGTGGATCCTTTTTATATCTTCGGGACAGTCCAGGCCTTCTACCGCATATTCATCATGATCAATCACACTAGTCTTCAAAGCCATGTTGACCCCTTTTGCATCCCCATAGCTCGAGCACGAGCATCTTCGGCATTCTTGGCAGCCACTTTGAATGCGGCCATTTCTTGCATTACCTCATTGGAGGACATGAGGTGATAATTGTGCCTACCTTGGAGACTTTTCAAATCTGTGGGCTCAAATGGCATAAGAGCACTGACATACTTGCGCTTGATCCAAGAATCATCAACATGAGCAGCGCCGTGGTTTCTGAAGGTAGTAGCTATTGCCTTGAGCCTCCTATACATGTCCTCGTGGTCTTCTCCATCCAGCATATAAAATCCTTCAGCTTCATTGCTCAAGGCATCATATCTATTCCTTCTCATACTTTCATTTCCGATGAAGAGCTCGGTAAGGGCATCCCAAGCTTCTTTAGCTGTGCTAAGATGCTGAATGTGTGGCATGTCTTTATCACCCACACCAAGCTGTATCATGTGTAGAGCTGTAGCATTGAGTTGGCTATCGAACACTTATCTCCTTGTGAGATTGTTAGGATTTCCAACGTGAAGACCATTTTCGATGATCTTCCACAACTCTATGGAGGAACTGCACACATGAGATTTCATCAAAAATTGCCATTGAGAGAAAGTAGAAGCTGATAATTTGGGTGGATCACCCCTATTATGTATGTGTGGGTGAGGAATAGGCGGATCAGGGGAATACACATGAGAAACCTCATTGTATCCATCCTTACCGCTATCCTTTTTTGAGGAGGAGCTCTTACTAGTATCATCACCTACCACTTCGTTCTCTTTGGAAACAGTTTTACCCGTTTCCTTGGATTGCGGAGTGGTATCCTCAGAGTTAGATGGAGGTGATGCTGCGGATGTGGAGAGACGCATTATCAATTGACGCATCTCCTCCATCTTAGCCTCCATTGAACTCACCAAGGTTGTTTCCAACGTCTTGAGATCGTTCATGGTGACTACCTCCAGAGCATCACTCCCATCTCCCTTGGAACCCATACTTCTCTTAGGCGGTTAAGCCCGAAATAAGAGCCGAGGCTCTGATACCAATTGAAATGGATCGTATGGGCACCTAGAGGGGGCGGGGGGGGGGGTGAATAGGTGCTAACCAATTTTTAATACTTTTTCCAATTTTAGGCTTTACACAAAGTAAATTCTCTAGATATGCAACTACGAGAATTTCCCTATATGAAACCCTAACTACTAAGCACGTAAAGGAGGAGCGAGGAAACCGTAGTGGAGCACGCGGAGACACAGGGATTTGTTTTACCGCAGTTCCTTCCTTGTTAAGGGAAGTACATCTGCGTTGGAGGGGTGGGCGGTTCTAAGACCACCACGCCACAATAGGCCTCACCCTATTCTCCGATGGATCTCGCCACGAGAGGCCTGATCCACCTTCTCCACTATTGGATCCCTTCGAGGCGGGAACCGGTGCCTTTTACAATACTATCGGGGCACACACCCACAACCGAATTGGGGGCTCCCGGGATGACAACAAGCTGTCACAAAAACAAGGTTTATCAATATAAACGAAAACAAGGATCTAGATCTTTGCAAGAAATACTAGATCGGAGGTTCTCCAAATGAATGGAGAGGAGATGAAGCGCTTGATTGCTGATGATGAAGATCGAGTTCTCCTCCTTCGATTCCCAAAGGGATGGGGCCTTTGGGTGGATCTTGGTGGAGCACTCTTGTATGAAGTTTTGAGATCTAATCTGTTCTTTTTCGAGTTGAATCAAGAGTTCTGACAGGAGGGGGATTGTTGGCTTAAATACCCCCTCCCCAGATCTGGCCGTTGCCCAACTTTGGGGGCGGATTATCCGCCCCCCACTTGGGGCGGATTATCCGCCCCCGGGAAAATTCCGCCCCAAGGGCGGATTCTCCGGGGGAAACTCCGCCCCCTCTCTGGGGCTTGCGCCTTGGTGAAGCTTGGAGAAAATCTTGGGGGGCGGATAATCCGGCCCCCCTGAGGGGCGGATTATCCGGCGGGGCCGGAAAGTCCGGCCGAAACTCCGTCCCCTCTCTGGGGCTTGCGCCTTGGCGATGAGCAGGAGGGGCGGATTATCCGGCGGGGCCGGAAAATCCGGCCAAAATTCCGCCCCCCCTTTCTGGGGCTTGCGCTTGCTTGGGCAGAGGGAGGGGCGGATTATCCGCCCCTGGTGGGGCCGGATTATCCGCCCCCAAAGGCAGAGTTTAGAGCTGCAACACTTCAACACACATTAAAAGATCCTTGGTATTGTTATCTAACACTCAAAACACTAGGGATTAAGAAATGTTCTTTCAACCTCTTATGTGTGGATGTTTCTTTGTGGATTATTCTCATATTTTTCCCTTAGAAACTTATATACACTAGAGTGTTAATCTCGCGCCTTGATATGCTCGCTCTTTTCCGACCATCTCTCTTAGCCTCTTGATTTTTAATGGTATTGGTAAGGTCTTGATTTATGAGTGCTTGGTTTACTTTTATTGCATCTTCACGCACTCATATCTCATATTTGGTTTCTCTTGGACTTAAGCTTGTCTTGACAAGTGTATTGATTTATATCTAATCCTTGTATCTTGGTTGTGTTCTAAATAATATAGAGGGAGTGAGGATTCCATGTTTGTGCATATTGTATTCAAATGAAACAACTAATTTATGAACGAACCTTGGGGAGCTTCCTTATTTCACTTAGAGCACTATTTGTCCATTTGATTATTTGGATCTTTTGATTGCTTGCTTCATCCGTTGAAGTTCCTTCACCTTGTTATCCTTTTAGCAATCCTTGATCCTCAATATAGTTTGATTTCCTCCAAGTGTCCGTCATTGGGTATGTGCATGTGATTTCACTCATATTACGAGTAATGCACACCTTGTGTAGGAACTCATACTATATTGTCATTCTAACCTTGTTATCCATTTTGGCACTTGTTGTCAATGGGGGAGAAGTTTAGAGGGTTTTAAGGGAAATGGTTTTCTACTTAAGATTGGTTTGTTCTTAAGTGTTTGCCTTTCATGCATTTCATCTTTATTATGTTTTGCATGGTTGTATATATAGTGGAAAATCTCCCAAAGGTTATGCTTAACAATGTATGCAATGAAATTCAAGATCATCACATGTGCATATATTGTGGGGGAGTTTGCTCTATATATGTTGGTTCTACTCACATCTCATGCATTAGTTGTAGTTTATGTGATTAGAATCAGTTTTGATATGGGCTAGTATCTTTGTGTTACTTAACCATATCAAATACAACCTCTTGTATACAACTTATTCTCAGATAAGCTGTGTACTTGTTTCTAATATTCATTATATAAACCCTCTTGTTGTGATTGTCATCAATTACCAAAATGGGGGAGATTGAAAGGGTAATTGCCCCTATGTGTGGTTTTGGTGATTAATGACAATCCCTATGGACTAATGTTTTCAATGAGTTTTATATGAAGGTATATTCCATAGGTCATGCTTGTAGTCCATGTGTTGGATTCAAGTATGGATGCCATGAAGATAAAGATATACCTTGAGTATTGGCATCAAAATCATTGAGTTGAAGAGAAGAATATGATATGATCAAGATCTTGAGAGTGTAATCTCAATAGAAGAATTCAAGATATGGCTCTAAGCCGGTGTCATGATAGCCTCATTAGTTGAGCTATGGTTGACTAAGATTTAGAGAATGTAATCAAATGAAGAGTTCCTTATGTACCTCAAGATATTAAGATGGAGCACGAGAAGATACTTGGTTGACCAATACAAAGAGTGAAGAGTGATTTCAAGTTGGTCAACACATGAAGCATAAAGAATGTACCACATGGTATTGTGGTATGGTAAGCCTTGTCAATTATGCATCATGAACTAATCCATTATATATTTGCCTTTGCGTTTTCTATATGGACAGGTATCTTTCCATGGGCATGCTTCAAAAATGAAGATATTATATAGCCCATGAGAGGATGACATCAAGTGGTGATCGTCATCAAGGTTGAGAAGGGCAAGTTCAAGATAAGCATCTCGAGAAGATC
This sequence comes from Avena atlantica, assembly GCA_910589765.1. Taxonomy (NCBI): domain Eukaryota; kingdom Viridiplantae; phylum Streptophyta; class Magnoliopsida; order Poales; family Poaceae; genus Avena; species Avena atlantica. Next base: position 526,918,431 of record OU342733.1, read on the forward strand.
AGTTGCTTGAAGCTTGTCGTCCATATTGGTGATAATGGACATGTGAAGACATGTATTAATGAAGCTATCCCATAGTGGTGTATGTGGAGCAAATTAGGAGTCTTCACGAAGCAACAATGATCAAGTGTTGCATTCCGGCTTGGGTGGAGCTTGAAGCGTTGTCATCAACATCAAGCGGTTTGCGTAAGGCAAAGGTATGGCCTTGCTAGGTTTTCCTTTTACTGGTCTCAGGGTGGTTGTTGGGAGACCGGGTTATAGGATAGATAGCCGCACTATCAAGAGGGGCTTTCGGTTGTGTAACTTGATAACATCATCATAGGGAGCTCAATCCTTTGCATACTTTGCATCTTCCTATTTTGTTGCTTCTTGGTGTTTCTCCATATGAGGTTCTTGAACTTGTTGCTAGCTCTTCAACAAGCCCAAGTTCATCGAAAACGGAATTTGTATGCATCTTTGGCATTTTCGAGTTTGAAGGTTTTATCGGTTCTTATTTAGGGAGGCTTCTTACCTTTATTCATTTCGTTTTATCCTCCTTTGTTGGGCTATGATGTTTCTCTGCACAATCTTGTAAAGCTTGTTGTCCTCGTCAAAACAAGCCCAAGATCATCGAAATCGGAGTTCGGATACAAAAGTTATTGCGTTTTTCGTGAAGCCTGGTTCATCCTGGTTGTGGATTCGGTTCAACCGGCTCCCAGACCGGGTGGTCCGGTGTCAGGACCGGAAAACGGGATCTGAAACCGGGATTTTCGGTTTTTCTATACCGAGTCTATTCGAGACTGTGTACTGACCCTAATTCCGGTTTTAAGTTCGGTTTTCCGGTCCAGGAACCGGACCGTCAGGTTCTGGAGCCGGTCCAACCGAACTTTCAACCGAGTCGCACAGATTTCTTCCAACAGCCATATTTGCTTTCCACTATAAAAGGGGGTTCTTCCCCCAACGTTTTAGGGTGTTCTTGACCACGAAATTGACCTCCATTGTTGAAACTCTTGAGCTTGCTTCCCCCCTTCCCTCCTATGATTCTTGCATCTTTTTGAGGGCTTTGGAAGAGGAGATCTAGATCTACAATCCCCACCAATCAATTCCTCCTCTAAGTGAGGGGAACCCATTGGATCTAGATCTTGGAGTCATTGGTTGACTTCCACCATTGTTCTTCCTCTCTAATTCCTCCCTAGCACTTGTTGCTTTGGTGGGATTTGAGAGTGAAGGATTTGAGCACCCTTGGTGGTCTTGCTTTGCATTCTTGCATATGTGTTGAGCTTTCCATTACGATTTGTTCGAGTAAGAGACCGTGAGCTTGTTACTCTTGGAGGGTGACCTCCTAGTTGGCTTGGCGGTTGGTACCGCGGTATTCTCTTCGTGGAAGATTGTGAAAAGACCCGGGATTCTCCTTCGTGGAGCTTATGAAGTGGTTGTGGAGCTCGCCATCTCCAGAGTGGAGGAAAAGCTAGCCATAAGGAAAGGGCCTATTCCTTCGTGGGATAGACTCGGAGAAGAAGGTGAGCCTTTGTGGCGCGTGAGGAATCCTTCGTGGAACCTCACACCTCTCCAACGTGACGTAGCCCCCTTCCCAAAGGTGGTGAACACGGGAATACATCTTCGTCTCCGCGTGCCTCGGTTATCTCTATATCCGAGCTTACTTTCCTTGTGATAGCCATCGAGCTTGAAGTACTTATATCTTGCTTATAACTTGTGGTATATTTATCTTGTGCTATCTTGCTTAGCTTAATTTGTTGTTGGTGCACTTAGTTGAGCCTAGTGTATTTAGGTTTTGTGCTTGTCAAATAAACGTTAGTTTAATTCCGCATTCTATCAAGCCAAAACCGTAATAGTTTTGAAATTTCCTATTCACCCCCCCTCTAGGCGACATCTCTATCCTTTCACATGCAATGCTAGTTTAGATGGTAGTGGCTGGCTCTTAAAAGGAGTAACGGTTTCTAACGGCGTTTGCACCACACCGTGTGTGTACATGCATGCAATGCCTAGGGGCTCGAGCAAACCCTAATTTTTTAGCTCGTAGTTTAGCAAAGAAACTTTTAGCATCTAAAATGGAAAGATAAAGTGAACAAGGCTTAAAATGAGTTCTGCATGCAAACGTTTCCTGCTATGCATCACGTGAATCTTAGCGCAGCCAAGGATTACGAGGGTACCAGAAAATTATTTTGCAATTATTTATTGGACTGTGCTATCGGTGAAGACATAAGAGATGGCATTCTACTTACTGATAGATAAGTGACTTGGTTAGGGTTTAGTTTGGTTAGGGTTTACCGCATGTAGTATATTAGGGTTTGCCTCACCTAAATGAAATTTGGTAAGCTTTGTTTTGCTAGGGCTTCATGCATGCATCAAAGGAATTGGGTTCAACGCAATGAAATAAGGCTTAGTTTGGTTAGGGTTTACCGCATGTAGTATATTAGGGTTTGCTTCACCTAAATGAAATTTGATAAGCTTTGTTTTGCTAGGGCTTCATGCATGCATCAAAGGAATTGGGTTCAACGCAATGAAATAAGGCTTAGTTTGGTTAGGGTTTACCGCATGTAGTATATTAGGGTTTGCCTCACCTAAATGAAATTTGATAAGCTTTGTTTTGCTAGGGCTTCATGCATGCATCAAAGTAATTGGGTTCAACGCAATGAAATGAGGCTTAGTTTGGTTAGGGTTTACCGCATGTAGTATATTAGGGTTTGCCTCACCTAAATGAAATTTGATAAGCTTTGCTAGGGCTTCATTCATGCATTAAAGGAACACTAACATCGTTACTATTGAGCCAACGTCCTGGGTTTGGAAACATGTGCTCCCTATATCAAAAGGGAAGATAATTAACGGTGGATATGCTATGCGCACCTATTCCCGTGTGTAGCTGGCTATTTCACACACACACACACACACACACACACACACACACACACACACACACACATATATATATATATATATCGACGCGGATTTGCTACTCACGGGCGTAGCTGCGCATAGGCAGAGCACCGTTGGATTTAGGGATCAAATGCATGCAACCTCTAGATGGAAGTGGGGTGGAACATGGGTGAGCTAACGGTGTTAGTTTTGTGCATACATGCAAGAATCTCGGGTTTGGCATGGGTTCCAATATAGCACACTGTTTTGGCTACAAAATTTTTAGCATCTAAAATGAGAAGGGATTGAGAACAAGGATTAAAATAGGTTTTGCATGCAGAAGCTTTAGACTATGTGCCATGCAAAAGAGTGCCCTAACAAAGGTTGTTTTGGTATGTGTTTGCTGGCCGCATGCAGCCATGAGAATGTGAAGAAAACCAAACAAAGGTTGTTTTGTTTATTACGGTTTCATGCATGTAGTATATTAGGGTTTACCGTGTAGTATATTAGGGTTAGGGTTTATCTCATGTTGTATATAAAGGTTTGCCTAACCTAAACGAAATTAGATAAGCTTTGTTTTGCTAGGGCTTCATGCATGTAGTATATTAGGGTTTACCATGTAGTATATTAGGGTTAGGGTTTACCGCATGTTGCTCGTTAGGGTTTGCCTCATGCAAACGAAATTAGATAAGCTTTGTTTTGCTAGGGCTTCATGCATGCATGCAAAGGAACACTAACGGCGTTACTTCTTAGACAAATCCTGGGTCTGGATACATGTGCTCCCTATATCAAAAGAGGATAGAATCAACGGTGGATAGACTATGCGCATCTATGCCTGTGTTTAGCAGGCTATTTCCCATATATATATATATATATATATTTCTTATATGTTGACTAATAGTTGTATCAAATATTGTTATTTAACTACTTAATTAGTATCATGCCGAAGCCGAAGCTAAAGTTTCGTGGTGTTCACCAAAAACCCACTAAGACCCCGACTTTGGCAGCTCAGATCATATTGGATAACAGGAAGATCTAGCTAGGTACTTTTAGGTGTCTGTGGCAGGCGGCCCACGCAAACAACTATGCTGTAGTCCAACACTTTGGGGCGAGAGCGGTCCTGAACTTCGAGGATGAGTGTCGCGTGGCGCATATGTTAGAACCAGATGGTATGAGAATCGCCACAAGGGTCGAGGAGAGGGAGCACCGACAGGCAGAGAGGCATATAGCGCGCCAGGGTCACGATCAGGATGACACCTTGGTCAGGGATCTCCTTCTTGATCCCTAGGTGATGGCAGTCCAGTACGAGGTCCTTATTAAGAGCCGGCAGCAGCGCGAGAAGGGCGAGGCTGGCCCCTCTGGCACACAGCAAGACGACTCTTGCAAGCTGTCGTCATCTTTCTTGGACGACGACCACTTGGGTGACAACGTCACTCACACCGAGTCTACTCGAATTTAGGATGTTCTCATGTGATCGTCGTATGCTATCTATCATACTACTTATATAGACTTATCATGCTACTATTGTACTACTTATATATGATGCTAGCTAATCTTACTTAGGTGTTATATTGATATATGTGCTACTTATGATGCTAATTAAGTTAAAATGTTTTATATAATTATCATATATAGGTATAGTGAATGATGATAATCAGTGTGAGCATTGTGGTTACCAAGAGTGCAAGAATAAGAAGGTTGTCATAGTGCTCCCTTATAATGTGAAGTTAGTATGGTATGTCCATACACAAACAATCGAACTATATATACGTGATAATTGTTTATTTCTTATAATTCTGTATGCAGAACATACTCTGCAAGTTTAGACTTGATTTTGTGGACCATTTCGACTGGACGTTGTGGAAGCAAAGACAATTTCAGGTTGATCTACTGTCTCTAAATCAGCCTACACCGACCTACATGGTCCAAGTCACGAACGAGGCGAACTGCGCTTTTTTATATGGTTCGAGATGGACTGATATGGTCGAAGTCTATGAGATGGACGTTCAGGAGAAGTTCATCTTCTATATCTATGAAGATAGTATGAACTACTTCGACTACCGAGGCCTTGAAGCATCGACATACTCTTACGCTTCTTTAGATGATGACGAGATTCATGCTGCCTAATGTCTAATGGCTAAATTTGTATGGATTTTGTCCCCAACTATTTAATGTTACCGCGATCAAGTTGCTATAAGTTTTTGAGTTAATCTGTCTATCTGGCTGTTAAATCATGATTATGTGTCATGTCAACTATGATCGAGTTCGAATTAGCATGCTACTATTTAAAATGGTCTACACATACCGGAGACGGTCACTTTAAAAAGTAGCTTCGAGGCACACTAATTCTAAATACGGTCTTTGTTAGAATCCAACTCAGGTCGCCTTACTATTGAAGACGGTCTATTGTATAGTCCACCTGAGGTTAAAGAGTTCTTGCAAGCGGTCAGAAATATTGCTCGTCTCCAGCTCGTAGATGTTAGAGGCGTTTGCCTTTTTGCATCGTCTAAGGTTGTGCATTTTAGAGCCGCAAAGAAAAACCAGCTCAGATGGTGTGCTCTTAGAAGCTATGCGCTTGAGCCGGAACGAGAAACCGTCTGAGGCCTATGGGAAATTGACGTCTCTAAGTAACGAGTTTGTACTAGTGCTAGGTCCGTGCATCTCTTTGATTCATGCTTTAATACCAGTATCATGCTTAATTAATATTTTTATTGAACTCTTTTCTTGTAAAGTGTTTGAGGCAGGAAAACAAGAATAATTTATGTGGATACTCTGTTTGCGAGTTCATTCGCGAGACGACCTATGAGCATGACAGAATTATGAAACAATATGAAGTACGTCCACAACATTCACAATCTTATTTTATTACCGTGTTAAGTTTCATTCATATATATTGATCCCTTCTTTAAATTAGATCAAACGGATACGAAAAGATCTCCGAACAAAGGATCACGTATGAGCAATTCAAGAGAAATTGACGTGATTCTTACTTAAGGAGGTTAAAGATCCAACCGGAAAATATCATAGGCAATTTATATTTGTAATATAATAAGGATCGTAAGAAAAATTATATTGTATATGTATAAATGTGTACTATATGTAATATATTTGATCAAGCATAAAGAAAGAGGTCACTTTGATCTATATATTTATAATAACTATATTGTGTAATGGTTTCTTCATTGCACGTCACTTACGTCAAATCTCTTCTTCCTGTACCGATCCTCCTGCCGTGGCAGAAATCCGCTCGAAAATTCTGTCGCGGCAGAACCTGTTGCTGCAGCGCCATCTGCTGTCGCGGCAGCCGAAACCCTAAAATAATGTCGCGAAGGAGTTACGAACTGGAACTAAAACTCCTCCACCCCTCCCCCGCGCTCTCCACCGCGACCACGTGTCGCGCCTTTAATCCCGTTTCGTCACACAACCAGAACTAAAGAAAGTGCCTTTAGTTTCGATTGCTCAGTTCCTCTTGCACAACCAAAATTAAAAGTTGTTATAAATCGGGACTAGTGGGCTGTTTTCCACTAGTGACTACACTCCAATCGAGCTAGGATGACACGATGAGGCCAACCAGCTGATCGAACTAGCTTCCCGTGCAAATATTTTAAGGGTCCAGCTGCCATAAGTATCTAGAGCACTGCTAACACGACGGTACTCCTCTCCAATAGCAGCAGTACTAACTATATACTACTCCTTCAGTGTGCGTGTATGAACTCGTATGCAAGTACTATGTACTAGGCGGACGTGCGAGCTTCGCCTTGCCGTCTCGCGTTTGATATTGCGAGTGAGTATGCGAGTTTTTGTCATGCACTTATTTCTTTCTTATGTTCTCTTATGTTCAGTTTTTTCAATACACAAATAATGCGTATATAATTATTTGGTGGAGTGCTATTAGCACTTGGACCCAATCTTATTGTTTGAATATAAATAGATATTTCTAGGTTAAAAAAAATAAATGTTTATTTCCTTTCTCTAAGCAGATGATTACTCTAACCAATAAATTAACACATGAAGAAGGATCGGTGATATAAAATTCAAAAATAATTGTGTCCATCTGTAGTAAATTTTGCAAATTGAGAAGAAGAAGAATAAAAAAGAGAGTTGGGAAGAAGAAAATGAGAGCTCAATCCATGGACGGATTCTACACTCATCATATTCACAACAAGGTCTACTCATGATGTTTGCTTGTTGCTCACAAGTTAAAGGAGAAGAGAAAGCTGAGATTGAAGGAGAGGAGCAGATGAGAGGAGTGGACGGCGTGAGGAGAAAGCGCCTTTCCTCGTCTCTAGGCAAACACGAGCGGGAAGGTTTAGGCGAGTGACCCGGACAGGCGCCTCCCTCTCCCACGCGGTGCTACACCAGAGTCGACGTCCCCACTCCTCCTCTGCAGGCTCAACTCCATGCCAAAAACCCTGTCTCAAGAGTCGTATCCAAGCCCCCCGCCTGACCAGTGCCTGCAACGCCTCATCACCATGCGGCTCGTCCTTCTACGCGACACCTCCGCCTAAAGCAACGATTCAGTGCACCCCTCCTTGCACATGGCCACGCGGTGGTCGAGATGAGGTCGAAGGAGGCAGCCTAAATGATTTGCTGCTGAGTGGGCTTAGTGTGGTAGGAGTCAGAGAATCGTAGGCAGCAGCCGAAAACCCTAGCCCGGATCTCTCGAGGAAGACGAATAGAGAGGGTCAACTCCATGGAAAATCGCTTTAGAGCACGGGCTCTATGGAGCCTGTTTTTCATTTTTTTTTAAATTCATCAAATACTTTAGAAAAAATACCTACGATGTAGCCAACAATATGAAATACACGTCTAAAAAAAATAGGAAATACCTTATATTTTGCGCGCAACAAAAGAGACAAATATGACAAATTTTGAAAAAAAAGACCGATTCACAATTGCACTGATATGAATTTATTTTCTTTTCTAGGACACCGAAATACAAAGTATTTTCACATATGATTTTGTACGCGTGTATTATAAATCATTATCTATATCTGGATATTGTTGCTAAAACTTTTAAATCTTTAAATTTAAATTTTCCAGAAAAAAATCCTCCATAAAACTGTCCGGGCCCATACTTTTTTTTGACCGTGACTACGGCTGGCTTACACCAGCTTGAACATATATTGCATCATCCACAGGAAAGGTTAGAGGTCATTACAAGTTTTTTGGAGGGAGGGAGAGAAAAAAAAGACCTCGAGTCGATCAAGGCGGCTCAAATCTATTACACCAAGAGTTGAGAATACGACTAGAGGAGGGTTGGGTACATCTATTAGCCCACAATCGGACGTCTTCAACACATCTTCTAAGGACCAGCAGAAGAGGGGTGTCTTTGTTGCTGAACACCAGGTCGTTCCTTCGCTTCCAGATGTTCCAAAGAATCACAGTGCACACGGTGTTGCTTTCGATGGAGCAGGATCGTAAGTTCCAAAGTTGAACCACCGTGTCGCAAGAATCCTGTCCAAAGAAGGAGCTCCAGACCTCCTTGGCCCGGAAGCAGCGGACGAGGAGGTGGTCGGTGTCCTCGTCTAGGGGACAGGACAAGCAGGCGGGCGAGATGTCCAGTTGGTGTCGGTATCGCCGCTTGTTTGTAGGGATCCGATTGCGCCGAACGAGCCAGTTGAAGATCCTGCATTTGAGGGGAGCATCACTATTTCACACCTTGCTAGCAAAATCATCAATCTGTAAATGCTTAAAGTGTTTGGCATAGAACGTTCTGTTTGAAGGGGATTTGTTAGAGAGGTGGCAGAGGCGAGAATATGTACATGTGCAAGTACCCTTACTAGAGAATCTGGACCCATACTAGAGAGACACATAATATGCAAGTACCCTTACATGTATATCACCAAGTTTAAGCTATAGTATAATATGCAACGTCGCAGCCTAGCAGGGTGACACTGGACTTTCTGGGGTTTGATTTGACTTGGTACGGGTATGGAGTCGCATTGATATATATCAAGACGACGATGACGACCATGCGAAGGTGACGTGTCGGGCAACGTGGACCATGCATACGTGTGCATTTCCGGGCACTCGTGATATTTCCATATGTGGCATGGTCACGTACACGAGTGCACGCATGCGACCATATATATGTACCGCCACTTGCTAGCAGCAAAATTTAAACGTGCAGAGATTGATCAGATAAGTATATCTAACGGAATTGCTGTGTGCACACGGTGATTGCCTGTACGATTCCCAGACATGGTGATGTGGAACCCGCCTGTCCTGTGCCAAGGACATACTACGTGGCAATGATGATGATGACGTGGTGAGACGGCAAATATCACAGAAATAGGCTAGGACGTACCCTAGGTAACTAAGCTAGTTAAGGTCGCTAGCAGCGACGTAAGAACGTTCCAAGCCATACATATAGATGTTACAAACTGTGTCGCTATACGGTAGTACGTATGAGCAACGTAAAACTGTAGGTACAGTGTTTGCTACAGTACTGTGTTAGATGAGGCAATGTGGCTAGCTACGAGCCAAGGAGTTGTACACTTGCAATACGTGCGTACGTGGTCCTAATGGTTATGTGCAGGTCGATCGGTCTATACTTACTTTTTTTTGCGAAATTCCACCGATCTATTAATCTATAACTAATAATAAAAGCAGCAACGCTTTCGTCAACCGGCTTTTTTTGGACGGTTTTGCCCTCCCACCAAAACACATATTACCCACTACTGCCATCATGATACCGGTTCGTTATTTTTTTCCTCCACCCCCGTCCGAAGACACCTCGCCCTCCCTTTTCTTCCCCCCTCTCTCTCTCTGCCGCCCATCCACGGAGTCAAATCCATGGGCATAGGGACTCGACTACCAAAAAGTAGACGGACGCAGCTACGGGGCCAGCGGTGCCTTCTCGGAGGTCGTAGAAGAATCCGTGGCTGTCGAGCAGGAGGAATCGTGCCTACAGCTGGAGGAGCCGAGCGTACGGGAAAATCCCCAATCGTGGGCATCTCTGAGCTTCCATCGACGCGAGATCCCATCGATGGTTGTTGTCCGGGTCCCTGCCACCGCTGCATTCATTTCTGTAAATGCAGTTGACCAGTTGTTTTTCACCTATATAGTTATTACTTCCATTTTAACATGTCATTTCTGTTATGTAGCAGTCCATGGGTATCCAGATGAACTTTTTTTTAACATAAGTTATACTTGGTGTATGGTACTCACAGTGGAAATTTCAATGTTGAAAAATCGTTAGTGGACCTTGCAAAGTTGATATTTGTTCAGATATAGTGTTTTAGCTGCATAGTGTACATATTCCTCTCTGTTCTTGATAAGTAAATTTATTTCTCTGACAAAGACAGCGGCAATGCACTTGTCAGGCTTGTCAGCTCATGCACAGCCAAGATAAAAAAAGTGAAGCTAAGACATATATCATGAGACAAGACAACAAATTATCCATGCAAATTGAATCGGTCTTTCCGGTACAACGCATGGACACTTTTGCTAGTAATCATCAATAGCAGCACAAGAAGAGTCCTAAAAGTAATAAAGATTACAAGTAGGTCTTTGGACCACCTAGCGACGACTACAAACACTAGCACGAGCCGAAGCCGCGTTGCCGTCCTCGCCCTCCATCATTGGAGCCAGGCAAAGCTTGTCGTAGTAGAGCTTGTTATAGTAGACAAACGAGAAGTCGTCGTGCGAAGGCCCGAAAGGACCAACGCACCAGAGCAGGAACCGTCGCCGAAGATGATAACCATAGATCGGAAGAGACTTACTTCAAACAAAGACCGGATTCCAAGATATCCGCTGGACACACGACTTCACGCGCCCTCCGTCGACGCTAGACACACCACCGGAGCGAGGATAGGACAAGGACGACCTTATTCTGACTTCAGGACGTAGTCGTCGTCTCAACATTCTAAAAAAGACACTCAAAAAAATCCTAAACAAAGGACGAGAACTCTTTCGCGGACGGAAACCATGATCCGCCACACCTCCAAAGCCGTAAGGCCAACGAAAGAGAAACGGACCGTTGGTGTCACCGGCGAAAGGGACGGAACCCTAGATGAGTTTAGAAGAGCCGCCTCCTGGTCGCCTCTCTTGCTCAGGTTCGTACCGGTTGATCGGTCTCTGCTACTTACGTGCGTGCACAATCAGTTTGTGAACGCGATACTAGAGAGAAGCGAAAAATTACGTGAACGTACAGAGCACAAATTACTTGTACGTATGTGGCGCCGTATTTTTTGCCAAATCTGGTAACTTCAACCGAGTCTGACCCTTCCACGAAACTAATTTGGAATCTGACTCCTGGCATCGGCGCCATTTTAAATGGCGCCGAAGTTGTGCAGTTTGGCGCCAAGTCGTAGCAGCGAGGAAGCATGCTAGAGGGGTCGGCGCCATTTGATATGGCGCCGAGGTGAGTTCAGTGCCGTATCAAATGGCGCCGACCCTTCTGGCCTAGATTCCGAATTAGTTTCGTGACAAACGTGAATTAGTTTCGCCAAAAGGTTAGATTTGGCAAAAAAATACTGTAGCGCCGGCAGCTAGCTTAAACAGAAAGGGGCCGGGACAGTGACAGTTGGATGGTCCAACATGCCGGTTTGCATGGCTGGCCCTCGTCTTGATCTGTGGCCGGCCGCAACGTAACGTGTGGTCTCTTTTGTGGCAGCGGAGCGCTTCTACACGCACCACACAAACAAATAAGGAAAATGATATGGATCACCCGGACGACCATCGTCCTCCTTCCCTAAAATCGCCCCAATTTTCATTTTTGCTGCAAAACGGGCCATTTTTGCTGCAAAACGGGCCATTTTTGCTACATATGTTCCCGCTTTTGCTTCCGAAGCAAAAAAAACGGTTCGTTTTAAAAATAGAACGTCTCGCACGAGACCTCGCCGGAGACCATGCAGCAAAAAAATTATACTAATGCAGCAAAACCGATTTCGCCGGAAACTTTTTTTGCTGCATGGTCTCCGGCGAGGGTCATCAACGAGTTGTTTCCGACGATGTCTCCGACGAAGAGGGTTTTGCTGCATTAGTATAATTTTTTTGCTGCATGGTCTCCGGCGAGGTCTCCGGTGAGGTCTCCGTCGAGACGTTCTATTTCTAGAACGAACCGTTTTTTTTGCTTCGGAAGCAAAAACGGGGACATATGCAGCAAACGCGGGATGTTTTGCAGCAAATGGACACGTGTCAGCACGGGAAGCAGGACGATGGGAGAGCTCCCATCGTCCGGGGGACGCCTAGCAGTTTCCAACAAATAAGCAGAGAATCTGCATCCAGCTCTTGCCTAGTGGGCTAGTGGCACACTACGTACGTAGAGATCGGCATCGATCTGTTTTTGGGTCGAGTCACGTGCTACACACTAAAATAAGTTTAGATTCATTTTCTTTACAAAACTAAAACATCTTATATTTTAAAACGGAGGGAGTATCTGTTTCTTTTGTTACTCGTATTAGAATTCGCCATTGTCGGCGTTTTCTTGGCTATAATTGGCTACTTCTAGAGATCGGCGGTACCGACCATATTACGTTTATCTCCATTGCATGGTCACCAATTTTTCTTTTGGATGCATTGGCTACTTCGAGGGGATGACGATGCTAGGTTTGCATTGTATAAAATGTTGAATCCCTAATATTTGTTGTGTTTCTTGGATACAATAGGCTACTTCAAGAGACGGCGGTACTGAACATATTGGGTGTATCGGCATTGCATGGTTACTGGTTTTCTTTTGGATGCATTGGCTACATCGAGGAGGAACCGTAGGACACCAGGTTTGCATTGTAGGAAATATCAAATCCCTAATATTTGTTGTGTTTATTAAACTAAAAGTGCCAAACTATACGATTACCCATAAGCATCAGGAGCTCCTCCAAACTAACGAGTGTCCTGGTTACCAAAAGAAGAAGAAGAAGAAATAGAGGACAGAATGGATGGAGGTGGGCCACGTACGGGGTTGCTGTCGCATGGGATCCAGCCAGCCACTGGCAGTACAGCAGAGCGTAGCTGAGCTGCGTGACGTTGCATGAAAGGCGCACGTGCGAACACGTAGCCGCTCCCGTGACCACGGGACACACGCACGCGTGCACGCATCGATCCATCTCGGTCCCTTTGGTTCTGAGACTAGTGTGATGCATCAACCCATCGACGTGTACGACACTACGTGTGTATTTATAATTTTATGCATCTGCTTTGATTTTTTTTTTTGATCCCTCGCAAGTACGATTAATACGTACACGTACACATGGCGGCACAATGATACCTAAACACGTGCTAGCTGTTGTACTCCCTCCGTTATCTTCGTGAAAGGGGTATATCTCTAATGTATAGGTTCGGAGTAAATCTATATACATTAAAAAAGCTCTAAATATCAAAGTAAATCTATACGCTAAATACATTAGAGATACATCTCTTTCATAAAACTAAAACATCTTATACTACGAAACCGAGGGAGTACCTATTAGCTATAATTAACCAAAATCATATGGTCTCTCTCCGTTATAAAATAAACGACACAAATTTATTTAAATTTGGATATATTTAGACACAATTTAGTATAAGATATATCTAAATTTATCTAAATTCCGACGTCTATTTTGAGGTTTCATAGGTATGCGGCGTAGCAGTTCTCCATGACGCTTTGTATGCATGGTCCTATTCCCTATAGCTGTTAAATATACACTTTAGCAGGAGTTTAAAGAAAAGCAGAGTACCTCATTGTGCTTAGGTGGGGCCACTCCTTATCCACACTGCTTGTGTAGTAGCAACACGCACGGATCGACCGACCGACCGACCAATCGGACGCAAATCAGCCAACAATCTCGATCTGGGGCCGGCTGGCTCCACACACACACACGCTAATAATTCTTGCATCATCATGCATTTTCTTTCTCTTCTTTTCCCGTGATTAGCCCCGTGGCTCACGTACGTAATCATATCGGAGAACTCCAGTAACAACTAATTAACTACGATGATCACCATATATAGCAGCTGATTGATTAATTAATTGGTGTACAACTCTAGATGTCGATCGATCGTCAAAACGCGTGGATGACCGTGCGCGCGATAGCGATATTTACGGTCCATCAGGCTGCTGCCGTGGGGGACGTACACGTGATATCTTTTCTGAGTTCGTCTCGATCATAAAGTGAAATGCGACCTAGAGACTTGTCATGCACGTGCATGCATGGTAAACAAAGCCAAACGAAACGTGCTATACGATGCACTCCAGCTAGCTAGACGTGATCTATATGGATGGAACAATCTATATATTGCCGATTAGAATGATGTAGGCAGTAGGCACACGACTCGGCCAAAAACTAAAAGGTTTCTCTTGCAATGTGCCGGACTTGGGAGCTTAGACCCACGGCATGCCGAAACACTATAAAACTTTAAAAGGGGTAAGTGTTGGCAAAACTTCCAGTAAATGGGGTCACTTGGATGAAATTGTTAAATATGGTAATTAGTGTTATAAAAGATAAACTAGAGGGTAAAAACTGCAATTTACAAGTCAAACGAGGTAAAGTTTGATTAAACATGTAGTATTAAAAACTAAAGTACCATGTCCGAAGCAAATGGCTTTGAAGTTTGACTCACTTTATGGGACGGCGTAACAGCATCAATATCACTACTAGATCACCTTTGAAATGGAGTTCTATACTAATTTACACATTTGGTTTCATAAATGTTGCTACTTTTTGGAAGAAACAAAAGTTGACCAAGTCCAAAAGGTATTTGACTTAGGATAAATCTAAAAGTACTCTTATTTACGAAAATTCGAGTATGTACTACTACTATATTATGCGAAGAAGGGAGTACACGCACGGAAAGATGGAGAAAGGAAGTAGGGATAGCTGCTTGCTTTAAATGGCAGGTTAGTGCAACAAGAGGTGCAAAGGGTTGGCACGTACGGTTACCAAGTGGCAAATCCAGTCCATACGTCCACTGGCCGCGCGCACCTGCCCATTGCGTGACCACAGACACACACACCTGCACCGCACGATCGAACTATTCCCATCTAGTAGCCCATATCTCTATCCACAAGGTTTTCTTTTTTTCCAATCTAGCTAGAACTCCATTACTTAAAAAACTAAATTTAGTTCTAGGATGCAGAATCTGTGCTAAATCAGCTGATAGCAGGGTCATTATTAGGACATGCATGCCAGCAGAGTGGTCCATGTCATCTACCTATACCATTTGCTTTTGTGTTTACCTTGATTCTCTTAAGACCGACCCTTTTAATTAGGACTTTATGTCCCTTTCGTGGATGGGCCCCCAAATTTATGGATTAACCGATTTCACGATGCTATATACTAAGTGGTCCTGGTCTCCTAGAGAAGTAGTAGTATATTTCTTTACCAAGTTATCTTCAATAATGGCTCAACTTTATCCAAGTTTTGTGGGAGGATGTGCTGGATGTTATTATCTAGTAAGGGTCAGAATGGATTACTCTCTCTGTTTTGGTTTACAAGTCCTGTACGTAGTTTTATGTCGCCAAATTGAGCAACTTAGTATGATGTATATATTACAAAAAATATATCACCAGAAACTTTAGACTTTGTATTTTCCAGTGATATAATTTTTATATTATATAATTTAAATTATATAGGTCAAATTGATAACCTAGATATACGCGTAGGACTTGTAAACCGAAACTGAGGAAGTACTAGTTTGCAAGAATAAGTGAATTAATAACCAATATGGAGAGATGGAGACAGTGAAAGGAGGATAGGAGAAACACATCCGAAAAGGAAAACCGAACTTTCCATGGGACTATCTTGAGCGGAAGAGAGGAGTCTATGAACCTTGTCTAGTGCAAAAGAAAAGCTAAACACCATTGTGTGTTGCTGAGCCGTCTAGGGACATTTTGGACTTGTGATTAATCATGTGCACTCGAAATCAGACCGTAGCTGTAACACTAGAGCATTTCCAGACATTTTCTTGATAACATTGAAAATAAACGCACTTACGCGCGCACGCAACACAAACACACACATTATACTATTATGTTTGGACCGGATGATTCTTAACGATGAATTCGAAATAGTAATACTCCCTCCGACTCATATTAGTTGACTTGGAGTCTAGATTCAGATATACATAGACATATTTTAGTCCTAAATATATCTGAATCTAACAAATTCATGTCGACTAATAATACGGGTGGGAGGGAGTAACTAGTTATCTTCTCTGTGTCTAACAAAAAGCAAAACCGGTAAAAAGACCTACATTTACTACACATGGATAGTACTTACTACTAGTAAAGTTGAATGTGGAAGGAAGAAAAGCATGGACACCGTGGACAGATAATGCAACACAAATTAGAACAAGTACCGGCATATTAATGAGATGAGAATTAATCGGGACACAACTGCCTGATAGCTAGCTTGGCTGGATGATTAGGTCTGGCATTGCCCTTGCAGAGCTAGCCACGACATGACCACAACTCCCACCACAGAAACCTCATGCTTCATGTGGCTCTCCATTAGACCACCTCCCCTTTCTCTCTCTCTCATCCATGCGTGTCTCCTCTCTCTCTCTAGGCTAGTGTTGGCAGCAAATAAGGCAGTTAGCTTAGGCCCAACCCCAAAATAAACAAGAGCAGCCGAACCTAAACCAAGAAAAAACCAAACACTTTAGCAGCAAAGTTGATCATCATCGCCACATGCACAAGTACACGACCGTGGTACTACTTGTAGTAAGCTTAGCTAGCTCTCGATCCATGTCCATGAGGAGCGTTCCATGACCAACCCCTCCTCCCCATCTTCTCCGACACGCCAACGCCGACGACGTAACCAAGAAACCACCGAGGTCGACCACGGCATTCAGTTTCCCGCGCGGCCGCAGGAGGAGGAGGAGGAGGTCGACGAGCTGTCGCCGCCGAGGCTGGAATGGGAGTTCCGGCTCGCGGCCACGGTGCCGTCCCCGGCGCTGGCGGGCGCGTCGGACGCCATCGGCAGCGTCGACTTCGACCCCGCCGGCCGCCTCCTCGCCACCGGCGGCATCGCGCGCAAGGTCCGGATATACACCGTCGCCGACTTCTTGATGCGCCCGTCGTCGTCATCTTCGTCGTCGTGTAGCCCGGCCGCGTGCATCTGCGTGCCGGCCAAGCTCAGCAGCGTGCGGTGGCGGCCCGAGGGCGGCGCGGTGGGGTGCGGCGACTACGACGGCGTCGTGACGGAGTACGACGCGGAGCGCGGCGTGGCGGCGTGGGAGCGCGACGAGCACTCGGGGCGGCGCGTGTGGGCGCTCGACTACGCGCCGCACGGCGCGTCCATGGCGGCGTCCGGCTCCGACGACCGGACGGCGCACGTCTGGGACCCGCGCGCGCCCTCCGGGACGTCGTGGGCCACGGCGCGGGCGGGCGGCGCCGTGCTGTGCGTGGAGTTCGACCCCGCCGGCGGGCCGCAGCTGGCCGTGGGGTCCGCGGACCGGCGCGCGGCCGTGTACGACGTGCGCGCGCTGGGCCGCGGCGCGGTGGCGTCCATGGACGGGCACGCGCGAGCCGTCACGTACGTGCGCTGGGCGCCCGCGCGGAGGGTCGTGACGTCGGCCGCCGACGGGACGCACCGGCTGTGGGAGTGGCCAGTGACGACGGCGACGGCGGCGCAGACAGACGTGTCGGGCCCGGCGCGGGAGGTGCGGTCGTACAGCGGCCACGTCAGCGGGAGGAGCTTCGTGGGGATGGGTCTGTGGCGCCGCGCGGGGCTCGTCGCCAGCGGCTCCGAGTCCAACCACGTCTTCGTCTACGACCTCAGGTGGGCCAAGCCTGTCTGGGTCCACCCCTTCGGCCTCGGCGACGGCGACGCGGGCGGCTTCGTCAGCGCCGTGGCGTGGCGGCAATGCGACGCCGATGGCGGCGGCGGCGGAGGGGCGCTCGTCGCCGGCAGGTCGGACGGCGTGCTCAAGATGTTCACGTGCCAGCCCCGGACTGATAACCAACAACAGGTGGACGACCAATAGCGAGCCACGCTAGCTCTGTGTTTCTTCTCAACTAAGTGTGTGTCATTCATTCTTCTCGCGTTCCAATTTTTATGATTATACTTGTTAGAATTAATACTGGGGAAATGATTATTTTCTTTTCCTATTATTTTCTATTTTTACTTGATATATATCTTGGTTCCCTAACGATTTTTATGTACGCACTGATCATTTTTTTAAGGAATAAATACTATATAATAATTTCGTGACCCTTTTTCACGGTAAAGTTCTTTTTGACGGCTCTTTCATATCTGAATTCAAACTGCAGTTTTTTATAGAGAAGTGTTCAAACTGAAGTTGATCTCATTTGAGAAATTAGAAGTTTCCTTTGATCGGGTTAATCTTAGCCGCCACATGCCTAGGCATCACGGAGAAAGCCCCACTATTTAATTTTGAATCTATTTTAAGTACATAATTGTGTTGATAAGACTAGTCCAGTAAGAGGCCGCCTACGGGATGTCAAGTTTCGATGCTCTACCATGATCATGTTATCGTTTGTATACTGAAGGTGGGTTACTCTGCCTACAAAAATAAGATATCCTACCACACCAGAGATGTGGTTGTCATCTTGGTCTTGTCAAGAATCTGTGCAAGGGTATTGGCTGTGGAGTTAAGAAGGAGGGGGGTATGGGATCCCCTACCTCACTCCGCAGTACGGTCTAAAGCATGCGTCCCAATTAATATTGATAGCAGTATTATCACTTGTGACAAGTTGCATGATCTAACATATCACTCTATATCAAAACCCCTTTGCTCTAGAACCTAACGAAAGAAGGCCGGGTCCAGATGATTATAGGCCTATCTGAAGTCCAGCTTCATGAACACGCCCTTCTAGGGTTATGCCTTAATCTCATGAATGATCTCATGAAGTGTTAGTGCCTAGTCATGGATTATTTGACCCTTCGGGAAGGAAAAATGGAGGGGGTGGGTCAGTCGCTCGATAATACGTGTGATCCTAGTCATGCAAACCTTCACAAAGATCCTCTAGATGATATTGATCATCATGATCGGTCTAAATTGTTGTATATCAGTGCCTCCATAGTTTTAGGGATCACAGTAATCACACAAGAATTAATAAGGAGGGGCATCACGAAAGTCCTAGTGTAAAATTCATGGAACATAGGCATAATCACCGTCTGAAGTTGCTTCCATAAAGTCTAGAAGAAGACGGGATCAAGGAGAACGGGATCGTTGTCAGAGACCGGACCTGTGCGAGACCACAGAGGTTCTTCTAGTTGTGGCACCTGGATGTCGTGTGAGAAGCAATACGACCTTGAGGTCGGCTACGAGTACGACTATATCATCCAAATTCACACGAGCGTTAAACACTTTCGATTTACAAGGGCATGCCGCCAAAATCTCTCTTCCGTTACTGCATTAACTCATAGATATATCTTGCATCGGTGTTGCGCTAGATCGGATTTTTTTTGTTCTCTGGTGCCGAACCCCTTCAGTCGACACCGACAATATTAAGTGGTAATTTTTGCGCCCATGTGCCTCCTTTCTACCATCGTTATTATTATCCAGCTTGTGTGATGCTCAGTAATTTATCATGTTGATTGGTAACATGTGTTTATACTTTATACGATGCATGGTACTCCCTCCGATCTAAAATTTATGTAGGTAGAATAAACATGCGATAACTAATTTAGATCAAAGGTAGTATTTACTTTTAATATGCTTGTTAAGGTATGGATCATTGAAGACCTAGGTTTTCATCGATATATAAACCTCTTGTAAGCCACCAGCTGGGATGAGTTGCATTTGTGAAATCTTCCGCGTTTATAAACACTCCCGATATAGTAAAATTTCGCTGGCTGACGCCTGTGATTTTTTTCTTTCTTTGTTAGAGAGGGTTTTCCATGTTAAATCTGTGTCCCCTTTGCTATGATTTTGTTTTCGTTATTATTTGTCACGATTATAACAAGCATGACTTATCTTCACACATATTAAGAGGTAAAAATGTATTATTTATCCCATGTTGTTGATTTTAGATGGATACAAACTTGCACATGTCGTATGAATGTAAAGAAAAACATGAGCCATTGCTACCACTAATTGATCTCTTGTACTCGCTGCATCCTAGAAAGGATTTCGCGGATTTATCAAAATATGTATATATCTAGACACATTTTAGTATATACATGTAAATCTAGACAAATTGCGATATATTTTTCAGAATGGAGGGAATATAGACCATGAGCAAAAGAGAAGTGGTGACTCCGATTAATTTCCGAAGGGGATATTCCGGAAATAATATTCAGTGTGCTTGCTATTCAAACAACAAGAACAGTTCATGCTCAGCATGATTTTAGGATAAATTAGAGGCAGGGCACTCGGTGTTTTTAGGCAACCTTTTTTTAGTATGACAGAGGACAAATAGATGGTCGTCACTATCGAGACCCTAGGCAGGGTAGTTTGATCCATTGGTGAAAGTAGTAATAGTAGTAGGTAATTGACGAAGTCCTACAACACGAAGATACCATTAATTTTAAGATTGTCATTAAGTTCACTTATTTCTTTCTTTATTTTCCTAAATAAAGATCTAGCTGTTTTGCAATTCAAAAACAGATACTTTTTCGATCGTTGATCTCTATCCGAATCTCCGCGTCTCTCTTTCTTTTTTCTCTGCCGCTTGATTGTATTTTTTTATCTTTGAATTTCCTTTTTCCGCTCGGTCTGGGAACAGCCACACGGCTCTGTTCATTCGTGTCTCTTAGATAAACGGAGAGGCATGAGGAAACAGAGAGTCGTGAGGCATGGCAGCGATGTCAGCAGCGACGCCGGTCATAGCTCAACCGGGGCCGGAGGGGGTTGATACGTCGGAAACGTATCTATAATTTTTTATGTTCCATGCTTGTTTAGTATCTAGTTTGCTTTGCTTTGTCTATACTTTGAGGTGTTTTTATATGTTTTTCTAGACTAACCTATTAACAAGATGCCACAGTGTCAGTTGTCTGTTTTCTTCTGTTTTTGGTTCCAGAAAAGACAGAAAATCAATATTCCCGGAATTGAACGGGACAAAAAGCCAAAGTCAATATTTTGGGGAACACGGAGCCTGAATACGAGATGGAGGGGAGCCATCAGGGGGCCCCACCCCTGGCCGCGCGGCTGGGCCCAGCCCGCGCCTGGGGGGTGCGGCGGCCTTGGCTGCCCCCTGCCTCGCCTCTTCGCCTATAAAGACCCCCCGGTACAGAAACCCTAAGTATTCGATCAATATTCCACGAAACCGTCTGTAGCCGCCGCCACCATCGTCCCTAGATTATGGGGATCTGAAGCTCTTCACGGCACCCTGCCGGGGGGGAGATCATCCCGGAGACCTTCTTCTTCATCATGCCAGCCTCCGGTATGAAGTGTGAGTAGTTCCACCTTAGACTACGGGTCCATGTAGTAGCTAGATGGTTGTATCTCCTCCTTTGTGCTACCATGTTTAGATCTTGTGAGCTCCGTTCAAGATCAAGATCATCTATTTGTAATCATCTGTGTTGTGTTTGTGGGGATCCGATGGATATTGAGATTACTATGTCAGATTGATTAATGGTTCTATCTTATTGATTCTATCATGTCTGTGTTGTTTGTGATCTTGCATGCTCTCCGTTTCTAGTAGCTATCTTGGCCAAGTAGATGCTAGTGACTCCAAGAGGGGATACTTATGCTCGATAGTGGGTTCATGCCTCTATTTAATCTAAGGAAAGTGACAGAAATCTCTAAGGTTGTAGATGTGTTGTTGCCACTAGGGAGAAAACAACGATCTCTTGTTCATGGAACAAGTGGATTGTTTACCTTACACACTTTGCTTAAAGCAGTTATCCGTTGCTTGCAACTTAATACTGGAGGGGGTTCGGATAATAACCTGAAGGTGGATTACTAGTCATAGATGCAGTTGGATGGCGGTCTATGTATCTTGTTGTATTGCCCAATCGAATCTCATAGGATCATGAATGTCTAGTATTGTGTTGTTATGCATTGCTCAGTCCTGTCAATTGTCCTGCTGTAATTTGTTTACCCAGCATGCCATGTTTGTTTATATTAAGGAGAACACCTCTAGTGAACTATGGACCCCGGTCCAATCTTTACCATTGATACATCTTCCACTGTTACTTTTTACCTTTATGCAAACCACCATTACCTTCCACACCATACAATTAACCCTTTGTTTTCAGCAAACCGGTGAGATTGACAACCTCACTGTTCGTTGGGGCAAAGTCTTGAGTTTGTGTTGTTCATGTTTTTAAGTTGCTAGCAACACCTTTGAGTCGTTTCCTTCCTCCTACTGGTTCGATAACCTTGGTTTCTTACTGAGGGAAAACTTGTTGTTGTGCTCATCACACCTTCCTCTTGGGGTCTCCCAACGAAGCTTCCACGCACCATCAGGACTTTCTGGCGTCGTTGCTGAGGAGGCTAAGGACGTCTTCACAAGGGGAGTCCTTCACAACCTTTCTCTTTACTTTGTTTTTGTTTTGCTTAGTTTATTTTGCTTGGTTTTGTTTGCCTCTTTTTATTAAAAACTCCAAAAAAATAGTTTAGTTTGGTTTGCTTTCTCTTATAAAAACACACACAAAAAATTAGTTCGTGCTCTAGTTGCTGCTGCTGTTGGCTTGCTCCACTTTTGCCAAAATGAACTCTGTTGAGAACACCAAGTTGTGTGACTTCACTAGCACAAACAACAAAGATTTCCTAAGTACTCATATTGCTCCACCTGCTCATGATGCTACCTCTTATGAAATTAAGCCTTCTATTGAATCTTGTGATGAGAGAGCAATTTTCTAGTGCTAGTTCTGATGATGATGCTGCCTACCTCAAAAACTTTATTGAACTTTGTGAGATACAAAACTACAAGGATGTAGATGGACATATAATTAATCTCAAGTTGTTTCCTTTCTCCTTGAGAAGAAAAGCTAAAGAATGGTTGCTATCCTTGCCTAGAAATAGTATTGATTCTTGGATTAAGTGCAAAGATGCTTTTATGTGAAAATAATATCCTCATGCTAAGATTATATCTATGAGAAGTGAAATAATGAAATTTAAACAACTTGATAATAACATGTTGCTCAAGCTTGGAAAACACTACTAGGGAAATGGCCATTCGTGGCGCACCTGAAAAGAGCATCTGTGGCGCACTAGCCGTGCGCCACGGGCCTTGCGCTACGGCTATCTCCTAGTCGTGGCGCACTGCCTAGTGCGCCACGGATGTGTCGAGATAGGCGTAGCGCACCTGCTAGTGCGCCACGGCTATGTGGGCAGGTGCGCTACGCGTAGGATCTTCTATGGTGCACTTCCCAGTGCGCCACTAAGCTTCTGAGGTGCGTTTTAGGTGTAGTGCGCCACAAAAGGTAGGTCATGTGCGCCACAGGTGTTTTTTTTTGTTTTTATTTTATTTCCGAGCCAGATTATATACAATACAGATTATATACAATATTACAGGCAGATATACACACGCAGATACAAGATATACAATTATATATATAAATACACAATTTGAAAACCAAGATTGAAACAAATACATATAGATAAGTCTCATACATGAATACATAGTATAAGTTACATTGTTTCGATCAAGTTACAAAGTTGTTGGTGACATGCGAATACATGTGTCGATCGAACAAGTTAGAGCTCGGAAGCTCGCCTAGACATCTAAACTAGCTAGACACAAACACAGGATAAACAACCAAAGAAGATAAGCATGATCACCGCCGCGACGAAGGTGTAGGTCTTCTTTCGGTTCCTTGTCCTAACTCCCGCTAGATAGCGCGTGTATCTAGCTTCCGCCTCCGCCATAGTGTTGTACCCTTTGTAGCTATTGCCGCTGAAACGGTGCACCTGTCTCCGGCAGTCTTCCCAATCATCGTAGACTCCGGAAACCCGTCCCTTGTACACGACATACCACGTCATCTATAAGTTGACAATAATAATTAACCGATGATTGAAAAAAAACATATATAGTTAAAGTCGCATATGAAGATACACTTATAGAAAGTACTCCTAAATCAAAAAGACCAAACTCAAAAGGCATGCCTCATATATAACTAGGTTGTTCGACACAGGAATATGCTACGATGGAACTGTCCGCCAAGTAGAATGCACAACACCTGGACCTGTGCATAGCACAAGGCGGACAATCCCATCGCAGCACATTCACATATATAGTGTGCCACGACATTTCAATCATCGGCATTATTCTCCAAAAAGACCAAAGTAACTCGAAAAGAATGCCTCATATATATATATATATATATATATATATATATATATACACACATAGGTTGTTGGACACAGGAATATACTACGATGGAACTGTAAGCCAAGTAGATTGCACAACATCTAGACTTGTGCATAACACAAGGCTTATAGTCCCGTCGTAGCACATTCATATGAAGGGTTTCGCGGCATAGTAAATCAAAATTTTCTACGGATGCGAACAGAGGGAAAGCCAAGATCTAATCTAGGAGATGCAATCAACGAGAGAGATTGGATTAGATCTTCATACCCTTGAAGATTCACACAGCGGAACGTTCGTCGGAACGTGGGTGATGTAGTCGTACTTGCTTCTCCTCCTCGCGATCCGATCCGATCTAGCACCACAAGTGGCGGTGCCTCCGTGAGATGCACACGTGCAGCACCTCGACGTCTCCTCCTTCCTCGGACCAGCAAGTATGGTGGAGAGATGGATTGGATCTACAACACGACGGCGTGGTGTATATGGTGGAGAATTTCTGCAGCAGGGCTTCGCCTACAGGCAGTCGGGAGGGAGAGAGGAAGGGCAGCAGGGCGGCTAGGGTTGGAGGGGAAGGTGTGTGGGGTTGGTGCGCCCCCACCCCTCTTTATATAGAGGGGGGGGCGCAGCCCTAGCCCCTCCCCCAAGCCCAAAGGATAAGGAGTGGGGGGCATGGACTCTCCCCTCTTCTAGAAACCCTATCTCTAGTTTAAACGATTTAAACTCTCTAGGATCGGCTGGGCCCTATGGGGCCTTGTGCCCCTGGACCAATGCGGCCAGGACACTCCCTCATAGGCCCATGCCCCCTCCCGGAAGGTGGGGCCACGTTGGTCCCCTTTCGGAAGGTTCTAGAAGCTTCCGGTACAATACCGATTAACCCGGAACAATTCCGAACTCCAAAAACTGCACTGCCTTATATGAATCTTATTCTCCGGACCATTCCGGAACCTCTCGTGATGTCCCGGATCCCATCCGAGACTCCAAACAAAAATTCATAAACCAATTATCCAATCTATCCTAGCGTCAAGATACGTTAAGTGTGTGACCCTGCGGGTTCGAGAATATGCAGACATGATCTTCTATCAATAATCAACAACGGGGTCTGGGCACCCATATTGACTCCCACACATTCATCTATGATCATATCGGATGAACCACGATGCCAGGATTCAAACAATCCCATATATATATTCCCTTTGTCTCGCGATATTTTACTTGCCCGAGATTCGATCGTTGGTACCGTCATACCTAGTTCAATCTCGTTCACAGCAAGTACTTTACTCGTTCCGTAATCCGATATCACTTTGTGATTAACTCCTTAACCACATGCTTGCAAGCGGTGTTGATATCGATTACCGAGTGGGCCCGAAGTATATCTCTCCGACTTGGGAGGGACAAATCCCATCTCGATACATACAACCCAACAGATACTTTCCGATCACCTGAGAGACACCTTTATGATCACCCTCTCATAGGATGACGTTTGATGACCTCAAAGCTTTCTTCCGATACCAGGGAGTTGTATTATCTCATGGTCTAAGGAATACAATATTTGACATAGGAAAAGCTTCGCAAAGACGAACACGATGACACGATCTAATTGCTTTGCTTAGTTTGGGTCTGTCCATCATATCATTCTCCAATGATATGATCTCATTATCAATTGACAACTCATGTCTATAGTTAGGAAACCTTAACCATCATTGATCAATGAGCTAATCCATAGAGGCGTACTAGGGACACGGTGTTGTTCACAAACCACACAAGTATTAAAGTTTCCGTTTAATACAATTCTAGCATGGAATATAAACTTTATCATGAACAAGAATTATAATAATAACATCTTTATTATTGCCTCTAGGGCATAATTCCAACATCATATATATATTGTGCCAAGACATTTCAATCATCGGCATTATTCTCGAAAAAGACCAAAGTAGCTCGAAAAGAATGCCTCATATATAAGATATAACTAGCTAGGTCGTTGGACACAGGAATATGCTACGACGGAATGGTTAGCCAAGTAGGATGCACAATTCCTGGACTTGTGCATATCACAAGGCTAATTATCCCGTCGTAGAACATTCACATATATATATTGTGCCACGACATTTCAATCATCAGCATATTCTCGAAAAGACAAAAATAACACGAAAAGAATGCCTCATATATAACTAGCTAGGTTGTTGGGCACATGAATATGCTACGACGGAACAGTGAGCCAAGTAGGATGCACAATTCCTGGACTTGTGCATATCACAAGGCTCACTATCCCGTCGTAGTACATTCATATATATAGTGTACCACGACATTTCAATCATCGGCATTATTCTCGAAAAAGACAAAAATAACTCGAAAATAATGCCTCATATATATACATAGGTCGTTGGACACAGGAATATGCTACGATGGAACCGTGAGCCAAGTAGGATGCACAAGACCTAGACTTGTGCATATCACAAGGCTCACAATCCCATCGTAGCACATTCACATATATACTGTGCCACGACATTTCAATCATCAGCATTATTCTCGAAAAAAGAGTAAGGAAAAAAAGGACCAAAGTGAGCAAAGGACCAAAGAGTAAGCAAAAAAACTAAGCATTGATTGATATATAATAATAAGAAGAAAAAAAAGTAAGCGATGATTCATAAACCTAATAAGATAAGTATAGTAGCATGTACACTTGTCCACACACACAAAGGTCATCTATAGTTTGTAACTACAACTAGGCCAACATCAAGCCTTCTGGCTCGGCTTAGGGAACGGGAGGATGCCTTGTCTCGTCATGAACTTCCTATAGTCACCCTGCATCTCTAGGCGATCTTCTATGTCATGGTTATTCGGGATATTTCCTCCGTAGAAGATCCCCCCAGAAGTCATGACATCACGAAAGATGATTTCCCCAAACTGTTGCTGGATGCGATACATCTCTTGTCTAATATCTGAATCAGTGATCTTGGCCTTTGCTTCGGCCCACTGTTTGAGATGATCTCGCAGCGTAGAATTCTGCTGGTCAAGTAGGAACGCCCTCATGTGATGGAGTGCGTAGTAGGCTTCCTTCTTACTGTTTTCCGGCTGCTTCACGCAGGGGAACTCCGTTACGTGGTTGAAGACGTGCCTGCCGAACTTGACCTTCGTACGCACGAAGGTGGTGCCTTCCGTCGAGGCAAAGCCAGTGAGAGCATCATCCAGAACTTCCTTGATCTTGTCGTAGTTTTTCTTCCTTTCTATACTCCCCGAGTCGAAATACGTGGCGTGGGAATGCTTCAGCTATAATAGATGAGCGTGCAGTGTTCATCTCTGCACAAAAAATTCAAATGGAATGTGTTGGAAAAAGAATGATGATGATCTAATAAAGCCAATCGATGATGGCGAGTGAATAACGACTTACTCGGGAAAGTAAGGCACAAGAATGTATTCCTTTGTCTTGTTCGCCACGAGGATTCTTTTTAGGTACGAGGCCACGATACGTTGTTCGGCGGGGGAACCCAAGCAGCCGTCACGCATGTAGTAGGGGTCCACTATAGCGATGCCCGGTGTGTTCTCTCTAATGATCTGCATGGCCAGGTTGAGAGAAAACAGACGGACCATGGTATAGTGCAGCGGGTATAGGTGGAACATATTGAAGATGTCGTCGAACCGCAGGAAGAACAGATCCGCAGGGGCATTGTCGACGAAGCCCAAGCCTGGTGGCACCTTAACCACGAATACCGGGTGCGAGGGATCTTTCTCCGATAGAAGGCGTCTCTCTATTGTCAGCACGCCGTCATGCACACTCTGCAGTTCCGAACTGGCGAGCTTTCGCAAATTCTTAGGTAGCATGGGCTCACCCGCCACATGAATCCTCCACATAATACCCTCGGGTCTTGGTGGGCCGTCCCGAAACCTGATCGGATTCGCAGTTGTTGACGCCACCGGCTGGCTCGAGCTGCTAGATTTTCTTTTCCTGCCCTTTTTTCCTTTTGGAGAGCGGGCAGGCACCGCAATCTGAGCACCGGCCGCCCTATGTAGTGTGTCAGGGCTTAGAATAAAGGGCAGGTTGGTTGTATCAGCTGGCTCTGTAAAGGCGCAAGCTGGAGGCGTCTCCTGAGAACCAAACAGACGCTTGGTGATAGTGGCTTTCTCTGTGGGGCCACCAGCTAGGTCTTCGTTGCTAAACTGAGTGTTGAAGAAGTGATCATTCCAGTCTTCGTCGTCCTCGGCCGGATCCTGCGCCATGTGCATATCATCAACATGATCATCCGACCCACCGCGTGGAGGTGATGGCGAGGGCGTTAAGGGGGCCTTGCCACCGCTTGTCGCTGGCACGACAGGCGGTGCTGTTGTCTATGGAGTGATGGCCCCCGCCGTCCCCAAACGGATCATGCTCTTTGGCCATAGCAAGAATAAGCCGAAGCAATTTCTGAGGACAGACGGCTCTTCTTCATCCGCTCCTGGGGGTTGAATGGGAGGTTCCAGGTCGTCGCAGCCCCTTAGCACCCGACTAATTTTAACCCTGTGCACGCTATCTGGCATCGGCCTTGAGTGGAACGTGCGCAGCAAGGGTTGAACGATGGTACCCTTGGCAACATCCATCAGCTCGTTGTTCACGTAGCATAAGAGAGTGCAAGGAACATCCGTCTGCGGAAAACATGTACGGCGTCGTCAGAGATGCCATAAGAGTAATAGATGGCATGAAAGACGGTAATTAAAGCAATTTGTTTACCGTGATGGTGTCGAGATCGGCTAATGTCGACGCACCGCATATGGCGACGGGCGTGCAAGAGACGGAAGGGCTGCTTGATGGCGCGGTGCTGGCCGTCGGTGTATTCTCCCTACCGACGAGTGCTTGGAGCTCCGGTGCTGCCGCGACGATGGCAGGGGGCACCAACATGTACTCCGGCGCCGCGGTGATGGCAGGGGAAGTCACCAACACTTGCGGCGCCGCGGTGCTAGCGAGGGGATTCACGAACACGTAGTTCGCCTGATTCGTCGGCGCCGCGTTGTTCGAGTGGCTGCTGACCATGCTTGGAATCAGGCACGGCCCTACTCGACCACCCGCACTCCAGTTCTCTATTGACTCCACCAAGGTAGGCATGAAGGACGTGAGGGTGATTGCCAGGTTGTCTTGGACGATCTGCGGGATCCGCGCCACTTGTGCCTTAAGTTCTTGAACCTCGCGGTTTTCCTCCTCGTTCCTTCCCGACGGCGCCACATGCGTCCTCGGCGGTGGACCAAAATGATCCACCCAATTCTTACCCCCGAGGCCGGCCAGCCGACGACGGCTTCTTCGTAACCGGATCTATTTTCTTGGCCCGGTTCATCGCCCTGTTAAAAGGGTTATCCCACCGGGTGGCCGTCGTCGACCCCTGGGATGAGGAACCCTGGGATCCATGACTAGCAACAATTTCCTCCTCCTGCAGAAGAAGTAACAGTGAATCATTTAGATCATTGATTAGATTGCAATCGAGTTGATCTGCGGTAATTAGATTATACTTACCACAATTTCCTCGAATTCCTTCACCGCAGGATCCGCGGTGAGTTGTTTGGTTTTTGGGTCCACATGGTAACGGGCCCTGATGAAGTTACGAACCTGCCCGGGTTCGAATTTAGCAAAGGGGTTTTCTATCCCCTTGGATCTATACTCTTCGTCCTCCTTATTCCATTTTGCCTCTGCGGTTCTGTATCCACCAGATCTGAGATGGTGATGACCTATATTCATCGCCTGTAGCACCTTTCCCTGATTACTATTGGCCAGGGCTCTTTCGGATTCACACCTCTCCTTGAACTCCCGCAACTGATCTTCGGTGATCTGCGGGGCAATCTTCTGGATCTCCTCAAGACTTTTGCCTTCTTTATAGATCTTCTTCTTTATCCAGGTTCTCCAGCTGGTCAGGGCGGTGCTCATCTTTGTGAGGGTGGATTTGTTTACTTCGTTCCCATGATAATTTGTGTTCTGATACTGTGCGGGGAACTTGTATCTTGCGTGCAGCTTCTCGAAGAGGAGTGTGCGCAAGTGGCCATTATCTTTATGCCGGAGATTCTCGGTGTTGATCGAGATGGTTGTCCGGGTGATCGCCGCCACTTGCCCACCGTACCCTTTGACGACAAGGGCGGCCAAAGGAACCCCTGATGGGCTCACTTCGGTAATTTCCTCCCTGACGGTGTCGACCGTGTTTGGGCGCCGGTCCTTCGGCTTCTTCTTCTTTTTCTTAGGAGGATTGCTACCACTCCCTGTGCCCTCGCCACCATCAGTGGTTTCATCATCCGCCGTTCCTTCGGCTTCTTACTCCGTGTCTTCCATCTCATCATCCTCGCTCTCCGAAGGATGGTATTCTTCATCGTCTTCTAGCCGCTGGGCTGCCTCCCAGAATGTCAATTGTTTATTCGGAGGTTTGACTTCTCCTTCAGCGCTGATGCGCTTAGAACATCCAGCCTCGTCGTTGTCACACATCTTTGCACTAATAAAAAACAAATAATTGGTTAAATGCATGGAAAAATCCGGCATGACCTTTGCTAATTTTCTTAAACTAGGAGTGCCCGATTTCTACCGAAACGGAAGTTAATCAACATTCCGGCAAAAATCAGGACTCATTTCATACAAGAACCTGCATACGGGACATAATAAAGTGCTTCATACAAGCACAAGAATAATTTCAAGTGCTACAACAATAATAACAATCCTTGCTGTCATTTGCTTGCAATAAGAAAATGAGAATACACCATAACAAGCACAAGTTCAACAAGCAAATGACGACAACATAATTTTTAGTTCTGTGAACAAATGACAGCAAATGACAAGTATACACAGTTCAATTCAGTTCACCTTGGCAAGCACAAGCTCGACATCTAACTTGACAGCAACTACAGGTGCAATGCAGACTTGTTTTAATTTTGATGCAAGAAGTTACTGGACTAGAATAGAAGATACTCGCATGCAGATGCATGCAGCACAGCCACTGCCACCCCAATCAGGGCAATCAGGGCACTCAAACTAATACCATGTTTCATTGCAAAGAACTACAGATAGGTCATTGTGAAAAAATAATAGCGCAAAGGGGCACTGCATATTGGCAACAACTGAAGAGAAACTAATTGATGCACTTTTCATTTTGACCAAAGTACAAAACTTATAAAGAGGGAAGAGAATTAGAAACTCCATCAAACTAAATCGTCAATGTTCCATAAATACCGTTGGCAAGTTTGTAATGAAAGAAAAAACAATTCAACACTTACACAGTCCATAAGTTTTTCCTAATCTGATCAACCAATGGCTCAGGCTCTCTATCTATTATTACTGGACTTGATAAAATATGACCATCTACTGCTATATTCATCTACTGGACTTGCAAGAAGTTACTGGACTTGATGCATGAGTGATGTTTTATTTCATGCTTGGGTTAAAGAATACATGACCATCTAGTGCTATATTAATCTACTGCACATATCTTTGTTCTACTACTGCATTTTCATCTACTCTGAACCTAACCTAAACCTAACCTGAATCTTGCTACTCTGAACCTAACCTGAACCTAACCTGAAGCTTGCTACACAGAATAAACTCAGGACCCTAACCTTAAGCTTGCTACTCTTAACCTTGGCATGTGCTTGACTAGTAGAGGAGCAAACTGCTGCATCCAGACTTAACTACATCTGACTGAGACCTCATACAAACACGACGGCAATGGCAACATCAAGTGATGATTAAGCACCAGATTTCTAAGTGTTGGCCTCGAAACAAAAGCTACTACTATATGTGTCCCTGTCATTTGTCCCTGCATTGTATCTCTGAAGCTACTACTGCAGAACTAGGAACCCTAACTAAGCTCAAGCCACTGCAAGCCAAACCTGCAAATCACCCCTGGAACTTGAGCTAAGCGAAAAGTCTACACGCAGAAACCCTAGAAGACGAGCCTGGACGCGAAGGCGCCGTGAGCTCGGTCTGCCCCAATGGAGAAGGAACGGTGTGGGAAGGGAGAGAGGGAGAGAGGGGAGTCTCACCTCCTCTGAGACGAGGACGACGACGAGCACGTGTGAGAGGCGGTGGCCTCCTCCTCCTCAGCCTCGAGCGGCGGCGGCCTCCTCCTCCTCGAGCGGCGACGACCTTCTCCTCCACGGACGACCTTCTCCTCGACGCCTACCGTAGCGCACTTGGCCAGGGTGTGCTACGCCTATGTGGGTTGGACTATCACATAAGAGGGCGGCCACCCCACTAGTTAACACTACCACTGTCTTATCCCACTGGTTCTGCCCACTGCTCTATTCTAAACTTGTGAGCACCCAGGTTTGAATCCTGGTGCCCCACTTTTTTATTTTTATTTTAAAAATACTTTTAAATGTTCCAAAAAATGCCCAAAAGTGGTGATATATGCCATGGAAGTTTTGTTTTGTTTTTAAAATACTTTTAAATATTCCAAAAATGCCCAAAAGTGATAGTATATGTCATAAAAGTGGTACAAATATGATTCAAAGTATAACTAAATTTCATAATAATTTGTCCATGAATATTACAATCTTTTTCGACCACGCGTTTTACAATATTTTTTGAGCTAGCATTTTACAATCTTTTTTCCCTTCTTTGTCGCGGTTGAATAATTTAGCCCGGCACTTTAATGTTTCTTCTTTCGAACGGGCTACCTTTTTTGGGTAGGGTTGTCCTTTTTCTTCTTGTGATGTATGTTGCTGCATCGTAGTCGTCGTCATCTTCAATCTTTGGAACGTCGTACTGGTCGAAGTCTTGCTCGTTGGCGACTCCATCCATTCCGATGATGTTTCTTTTTCCTCTCCTCACGACAACACGGCTAGGCTTTGTCGGGTCGGTAATGAAAAAACATTGGTCCACGTTGGTAGCCAGTACCCACGGTTCATTTTTCGCGGACACGTTTGCACCGGCGGCCTTGGATTTGGCTGCTTCGGGTATAACCATGGTTGTGAAATACCGGTCTTCTCTTTCGACGCTCTTTGCCCATCTGACACGGAACATCGGCACCTTTTCTCCATAGTAGTCGAGCTCCCAGATCTCCTCGATTCTTCCATAGAATCTTTCCTTCATGTTGTCATCGGTGTAGAATTCCGACGTTACGCCTGAGTTCTGATAATCACACTTGTTGTCCTTTTCCTCCGTGTAGAATGTGTAGCCGTTGATATCATACGCCTGATAGGTCACCAGGTTTTGCATCGGTCCCTGCGACAAGTTGAATATGATCTTTTCCGTGTCAGAAGAATGCGATCACGGGGGATTATCAAGGAGTGTCTGCCTAAACCAACGCGTGAAATCTGAGTTGTGCTCTTTGATTATTTCTCCATGCGTCCTCTGTATGCCCCGGTCACTGTACTTCTTCTCGATTAACCTTTTGTGCTTCTGTACCCAAGGATCGACCAGTTCTAAATGTTGTAGCGCGACGAGGTTTGCTCGATCAAAGTCTGCACGTCGAAAATCGAAGTCTGCATGCAGTATGCGACGACCCTCTCGGTGACTAGATCTGTCAAGCTTGCCAAGGTGCCTGTTGACGGGAAGACCGACAGGGTTCTCATGTCTAGATAATTCGTGCAGAAAGAGATGCACTCTTCGACCAGAAAGCCCTTGGCTATGCTTCCATCTAGATGGGACTTGTTGCTAACGTATCCTTTGATGTGTCCGTTCATCCTTTCGAACGCCATCATGCTGCGGAGGAACATCGGCCCGAGTTGTACGATGTCCTCCACGACATGGACCAGCAGATGCACCATAATGTCGAAGAATGCGGGTGGGAAGTAGACCTCAAGCTCACATAGTATCACCACGATCTCCTCCTGTAGCCTCCCAAGCTGATTCACGCCAATCGACTTCCTAGAGATGACGTCGAAAAACTTGCAGAGGCCAAATAACGTTTCACGGACGTGCTCGTCCATTATCCCTCTTAGTGCGATCGGAAGTACCTGCGTCATTAGAACGGCACAGTCGTGAGGCTTCATGCCACTGAACCTCTGCTTCGCCTCGTCTAGGTATCTGCTTATCTTGCCCGCGTAGCCATAAGGAAATTTGACTCCTAGAAGGCACTTGAAAAACTGTTTGATCTCATCCTGGCTTAGAGTGAAGCAAGAAGGAGGGCAGTAATATTTGTTCTTCTTGAACTTTTTACCCTTTCGACGACCTTGTGTCGTCTCCGACTCATGATCATCGTCATCTTCCTGATCATCAGGAGTAGTGTGCGTCCTCCGTGAAGCTCCTTCCGGATACCCAAGCATATCAGGTCGTGCCTTGCTTTCGGACCATCTTTCGTCCTATCTGGCATGTTGATTATGGTGGCGACCAGACTCTCGCACATGTTTTTCGTGATATGCATGATTTCGAGGCTATGAGGCGTGCGGAGAAACTTCCAGTATGGCAACTCCCAGAAAACAGACCTTGTTTTCCATACCTTCATCAGCGGCTTGTCTTGTTGCTGCCTCTTTCGCTTCTTTCCAGGCTTAGGACAATCTTTCCAGTTTTTCAGCAACTCTTCCACTTCTTCGCTGCTCCTACGCTCTAGGATTCCTCGGGTCTCGGATTTGCCATCGAACAGGTCTCCATGTTTTCTCCATGGATCATTCTTGCCGAGCCACCTCCGGTGCGCCATGAACACGGTTTTTGATGACCCTGGATCTTTCTAGTTGGAGATAGCTTGTGTTATCCATGCACCTAATGCATGCGCAGAATCCTTGGATAACCTACCCCGAGATATACCCGCAACCTGGATAGTCTTGCACCGTAGTGACCAACGCGGCTCTCATAGTGAAATAATCTTGTGCGACGGCGTCGTAAGTATTGGCTCCAGATTCCCATAACGTGGCTAGCTCCTCTTTCAACAGCCCGAGATACAGATTGATGTCGGTACCAGGTTGTTGCGGCCCTTGAATTAGCATACTCATTTGTATGTACTTCTTCTTCATGCACAACCATGGAGGGAGGTTGTACATCCATAAAAACACGGGCCAAGTGTTGTGCGTGCTGCTTTGGCTACCAAACGGATTGAGTCCATCGGTGCTCGCACCAAGCCTGATGTTCCTCGAATCTCCACCGAATTCTGGGAATTCGAGGTCCAATGCTTTCCACTAGCTAGCATCTGAAGGGTGCGTCAGCAGATCATCCTTTTCAGGGTCATCATCATCATCTCCTGGCTTCTTCCTTTCCGCATGCCATCGCATGAGCTTCGCTTCCTTAGGGTCCGTGAAATAGCACTGCAGACGAGGAGTGATAGGAAAGTACCATACCACTTTTCGATGTGCTTTCTTCCCTTTCTTGTATCGACTCACGCCGCACACCGGACATGTGGTTTTCTCCGCGTCCTCGCCCCGATAAATGATGCAATCGTTGATGCATACGTGATATCTAACGTGCGGTAGATCGAGAGACAGACGATTTTCTTGGCGTCCTCGATACTAGTTGTACATGTGTTCCCCTCCGGGAGACGATTGTGCCAGAATGCCATCATATCGTCGAAGCTTGCGTCGCTCAATTTGTGTTTTGCCTTCATCTCCATAGCCTTGAGCGTTACATTCAACCGGGTATCATCGGGCCTGCATCCTTCATACAATGGAGTAACCGCATCTTTCTCAAGTTGCGCAAGCTTGGCTTTCTCTCTAGCGGCAGCCCTGGCGTTACTCGTCTGCTTGAGAAGCAGCTCTTGCACATAAGGGTCCCGCACCCAGCCTGACGTTGTTCCATCGTCATCTGCTCCTCCGGCATCTAGATCATCATCATCCCGGTCTGCTTCCGCACCTTCACCATCTCTAGGAGACTCTTCATCTCGCCCGTTCTCGCTGTGGTGATGATCATCGTCATGTTGGCCACCTTCACCGTCTCCATCGTCTTCGTCATCGCTTATCCAACGAGTGTATCCATCCATGAAACCATGGTGGAGCAGGTGCGCCTGCATATTCCCGGAATCTGGGTTGATCACCCAGTTGAGTTTGCATCTTATGCACGGACATCTTATATCCGTCTTTTTATTTCGTATCATGTCGGCCGTCGCACATTTCAAAAATCTAGCCACAATGCCTTCGCTCATTATGCGGACCATTTTTGCCTGCACGGTGTACACGGTACAATTAGAAGTCTATTAGAACCACATAATGAATGCATGCATGCAATGGTCGATAGAAAATTTTGGCATGACCTATCCTAAAATTAGGACCTTTGCAAAATGCCAAAGTCTTGCCAAAATGGAAATGAATCAACATTTTGGCAAAACAAATGGCAACTTGTTCACATACAAACACAAGAGAGAGAGAGACCGATCCATACACACATGAACATATCATTATCCTCTCCATACACACATGCATGAGCATCATCGATACTCTCCATATACACACACATATGACCATCGATCCTCTCATACACACATCATGAGCATCGATCATCTACATACATATGAGCATATCATCCATATACACATGAACACATCCTTACATGGACAACTTACCGAGATGAGAGACCAATCGCGAGAAAGATGGAAAGGAGAGGTGCGCGCGAGACCGGAGAAGGAGATGAGAGACCGGAGACCTTCCTCTATTACTTATGTAACATCCAAGGCAAGTTCTACATGCTAAAAATGGTAAATGGGTGGACAAATTGAGGTGGGAAGGAGAAGATCCTGACTAGATCTAAGGAGGACGAAGAAGGGGAAAGTGAAGTGTGGGGTGGTGGATGGTCACACATGTGCACATAAAGTGCAGCTATCAAAAAAAATCGCCACATCTGTGGCGCACTCTGCCCTAGTGCGCCACAAGGAGTAGTAACATCTGTGGCGCACATGCCATAGTGCGCCACGGATGTGTCTAGCCGTTTCACAGCAGAGAGGGGCATGCGCTTAGGCGTAGCGTACCCCCTCCATGTGCGCCACGGTTGACACTAACAACCGTAGCGCACCTACCCTATGTGCGTTATGGATGTCTGGCGTGCGGCCAATAGGGTCCTGGCCCACACATATCTGTGGCGCACTATGGTCATGTGCGCCATGGTTGTTCTAGTTACTAGTAGGGAACTGCCCATAGGTGAGCCACGCCTGTTTTAGCCGTGGGGCACTTCAACCATGTGAGCCACGGATGTGCTGATTACCTATAGCCATTTTCCTAGTAGTGAAAGAATGAAATCTTTGGTTAAGAATTGTCCTACTCATGGACTTACTACTTGGATGATTATCCAGACTTTTTATGCAGGTTTACACTTCTCTTTAAGAAACCTATTGGATTCAGCTGCTGGAGGTACCTTTATGACCATTACCTTGGGTGCTGCAACAAAGCTCCTTGATAATATGATGGTTAATTATTCTGAATGGCACACTAAGAGAGATCCACATGGTAAGAAGGTAAATTCTGTTGAAGAAACCTCCTCTTTGAGTGATAAGATTGATGTTATCAAGGCTATGCTTGTTAATGGAAAAGCTCATATTGATTCAAATAATATTGCCTTAGCCTCTTTGGTTGCTCAACAAAAGTAAGTTGATCTGAACTTCATTAGGAATAATAATTTTGGCAACAATGCTTATGGTAATAACTATAGGCCTTATCCTCCTAATAATGGCAATACTTATCATGGTAGATCTGGAATGCCTAGTGAAGATAGTATTCTAGAAGTTAAAAGATCCATTAAAAACTTTATGCAAATGCAATATGAGCAAAACAAGATATTCACTAAAACTATGGAAGAACAATCTGCTATCTTGAAAAATATTAGTCATCAACTTGAGAATTTGAATAGAGAAATTACGAGTTTACAGTCAAAAAATTTGAGTGCTGAGAAAAAAATTTACTCTTTGTCTAAAGCACAGTCCTCTTTGATTAATAAAAATTGGAAAGTACATTTGTTGCTACTCATGCCATACAAGTTACTATTGATGAAAATGTTAGACTTTTAGCCCAACTACATGCTAAGTGGGAAAGAGAAGCTGAAATTGCTAGAAACAATAGTGTGTGCACTATCACCACCACCAATATGGATGCCACTAAACCACAAGAAGTCCATATTCCTCTTACCACAATGCCTAAACCCAATGAGTCTACTACTAGTGATGCTAAGTTTGATTTTGATCTTGATGGTTACAATACTTCTGAAGTGATTATGTTCCTACAAAAGCTTGCTAGAAGTCCTGATGCTAGTGATATGAATGTAGCTTTCACCAAACACATTACAGATGCTCTCATTAAAATTAAGGAAGAAAAGTTGAAACACAAAGCCTCTATTCCTAGGAAATTAGAAGATAGTTGGGAACCCATTATTAATATGCAAGTGAATGACTTTGATCTCAAAGCTTCATGTGACCTTGGTTCTAATGTCTCTATTATGCCTAGAAAGATTTATGAAATGCTTGATTTGCCACCTTTGGAAGATTGTTATTTGGATGTCCCACTTAATGATAATGCTAAAAATAAACTCATGGGGAGTATTAATGATGTTCTTATTATGGTTAACAATGCTTATGTCCCTATTGATTTCTATGTTTTGGATGTTGAATACAATGCTTCTTGTCCTATTACTTTGGGAAGTCCTTTTCTTAGAACTGTTTGTGCCATCATTGATATGAAAGAAGCCACCATTAAATATCAATTTCCATTAAAGAAAGGTATTGAACACTTCCCTATGAGGAGAGATAAGTTGCTTTTTGCTCCTCTTTGAAAGCAATTTTTGATGTTAATGCTTCTTCATATGAAAATACTTGATTCTTGCTTCTTGTGCCCAACTTAAAGGCGTTAAAGAAAAGTAATTATTAAGAGATAACCCAAAAGTTTTTAGTCTTGGAAGTTATTACTTTAGTAATGACCTCTCCTTATCTTTTTCGTTAGCTTTTTGTGCCAAGAATAACCTCTAATGAGAGGGTAGTAAGATTTGGGGAGTTGCTGTCTTGAAACAAATTTTTGTACTCCACCGTAAACATTCGTGTAAAATCCATCTAAGTCGGATTGAGCTGATATTTTCTGAATAAATCCTCCAGTATGTTAGCTAACTTTAGTTAGTTCAACACTTTTTGATTTGAGCAACAGAAGGTCTTCGAAAAAATCGGTTTCTACCTGTTGGTCTGTTTTGACAGATTTCTGCCATTATTTGCATTTGCTTCTTATTGATTCCTTTTTGGGTTATTTTTAGGAAATTGAGCTTTTTGAGGGAATTTCTACAGTAGCTTGTGTTTTTAGTGAAAGTTTTTCTGTTCTAAAGCTAAATCCAAAGGTCTATTATCTTTTGAATACACTAACATTGCTAATGAAGATTGTGTGAAGTTTTGTATGAAGGAAAATTTTCAGGTGTAGAGAAAGAATGATGTAATGAGATAAATAATGGACAAAAGCTCAAGCTTGGGGATGCCACCCCGTGTCACCCCAAGAAATATTCAAGAGGTACAAGCATCAAAGCTTGGGGATGCCTTGGGCATCCCCTTCTTCATCAATAAATATCTCAGGTCTTTCTAGACACTTCGTTTTTATTGTTTCATGCACAGTTGTGTTGTTCTTGGAGCGTCTTAGTTTTTGTTTGGTTTGCTTAGTTTTCTTGAATAAAATAGTCTGGACCCCCTTTCTCGTTGTGTTGTTTCAAATAAGTTCATTGGTGTTGGTGAGGAATAGAAAGTTCTTGCTTAAATAGTACAAGAGGAGCTTGCTTTGACTGTGACTTAGACTTTATCATGTCATGCTAGGTGTTGTTTTGACCTTATGCTTAGTGATTATTGTTGTAGCATGACTTGTTCCAAAAAATTGGGATTGCTTAGTGTGCCTTGAAGGAATCATGCATTGTTTTAGCATATAAAAGCATAGTATTGTGGTATTCTCCTTTGATGATTTGTTTGGGTTGACTTGGCACACACAATGTTATGACTATGAACAAGTCACCATAGCCTCTATGATTATTTAGTCCTTGACTTGTGGTACCACTTTATGCTTTGATTAGTAATGTTTTTTTCGCTCTTATGACCATTATTGCTCTCTTAGTTGGTCGCTCCTATTCTTTTTGCAAGCCTCCACTTATATGAGTAAGTTCTACTCATGCATCCAACTCCCAAGAAACCAAGTTATTCCAAAGTGTCCACTATAAATTCCTATGCATGGTGTGTTACACCATTCCAAGTATATTCTTGTTTTCATCTATCTTACAATTAAAAAGTATTTTGTTATATGAAAACTTATTGATTAAAGCTCTCACGAACTTGATGGAACACTTTATTTTTCTTGTACCTAATAAACTTGAACCATTGTGTCATCTACATTGTATATTCTTGCACTTATACGTTGGAATTAGCATAACCGTGTTGTCACGGGGAATGCTTTCAACATTGCACTTGTAGTTTGTACACAGTTGATATCATGCTCTTTTGTCTATGGATGTCGTCGTTGTTAAATGAAAGGGTTGCTTGTAAGTCCATGGAGTTATCTATGTGTGTTAGAGAAACGCCTGGGCCGCTAGCCTAAGCCATGTCTAATCATGGTGGAAACTTGCAGGATCACCATAATGACATCTATGAAGCTTTATTTTTATAAAAAAAATAGACATATTGAAAAGATTAAAGTGAGAAAAAAGCACCATATTCCCATGGGAAATAAGAAGATTGCTAAGATGCTCATTGTCTGCTTGCCTTGTCATTTTGATTATGGGATAGCTCCTGTATCATGTGCAAGGGGTACCCCGTTGGCGGTTCTCTATGATACAAACGTACTTACTATGACAAGAACTTACAGGTGACTAAAGTTGAGTAGCATGAGGAGTGGCCCTCGTATTCAAGGGATATGAGTTTGCCAACTTATACTTTGTCGAGCATATACTACATAGTTTGTTCATTTTAACCTTAATCACTTCAAGATTCTTATGATAGGGGCAATGAGGGATGAAAGCTAACAAGTACCATAATTTTTGGAAGCTCTTTTTGAAACTTGAAATCTTTGCTTCCCTTTATGAAGGGCCTTTCTTCCACTATTATAATGAGTCTTCACCTTCTATCCTTAGGCACCAATTAAGAGAGCATAGTTTCCGTTCTTAGTTTTATGTGCATTGTCGCAAAACTTATTGATTGATGCATATTGTTGATATTAATTGTTCTTGTGCTATTTGTATCTAGTCACACTTATGAACTTTGAAGGTGTCCTATGTATCTATTTGCTACTCCATGAGGGACAAGCTAGATGCCACTATGTTATGTTTTCTGTATGTGAAACAAACAAACATTTTTCAATGCATGTTATTCATGATCTTTGTTTTTGTAACCTTTCATGTTGCATGCATAGTCGTTGGCTGTGCGTGGTGCACTTTGTTGGAAACCCCAAGAGCAAGGTGTGATGAGCACAACAACATGTTTTCCCTTAGTAGAGACCGAGGTTATCGAACCAGAAGGAGGAAGGAAACGTCTGAAAGGTGTTGCAAGCAACGTGGAAACCTGCGCAACACAAACTCAAGACTTTGTCCCAACGAACAGTGAGGTTGTCAAGCTCACTGGTTTGCTGTAACAAAGGATTAACTGTATGGTGTGGAAGGTAATGGTGGTTTGCATCAAGTAAACAGTAACAGTGGAAGATGTATCAATGGTAAATATTGTACCGAGGTCCATAGTTCACTAGAGGTTCTCTCCTTAGATAAACAACATGGCATGAAGGGTAAACAAATTACAGCAGGGCAATTGATAGGAACTGAGCAATTCATAACAATGCAATACTAGTCAGAAAGATCCTATGAGATTCGATTGGGAAATACAACAAGATACATAGACCGCCATCCAACTGCATCTATGACTAAAAGTCCACCTTCAGGTTATCATCCGACCCCCCTCCAGTATTAAGTTGCAAGCAACAGACAACTGCTTTAAGCAAAGTGTGTAAGGTAAACAATCCACTTGTTCCATGAACAATAGACCGTTGTTTTCTCCCTAGTGGCAACATCACATCTACAACCGAAGAGATTTCTGTCACTTCGCTTGGAAACTAGAGGCATGAACCCACTATCGAGCATAAATAACCCCTCTTGGAGTCACTAGCAACTACTTGGCCAAGATAGCTACTAACAACGTAGAGCATGCAAGATCATAAACAACACATACATGATAGAACCATATAGACAAAACCATTAACCAAACTGACATAATAATCTCAATATCCATCGGATCCCCACAAACACAACATGCATGATTACAAATAGATTAGATCTTGATCATGAACGGAACTCTAAAGATCTATACATGAAAGCACAAGGAGGATATACAACCATCTAGCTACTGCATGGACCCGTAGTCCAAGGTGGAACTACTCACGCATCATACCGGAGAAAAAGGCCTTCGGGATGATCTCCCCTCCGAAAGGGTGCCGGGAAGAACTTCAGATCCCCCTGATCTAGGGACGATGGTGGTGGTGGCTACAAACGGTTTCGTGGAGTTTTGATCGGGTGCCCAGGTTTTCTGCATCGGGGGCTTCTTATAGGCGAGGAGGCGAGGCAGGGGGTGCCCAGGGGGCCCACACCCTCCCCAGGCGCGGGCCAGGCTTGGCCGTGCCTAGCGGGTCTGGCCGCCCTGTGGCGCCTCTCTGTCTCCCCTCTGGACTTCGTGTCGCCCACAGTAAAATATTGACTTTGGCTTTTGTCCCATCCAATTCTGAGAATATTGATTTTATGCCTTTCTAGAACCAAAAACAGAAGAAAACAGGCAACTGTCACCATGGCAACTTGTTAA
Organism: Avena atlantica; assembly: GCA_910589765.1. NCBI lineage: Eukaryota > Viridiplantae > Streptophyta > Magnoliopsida > Poales > Poaceae > Avena > Avena atlantica. The sequence continues at coordinate 526,961,067 of OU342733.1, forward strand.
TAGGTTAGTTCCAAAAAAGATATAAAAACACCTCAAAGTGTAGACAAAGCAAAGCAAAGTAGATACTAAACAAGCATGGAACATCAAAAATTATAGATACGTTTCCGACATATCAAGCATCCCCAAGCTTAACTCCTGCTCGTCCTCGAGTAGGTAAGTGATAAAAAGAATATTTTTTTAGGTGACATGCACCATCAAAACCAAGATCAAACCATTTGCAAGCATTGAAAGCTGGGATCAAAGAACTCTAAACATGTGCATGAAAGATGGAGTTCTAATTATAAGACAAAGTAACTATGCATGCAACATGAAAGGTTACAAACAAAGATCATGAATAACATGCATTGAAAAACGTTTGTTTGTTTCACATACAGAAAACATAACATAGTGGCATTCAACTTGTCCCTCATGGAGTAGCAAATAGATGCATAGGACACCTTCAAAGTTCATAAGAGTGACTAGATACAAATAGCACAAGAACAAGTAATATCAACAATATGCATCAATCAATAAGTTTTGGAACAATGCACATAAAACTAAGAATGGAAACTATGCTCTCTTAATTGGTGCCTAAGGATAGAAGGTGAAGACTCAATATAATAGTGGAATAAAGGCCCTTCATAAAGGGAAGCAGGGATTTCAAGTTTCAAAAAGATCTTCCAAAAATTATGGTACTTGTTAGCTTTCAGCCCTCATTGCCCCTATCATAAGCATCTTGAAGTGATTAAGGTTAAAGTGAACAAACTATGTAGTATATGCTCGACAAAGTATAAGTTGGCAAACTCATGTCCCTTGAATACGAGGGCCGCTCCTCATGCTACTCAACTTTAGTCACTTGTAAGTTCTTGTCATAGTAAGTACATTTGTATCATAGAGAACCGCCAACGGGGTACCCCTTGCATATGATACAGGAGCTATCCCATAATCAAAATGACAAGGCAAGCAGACAATGAGCATCTCAGCGATCTTTTTATTTACTATGTGCATAGCTTTTTATTGAGGATGCTTCACAGATAGCTCATTATGGTGATGTTGCAAGTTTCCACCATGATTAGGCATGGCTTAGGCTAGCGGCCCAGGCGTTTCTCTAACACAAAATACATAACTCTATGGACTTACAAGCTCCCTTTTTATTTCACACCGGTGACATCCATAGACAAAAGAGCATGATATCAAATGACTATAAAGTATAAGTGCAATGTTGAAAACGTTCCCCATGACAGCATGGTTCTGCTAATTCCAATGTATAAGTGCAAGCATATACAACATAGATGACACAATGGTTCAAGTTTATTAGGGGCAAATAATATAAAGTGTGCCATCAAGTTTGTGAGGGCTTTAATCACTAAGTTTTCACATAACAAAATATTTTTTAATTGGAAGATAGCGGAAAACAAGAATATACTTGGAATGGTGTAACACACCATGCATAGGAATTTATAGTGGACACTTTGGAATAACTTTGTTTTTTGGGAGTTGGAAGCATGAGTAGAGCTTACTCATACAAGTGGAGGCTAGCAAAAGACTGGGAGCAACCAACTAAGAGAGCAATAATGGCCATAATGATGCAGAGCGACAAAACATTACTAATCAAATCATAGAGTGGTACTACAATTCAAGGACTAAATGATCATAGAGCCTATGGTGACTTGTCATAGTCATAACATGGTGTGAGCATGTGCCAAGTCAACCCAAACAAAATATCAAAGGAGAATACCACAATACTATGCTTTTGCATGCTAAAATAACGCATAATTTCTTCAAGGCACACTAAGCAATTCCAATTGTTTGAAACAAGACATGCTACAGCAATAATCACTAAGCATAAGGTCAAAACAACACCTAGCATGGCATGCTAAAGTCTAAGTCACAGTTAATGCAAGCTCCTCTTGCACTTCCAAGCAAGAACTTTCTACTCCTTTCCAACACCAATTAACTTATTTGAAACAACACAGCAAGAACGGGGGTCCAAACTACTTTATTCAAGCAAACTAAGCAAAGCAAGCGAAAACTAAGACGCCCCAAGAACAACACAACTGTGCATGAAATAATAACAACGGAGTGTCTAGACATACCTGAGCTTTTTATTGATGAAGAAGGGGATGCCTTGGGCATCCCCAAGCTTTGACGCTTGTATCTCTTGGATATTTCTTGGGGTGACACCGGGGTGGCATCCCCAAGATTGAGATTTTATCCATTCTTCATCTCATTGCATCATTCTTTCTCTACACCTGAAATTTTTCCTTCATACAAAACTTCACACAATCTTCATTAGCAACATTAGTGTATTCAAAAGATAATAGACCTTTGGGCTAAGCTTTGGAATAGCAAAAAAATTCACTAAAACACAAGCTACTGTAGTAACTTCTTCAAAAATCTCAATTCCCCAAAAAAGAACTCAAAAAAGGAATCAATAAGAAGCAAATGCAAATAATGGCAGAAATCTGTCAAAACAGACCAGCAGGTAGAAACCGATTTTTTTGAAAATATTCTGTTGCTCAAATCAAAAAGTGTTGAACTAACAAATGTTAGATAACATACTGGGGGATTTATTCGTAAATGTTCAGCTCAATCCGACCTACAGAGACTCCTCACGGATTTTTATGGTGGAGGACAGAAATCTATTTCGGGACAGCAACTCCCCAAATCTTACTTCCCTCTCATTAGAGGCCATTCTTGGTACAAAAAACAAATAAAAAGGATAATGAGAGGTAATTACTGAAGTAATAACTTCCAAGACTCAAGAAAACTCTTGGGTTATCTCCCAACAAGTACTTTTATTTAACACCTTTAAGTTAGGCACAAGAAGCAAGAAATCAAGTATTTTCAAATGAGGCATTAGCTCTCTTGTTCTTTCCTTTCTTACCTTTCTTCTTATCTTTAGGGAAAATATGATTTCTTACTGGAGGAGCAAAAAGCAACTTCTCTCTCCTCATAGGGAAGTGTTCAATACCTTTCTTGAATGGAAAATGATATTTAATGGTGCCTTCTTTCATATCAATGATGGCACCAACAGTTCTAAGAAAAGGTTTTCCCAAAGTAATAGGACAAGAAGCATTATATTCAACATCCAAAACATAGAAATAAATAGGGACATAAGCATTGTTAACCATAATGAGAACATCATTAATACTCCCCATGAGTTTCTTCTTAGCATTATCATTAAGTGGAACATCCAAATAACAATCTTCCAAAGGTGGCAAATCAAGCATTTCATAAATCTTCCTAGGCATAATAGAAACACTAGAAGCAAACTCACATGAAGCTTTGAGATCAAAGTCATTCACTTGCATATTAATAATGGTTTCCCACTATCTTCTACTTCCATAGGAATAGAAGCTTTGTGTTTTAACTTCTCTTCCTTAATCTTAACAAGAACATATGCAATGTGTTTGGTGAAAGCAACATGCATATCACTAGCATCAGGACTTCTATCAAGCTTTTGCAAGAACAGAATCACTTTAGAAATATTGCAACCATCTATACCAAAATCAAACTTAGCACCACTAATAGTAGACTCATTAGGCTTAGGCATTGTAGGAGGAGGAATGGCGGATTCTTGTGGTTTAGTGGTGATGGTGCACACACTATTGTTTCTATCAATTTCAGCTTCCCTTTCCCACTTAGCATGAAGTTGGGCTAACAGTCTAACATTTTCATCAATAGTAACTTGTATGGCATGAGTAGCGGCAAAGGTACTTTCCATGGTTTCAGGTTTAGCAGCCATTTTATTAATCAAGGAAGACTGTGCTTTAGACAAAGAGGATATATTTTTCTCAGCACTCAATTTTTTTGACTGTAACTAGGAATTTCTTTATTCAGATTCTCAAGCTGATGACTAATGTTTTTCAAGATAATAGATTGTTCCTCCATAGTTTTAGTGAAAATCTTATTTTTCTCATATTGCATCTGCATAAAATTATTAGTGGATCTCTCTACTTCTAGAATCCTTTCTTCACTAGGCATTCCAGATCTACCATGATAAGCACTTCCACTAGGAGGATAAGGCCTAAAATTACCATAAGTATTGTTGCCAAAATTTTTGTTTCTAATGAAGTTCACATCAACTTGCTCTTCTTGAGCAACCAAAGAGGCCAAGGGAACATTATTTGGATCTAAAGGAGCTTTCCCATTAACAAGCATAGCCATAATAACATCTATATTATCACTCAAAGAGGATGTTTCTTCAACATAATTTACCTTCTTACCATGTGGAGATCAATCAGTGTGCCATTCAGAGTAGTTAACCATCATATTGTCAAGGAGCTTTGTTGCAGCACATAAAGTGATGCCCATAAAGGTACCTCCAGCAGCTTAATCCAACAAGTTTCTTGAAGAGAAGTTCAAACCTGCATAAAAAGTCTGGATAATCATCCAAGTAGTGAGTCCATGAGTGGGAAAATTCTTAACCAAAGATTTCATTATTTCCCAAGCTTGAGCAACATGTTCATTATCAAGTTGCTTAAATTTCATAATGTCACTTCTCATAGATATAATTTTAGCAGGAGGGTAATACTTTCCAATAAAAGCATCTTTGGACTTAGTCCAAGAATCAATACTATTTCTAGGCAAAGATAGCAACCATTCTTTAGCTTTTCCTCTCAAGGAGAAAGGAAAAAGCTTGAGCTTAATAATATCTCCATCTACATCCTTATACTTTTGCATCTCATAAAGTTCAACAAATTTATTGAGATTGGCAGCAACATCATAAGAACTAGCAATAGAAAATTGCTCTCTCATCACAAGATTCAACAAAGCAGGCTTAATTTCATAAAAGGTGGCATCGGGAGCAGGTGGAGCAACATGAGTGTTAAGGAAATCATTGTTGTTTGTTCTAGTGAAGTCACACAACTTGGTGTTCTCAGCAGAGTTCATTTTGGCAAAGGTGGGCAAGCCAAATACAACAGCAACAGCTAGAGCAGGAACTATTTTTTTTGTGTTTTTGAATAGAGAAAGCAAACAAAACTAAACTATTTTTTTTGGATTTTTTTGAATAGAGAAAGCAAACAGAACCAAACAAAAGAAACTAAGCAAACTAAAAACAAAGTAAAGAGAAAGGAAGTGGAGGACTCCCCTTGTGAAGGCGTCCTTAGCCTCCCCGGCAACGGCGCCAAAAAGTCTTGTTGGTTGTGCGTGGTGCACTGATACGCCCAATTTGCATCACCATTCTTTATCATAATTTACCTCTATTCATTGATATTTGTCTTATTACGAGGTATTACTTATGGGTTTTCATCTGTTTATGCATGTTGGATGATTCTTGGAGGATGGACTGCCGGAGTCTGGATTCTAATGGAAAAGAAGGCGTTTCGGTGCAATTTCGTGAAGATTAGAAAAATACCAGAAAAATATGGAAACATATTATTTCACCAGAAGACGAAGAAAGCCAAAAGGAGGAGCGAAGGGGGGCCGCAGGGGGCCCACACACCCTAGGAACGGGCCCACCTGAGGCCGCGCCTGGGGTTGGTTTGGCCCACCTGCCCGGCCTCCGACTCTCCCCCTTCGCCTATAACTTCCCTTCGGAACCCTAAGGCTCAGGGAGCAACCACAAATAGATTTCCGCCGCCTCTGGGGGCGGAAAACACCGAGAGAGAAAGATCCCTCTGAAGGGAATATGCCCTGAGAGGCAATAATAAAGTGTTTATTATGTGTATTCCAAGTATATGATAGATGTTTATTTTGCTTGCTATAATTGTATTAATACGGAAACGTTAATACATGTGTGTTTAATAAACAAACAGAAAGTTCCTAGTTATGCCTCTCTCATAAACTAGCTCGTTGATTAACAAGATGATCAAGGTTTCCTGATCATGGACATTGGATGTTGTTAATAACGGGATCACAACATTAGTGTAATGGTGTGATGAACATTCATCCGAAGTATAGCATTACGATCAAAGTCATTGAGTTTATATTGCTATAACAACTTACGAAGTGATACTAATCCTTAGACCATGAGATCATGTCAATCACTAACACCGGAAGAGTTTCTTGATAACATCAAACGTCACACCGTAACAGGGTGATTATAAAGATGGATTCAGAACTAATAAAGTGTTATGTTGAGGCTCATGGATCGAGAGTGGAATTTGTTCATCCCGATGACGGATAGATATACTCTGGGCCCTCTCGGTGATATCACATTGATTAACTTGCAAGCAAGTGATTTGATCACTAGAATGTTATATCACAGGAACGAGAAAAGAGTGCATGTCGGTAACGAGATCAAACTAGGTATGGAGATACCGATGATCGAATCTCTGACATGTAATATATCGTGAAACAAAGGGATTAAGATACTAGCGTAAAAGGTTCTGACGATCACATGAAAGTCATCGTTGAATGTGTGGGAGTCAGTATGGGTCTCCAGATCCCGCTTCTGATTATTGATCCGAGAGGGGTCTCGATCATGTCCGCATTATTCATGAACCGTAGGGTGACACACTTAAGAGACACCGACATCCAATTGGAGCAAATGTTTCATGCCGAAAGAATGAACAAGCGCAGGAATTTATTTCACTAGATACCGAAACAGGTTTTCGGGTGAAATTGCATAAAGTGGTTATGCATGTGAAATAGAATTCTAGCAAGGGGTTATTTGTGAATGTTTGTCATTAAAGTAATTGACAAAATTCTGAATAAAATAAAAGAGTTTTATTTAATGAGAGTTTGCATTAAATTTGGTGGAAATTTAATGGGAATTTGAGTGGACTTTTGAGTGGAGGGAATTTAAAGGAGATTTGTGAGTGGAGTGTCCACCCACATGAAGAGGGGAGGGCAAGGGGCAGCCCCCATGCGCCGGCCACCCCCTTGGGGTTCCCCCCTCCTCCTATAAAAGGATCCCCCCTCCTCACTTGTCTCTCACACCTCCTCGTCAAGGATCTCTCTCCCCCTCTAGAATTTATCCCCCATGGTCTCGAACTAGGGAGATACATGTTTGTAGGGTTTCGTAGCATGGAAAACAAAAATTTTCTACCGCATACAAACAAACAAGCCAAGATCTATCTACTAGATTGTAGCAACGAGTCGATGGAATAACTCACCCTCGAAGATTCCAAAGTGTTTAACGAGAGCGGATTCTCGTGGGTGATGTAGTCGTACTCTTCCCGATCTCAAGATCGCGTAGACGATCCTTCCGGCGCTGCGTTCCGGCAGCGCTCCCGCAGTTGGTCACACATTCGGTACTCGACGAAGACCTTCCTCTCCTTTGTTCCAGCAGGCAGCGGAGGTTGTAGCACTCTCCTCGCGATTCCGGCAGCACAACGGCGTGGTACCGGAAGTAGAGGGGAGATCCCGCAGGGCTTCGCCTTAAGCCGGAGCGAGTATGGTGGAGTATGAGAGAGCTTTAGTGGTCTAGGGTTTAGACACACCAATTAGAAGGCTCTAATCCGAAGGCTAGGGTAATTAGAAGCTCTAAACCAAAACGGCTCTAAACCGGAGGCTGTGGCTAGGGTTTAGATTTAGAGGATAGGAACTTGTGTGTCTAGAGGAGGGAGCCCTGCCCCTCCTTATATAGGTGGAGGGGCCGGCACGCCAAGGGGAGGGAGGGGAGTCCCTCCCCAACTCGGCTTTGAGGTGGGCCGCCGGTTGGAGGAGGGATTCCCTCCCCAACTCGGTTTCCCTCCTTCCTCCTCTTTCCACTTTCCAAAAACTTGCCGTTTGACTTTCAAACTAGCCGTTTGACTTTTCAATTTAGGATTTGATTAAACCCTTTATTTTGGACAGCGAATACACTTAGTACATGATGCAATCATTCCAACTTGCAATGACACACTCATGTACCCCTTCCCCTCCGGAGTGCCGGACATTCTGGAACCTTCTAGAACATTCCCGATGAAAACACCGGAAGCATTCCCGAACTCCGAAACGGGACTTTCCTTATATGAATCTTATTCTCCGGACCATTCCGGATCACCTCGTGATATCCCGGATCCCATCCGAGACTCCGAACAACATTCGGTCTCTTTCTCATAATACCATAACTACTCAAACAACGTCGAATCCTTAAGTGTGTCTCCCTACGGTTCGTGAATTATGCGGACATGATCGAGACACTTCTCCGAACAATAACCAATAGAGGAATCTGGAAATTCATATGGCTCCCACATATTTCTACGATTACTTTGCGATCGAATGAACCACTTACATACGATACCAATTTCCCTTTGTCTCACGATAGTTTACTTATCCGAGGTTATGATCGTCGGTATCTCTGCATACCTAGTTCAACCTCGTCACCGATAAGTACTCTTTTCTCGTTCCCGTGATATGTGATCCCTTGTGATCCAGTCACATGCTTGCAAGCTAATTGGATGACATTCCACCGAGAGGGCCCAGAGTATATCTATCCGTCATATGGATGGACAAATCCCACTCTTGATCCATGTGTCTCAACCAATACTTTCCGAACACTCAATGCCACCTTTATATCCATCCAGTTACGGTGTGGTGTTTGATGTCATCAAAGCATCCATCCGGTAAAGGTGATATGCATGATCTCATGGTCGAAGGAATTAGGTTACTATGTATCAGAAAGCATATAGCAATTGAACTATTGAAATGACTTGATCTTTATGCTACGCTTATCTATAGGAGTATGTCCATCATATCATTCTCCTAACGATGTGATCTTGTTGTTGATAACATCTCAATGTTCATGATAGGTAAACCACAATCATTTATCAACCAACAAGCTAGTGTTGTATAGAGGCTATACTAGGGACTTCAAATTAAGTTTACAAATCACACAAGTATCAATGTTTCCTTGTTAATACTATTATAGCATGAATGTAAACATTTATCATAAACACAAAGATATAATAATAACTTCATTTATTATTGCCTCTAGGGCATATCTCCAACAGTCTCCCACTTGCACTAGAGTCATCTAATCTAGATTACATGGTAATATACCGAACACCCATGGCAGTTTGGTGCTGGTCATGTTCTGCCCTCGGGAGAGGTTTAGTCAACGGATCCGCCACATTCAGATCTGTGTGTACTTTGCAAATCTTTATATCCCCATCTTGGATATGTTCTCGAATAGCGTGAAAACGTAGCTTGATGTGCTTCAGCTTCTTGTGTGACCTTGGTTCTTGCGCATTGGCTATGGCGCCCATGTTATCACAGTAGATAGACATTGGGTCCAGCGCACTAGGAACCACACCCAGCTCTGTAATGAACTCTTTCATCCATATCGCTTCTTGTGAAGCCTCCGAAGCAGCCATGTATTCCGATTCAGTTGAAGATCTCGCCACAATGCTTTGCTTTGCACTCCTCCAGCTAACTGCTGCACCATTCAAAATAAATACGTATCCGGATTGTGATTTAGAATCATCCGGATCGGTGTTCCAACTAGCATCGGTGTAACCATTAACAACGAGCTGTTCATCACCTCCATAAGAATGAACCATATCCTTAGTTCTTCTTAAGTACTTAAGGATGTTTTTGACCGCTGTCCAATGATCCACTCCTGGATCACTTTGATATCTGCTAGTTAAACTAACAACATATGCAATGTCGGGTCTAGTACATAGCATGGCATACATTAGAGATCCTATGGCTGAGGCATAGGGAGTCTTACTCATCCTTTCTCTATCTTCTGCCGATGTCGGACTTTGAGTTTTACTCAAGGTCGTATTGGGCAACATGGGCAAGAACCCTTTCTTGCTATCTTCCATTCCAAACCTCTTTAGAACTTTGTCCAAATATATACTCTGTGACAATGATATTAGGCATTTCGATCTATCTCTGTAAATCTTTATGCCTAATATGTAAGCTGCTTCGCCAAGATCTTTCATTGAAAAACTATTATTCAAATATTCCTTGACACTATTAAGAAGGTCTACATCATTCCCAATCAACAATATGTCATCCACATATAGTATTAAGAATGCTACAGAGCTCCCACTCACTTTCTTGTAAATACAAGCTTCTCCATAAGTTTGTATAAAACCAAAACTTTTGATTACCTTATCAAAACATTGATTCCAACTTCGGGATGCTTGCTTCAATCCATAGATGGATCGTTGAAGTTTGCATACCTTTTTAGCATCTTTAGGATCGACAAAACCTTTGGGTTGCATCATATACAACTCTTCATCAATGTCTCCATTGAGGAATGTTGTTTTGACATCCATCTGCCATATCTCATAATCATAATATGCAGCGATTGCTAACATAATCCTCACAGACTTTAGCTTCGCTACTGGTGAGAAAGTCTCATCGTAGTCAACTCCTTGAATTTGTCGAAACCCTTTTGCGACAAGTCGAGCTTTATAGACAGTAACATTACCATCCGCATCTGTTTTCTTCTTGAAAATCCATTTGTTCTCGACAGCCTTCCGGCCATCCGGTAAGTCCACCAAAGTCCATACTTGGTTTTCGTACATGGATCCAATCTCGGATTTCATGGCTTCTTGCCAATTATTGGAATCTGGGCTTTCATAACGGAATCATACCAATCTGGAGTGGTACGAGTTCTCGTTGACCTCCGAGGCTCTGTAGCAACTTCAACCGAAGTTTCATGATCACCATCATTAGCTTCCTCTCTTATTGGTGCAGTCACCACAGGAACTTCTTCCGGTGCTGCGCTACTCGCAATTTCGAGAGAAGGTTCGACAACCTCGTCGAGTTCTACTTTCCTTCCAGTCACTTCTTTCGAGAGAAATTCCTTCTCTAGAAAGGATCCATTCTTGGCAACGAAGATTTTGCCTTCGGATCTATGATAGAAGGTATACCCAATAGTTTCCTTCGGGTATCCTACGAAGACGCATTTTTCCGCTTTGGGTTCAAGCTTGTCCGGCTGTAACTTCTTTACATAGGCTTCGCATCCCCAAACTTTAAGGAACGACAATTTAGGTTTCTTCCCAAACCATAATTCATACGGTGTCGTTTCAACGGATTTAGACGGTGCCCTATTTAAAGTGAATGCGGCTGTTTCTAATGCATAACCCCAAAATGATAGCGGTAAATCTGTAAGTGACATCATAGAACGAACCATATCTAAGAGAGTTCGATTACGACGTTCGGACACACCATTACACTGTGGTGTTCCCGGCGGTGTCAATTGTGAAAGTATTCCGCATTTCTTCAAATGCTCGCCAAACTCGTAACTTAGATATTCACCTCCACGATCAGAACGTATAAATTTAATCTTCTTGTTACGTTGATTCTCTACCTCACTTTGAAACTCCTTAAACTTCTCGAAAGTTTTGGACTTATGTTTCATGAAATAGATATACCCATATCTACTCAAGTCATCCGTGAAGGTAAGAACATAACGATAACCACCGCGCGATGCTACACTCATTGGACCACATACATCGGTATGTATGATTTCTAATAAGTCTGTAGCTCGCTCCATCATACCAGAAAATGGAGTCTTAGTCATTTTTCCCATCAGACATGCTTCGCATCTTTCAAGTGATTCAAAATCAAGTGATTCAAGAAGTCCATCGGAATGGAGTTTCTTCATACGTTTAACTCCAATGTGACCAAGACGACAGTGCCACATATAGGTCGAATTATCGCTTGATTTCAAACGTTTAGCCTCAATGTTGTTGATATGTGTATTTCCACTATCGAGATTCAATAAGAATAGACCATCTATCAAAGGTGCATGTGCATAAAACATATTACTCATATAAATCGAACAACCATTATTCTCGGACTTAAACAAGTAACCGTCTCGCAATAAACAAGATCCTGATATAATGTTCATGCTCAACGCAGGCACCAAATAACAATTATTTAAGTATAAAACTAATCCCGATGGTAGATGAAGGGGTAGCGTGCCGACCGCGATCACATCAACCTTTGATCCATTTCCCAAGCGCATCGTCACCTCGTTCTTCGCTAGCTTCCGTTTATTCTGCAGCACCTGTTTCGAGTTACAAATATGAGCAACCGAACCAGTATCAAATACCCAGGCACTACTACGAGTACTAGTGAGATACACATCAATAACATGTATATCAGATATACCTTTCTTCTTGATGTTGCCGTTCTTCAAATCCGCCAAGTACTTTGGGCAATTCCGCTTCCAGTGACCTTCTCCCTTGCAGTAAAAGCACTCAGTATCAGGCTTAGGTCCAGCCTTGGTCTTCTTCGTCGGCGTGGTAACTTTCTTACCACCCTTCTTGAAGTGTCCCTTCTGCTTAGACTTGCCTTTCTTGAATTTGGTGGTCTTATTGACCAACAACACTTGGTGCTCTTTCTTGATCTCCACTTCTGCAGATTTCAACATGGCAAAGAGTTCTGGCAACGTCTTGTTCATGTTCTGCATGTTATAGTTCATCACAAAGGTCTTGTAACTTGGTGGTAGTGATTGGAGGACACGGTAAATCCCCAAAGCATTAGGAATCACTATACCCAAGCTTTGAAGTTTTTTTGCGTGCCCAGACATCTTAAGCACATGCTCACTGACGGAGCTGCCCTCTTCCATCTTGCAGTTAAAGAACTTTTCAGAAGCCTCATAGCTTTCAATTGCCGCATGAGTCTCAAAAATCAATTTGAGATCCTCGACAATATCATATGGGTCTGAATCTTCAAACCTTTTCTGAAGCTCCGATTCCAAACCATACAAGATAGCACACTGAACTATGGAGTACTGATTCTTCCGAGCGAGGTAAACATTCTTTACTTCATCGGAAGCATCAGCTGCAGGTGGGTCACCCAGCGGTGCATCCAGCACATAGGTCAAATTACCAGCTGTGAGGACAATCCTCAAATTGCGGAACCAATCCGCGAAGTTGCTTCCATTGTTTTTCAACTTTTCTTTCTCTAGGAACGCATTAAAATTGATGGTAGGGGCTGCCATTGATCTACAACATATTTGCAATAGTTTAGACTAAGTTTATGACAAATTGAGTTCAAATTAATTAATAAAGTTAATCTAGGTGAACTCCCACTCAAAACAATATCCCTCACATTGTTTTAGTGATCACATGAACCAAATCCACTACATCAACACCGATCATCACGAGAGTTGATATTGAAGGGTTTCGCGGCATAGTAAATCAAAATTTTCTACGGAGCGAACAGAGGGAAAGCCAAGATCTAATCTAGGAGATGCAAACAACGAGAGAGATTGGATTAGATCTTCATACCCTTGAAGATTCGCACAGCGGAACGTTCGTCAGAACGTGGGTGATGTAGTCGTACTCGCTTCTCCTCCTCGCGATCCGGTCCGATCTAGCACCACAAGTGGCGGTGCCTCCGTGATATGCACACGTGCAGCACCTCGACGTCTCCTCCTTCCTCGGACCAGCGAGTATGGTGGAGAGATAGATTGGATCTACAGCACGACAACGTGGTGTATATGGTGGAGAATTTCTTCTCCAGGGCTTCGCCTACAAACAGTCGGGAGGGAGAGAGGAAGGTAGCAAGGCTGCTAGGGCTTGGAGGAAGGTGTGTCGGGGGGGAGGGGGCGCACCACCCCTCTATATATAGAGGGGGGGGGGCGGCCAACCCTTGCCCCTCCTCCAAGCCTATCTCTAGTTTAAACAATTTAAACTCTCCCTTATCTAGAAATCCTATCTCTAGTTTAAACGATTTAAACTCTCCCTTATCTAGAAATTCTATCTCTAGTTTAAACGATTTAAACTCTCCCTTATCTAGAAATTCTATCCCGAGATTTAAACGAGTCAAATCTCTCTAGAATCGGCTGGGCCCTATGGGGCCTTGTGCCCCTGGCCCAATGCGGCCAGGACACTCCCTCATAGGCCCATGCCCCCTCCCGGAAGGTGGGGCCACGTTGGTCCCCTTCCGGATGGTTCTAGAAGCTTCCGGTACAATACCGATTAACCCGGAACAATTCCGAACTCCAAAAACTGCACTGCCTTATATGAATCTTATTCTCCGGACCATTCCAGAACCTCTCGTGATATCCCGGATCCCATCCGAGACTCCGAACAAAAATTCATAAACCAATTATCCAATCTATCCTAGCGTCGAGATACGTTAAGTGTGTGACCCTGCGGGTTCGAGAATATGCAGACATGATCTTCTATCAATAATCAACAGCGGGGTCTAGGCACCCATATTGACTCCCACACATTCATCGATGATCATATCGGATGAACCATGATGCCAGGATTCAATCAATCCCATATATATATTCCCTTCGTCTCGCGATATTTTACTTGCCCGAGATTCGATCGTCGGTACCGTCATACCTAGTTCAATCTCGTTCACAGCAAGTACTTTACTCGTTCCGTAATCCGATATCACTTTGTGATTAACTCCTTAACCACATGCTTGCAAGCGGTGTTGATATCGATTACCGAGTGGGCCCGAAGTATATCTCTCCGACTTGGGAGGGACAAATTCCATCTCGATACATACAACCCAACAGATACTTTCCGATCACCTGAGAGACACCTTTATGATCACCCTCTCATAGGATGACGTTTGATGACCTCAAAGCTTTCTTCCGATACCAGGGAGTTGCATTATCTCATGGTCTAAGGAATACAATATTTGACATAGGAAAAGCTTCGCAAAGACGAACACGATGACACGATCTAATTGCTCTGCTTTGTTTGGGTCTATCCACCATATCATTCTCCCAATGATATGATCTCATTATCAATTGACAACTCATGTCTATGGTTAGGAAACCTTAACCATCATTGATCAATGAGCTAGTCCATAGAGGCGTACTAGGGACACGGTGTTGTTTACAAACCACACAAGTATTAAAGTTTCCGCTTAATACAATTCTAGCATGGAATATAAACTTTATCATGAACAAGAATTATAATAATAACATCTTTATTATTGACTCTAGGGCATAATTCCAACAGTCTCCCACTTGCACTAGAGTCAATAATCTAGTTTACATCTGGCAACAATCTCACACCCATGGCACTGAGGTGTTGATCATGTTTTACACGTGGAAGAGGTTTAGTCAATGGATCTGCGACATTCAGATCCGTATGTACTTTGCTAATCTTCAGATCTCCATCTGCAATATAATCTCGGATTATATGAAACTTGCGGTTGATATGCTTGGTCTTTGGATGATATCTTGGTTCCTTAGCGAGTGCTATGGCGCCAGTGTTGTCACACAATATCTCCAGTGGGTCCAATGCACTTGGAACCACGCCAAGCTCAGTGATGAAGTTTCTGATCCAAACTCCTTCACTTGACGCTTCTGCAGCAGCCATGTATTCCGCTTCCACTGTAGATCCCGCGATCACGCTTTGCTTGCAGCTTCTCCAGCTCACAGCTCCTCCATTCAAAATATAAACGTATCCTGTCTGAGATTTGGAATCATCCTTGTCGGTGTCAAAACTAGCGTCGACGTAACCTTTTACGACAAGCTGTTCATCACCCCCATAGACTAAGAACATTTCTTTAGTCCTATTTAGGTACTTTAGGATGTTCTTCACGGCTGTCTAGTGTTCCACTCCTGGATCACTTTGATATCTGCTCGTCAAACTAAGAGCATTGGACACATCCGGTCTAGTACATAGCATGGCATACATGATGGAACCTATGGCCGAGGCATAAGGCACTTTGCTCGTAGCTTCCCTATCATTTACCGTAGCTGGACACTGAGCCTTGCTCAATATCTTACCTGACAACATAGGCACTGAACCTTTCTTTGCCTTATCCATTCTGAACCTTTTCAGAACTTTGTCTAGGTATGTACTCTGGCTTAAAGCTATCAGGCGTCTTTGTCTATCTCTATAGATTTTGATGCCCAATATATAAGCAGCTTCACCTAGGTCTTTCATTGAAAAACACTTGTTCAAATAACTCTTCACATCGTTAAGCATGTTGATGTCATTTCCGATAATCAATATGTCATCCACATACAGTACCAGAAACGTCACCGAGCTCCCACTCACTTTCTTGTAGATGCAAGCTTCGTAGCAATTTGGAACAAATCCAAAGCTCTTGATCACTTGCTCAAAACGAAGGTTCCAACTCCGAGATGCTTGCTTCAGTCCATAAATGGAACGCTGAAGTTTGCATACTTTACTAGCATCCTTAGGATCGACAAAACCCTCGGGTTGCATCATATACAACTCTTCATCAATGTTGCCATTGAGGAAAGCAGTCTTGACATCCATCTGCCATATTTCATAATCATGAAACGCAGCAATTGCTAATAAAATCCGAATGGACTTAAACATCGCTACGGGAGAGAAAGTCTCATCGTAGTCAACACCTTGAACTTGTCGAAAACCTTTTGCGACAAGCCGTGCTTTATAGACGGTAACATTACCAGCCGCGTCCTTTTTCTTCTTGAATATCCATTTGCACTCAACGGCCTTTCGGTCGCTAGGAGGATCCACCAAAGTCCATACTTGGTTTTCGCTCATGGATCCCAATTCGGATTTCATGGCTTCCAGCCATTTCTCAGAGTCTGGGCTCATCATCGCTTCCTCATAGTCCGTAGGTTCACTGTCTTCTACCAACAAGACAGTCAAGACAGGGTTGCCGTACCACTCAGGAGGGGCATGCGACCTTGTCGACCTGCGACGTTCAGTAGCAGCATCGTCCGAAGCTTCATGATCCTTGTCATTAGCTTCCTCTATTGTTGGTGCAGGCGGCACTGGAACAATTTCAGGTGCTGCGCTACTCTCCAATTCAAGAGAAGGTTCAATAACCTCGTCTAGCTCTACTTTCCTCCCACTCACTTCTTTCGAGAGAAACTCCTTCTCAAGAAAGGAACCGTTCTTTGCGACAAACACTTTGCCTTCGGTTCTGTGATAGAAGGTATACCCAATAGTTTCCTTAGGGTATCCTATGAAGACGCATTTCTCCGCTTTGGGTTCGAGCTTGTCCGGCATCAACTTCTTGACGTAAGCTTCGCATCCCCAAACTTTAAGAAACGACAACTTAGGTTTAGCACCAAACCACAGTTCATACGGTGTCGTCTCAACGGATTTAGATGGAGCCCTATTTAAAGTGAATGCAGCGGTTTCTAATGCATAACCCCAAAATGATAACGGCAAATCAGTAAGAGACATCATTGATCGGACCATATCTAATAGGGTTCGATTCCGGCGTTCAGACACACCATTGCGCTGTGGTGTTCCGGGTGGCGTGAGTTGTGAAACGATTCCACTTGCTTTAAGATGCGTGAGAAAATCATAACTCAAATATTCACCTCCACGATCGGATCGTAGAAACTTAATATTTCTGTTACGATGGTTCTCCACTTCATTCTGAAATTCTTTGAACTTTTCAAACGTTTCAGATTTATGTTTCATTAAATAGATATACCCATATCTACTTAAGTCATCGGTAAAAGTGAGGAAATAGCGATATCCACCGCGCGTCGAAAGACTCATCGGTCCGCATACATCGGTATGTATGATTTCCAACAAGTCCGTTGCTCGCTCCATCATACCGGAGAACGGGGTTTTGATCATCTTGCCCATGAGGCATGGTTCGCATGTGTCAAATGATTCAAAATCAAGAGACTCCAAAAGTCCATCAGAATGGAGTTTCTTCATGCGCTTTACTCCAATATGACCTAGACGACAGTGCCACAAATAAGTAGTATTATCACTATCTACTTTGCATCTCTTAGCCTCAATGTTATGGATGTGTGTTTCATCCCTTTCGAGATTTAGAAGAAATAAACCATTCACAAGAGGTGCATGACCATAAAAGATGTTACTCATATAAATAGAACAACCATTATTCTCCGATTTAAATGAATAACCGTCTTGCAATAAACACGATCCGGAAATGATGTTCATGCTCAACGCAGGCACATAATAACATTTATTAAGGTTTAAAACTAATCCCGAAGGTAAAACTAAGGAGAGCGGGCCTACGGCCATCACATCAACTCTTGATCCGTTGCCAACGCGCATCGTCACCTCATCCCTCGCAAGCCGCCGTCTATTCCGTAGCTCCTGTTTCGAGTTACAAATATTAGCAACTGAACCGGTATCAAATACCCAGGCACTACAACGAGGGCTAGTAAGGAAAACATCAATAACATGTATATCAAATATACCTTTGATGGTGCCAGCCTTCTTGTCCGCTAAGTACTTCGGACAGTTGCGCTTCTAGTGACCCTTGTCCTTGCAATAGAAGCACTCAGTGTCCGGCTTGGGACCAGACCTGAGCTTCTTCTCAGCAGGGGTATTGCGCTTGCCGCCGCCCTTCTTGAAGGGCTTCTTTGCTCCCTTACCTTTCTTAAAGGAGGGCTTGTTGACCATCAACACATGATTATCCTTCTTGATGTCCACTTCCGCAGCCTTCAGCTTTGCGAAGAGCTCGGTGATCGTATCAGTGGAACCAATCTGATTATGAGTCACTACAAAACTTTTGTAGCTAGGAGGGAGTGATTGCAGAACCCTGTCAATCTTGAGCTCCTCTGGAATCGTGCATTCCAGTTGCTCAAGGCGTTGAGTGTAGCCCGACATCTTTATGGCGTGCTCACTAACGGAACTCCCTTCCTCCATCTTGCAGTTAAAGAACTTCTCAGAGATCTCATATCTCTCAGAACGGGCTTGAGTCTGAAACATGGTTTTCAGCTCCTCGAGAATATCAAAGGGCCCGGGATAGGTTTCAAAACAATTTTGAAGCTCCGGTTCCATAGCAAACAACATGGTGCTCTTAATCACACCATAATCATCTTTGCGCGACTGATAGACATCTTTCTCATCAGCCGGCGCAGTTGCAGCAGGGGGGTTACCTAACGCTTTCTCAAGGACATAGTCCTTTTGTCCGCCAGACAGAATGATTCTTAGATTGCGGAACCAGTTAGTGAAGTTAGACCCATTGTTTCTAAGCTTTTCTTTCTCAGCAAAAACGTTGAAGTTGAAGTTGGACTTGGCCATTGGATCTACAGTATTTGCAAGTACAATTTAGACTATGTTCATGATAAATAGTTCAACTTAATCAAATTACTAGATGAACTCCCACTAAATTCAACATCCCTCAAGTTGTTTAGTGAACACGATCCAAATTCACCACACCTAATCCGATCATCACGAGAAGAGATGTGGTTTCAATGGTGGACAACGAAGTGTCGATCATATCATTCATATGACTCATGCTTAACCTTTCGGTTCTTGTGTTCCGAGGTCATGTCTGTACATGCTAGGCTCGTCAAGTTAGACCCAAGTATTTCCGCGTGTGCAAAAACTGGCTTGCACCCGTTGTATGTGAGCGTAGAGTCTATAGCACCCGATCATCACGTGATGCTTGGACACGGCGAACTTTCGCAACGGTGCATACTTGGGGAGAACACAGTTTTTATCTTGATCTTTAAGTGAGGAATCATCTTATAATGCTACCGTCGCGATCTAAGCATGATAAGATACATAAAAGGATAAACATCACATGCATATAACTTTATGTGACATGGTATAGCCAATCTTCGCGCAATGATCTCCATCTTGTGCGTTCCGGCATGATCTCCATCACTCCACCATGATTGCCTCCACCACGAATAGCAACTACAACTATTGCTAACTACTTAGCGATAAAGTAAAGCTATTACATGGCGTATAAGAAGTTGACTCGCAGGTCATATACAATTATAAAGACAACCATATGGCTCCTGCCGGTTGTGTACTCATCGACATGCAAGTCGTGAAACATTACAAAACATGATCATCGCATACAATATACACATCACATCTTGGGCCATACCATATCACAGAAAACACTCCCTGCAAAAACAAGTTAGACGCCTCTACTTTGTTGTTGCATGTTTTACGTGGCTTATGGGAGTACATGCTAAGAACGATTCTTACCTACGGAAAGCCACAACGGTGATATTATGGTTGCCAAACTCCGGTGTTAATCCCATGACAACTATAGTGAGAGAAACTGACATCCACCAGCCGCATGTGTGGAACAAGCCACACGTCAAGTGCGGAGCCGGTCTCGCGAACGACGTCGCGTAAGGTTGGCCTGGACCGCTTCAATCTCACTATCCCGCGTCATAAGAAGAACACAAACAAGAGGCTTGCAACAGAAAACATCAAAGCCCGCAACAACCATGTTGCGTTCTACTCGTGAAACACATCTACGCATAGATCTAGCTCTGATACCACTGAAGGGTTTCGCGGCATAGTAAATCAAAATTTTCTACGGAGCAAAGAGAGGGAAAGCCAAGATCTAATCTAGGAGATGCAAACAACGAGAGAGATTGGATTAGATCTTCATACCCTTGAAGATTCGCAGAGCGGAACGTTCGTCGGAACGTGGGTGATGTAGTCGTACTCGCTTCTCCTCCTCGCGATCCGATCCGATCTAGCACCACAAGTGGCGGTGCCTCCGTGAGATGCACACGTGCAGCACCTCGACGTCTCCTCCTTCCTCGGACCAGCGAGTATGGTGGAGAGATAGATTGGATCTACAGCACGACGGCGTGGTGTATATGGTGGAGAATTTCTGCTGCAGGGCTTCACCTACAAACAGTCGGGAGGGAGAGAGGAAGGTAGCAAGGCTGCTAGGGCTTGGAGGAAGGTGTGTCGGGGGGGAGGGGGCGCACCACCCTCTATATATAGAGGGGGGGGGGGGGCGGCCAGCCCTTGCCCCTCCTCCAAGCCTATCTCTAGTTTAAACAATTTAAACTCTCCCTTATCTAGAAATCCTATCTCTAGTTTAAACGATTTAAACTCTCCCTTATCTAGAAATTCTATCTCTAGTTTAAACGATTTAAACTCTCCCTTATCTAGAAATTCTATCCCGAGATTTAAACGAGTCAAATCTCTCTAGAATCGGCTGGGCCCTATGGGGCCTTGTGCCCCTGGCCCAATGCGGCCAGGACACTCCCTCATAGGCCCATGCCCCCTCCCGGAAGGTGGGGCCACGTTGGTCCCCTTCCGGAAGGTTCTAGAAGCTTCCGGTACAATACCGATTAACCCGGAACAATTCCGAACTCCAAAAACTGCACTGCCTTATATGAATCTTATTCTCCGGACCATTCCGGAACCTCTCGTGATATCCCGGATCCCATCCGAGACTCCGAACAAAAATTTATAAACCAATTATCCAATCTATCCTAGCGTCGAGATACGTTAAGTGTGTGACCCTGCGGGTTCGAGAATATGCAGACATGATCTTCTATCAATAATCAACAGCGGGGTATGGGCACCCATATTGACTCCCACACATTCATCGATGATCATATCGGATGAACCACGATGCCAGGATTCAATCAATCCCATATATATATTCCCTTCGTCTTGCGATATTTTACTTGCCCGAGATATGATCGTCGGTACCGTCATACCTAGTTCAATCTCGTTCACAGCAAGTACTTTACTCGTTCCGTAATCCGATATCACTTTGTGATTAACTCCTTAACCACATGCTTGCAAGCGGTGTTGATATCGATTACCGAGTGGGCCCGAAGTATATCTCTCCGACTTGGGAGGGACAAATTCCATCTCGATACATACAACCCAACAGATACTTTCCGATCACCTGAGAGACACCTTTATGATCACCCTCTCATAGGATGACGTTTGATGACCTCAAAGCTTTCTTCCGATACCAGGGAGTTGCATTATCTCATGGTCTAAGGAATACAATATTTGACATAGGAAAAGCTTCGCAAAGACGAACATGATGACACGATCTAATTGCTCTGCTTTGTTTGGGTCTATCCACCATATCATTCTCCCAATGATATGATCTCATTATCAATTGACAACTCATGTCTATGGTTAGGAAACCTTAACCATCATTGATCAATGAGCTAGTCCATAGAGGCGTACTAGGGACACGGTGTTGTTTACAAACCACACAAGTATTAAAGTTTCCGCTTAATACAATTCTAGCATGGAATATAAACTTTATCATGAACAAGAATTATAATAATAACATCTTTATTATTGCCTCTAGGGCATAATTCCAACAGATATAGTTTCAACGGCGAACAATCGACATGTTCATCATATCTACTATATGATTCATGCTTTACCTTTCGGTGATCCATGTTCCGAGACCATGTCTGTACATGCTAGGCTCGTCAAGATCAAACCTTAGTTTCCGCATGAGCAAATCTGGCTTGCTCACGTTGTATACACTTGCGGAATCTAACACACCCGATCATCACGTGGTGCTTCGAAACAACAAGCTTTAGCAACGGTGCTAACTAAGGGTGAACACTTTATGACTTGAAATTCATGTGCATGAGGAATCATCTTATAATGCTACCGTCGTCTACTAAGCAATACAAGATGCATAAAGGATTAACATCACATGCAATTCATAATATGTGATATGATATGGCCTTTCTTCTTTGTGCTTCCGATCTCCATCTTCTAGCACGAACATGATCTTCATCATCACCGGCATTGCATCAAGGTCAATGACGCCTCTCCATGGTTGTCGTCCACCGGCTTCAACTATTACAACTACTTTTAATAGACACGCGGGTCTTAACATAAATTAAAGACAACCATATGGCTCCTGCCGGTTGCCAACTTACAATAAGGAACATTGCATACATCAAATATAATCACAATCATGGCCATATCACATCACTGCACACCCCTGCAAAACAAAGTTAGACGCCTCTACTTTCTTTGCATGTTTTACGTGGTTTGGGGCTTTCAATAAGTGTTGTTCTAACTTACGAACATGAACCACAACATTGATACTAGTATTGTTAATCACCCATTGTAAATTGGATCTTAACTATGCTAGGAGAAACAGGCACCCGCAAAGCCACTTATGCAATACAAGTTGCATGTCAAGCGTGGAGCAAGTCTCATGAACGATGTCATGTAAGGTTAGCCCGGGCCGCTTCATCCCAACATACCGCAAGATGCAAAGTACACAAGAAGCAATCGACAATAAAAGCATCAACGCCCACAATGACCATTGTGTTCTACTCGTGCAACAGATCTACACATAGACACGGCTCTGATACCACTGTAGGGTTTCGTAGCATGGAAAACAAAAATTTTCTACCGAATACAAACAAACAAGCCAAGATCTATCTACTAGATTGTAGCAACGAGTCGATGTAATAACTCACCCTCGAAGATTCCAAAGTGTTTAACGAGAGTGGATTCTCGTGGGTGATGTAGTCGTACTCTTCCCGATCTCAAGATCGCGTAGACGATCCTTCCGGCGCTGCGTTCCGGCAGCGCTCCCGCAGTCGGTCACACATTCGGTACTCGACGAAGACCTTCCTCTCCCTTGTTCCAGCAGGCAGCGGAGGTTTTAGCACTCTCCTCGTGATTCCGGCAGCACAACGGCGTGGTACCGGAAGTAGAGGGGAGATCCCGCAGGGCTTCGCCTTAAGCCGGAGCAAGTATGGTGGAGTATGAGAGAGCTTTAGTGGTCTAGGGTTTAGACACACCAATTAGAAGGCTCTAATCCGAAGGCTAGGGCAATTAGAAGCTCTAAACCAAAACGGCTCTAAACCGGAGGCTGTGGCTAGGGTTTAGATTTAGAGGATAGGAACTTGTGTGTCTAGAGGAGGGAGCCCTGCCCCTCCTTATATAGGTGGAGGGGACGGCGCGCCAAGGGGAGGGAGGGGAGTCCCTCCCCAACTCGGCTTGGAGGTGGGCCGCCGGTTGGAGGAGGGATTCCCTCCCCAACTCGGTTTCCCTCCTTCCTCCTCTTTCCACTTTCCAAAAACTTGTCGTTTGACTTTCAAACTAGCCGTTTGACTTTTCAATTTAGGATTTGATTAAACCCTTTATTTTGTACAGCGAATATACTTAGTACATGATGCAATCATTCCAAATTGCAATGACACACTCATGTACCCCTTCCCCTCCGGAGTGCCGGACATTCCGGAACCTTCTAGAACATTCCCGATGAAAACACCGGAATCATTCCCGAACTCCGAAACGGGACTTTCCTTATATGAATCTTATTCTCCGGACCATTCCGGATCACCTCGTGATATCCCGGATCCCATCCGAGACTCCGAACAACATTCAGTCTCTTTCTCATAATACCATAACTACTCAAACAACGTCGAATCCTTAAGTGTGTCTCCCTACGGTTCGTGAATTATGCGGACATGATCGAGACACTTCTCCGAACAATAACCAATAGAGGAATCTGGAAATTCATATGGCTCCCACATATTTCTACGATTACTTTGCGATCGAATGAACCACTTACATACGGTACCAATTTCCCTTTGTCTCACGATAGTTTACTTATCCGAGGTTATGATCGTCGGTATCTCTGCATACCTAGTTCAACCTCGTTACTGATAAGTACTCTTTTCTCGTTCCCGTGATATGTGATCCCTTGTGAGCCAGTCACATGCTTGCAAGCTAATTGGATGACATTCCACCGAGAGGGCCCAGAGTATATCTATCCGTCATATGGATGGACAAATACCACTCTTGATCCATGTGTCTCAACCAATACTTTACGAACACTCAATGCCACCTTTATAGCCACCCAGTTACGGTGTGGTGTTTGATGTCATCAAAGCATCCATCCGGTAAAGGTGATATGCATGATCTCATGGTCGGAGGAATTAGGTTACTATGTATCAGAAAGCATATAGCAATTGAACTATTGAAATGACTTGATCTTTATGCTACGCTTATCTATAGGAGTATGTCCATCATATCATTCTCCTAACGATATGATCTTGTTGTTGATAACATCTCAATGTTCATGATAGGGAAACCACAATCATTTATCAACCAACAAGCTAGTGTTGTATAGAGGCTATACTAGGGACTTCAAATTAAGTTTACAAATCACACAAGTATCAATGTTTCCTTGTTAATACTATTATAGCATGAATGTAAACATTTATCATAAACACAAAGATATAATAATAACTTCATTTATTATTGCCTCTAGGGCATATCTCCAACAATGTTCCCGGTGGCTATTCGGCAAGAAAGAGTTGTGCTTCCGCTGCATCGCTGGAGCGAGGAGGCGGAGGTTGCTCGGTGCCTCGAACGTGTGTGCGAGCACGGATGCGCTGCTGATTTGCTGCGCTAGGACTTCCTCTCGATCTTGAGATCGGCAAGAGATCGTCTACATCAACCACGAGTTGAACTCTTTAAGCTTTGTCGGTCTTCAAGGGTATGTTCTGTACGGATATACATCCGCCCGTTGTTTGTATCTAGTAGATAGATCTTGGTATATAGTTCACATCGTAGGAAATTTTTTGTTTTCTATGCTGCGAACCCTACAGTGGTATCAGAGCCGGATCTATGCGTAGATACTTTACACGGGTAGTACACATATGAGTATGTGGGCGATGATGATCATGTTGTTTCTCCTTTGTTGTAATTTTGGATATTGGTGGCATAGTGGGATGAAGCGGCCCGGACAAACTTTACATGTCCTCGCACATGAGACCTGTTCCACGCTTGACATGCAACTAGTTTGCATAAGTGGCTAGCGGGTGTCTGTCTCTCCTACTATATTCAATATCTATTTTGCAAGCGAGTTGTCAACAATTTGATTATCCTCGTTGTGGTTCATGTTCGTAGGTAAGAACGGTTCTATCTCGAAAGCCCTAAGCCACGTAAAACTTGCAATGGATAAATTAGAGGCGTCTAGTTTATATTGTTGTTGGGCTAGTGTTATGATATGGTAGTGTTGTAAGTAGGAGTATGAGATGATACTCTTACAACACACATAGCGTGTAAAATCCATAGACCTTGGATTTACACATATAGGTATGATAGTGATCATACCACGATGCACATGATAGAGATCATCTGCGGGAACCATATAATTTCACTAATAAACATATGATGTTTGATAGCATCTTATATTGCTTGTTTAGCGCTGTGTTAGCATAATAAGATGATCCCTCATTTAAATATCAAGATAAGAATGTGTTCTTCCTTTAGTATGCACCGATTATGTTTTCGTCGCTCCAAGACATCACGTGATGATCGGGTGTTCTTGGATCCACGACCATATTTCGGGTGTAAAACAGTTACACACGCGAATTCTAAGGTTCTAACTTGGCGAGCCTAGCATGTACAGACATGGCCTCGGAACACGGACCGAAAGGTTAAGCATGAGTCATATAGTTGATATTATGCCCATTTGATGCTCGCCTTTGAAGCTATACCGACTCACGTGATGATCGGACTTGGTGTAGTGGATTTGGTTCATGTAATCACCAAAAAGGCACGAGGGATGTCGTTTTTGAGTGGGAGTTCATTCGTAATATAGATTAGTTGAACTCAATCTATCATACACTTAGTCTAAACTTTACAAATTCTGTTGTAGATGGCACCACCTGCTTTTAATTTCAATGTGTTCATGGAGAAAGAGAAACTAGCAACGAACGGTAGCAACTTTACCGAATGGGCCATGAATTTGAGGATTCTCCTCTCTGCTGCACAAAAGCAATATGTGCTAGAAGCGCCGTTAGGCCCCCCACCTTTAGATGATGCCCCTGACGAGGAGAAGAATGTCTATCAGACTCGTCAGGAGGACCACAACTTAGTTCATTGCGACATATTGTATGGGCTAGAGCCGGAACTTCGAAAGCATTTCGAAAACGGCAATGCATTTGATACAATGGGTGAGTTGAAAATGATTTTCGACACACATGCTGCTGTAGAGAGCTACAACGCTTCAGAAAAGTTCTTTAGCTGCATGATGGAAGAGCACAGCTCCGTTAGTGAGCATGTACTCAAGATGTCGGGTTACGCCGATAAGCTTGTGTCCTTGGGAATATCGATTCCCATTGACTTAGGCATCCATCGTGTTCTGCAGTCTCTGCCACCTAGCTATAAGAGCTTCGTGATGAACTATAATATGCAAGGCATGAAGAAGTCTCTCCCCGAGCTTCTGTCAATGCTTAAAACTGCAGAAGTGGAGATAAAAAAGGAACATCAAGTGTTGATGATCAATAGGAACACTGGTTTCAAGAAAGACAAGAAGGGAAAACAGAAGGGAAGTAAGGGCGGCAAGCCTGTTGCCGCGCCTGAAAAGAAACCCCGAGTTGGACCTAAGTCTGATTCCGAGTGCTACTATTGTAAGGGGACTGGCCACTGGAAGCGCAACTGCCCCAAGTATCTGGCAGACAAGAAGGCCGGCAAGGCAAACAAAGGTATATATGATATACATGTTATTGATGTGTACTTGACTAGTGCTCGCAGTAGCACCTGGGCATTTGATACCGGTTCAGTTGCTAATATTTGTAACTCGAATCAGGGGCTGCGGAACAAGCGACCGCTAGCAAGGGGTGAGGTCAAGATGCGTGTCGGCAATGGATCAAGCGTTGATGTGATCGCCGTCGGAACGCTGCCTCTCCACTTGCCGTCGGGATTAGTTATAAACTTGAATAAATGTTATCTGGTGCCTGCACTGAGCATGAACATTGTATCTGGATCGTGTTTGATGCGAAGTGGTTATTCATTTAAATCCGAGAACAATGGTTGTTCCATTTATATGAATGAAATCTTTTATGGTCATGCACCGATGATGAATGGTTTATTTCTATTAGATCTCGATGATAATGTTACACATATTCATAATGTTGATGCTAAAAGGATTAAAATTAATGATGATATATCCGCATATATGTGGCACTGCCGTCTAGGTCATATTGGCGTTAAACGCATGAAGAAGCGCCATTCGGATGGACTTTTGGAATCACTTGATTATGAATCATTTGATACATGTGAGCCATGCCTTATGGGCAATATGACTAAAATGCCGTTTTCCGGTTCAATGGAACGGGCGACAGATTTATTGGAAATCATACATTCTGATGTATGTGGTCCAATGAGTGTGTCGGCGCGAGGTGGATATCGTTATTTTGTTACTTTCACGGATTATTTGAGTAGATACGGTTATATCTACTTGATGAAACACAAGTCTGAAACCTTTGAAAAGTTCAAGGAATTTCAGAATGAAGTGGAAAATCATCGTAATAGAAAGATCAAATTTCTACGGTCCGACCGTGGAGGTGAGTATCTAAGTTACGAGTTTAGCACTCACATGAAAGAGTGTGGAATTGTTTCACAACTCACACCTGCCGGAACACCACAGCAAAATGGTGTGTCGGAACGTCGTAATCATACTTTATTAGATATGTTTCGATCTATGATGTCTCTGGCGGACTTGCCGTTGTCATTTTGGGGTTATGCACTAGAAACTGCTGCATTCACTTTAAATCGGGCACCATCTAAATCCGTTGAACAGACACCGTATGAATTGTGGTTTGGAAACAAACCTAAGCTGTCATTTCTTAAAGTTTGGGGTTGCGATGTTTATGTGAAGAAACTTCAACCGGATAAACTCGAACCCAAAGCGGAAAAATGCGTCTTCATAGGATACCCTAAAGAAACTATTGGGTATTCCTTCTATCACAGATCTGAGGGCAAGGTTTTTGTTGCCAAGAATGGATCCTTTCTAGAGAAAGAGTTTCTCGCGAAAGGTGTGAGTAGTCGGAAGGTAGAACTCGAAGAGGTTGTGGAACCTTCTCTTCAAAGTATGGCGAGTAGCGCAGCGCCGGAAGTTGTTCCGGAGTTGGATCCACCTGTTGAAGAGGGAACTAATGATAATGATCATGAAACTCCGAAAGAGAGTACTACCGAACCTCGCAGGTCAAACAGGACGCGTGCAGCTCCCGAGCTGTACGGAAATCCTGTCATGAATTTCATGGTTGATGAAAATGATGACCCTGCGACGTATGAAGAAGCGATGATGAGCCTGGATTCCAACAAATGGTTTGAAGCCATGAAATCCAAGATGGAATCCATGTATGAAAATCAAGTTTGGAACTTGGTGGAATTACCTCACGACCGAAAAGCCGTGGAGAACAAATGGATTTTCAAAAGGAAAACTGATGCTGATGGTAATGTGACCATCTATAAAGCTCGACTTGTCGCAAAGGGGTTTCGACAAATTCAAGGAGTTGACTACGATGAGACTTTCTCTCCCGTAGCGATGCTAAAGTCAGTTAGGATTATGTTAGCAATTGCTGCATATTTCGGTTATGAGATATGGCAGATGGATGTCAAAACCGCGTTTCTCAATGGTAATATTGAAGAAGAGTTGTATATGATACAACCAAAGGGTTTTGTCGATCTAAGGATGCTAACAAGGTGTGCAAGCTTCAGCGATCCATCTATGGATTGAAGCAAGCATCACGAAGTTGGAATCTCCGCTTTGATGAGGTGATCAAAGAGTTTGGATTTGTCCAAACTTATGGAGAAGCTTGTATTTACAAGAAAGTGAGTGGGAGCAATGTGGCATTTCTGATATTATATGTGGATGACATATTATTGATCGGAAATGATATAGATCTTTTAAACAGTGTTAAAAGTTATCTAAACAGCAAATTTTCAATGAAGGACCTAGGTGAAGCGTCATACATATTAGGCATAAAGATCTATAGAGATAGATCTAGGCGCCTAATAGGGCTATCGCAAAGTACATACCTTGATAAGATTTTAAAGAAGTTTAAAATGGACGGAAGTAAGAAGGCGTTCTTACCTATGTTGCAAGGCAAGACCTTGAGTAAGACTCAAAGTCCGGCTTCGGCGGAAGAAAGAGAGATAATGGACAAAGTCCCCTATGCTTCAGCTATAGGCTCTATAATGTACGCCATGCTATGTACAAGACCGGATGTGGCACATGCTATTAGTTTGACTAGTAGGTACCAATCGAATCCAGGTTCGGAACACTGGATAGCGGTCAAGAATATCCTTAAGTACTTACGAAGAACTAAGGATATGTTTCTTGTATACGGAGGTGAAGAAGAGCTCGTCGCTAAGTGTTATGTCGACGCTAGCTTTAACACCGATCCGGATGACTCTAAGTCTCAATCCGGATACGTATTTCTCATGAATGGCGGAGCGGTTAGTTGGAGGAGCTCCAAACAACCTGTGGTAGCGGGATCAACAACGGAGGCCGAATATGTTGCTGCTTCAGAAGCGGCTCAGGAAGCAGTTTGGATGAAGGAGTTCATATCCGAACTAGGAGTGGTGGCAAACGCGTTGGACCCAATGGTGATCTATTGTGACAACAATGGTGCCATTGCCAATGCCAAAGAGCCAAGGTCTCACAAGCATTCCAAGCATATTAAGCGCCGGTTTCACTCCATCCGCGAGCATGTCAAGGATGGAGATATAAAGATTTGTAAAGTACATACGGATCTCAATGTAGCAGATCCGTTGACTAAAACTCTCCCTAGAGCAAAACATGATCAACACCAGAACTCAATGGGTGTTAGATTTATCACTATGTAACTAGATTATTGTCTCTAGTGCAAGTGGGAGACTGAAGGGAATATGCCCTGAGAGGCAATAATAAAGTGTTTATTATGTGTATTCCAAGTATATGATAGATGTCTATTTTGCATGCTATAATTGTATTAATACGGAAACGTTAATACATGTGTGTTTAATAAACAAACAGAAAGTTCCTAGTTATGCCTCTCTCATAAACTAGCTCGTTGATTAACAAGATGATCAAGGTTTCCTGATCATGGACATTGGATGTTGTTAATAACGGGATCACAACATTAGTGTAATGGTGTGATGAACATTCATCCGAAGTATAGCATTACGATCAAAGTCATTGAGTTTATATTGCTATAACAACTTACGAAGTGATCCTAATCCTTAGACCATGAGATCATGTTAATCACTAACACCGGAAGAGTTTCTTGATAACATCAAACGTCACACCGTAACAGGGTGATTATAAAGATGGATTCAGAACTAATAAAGTGTTATGTTGAGGCTCATGGATCGAGAGTGGAATTTGTTCATCCCGATGACGGATAGATATACTCTGGGCCCTCTCGGTGATATCACATTGATTAGCTTGCAAGCAAGTGATTTGATCACTAGAATGTTATATCATAGGAACGAGAAAAGAGTGCATGTCGGTAACGAGATCAAACTAGGTATGGAGATACCGATGATCGAATCTCGGACATGTAATATATCGTGAAACAAAGGGATTAATATACTAGCGTAAAAGGTTCCGACGATCACATGAAAGTCATCGTTGAATGTGTGGGAGTCAGTATGGGTCTCCAGATCCCGCTTCTGATTATTGATCCGAGAGGGGTCTCGATCATGTCCGCATTATTCACGAACCGTAGGGTGACACACTTAAGAGACACCGACATCCAATTGGAGCAAATGTTTCATGCCGAAAGAATGAACAAGCGCAGGAATTTATTTCACTAGATACCGAAACAAGTTTTCGGGTGAAATTGCATAAAGTGGTTATGCATGTGAAATAGAATTCTAGCAAGGGGTTATTTGTGAATGTTTGTCATTAAAGTAATTGACAAAATTCTGAATAAAATAAAAGAGTTTTATTTAATGAGAGTTTGCATTAAATTTGGTGGAAATTTAATGGGAATTTGAGTGGACTTTTGAGTGGAGGGAATTTAAAGGAGATTTGTGAGTGGAGTGTCCACCCACATGAAGAGGGGAGGGCAAGGGAGCAGCCCCCATGCGCCGGCCACCCCCTTGGGGTTCCCCCCTCCTCCTATAAAAGGATCCCCCCTCCTCACTTGTCTCTCACACCTCCTCGTCAAGGATCTCTCTCCCCCTCTAGAATTTATCCCCCATGGTCTCGAACTAGCGAGATACATGTTCCCGGTGGTATTCGGCAAGAAAGAGTTGTGCTTCCGCTGCATCGCTGGAGCGAGGAGGCGGAGGTTGCTCGGTGCCTCGAACGTGTGTGCGAGCACGGATGCGCTGCTGATTTGCGGCGCTAGGACTTCCTCTTGATATTGAGATCGGCAAGAGATCGTCTACATCAACCACGAGTTGAACTCGTTAAGCTTTGTCGGTCTTCAAGGGTATGTTCTCTACGGATATACATCCGCCCGTTGTTTGTATCTAGTAGATAGATCTTGGTATATAGTTCACATCGTAGGAAAATTTTTGTTTTCTATGCTGCGAACCCTACACTCTCCTGCCGGGGGAATTCCTTCCCGGAGAGGGGAGACCGTCGCCATCAACACCATCATCAAGCTAGGCTTCATCGGGATCATAATCATCATCATACACACCATCATCTCCACCAGCACCATCATCACCACTCCGTCCCGTTGTAACAATTGTGTTGGATATTGCTTAGTTCATTAGGGGGAACTTTCCCGGTTTTGATTAGTATTGTAGTTGATGCTTGTAAGTGGAACCATTGGATTATTATTTATGTTCAGATTGTTATCCATTATCATATCATCTTTGATCTTGATCCATATGATGTCTTGTGAGTAGTTCGTTTAGTTCTTGAGGACATGGGAGAAGTCATGTTGTTAGTAGTAAATCTGTGATGAGTTATTATTTAATGGTTTAGTATTTAAGTTGTGGTGCTATTCTTATAGTGGTGTCATGTGAACGTCGACTACATGATACTTCACCATTTATGGGCCTAGGGGAATGCATTGTGTATTTGGCTACTAATCATGGGGTTGCCGAAGTGACAGAAACCTGAACCCCCGTTAGGACACCTTTGCACAAGGGAGCGTAGGATCTCAGAGTTTAAGGCTGTGGTTAGATTTATATCTTAATTACTTTACTATAGTTACGGATGTTTGTAGGGGGTTTAATCACAAGTATGTATTAGTCCTAGGAAGGGCGGTATGTTAGCACAGGTTCACCCACACAACACTTACAAACACCAGAGAAGAGTACTCAGCTATTTGAAGGGAAAGCACTTGATAGAATTCCCATGTGTCCTCGAGAACGTTTGGTCCTTATAAGTATTTCCATCGGCTTGTCCTTTTCTAAGAAAGGATTGGGCCACTTGCTCCGTTTGTTCGTTACTTCTGTTACTTGCTCTTTGTTTTGTTGCCTTGTCAGAAAACCACTAAAAATCCATTTTCTAAGTATTCACAGGGATTTCCTGCTCCATACCACTGTTCAGCACCTTTTGCTCCTCGTTGGGATCGACACTCCTATTTATCGAAAGTACTAAGATACACCCCCTATACTTGTGGGTCATTTTCTGGCGCCGTTGCCGGGGAGTGAAGCGTTATTGAAGAGTGGAACTGGTAAGGGAAATTTCGACTATGAGTATTTCCTTTTGTTACTGTTTGTTGCTTTGTTTCCAATATGGATAACCCACTTGGTTTTTTGTTTGGGAGAACTACTACCACTGAAAGGGTAGTAGATGAACCACCACCTGTTGAGATAGATCCTTTTAAGATACCTACAAGTATTGTTAATCGTGTTATGGATAATTATTATTTTGGGGATGGAACTGTCCATCCCGGTGATCACTTGCTTTTTATCCATGA
Source organism: Avena atlantica (assembly GCA_910589765.1). Classification (NCBI taxonomy): domain Eukaryota; kingdom Viridiplantae; phylum Streptophyta; class Magnoliopsida; order Poales; family Poaceae; genus Avena; species Avena atlantica. Next base: position 526,994,242 of record OU342733.1, read on the forward strand.
ATTATGCGGGTTGTTTAAGTGTGCAGGTATCACAACTGAACAAGTGAAGAAGAAGTTACTCTCCATATCCTTGAAAGGGAGAGCTGATGCATGGCATAAGCTGCTGAAGAATGGACAATCCATGGAATGGGAGGAGATGGCATCCCTCTTTTACTCTAAATTTTATCCTCCCAGTGAAATCCATAAGGATAGAAGTCTTACATATAACTTTTGGCCTCTTGATGGAGAGGCCTCTTGATGGAGAGAGTAAAACTCAAGCTTGGGGGATATTGAAGTTACTAATGCTTAAATGTCCTATTCATGAACTCCCTAACAATATTATTCTCAATAATTTTTATTCTAGGCTTTCTCTTCATGATAAAGATTTACTAGATGCTTCTTGTGCTGGATCATTCACACGTATGAAAAAGAAGCTAAATGGGATCTCTTAGACTGTATTCAAGATAACACTGAAGCTTAGGAGAATTATAAAGGAAGAAAGTCAGGTATAAACTATGATTATGAATGCATAAAATCTTTTATGGGAACTGATAGATTCCGTGATATTAGCAATGAGTTTGGTATCGATTCCCAAAGTATTGCCAGCTATTTTAAGGCCTTTGCCTCCTACATTGAAATTCCCAAGAAGAAGTGGAATAAGTACCATGCTCCTTATAAAGATGTTGTTAGTCATGCTCCTGTTAGAAGTACCCAAGTTTGTACTACTGATCATATTGTGCCTGAACCTCATGGTGAGAAAATGCCTTTCCCGGCCAAGGTAAAGGAGTATTCTATGATTATTAGTGCGTATAGCAAAGGTACAATAAAAAATGTGGAGCCTGGTAAGCATTTGAGTGAAGAACCTCTGGTAGCTATTGTGAAAGACACTGTCACTAGAAATATAGAGGATGAGCATATTATCTTCTATGAAGACGCTTCTAATATTATTTCTCATCCTAGTAAGGCTAGAAAAGCTAGTGTTCCTGTGCTTTCTGTTAAAATTGGTGATCATTGCTACTATGGTTTATGTGATACTGGTGCTAGTTCTAGTGCTATTCCTTACGAGCTTTATAGGGAAATTATGCATGAGATTGGTCCTTGTGATCTTGAGGACATTGATGTGGTTATTCACCTTGCTAACAAGGAAACCATTTGCCCCATTGGCATTGTAAGAGATGTGGAGGTTCTCTATGGTAATATTAAATATCATGCTGATTTTCTAGTGCTCAATTCAGCAGCTAGCAAAATTTGTCCTATCATTTTTGGTAGACCTTTCTTGAACACTTGTGGAGCTATTATTGATTGTAAGAAGGAAAAAGTTCTAACTAAGTTTGATGGAGATTCTTATGAGTTTAACTTTTCCAAATTTGCTAAAGCTCCTTGTGAAAATAGCTTGCCTAATAAAGATTTCAGGATGGAACAACTTGCTTCTATTGATCTAGCCTATGACCTTGGACCTCTTTTTGATGACTGTAAGTATGCTTATTCTGATGATAAAGTTGTTTCCAATGACAGTTATATTGTCAAATTTATTCGAAGTGCTACTGAAAGTTATTCTGAGAGAGGGAAACATGGTTTTATGCATCTCAATGATGTTAAGTTTCCCCGTTTTATGTTGAAAGCTTTAAAGTTGCATCTGTTTTGTCTTCCTATGCTTATGGCCTTTTGTTTCAACAATTCGTCTTCTCATGATACCCCCATGCATAGGAAGTGGGTTAGACTCAAGTGTGTTGGTTATTTGCTTCTTGATGATCTCTTTCATTTCAAATATATAAATCCTATGTGAGCATCTTTGGAAATTTCAAGCCTAACTTAAAGGCATTAAAGAAAAGTACTTGTTGGGAGATAACCCAAGAGTTTTTGTCGAGTCTTGGAAGTTATTACCTCTGTAATAACCGCTCCTTATCCTTTTTGTTTTGGTTTTTGTGCCAAGTTCAACTACTTTTGTGAAGTAGAGGAGTTGTGAAAAGTGGCTGTCTCGGGATAGATTTTTGTGCCGCATTGTAAAAATTCGTGAGGGAGCTCAGTACTTCGGATTGAGCTGCATTTTTCTGAGCTTGTTCTCCAAGGTGTTTCCCAACTTTCATCAGTTCTGCACTTTTTGATTTGAGCAACAGAAGGTCTTCGAAAAAATCAATCTTTACCTGCTGGTCCGTTTTGATAGATTTCTGCCATCCTTTACATTTGCCTCTTACAGAAAGCTTTTGTTTTGATGGGTTTTCAGTTGAAGTGTTTACCAAAGGTTTATTGTTTTTTCTTACACTAATGTTGTCATTGAGTTTGTGCAAAGGTTTTGTATGAAGGAAATTCTCAGGAGAAAGAGGAAAGGATCTGCAGAGTTCGTTTTTGAATAGGTAAAAGTGGTGAAAACAGAAGGTTCATGAAACCCTAATCTTTTTATATTTTTGATGTTTTTAATACATAAGGGAATTTATGAGACGAAACTGAGGAGGAAACGGATCCCGGGGTGGACAAACCCACCCCAGGCGCGGGCCTAGCCTGGCCGCTCCTGGAGGGGGTTTGCCACCCTCAAACTCCGTCTCCGCTTTGTTTCTGTATCAAAACCTTCCTTATGCATTGAAACTTCGTAATATATATCTCCCCCCGAATCCCCGAGGTTCGTGCATCGTGTTCTCGTCGTGTTTTCGTTTCGATCTGTTTCTGTCAGGAAATATTCTCAAGTTTAGAGCACCATGGCCTCCGTCGACGACAAAGGGAAGAAGCCCGAAGAAGAAGAACCTCAAGTTCCAAAGGAGGAAGAGATTCCGGTAGGTTATGAAGGAGACACGGAGGAGGAAAATCAACCGGACACTTGTGCTACCGTCGCAAGCGTTGGTTTGGTGGCACGACCTACCAAGCTTAAGAGGACACCACGGATGTCTACAGGAGGGAAACCTCCACGTCTCTTCTACAATCCACAGCCGTCTCCTCCATGTAACAAGAGACCCTTCCATACACTTATACATGAGCATCAATATCAACATGTGCCATAGGAAAGTTTGCCTTCGGTTTGGGATATGCGTCGTTCTAACAATGCAGAGAAGGATCATGCTAAGGATGAAGAGTGGGGAAAGAATAACAATAACTGGGACTCTCGGACTAACATGATCATGAACCGTATAGAGCAAAACTTGGAACTAATCCGTACTATTACTTTTGAGTTCGAGGAGTTGAAGAAACTTATTGAGGAGCTTATCAAGAGGACACCACCGCCACCAAAGGAGTGATTCGTCATCAAGTTTGGCATCCCCTTGGCTTGTTCCAAGCTTGGGGGAGTGCCGCGGTATCACCACCATTATCTTTTGTCTTTTACCTTTTTAGCGGATTCATATCTATGGTAGAGAGGTTATTTTATAGTTTGGTTTGCATGTGGAAGTATCTCTCCTTTAGTTGATTATCTATGTATCCCTTGGTGTGAGTGCCTTTATTGAATATTAATGAGAAGTCTCATATTTTACTTTTTGCACTTCTTATTTTTAGTTTGCAATCTCTATTATATGATGGATCTTATTGATTAGTATTGGCACCACTTTGGGATCATCAAATGGATCTAAATTGGTTTTGGCAAACCGAGTTCTGGTCAGTGGCATTACTATGAAAGAGAAAAAGAAAGAAAAAAGCTTACAGGTATTTTGTATCATTTGTTTTCTTTCTTGTTGGCTCATAAAAGTATTCTTTATTTAGGCTTTTGCTATTCCTAGCAAATTCTCAAGATTCATCTACCTTTCAAATTAAAAAGTATTTTGTTATGTGAAAACTAGTTAGTAAAGCTCTCACGAACTTGATGGCACACTTTATTTACTTGCCCCTAATAGACTTCAACCATTGTGGACATCGAAGTTGTATATGCTTGCATCTATACGTTGGGATTAGCAAAACCGTGTTGTCACGGGGAATGTTTTCAACATTGCACTTGTACTCTGTACACAGTTGATATCATGCTCTTTTGTCTATGGATGTCAACGATGTGAAATAAAGAGGGGACTTGTAATTCCATGGAGTTTGTATTCTGTGTTAGAGAAACGCCTGGGCCGCTAGACTAAGTCATGCTCAATCATGGTGGAAACTTGCAGCATCACCATAGTGAGTCATCTATGAAGCATCCTCAATAAAAAGCTATACACATAGTAAATAAAAAGATCGCTGAGATGCTCATTGTCTGCTTGCCTTGTCATTTTGGTTATGGGAAAGCTCATGTACCATGTGCAAGGGGTAACCCGTTGGCGGTTCTCAATGATATGCAAATACTTATAATGACAAGAACTTACCTGGACCCAAAGTTGAGTATGCATGAGTGGCCCTCATATTCAAGGGACATGAGATTGCCAAGTTATATTTCATCAAGCATATACTCCATCGTTGTTCACTTTAACCTTAATCATCTCAAGATGCTTATGATAGGGGTAATGAGGGCTCAAAGCTAGTAAGTACCATAATCTTTTGGAAGCTCTTTATGACTTGTAATCCCTGCTACCCTCTAAGAAGGGACCTTTCTCCTAGTTACCAGTTTGAGTCAGTAAACCTACTTCCTCTTTATCTCCAACAAGCTTTTGAGTTGTTGTGTTTCAAGCATTCATATGGTGATTTATTCAATCATGTTCTTTATCTTCCTTGTTTGCACAAAACTCTTATCTATTGAGTATTACTTTGAAAGCCTTCACTTGTGAAAAACCTTTTTGAGCAAAGAGTATTCCTATTTTGAAACTTCTACAAAAAGCTTTTTGTGAAACTGTTTGCCAGGTGTTCTCTGACCAAGAACAAGTTTTCCAAATCCAATTATGATTTATCTTTATGTATCTCTATTGTGAATACTGTACTTGGTTGCAAGCTAAGTTATATAATGGTGAGTTGCTTTCTTCTATGAGTTGTGCAATGATAAGTGTGATGCCTCTTGTTCGTATTCTTTTATCGACACTTCACTCCATAAACCCGTGGACATGTTTACTGAGCTCATTTTTTGCTTGGGGACAAGCAAAGTCTAAGCTTGGGGGAGTTGATACGCCCAATTTGCATCACCATTCTATATCATAATTTACCTCTATTCATTGATATTTGTCTTATTATGAGGTATTACTTACGGGTTTTCATATGTTTATGCATGTTGGATGATTCTTGCAGGATGGACTGCCGGAGTCTGGATTCTGATGGAAAAGAAGGCGTTTCGGTGCAATTTCGCGAAGATCAGAAAAATACCAGAAAAATATGGAAACATATTATTTCACCAGAAGACGAAGAAAGCCAGAAGGAGGAGCGAAGGGGGCCGCAGGAGGCCCACACCCCCTAGGCGCGAGCCCACCTGAGGCCGCGCCTGGGGTGGGTTTGGCCCACCTGCCCGGTCTCCGACTCTCCCCTTCGCCTATAACTTCACTTCGGAACCCTAAGCCTCGGGGAGCGACCACAGATAGATTTTCGCCGCCTCCGGGGGCGGAAAACACCGAGAGAGAAAGATCTCTCCGGCAGACAGATTTCTGTCGGCGGAATTCCTTCCCGGAGATGGGAGACCGTCGCCATCAACACCATCATCAAGCTAGGCTTCATCGGGATCATCATCATCATCCACACCATCATCTCCACCAGCACCATCATCACCACTCCGTCCCGCTGTAACAATTGTGTTGGATATTTCTTAGTTCATTAGGGGAAACTTTCCCGATGTTGATTACTATTGTAGTTAATGCTTGTGAGTGGAACCATTGGATTATTGTTTATGTTCAAATTGTTATCCATTATCATATCATCTTTGATCTTGATCCATATGATGTATTATGAGTAGTTCGTTTAGTTCTTGAGGACACGGAAGAAGTCATGTTGTTAGTAGTGAATCTGTGATGAGTTATTATTCAATGGTTTAGTATTTAAGTTGTGGTGCTATTCTTCTAGTAGTGTCATGTGAACGTCGACTACATGATACTTCACCATTTATGGGCCTAGGGGAATGCATTGTGTATTTGGCTACTAATCATGGGGTTGCCGGAGTGACAGAAACCTGAACCCCCGTTAGGACACCTTTGCACAAGGGAGCGTAGGATCTCAGAGTTTAAGGCTGTGGTTAGATTTATATCTTAATTAATTTCCTATAGTTATGGATGTTTGTAGGGGGTTTAATCACAAGTATGTATTAGTCCTAGGAAGGGCGGTATGTTAGCACAGGTTCATCCACACAACACTTACAAACACCAGAGAAGAGTACTCAGCTATTTGAAGCGAAAGCACTTGATAGAATTCCCATGTGTCCTCGAGAACGTTTGGTCCTTATAAGTATTTCCACCGGCTTGTCCTTTGCTAAGAAATGATTGGGCCACTTGCTCCGTTTCTTCATTACTTATGTTACTTGCTCTTTGTTTTGTTTCCTTGTCAGAAAACCACTAAAAATCCTAGGGGGAGGTGCGGCCCAGCTCGCGCTTGGGGGGGTGCGGCCTCCCTGGCTGCCCCCTGCCTCGCCTCTAAGCCTATAAAGACCCCCCGATACAGAAACCCTAAGTACCCGATCAATATTCCACGAAACCGTCTATAGTCGCCGCCACCGTCGTCCCTAGATCGGGGGGGATCTGAAGCTCTTCCCGGCACCCTGCTGAAAGGGAGATCATCCCGGAGGCCTTCTTCTTCATCATGCCAGCCTCCGGTATGAAGTGTGAGTAGTTCCACCTTAGACTACGGGTCCATGTAGTAGCTAGATGGTTGTATCTCCTCCTTTGTGCTACCATGTTTACATCTTGTGAGCTCCATTCATGATCAAGATCATCTATTTGTAATCATGCGTGTTGTGTTTGCGGGGATCCGATGAATATTGAGATTACTATGTCAGATTGATTAATGGTTCTATCTTATTGATTCTATCATGTCTGTGTTGTTTGTGATCTTGTGTGCTGTCCGTTTCTAGTAGCTATCTTGGCCAAGTAGATGCTAGTGACTCCAAGAGGGGGTACTGATGCTCGATAGTGGGTTCATGCCTCTATTTAATCTAAGGGAGGTGACATAAATCTCTAAGGTTGTAGATGTGCTGTTGCCACTAGGGAGAAAACAACGGTCTTGTGTTCATGGAACAAGTGGATTGTTTACTTTACACACTTTACTTAAAGCAGCCATCCGTTGCTTGCAACTTAATACCGGAGGGGGTTCAGATGATAACCTGAAGGTGGATTACTAGTCATAGATGCAGTTGGATGGCGGTCTATGTATCTTGTTGTATTGCCCAATCGAATCTCATAGGATCATGAATGTCTAGTATTGCATTGTTATGCCTTACTCAATCCTGTCAATTGCCCTGCTGTAATTTGTTTACCTAGCATGCCATATTTGTTTATCTTAAGGAGAACACCTCTAGTGAACTATGGACCGCGGTCCAATCTTTACCATTGATACATCTTCCACTATTACTGTTTACCTTTCTGCAAACCACTATTACCTTCCACACCATACAATTAACCCTTTATTTTCAGCAAACCGGTGATATTGACAACCTCACTGTTCGTTGGGAAAAAGTCTTGAGTTTGTGTTATGCAGGTTTCCAAGTTGCTAGCAACACCTTTGAGTCGTTTCCTTCCTCCTACTGGTTCGATAACCTTGGTTTCTTACTGAGGGAAAACTTGTTGATGTGCTCATCACACCTTCCTCTTGGGGTCTCCCAACGAAGCCTCCACGCACCATCAGGGGCGGCGGTTCGCGAGGCCCTGATTCATCCGGTGGAGGGAGGCGCCCCTCCGGAGCCTCCTGTAGCTGGATTGAAGAGAGAAGCGGGTCGCGCCCCTCTTTCGTCGGTCGGAAAAGAGATCTTCGATTCGGTAGCGGGGAACACAAGCGCGCTACCGATGTGATGGGTATTCATCCATCCTTCTCCTTGCTAATACCATCTATTGTAATGTTGCTCTAATTATTTTAGGTCTCGGTTTGTGCTTCGATTTGGAACGGGCATTGGCCTCGCTGCTGCTATTTGTGGGCACGACATGTGAGGGATTCATTGATTCCTTTTTCCCTGTTTTTGTGGCTATATCTAGTGCGTGTTATGATATGAAGCTAGGTTCAATGGTGTGGGTCACTAGTTCTCTCTGTTATTGGGATTTTAGATAAACAACCAGTACAGTTCCGTATAAAGTCATGTTAGATACACAAACTTTTCATTTGAGCTTTTTTCTAGGTCAAATACTACATGATAGTACCATAAGTTTGGGTATCGTTTTAACAAGTTTGAACCTCATTACCAATATATGAAAATTGCAGTAACCCATACACTGAATTTTATAACTATTGTAGTCTTTGCTTTGTAGGGTTGTGTTGATTCTGCGGTGGGAGTACCTGGTTTTTTGTAGGGAGTGTGGCAGATGTAGTTGGAGATCTCATATTTTGGCGTTAGGGAGTTCATGCTCATTTGGTTTAGTATTTCCGATCTTGTTTGTTTGAGCTCGGTGTTAGTGTAACTTAGTTCATGGTTTTTTTTATTGCTCAAGGATGTTGATTACATTAGGATTTTAGTTGATTTCATAGAAAATGTAGTATCCCATTGCCCTCTGTCATGATTGCCAGTGAAGTGATTATATTTTTGAAGCTAGAAGTCTTGAGGAAGAACACCATGCAAGAGACAGGTAGGAGGAGAATTTACATTTCCTCTGTTCGGCTTGTTTGTTTTCAGAGTTGCGGCCTGGTTCTTGTAGACCAAACAGGACGCACCCTCACCGCACCTAACATGTTGCTTACGAGATATCCTAACTCGCACTAGACCATACCACGTTGCCCCACTATTATAGCATGTACGGTATCAGTTTTATGATGTATGGTAGTGCTTTTTATATCGATGGCAGATATTTTGAGTGAGTTAGGTTCTGTTTTGAGTGATATCTGTCGCGTCTATGACTCTCTGTTGAGGCCATGTAACAGAACACTTTGAAACATGATTGCAGTTCACAATATCCTAGTTCCGGGATATGTTTTGTCTCTTCCTAATTAGTAATATGTTGACACAACTTTTTCATTTTTTTCCGACTCTACAGTTGGAAATAATTCCAAAATACTAGTTAGACAGAGTAGGGATGTGGCTGTGCATATTCATTCCTGTGAAGAGGTTTATATACAGGCTATGCTGAACATTTCCCGTTCATTGTATCATGATTTTTAGTTGATATCCATGTTGTGCTAATGTTTTTGGTTACATGTTTTCTATTAACTAGGTTAGTTGTTATGAGTTGTATGTTCGTACTTATGCTTGTTGACCATATGATGTCTCTTTCAGTTTGATAACTTGTATAGGATTTTGATGGTGTGGTCACATGGTTTGATTTGCTAGGGTCACTATAAGATATCTGATTACTCATCTTGTTTTAGTGATCATAATACAAGGAGGTTTGGTGATAGTTTGTCAATAGGCAGTTCAATACTATGTTGTTCACGATATTATAAACCCGATTGTGAAGTATCTTATATTGACAGTCTTGATTATGGCTTATCATCAAGTGACAAAGTACCATATTCTTTCCCTTTTTCTTTTTCGCGTTATTTTTTCTTTTTTTGTAGGTGGTATTTCATAACTTTTTTGTTCTTCCATATCAGGAGAATGCAAGGCCATGCCGAAAAATACATTTAGATTATGCTTTATTTGAGTTCTTCCATAAACAGGTTAGTTGCTCCGAACAATTTTTTTTTTTTTGGGAATTATTAGATCGATTTGCTTATCCTTTATATGTTTTTTTGTGTATTTTTTATTATCCTATTTTTATTTTTTATTAGGCTATCAAATCTCTGAAGAATAATTTCTCCAATTTCTGCTGTCACTCTGGTATGTAGGCGCAGGTTGGATTTGCTTTGCCTTTTTATATATGGATTTGCTTATGTTTGAATTCATATTGTGTATTATGACATGTTCCTAATAGTCATAGGTTTTTTGGGTGGTCTGTTCTTGTGTTTTTTTAGCATAAAATGTTAAGGGGCATGATGATTTTAGAAAAGAATAGACCGTAACGACGCATAATATTTTACTAGTTTGGACTAGATATATTCGTATCTAGATAAAATTGAGTCCATTAATATAGACCGGAGGAAATAGCAAAAGCTGAAAGCTACTACTCCCTCCATCTTAAAATAGATGTTTTAGATTTATTAAAATTTAGATAAATCTAGATACTATTTAGTATATAGATTTATTCAAATTTTAGAAAACTTAAGACATCTATTTTAGAACGTATGGAGTACCTCTGTTGGAACAGAGGGAGTAATGTTTTTTGTTTTGACAAAGATTCGTGATGTTTGTATTTGGCGCCAAAGGGTTTTAGATATCGAGGCAACTTGGTACGAGCATTTTGGGCCACCTGGAGCGCTTCAAGGCCCAGGGCTCTCACAATCTGGGCTTCTTTTATGGTGCAACGCTGCTCGGCAAAACAGATCAGCAGTCTTCGTTAGCTTCGCACACGCGGTCCGGCCAAAAAAAAAAACGACAGGCGGCGACCGTCTTCTCTTTCCCCTTTCGTCGCCGCCGGTGCCGCCGCCACGCCATCGCCTGCGCCATGCTCTGCCTCCGACGCTCCATCCTCACCCACCTCTTCTCTTTTCCCGCCGCCACTCCTGTTCCCCCACTCTACCGCCTCCTCTCCGCCGCCGCGCCCCGCATTTCACCAAACCCTAGTTTCGGCGTGGAGGAGTACCTCGTCCAGAACTGTGGCCTCACCCGAGCCAAGGCAACCAAGGCCTCCCTGAAGCTCTCCCACCTCAAGTCACCCGCCAAGCCCGACGCCGTCCTCGCCTTCCTCGCCGGCCTGGGCCTCTCCAGCGCCGACGTCGACGCCGTCGTCGCCAGGGACCCGCAGTTCCTTTGCGCCAAAGTGGAGAAAACTCTGGCCCCTGTCGTCACCGGCCTCACCGGAGTCGGTCTCTCACATAATGAGATCGCGCTCCTCGTCTCGGGCATCCCAGAAAAATTCCGTTGCAGATCCATCGTCTCCAACTCTTGGGCTCCTTTGAGAACGTGCTCCGGGTGATCAAGCAAGGATCTTACCTCCTCTACTGCGACCTCGAGAATGTAGTAAAGCCCAATGTTGCGCTCCTACAGGAGTGCGGGTTAGATGATTCCGAAATCGCCAAGTTGTGCCTATCTTCGCAACGGTTGCTCGTCGCCAAATTGGAACACGTCCGGGCAATGGTGGCATGCGCTGAAGGTATAGGTGTGCCCCGTGGATCCAGGATGTTCAGGAACGCGCTGCATGCTGTTGCATTCCTCAGTGAAGAGAAGATTGCTGCCAAAGTGAATTACTTGAAGAAAACGTTCAGGTGGTCGGACGCTGAGGTGCGCAATGCTGTTTGTAAGGTTCCAGTGCTGCTCGCATTGTCCAGGGACACGCTGCAGAGAAAGTCAGTGTTTCTTATCTCTGAGATGGGGTTGGAACCGAAGTACATTGCTCAACGGCCGAGAATCATCACTTATAGCTTGGAGGGCCGGCTTAGGCCTCGGCACTATGCTGTAAAGTTTCTTAAGGAAAATGGATTGCTCAAGCGTGACTCAGGCTACTCTGCAGTTGTCAAGCTCACTGAGAAGGCTTTCATGGAAAAGTTCATATGTCCTCACAAAGAAGCGGTGCCACACCTCAGTGGATACTATGCGTCTGCTTGCAGAGGGGAAGTGCCAACTGTGTGTGGCACAACAAAATGTTGACTCTGCGTAGTAAGCTGGTAATTCATACTTCTTTGTTCTTTGCCTAACTGGATGTTGTTTGTCGGCTCTGTTAGATGCTGGTACAGTCGTTGCTAATGCCTAATGAAACTGATAATTGGATTCTGGAATCCTCACATGTAATTGTATTACTTAGTAGAGAAGAAACCATGGCTTGGTTATGAACTTGATCATCCCCATACCATGTTATTTAACACTTGGAAGTACGAAAGTGTGAGAACAGGTCATTCTGCATTGCACTAAAATTTCTATTTTCAATTTTTAATGCATTCCTGGTGATGTTGGCTTCTACCTATGTCGTAGGTGTGCCCTGTGACTGAAGCATCTTGTTAGGCAAGAACACTTTGAATCTTATGCAATGCAGAGCTAGGCAGTAACAGATGCAAGCTGGCTTCCACTCGATGGGATCTGTTTTTCAGTGCTATAAAATTTATCTTCACAACTATATAGAGCTTGTACTTCTGACCTTTGTACCAGAACTTATTAATCGAAGATGTGATAATGGATGAGAGAATTATCAGCTATCTAGAATTCACTGCCCCGAGAAAATCCCTGAATCTATCTGCAAATTTAATATTTTTGTGTACATTGTGCCCTTGATTCCATGGTTTATACGCTTCTTAGTCCATGTGGTTCACAGAACTTTCTTATGCTATTTAGTAGCTTATGAGATGACAACAGAATTATCTTACTTCTTGTTCTCTACAAAATCCAGTGCCTTCATATATGGTTGTTGATTGGTCTACTATAATGCTTGAGAGCTTTAGTTAGTGCCCCATTAATTCAATAGGTAATCTTGCAGTTGAGATATTAAGAATCAAGAGATATGTTGTAGGCATAGTTTAATTATCATTTACATTTCCTGGTCACAGGCCACCATAGTTCCCTGCTATATTAGCATTCTCATTATATGCGGGATTTTTTGGAAATCTGTGGGTATGCACATGCACTTCCTCATGACAAGTAAACATCCCTTTGACTATATGCTGATTTTTTTAATCTATAATTCTAACTATGCATTGAAGTTTAGGCCCTTTTATTTGATTGTAGGGCCGTGGCATCATACCTTCTGAAATCCCAATCACTTTGTCCAGAAAAAGATAAACTCGTAATAATGTGAATCTGTTTGGAGAGATTGTCTTTGTGCTTCTGTCTCAGATAACTGATAAGAGTAATTTGAATATGGTTCAGAGCATAAGTATGCATGAGAGGATTGTGACTGAGTTGATTATTTCTACTAGTTAGAATATGTGAGATGAACACGGTCATATTAGTAGAGGCATTATATTGACTCATACCAGTATCGATTGATGGGGATGCCATCACAGTGTATAATAAGCGCTGTTTTCTTATCAAACGGTTCCACATTGCTGCCACTACACATAATTTTGTCATTCTCATTTGCACCTTATTGTTTCATGAGACCTCCTGTTTCAGTCACTCCAGCTGTCAAAATTATCTTACTGCTTGTTCTCTACAAAATCCAGTGTCTTCATATATGGTTGCTGATTGGTCCACTATAATGCTTGAGAGCGTTTACCTGTCGTAGCGAGATGTAGTATTAAGTTTCTGCACTATCAGTAGGTTAACTTGGAGGGCATTTATCCTACCGTTGGACTCAGACGCAGTAGGTTAACTTAAAGTATGGTCTTGTGCTCTTGTTGGATAATGTGACTGGTCGTTTTATATGCTTGCCAATTTATCGCTACAACTGCTTGTGTGGCATGGAATTTGTCAGGCATGCTGAATTTTAGGAGAAAGGCTTGCTAGGTAATCATTTTATAAGGATGACTATGGTCCTGTTAAAGATCGACTTGCAGCACTTATGTGCTCTCTCTGTTTATACCTGTCCTGCTTGAGCCAACGCTCTGTTTGTGCTGAATCGGTATGGTGATTCAGTTTTTGGTCGAAGTGAAGAAGCAAACATTTGCTGGGAAAATAATAATTTTTTCTAGCAATATTTATGTAGGTACTTATAGTATTATTTTGTAAGATCAATCACTAGCACGAGGGTTTCCCGTTTCTGTACTGAGCTAGGTTCTGGCTCAATTTGAACTCATGTAATTTTGAGATATTTGGTAGGTATCCCAAAAGGTGCTGAGAAGGTCGTGCTCTCCTTGTCATCCATGGCTATATTAAGTAGTCACTGCAATGAGCAGCTCAACTGCGTCAGTTAGTGTAGTGTTGCAAGCGAAAGCGCAAGTGCAGTGTTGATGGGAGTTCATTAGAAAGTTCAAACTTCTCACCTGCCTCTGTCTCAGTCCTTTGTGGCTCATGCAAGATGCAATTAACCCTGCATAGTTCGTTGATTGCTTAAGTTTCCTCACTCAGTGACCAAAATTAGAAATCTGTTATACTATATACTACTCCCTCCGGTCCATATTAATTGACTCAAATTTGTCTAGATTTGAATGAATCTAGACACTATTTAGTATATAGGTTCATCCAAATTTTGACAAATCAAAGTCAATTAATATGAATTCGGAGGCAGTACCTAATTTGTGCTACGTATTCCATTTTCAAATTCTGTTGTGGTCAATAACGTATCTGTACCAACGGGACAACAGGTACTTTTCAGTTTTTCTTGCCGTGCTTTTCCAGCAAGCAATTTATGTAGATCTGTTGCCTAATACTAAGTCCTATTATTTGTCCCGCTTTGCTCACAAGCTCTTGAATATGCACAGATGTAATTTTGGGACATTGGGCAGGTGTTAAGCAAGGGGCCGTTAGGCCATGATGCAAGCTGAAGCGCACAATTCACCATGATCAGAGTATTGCTGATGCACAGGAGGTGAGGTTCATCTGTTGATGGTTAGAGATGGCATCGTAATTGTGATGCAACTTAATTGTTGGCTAATAAGTTGAGTTGGTGTGCTTTTGGCTCTGTATTGGTCTGTAATATGGTCATCCAGTAGCAGTAGGATGAGACCTGTGGAGTGTTCTCGTCTTCTGTGCCTTTGATCCGACTTTAGTGGTTTGGTTGTTTATTTGCCGGATAAGACAGCGAAAGCATTAACGACGTTTAGTTTCTTCGGAATGGCTTGTTTAACTATAGCTCTGTAAGAAGTCAAAGCCATTTGTATGTCGTGCCTTGTTTACCTTCTAAGTGTCCTCGAATATTCGCCAGCCTGAAGCCAGGAATTACCTGCAATCTTTTTAAGCTAATTGCAAATTTACTTTGAAGCTTTCTCCTGTTGTATACTTAAGAAAAGGTGTTTGATCAACAAGTGTTTGAAACAATCGTTGTGGCAGGATCTATTTTACTGTCACAGGATGACTTACGTACACTATTTTGTTCTTTTGTAGATATGTGGACACTGGACAATGGACACTCAATAAGGCTGGTGCAATCGGAACAGCCCAGTCTCGCAATAAACTGGCTGCTCCATCTGTCACTTCACCAGCTGGTGGCATGTTCTTTGTGCCCACTGCAGCCGCTGTTGTTGCAGAGAAGATGGATGAGCCTTCATCCTCACCCCAGTGGAAACATGTTCATCGCCCCTCACCAACAGCACAATTTTAAGCACCAAGGTTGTCTACTATTCAGCAGCATCAATCTGAGCATGGAGACATCGCCAATCCAAATCAGGATCACAAGCGGCATCATGGAGTAGACTTATTCTGACCAATTTAGTGACATGGCAGGGGTTATAGATCACCTTGTGCCCTTGCGACTCATGCCTGGCAGATCCTTCTGTATAGTGCAGTTCAGAAGTTTGATAGAGGACCTTCCTTCACCAAGTTGAGCTCAAACAGGTGTCAGCTCAGCATGTTCATCAGGACATTGTCCGATCTGCACTAAACCTGAGGTGCCCAGAGTTGTACTACTACGTACTAGATAGGTGCAGTCTTGGTATTCGACTATTCTGTAGCCATTTTTACATGTGGGAAAGAGCGGCATTAATTGTTTGAAGACACAAACAACTTCACCCTCTTATTTTTCTCACATGTAGATAGGTGCAGATAATCCGCATCAAGGCATTAATTGTTTGAAGGCACAAACAGCTTCACCCTCTTATTTTTCTAGAAGAGTAGAAGAGAGATAATATATCTAATCTAAAGTAAAGGGAAAGTACTTGTTGTATCGCAATTGTTCCCGTACCATGATATATTCTTTCAAGATGAATCAGTTCTTTTGCCCCTCTTCAAGTTAAACACATGAAAGAGCTCATTGCTCCTAAAATGTATATTTTGTGATTTGATCCTATTTGCTCTTGGTTACCTAACAATAATTTCAAAGCAGTAGATCTATAAACGGATCTACTAGCATAATTGTCTTCTTTCTTATCCCTTCAAATCCCAGTTGTCTTTGTGAATCACTGGATCTAGATCCCTTAGGATATCTCTTCTTAATTTATAAAGGATTACAAAAATCATGTAAAATTTTCACTGAGAAACTATAGATACAGGGGAACCAAACTCCAAATAAGTTTAGTTAACATACAAGCATATAAATGAAAAACCGAAAGGTACGCCCATACCCAAATAAAAATGTTGCTACTGAAAGAACTGTTACACTAGTGTAAATATAAAGAAAATTATTAGCACGGACGTTCGGAAACAAGTACATACTCCCTCCGTTTAAAAATAAAAGATGTTTTAGGTTTGTGAGTGAGATGTATCTAGACACCTTTTAGTGTATAGGTTCAAATGAATCTAGACACTAAAATATGTCTAGATACATCTTCTTCATAAACCTAAAACATCTTATATTTCTAAACGGAGGGAGTACATGAGTTCATGTACTCTGAATTGAAACATTATGAAAATACTCGGTAATACAAATACGCTAACTAAACAAGCATTATACAGAGTTATGAAATGTGACAAATATGCTCAAATAAAAAAATGATTCTTTTCATTTATTGTTTTCCTTTTTTTCGCAAGACTTGGGTTCCTGACAGTTCTTATGTACGAGCAGACATGCTACTCATCTTAGTGCTTGTTAAGGAATACAGAATATTGTGATAGATTACACACTGAAGTTTTTTTAGAACTGACATTCAAGTTCAACTCATCTCACGTACGTACTGTTCAATGAGAGAAGAAGAGATTAGCAGATTCCTTGGTCCATAATGGACGAAGAGATTACCAAAAGACCACCAGAGATTAATCGGAGTGCTAAATGGACAAAGCGTCTAGAAATTCAGCAGATTCTAAAAGTTTAGAAAAAATCTTCAGATTCTAAATCATGTGACGGTAGCATTCTCGAAATAGGCTTTCGTCCTGCTTTATAAATAAAGCCACACGGCCAAACTGATACAAGGTGATGAGGAAAACCTCTAACAAGCAGATCAAAGATAAAACTACTAGGCCTAAGAAGCAACTAGCTTGCCACCGAAGACGTCGAGCCTAAGGAACCCGAGCTCCACGCCGCCGCCTCCAGGGAGGGAACGACACAGCAAGCGCCGCCGCCGTCGAGACCACAGAGGTCTAGGGTTTGCACCCGGAGATCAAAAAAGGCAAGGGTAGCCACGACAACGCCCTCAAGAGGGTCACGATACCCGCAGGCATCGCCGTCATCGGCGCCGAGGCGCTGGGATTTCGCCCGGAAAAACTCTCGCCATATTTAGTTCCTTAGGCCACCGAGCTTCTAACACGCGATCTGGGCGCCGCCACCGCCAGGAGTCCCCGATGCCCGCTCCATGCCACCTTCGTAGTCCAGAGAGACGAGCCACCACCACTGCCACGTCGCCCCGCCGCCGAGACATGCCCGCGAAGTCCACCTTCTGGAGCCGCCGCCCCAGCGTCCACGACCTCGCACACACCGCGTGGAATAGACCACAACAACACAACCCTCAGAACAGGTGTACCCGGGCAGACCAGCCAGACAGGCTCTAGACAGATCGGAATGACGAGATACACAAGTCAATTCCGCAGCTCAAGAGGTGAGCTGCCAGGCGGTTACCAGATCTAGGCCGGTCGGCCCGGATCTAGCACCTCAGTCCCATCAGGACCAAGGGGTGGGCTCCTTCTGGAGCCCCTGAAACCCTGTAGGACAGCAGGCCCGCCCAGCCCTAATCAGGCCCGAATGGGCCCAGATCTAGGCCGATGGCAGGGCGCCGCCGTCCTGGCCAGCTCCGCCCCGGTCCGCCCCAGCAGCGCCAAGCCGGAGAGGAGGGGCCATCGCAGCTGCAAACCGCCGCCGCTGCGCCCGAGATCTGCAGGTCGAGGCGAGCTCGGGCCACCGCCGCCTCGGCCACAACAGCCGCGAGCCACCCCACCCGCCGCCGCCTCACGATGCAGGGAGTCGCCCCGACGCCGCGCGCCGGCAATCGCCGCGCCAGGCCACGCCGCCTCCTGCCGAAGAGCACCGCGCGCCGAGGCCTCGCCGCCCCGTCCAGGAGCACCCCGCGCCGGGTAGAGAAAGGCCGCCGACGCCGGCGCCGCGCGAGCTTTGTCCGGCGGCTCACGCCGGCGGCGGCGGGAGGGAGGGAGCGGAGGAGCGCGCGGGTAGGGTTGGGAGTCGCCGCTTCGGTCACCCACGGGGGGGCGACGCGAAGCGTTTTTCTGCTCTCCGTCCTGGTTCTCCCATGTGACGGTAGCATAATCGAAATGGAGATATACCTTAAGAATGTTTCAGCTTAGGAAAAGATTATTACCTTTCCTTTTTATTCTTCTTCACTCCTGACATTTCCTATGTAGGCAAGATAAAATGTATTTTTTTTTACAGTAAGCTCACATTGACATTTTGTTTTTCGAGAATTAATATAAGCTCATAATGTCTCATCTCGAACAGAAAGCAAGCACCACCGTTGGATCAAGTTAATCTGAGCCGCCAAGTGAGCTGCTAGCACCACCGTTCCGGAAGGTCTTCTTCCCCAAATCCACGGGCTCACTCACACACAGACACACTCCTTCCGAGTTCAAAAAAAAAAAAGACACACTCCTTCCCCCGTGCTAGGGTTTCACCCCCGAGCTAGGTTCCGGCGGCGGGATGGGCGGCGGCGCGGCGGATGAGCGCCAGAGACACGTGATCCCTCATGTGGATCCCATCCTCGACCACCAACGCCTTGAAATGGACTCGCTGCCGATCCCCGACGAACTCCTGGGGGAAATCCTCCTCCGGCTGCCCACCCCAGTCGACCTCGTCCGCGCCTCCGCTGCCTGCGTCGCCTTCCGCCGCGTCGCCGCTGAACGCTCCCTACTCCGGCGGTACCGCAAGCTCCACACCCCGCCCCTGGTCGGCTTCCTCGAGCTGGACCAGTCCGCCACATCCAGCCCCATCTTCCACCCCGCCATTGGACTGAACCAGTCCGCATCGGCAGCCAGCGCCGTTGCTTTGGCCGGTGACTTCTCCTTCTCCTTCCTCCCCGCCCCCGCTCGCAGCTGGGTCCTGCGGGACACCCGTGACGGCCGCGTGCTCCTCGACAGGCCGATTCGCGTCCACAACAGTTCTGTCGCCTTCCCGGAGGTTGTGGTGTGCGACCCCTTGCACCGGCGGTACCTCCTGCTTCCCCCAATCACTTACGACCTAACGGCATTGGTGGAGGACCCATTCTTGACAAAGAAAATGCAGCTCTGCGTCCAGACCTACCTGATGCCTACCTGCGACGGCGAGGACGCAGACGAGACATCATTCAGAGTGATCTTGATGGTACAGTGCAAAACTAGGCTAGTCTCCTTTTTCTTCTCTTCCAACACCGGACAATGGGGAGATGTTCTGTCTCGCCGTTGGAGCGATTTGAGTGCTGGCTTGACACAGTTGTCAGAAATGAATAGGTTCTACTCGTGCCACTATGTGTATGGCTGCTTCTACTGGGCGACAGCTGATTGCGAAGAAAGTAATTTACTAGTGCTAGATACCAAAACAATGGAGTTCTCCATTGCTAAACCCCCACCAGAAGCCAATAGCTGCTGTGATTTGGCCATGGTGGAGACAGGGGAAAGAAGGCCTGGGATGCTTGTTCTAGAAGATAGTGGATCCGACCTCACGTATTTCATCAAGCAAATCGATGGTGGGAGCTCTAGCCAGTGGCAGAAGGTGAAGACAATCTCACTGGGTTTTTGGGCCTATTTGGTATATAATATGGAGAAGTACCCGCTCCTGTACGCCGGGCAAGGGCAAAGCTCACTGCTCGAGACAGACTGTTTCAGGCTGGACATCGAAACGTTTCAGCTTGAGAAGGTGTGCACTTTAGGGTCTAGCTTTGATAGTATGTGCGTCTATAGCAACTTCCCGCCATCCCTGTTCTCGTCACCAACAATATCAAATGGTAAGCTGCAAAGTTATCTACTTTTTATGCCACTTCATATAGTTCATTATTGGCTTTGGCAGTTCTTCTTGACACGATTTGATATTAGTTAGTTTTTCTCTTCTTTTGGCAAGGCTAATCAAGCTCACTAATATAATTGTGATATAGTTGGTATTATGTTCGCATTTTAAGGTAATTAATCAAGTAAAAGAAAGGATTTTGAACACTATCAGAAGCACTCTTGACACCTCGTGTATCATAAGAACACTATACCCAAATAATTATTTTGAAGAAATGTTTTTTGATATTTGACACTGAAGCAAATGGAGAGGAATACTTGTTCAAATCCAGTTCATTTATGTTCATCTTGGAAACATTGATTCCAGTCAAGCAGGCCTTATACTGTCTACTTTTATTTTGATAGATATAAAGAGTCTCAGATTTTTTTGGTCATATTTACACCTATAGATTTATCTCATGATATCAAGTAAATCTACGTAACTGATATTTTTTGGAAATAAGAAGCTTAGCCATTGCTACAAGTAGTGCATGTCCTGTATACCAAATATGATGTTAGCAGAATTGGAGTGGTGGGCTTGATTGGTTTCTCGAAGTACCGTATAAAAAAATGTGCTCAATGGACTTTGGCATTCACATAGCAAAAATTGCTTGCCAGCTTGTGATCAGAAGCCATTGATTTGAAATCAGCTTTTCAAGATAAATTATAACAGGGCAATCATGCTATCTTTTGACAGTTTGAACTCCTCGCCTTCCTCTATCTCTGTTGTTCAACTCAAATAGTCAATGCAAGCAAACACTTTAATGAGATGACAGGGGATGCACGTAGTTTGTTTATTGTCACTATTGATATCCCTGTTTTTTGTTTCCTCTGGCGACTTAAGTTAGAAATTTGTTATACTGCCAAACTAGCTAATTTATGAAGTACTGCAACGTGAAGCTACCATTTTCTGTGAATTCTAATTATTGTTGTCTGGCTAGTTTGCAAACTAGTACAGATGCTAAACTTGAGAGTTGATTCTCCATGTATTGTTTGTGCTTTGTTTTAATCCCCTGTATTTTATCTCAGTCATTGCTCCTCCCTTGTTTTTCTTCTTGTTTCATTGTTTACCTTGGCTTTTCTTGCCGTGCTTTTTTTTTCTCTAAGCAAGGTGCCGGCTGTTGCCTGATACTAAGACCAACATTTGTTCCTCTCTGCTGACAAGTTCTTGTATATATTATCTACAATTTGAAAATGCTAAAGTTTGAGATATTGGGCAGGTGTTGAAAATGGGCCTGAGATGGAGATGCTGGGACAAGACTGTGCTGCAAGTTCAGGCGCACAGTCACCACCGCCAGAATAGTGCTGCTGTGAATGCTGGAGGTGAGGCAGTGTGCCGAGGATCACAGAGGAGGCTTGTGATGTTGTGATGCAACTCGACAATGGTTTCTTTTGTCTCTTGTTTTGTTGCAATATGTATGACCATCTAGAAACAACAGCCCCGCAGTTTATCCTGTACCTAAGAGTTTATCTTACGTGCCTTTATCCGACGATGGTTGGTGTGCCAGCTGATAAGGTAGTGAGATCGTTAGCGACGTTTAATTTCAGCACATTCAGTAGCAGGCTAAGTAAGACTATGTAATAACTAAGAAGTCAATGTGGCTGCAATCTCTGTTGTGTGCGCGCCAATCTCTGTACCTGCTATTACGAGTAAAGTTGTGTGTCCCATGGAATATCCCAGGTATGCTGAACTGAGGCTGGGGGGCATTATCAACTGTGCATTGCTGAACCACTCTATCCTGCTTATGCCTGGGAGTCATACTTAACATGTTTGTGTCAATCTGTTATTGCTTATTTGTGCAGTGAGACTGTTTGTGCGTGTGTGTGTGAGGCACTGAGGCTTGCTGTGGCATTGGTGCCTACGTCCCCAGCCAGTAGGATGGCAGCCAGTAGGAGGCACTGAAACTTTTTTTTCTTTCTTCTATTCTGTGACTTTGGTTCCTTACAATTTGCATGTATGTACTGATCTATAGGCAATGGAATGAACATCATCTCATAACAGTTCTGCTAACGACCAGCTGCAACAGATTCTCCATGTACTGCATGTGTTTTATCTCAGGCTTTGCTTCTTCCCTAGCTTTTCTTCTTGTTTATTGCTTCATCTCTTCTTGCCATGCTTTTCCTGTAAGCAAGGTATCGAGTGTTGCCTGATACTAAGATCTAAAGTTTTTTATTTTCTCGCAAGCTCTTGTATATCTAAAACCTGAAAACACGTAATTTTCACATATTGGGCAGGTATTGGGGAAGTTCCTAAGAAGCCAACGCTGGAACAAGACGTAGAGGTGCAAAAAGGTAGTTCAGGACCAAGAAAAGCTAGTTCAGACATTTTATTTATCTTTGCAAAAGGTTGTCCATGACCCTGATGGCGGCCATGCAAACTGTTTCGCATGTTAAATAGTGAATGAACAATGAGGAAGTTCAGACACAATTAGCGAGGGCCTATAAATACCTGAAAATCTCTCTCCAAAAAAAATACAAACAATAGCCAATAATATGCCCCATCATGGGGTGTTACATCACCAGTCTTGGACTCATAGTGTTGGACCCCAAGTGTAGTAGAATGATGGTTAAAGATACGCGTATACATATAGGTTTTAAGAAAAACAACAGCAGCATTTTGCAGCAATTTTCTTCAGTCTCTCCGGGGCTTTTGCCTCAATTGTCAACGAGAGTAGAAGATATAACAGATTGAGAGTCCTAGATTTGCAAAGTGACTTCTCTGTAAGTTCAGAAACAAAGTATGTGCATGAGAACGTATACACTGAAGTGAAAATGTGCAGAGAGTAGGGTATGGAATCGATGATGACACAGTAGAATAATCCAATCATTACTGGAGATAGGTACCATCAGACAAACACCATACACAGGTTTGAGCTGAGAACATGATTTTGTAGGTTCTTGGAAACTTTGTATTATGTATGGGGAAATCTAAGTAGCGACCAGTCGCTAGAAGTAAAAACCCGGCTGGCGCTGCACTGCTGTCCCACGTCCGATAAAATGAATCAAAACTAGTAAAGATTAAATCAAAAATTTAAAATGTTTTATAGAACAATCCGTTCATCCGAATTAGGATCCGTTTTCAGCATTAGCCTAGTCGCGACGAGATCTTCGAAATTAGATCCCATGTTGGTATGTTTTGATGAAAACAAAGTTCGACCAAAAAGTTATCCACCCCTAACACGTGAGTTATTCATGTCAAAATATATAAGTTATCCACCAAATATCATACAAGTTATCCATTGTATAAATGAGTTGGGTCGAGGTGTTCTTATATTTCTCATGTGTATAATTTTTATATATCTTTTGTCTTATGAAACCTCGATTAATGCATCGGTGAGCGATGAAAACTCGGTACCTAAACGGGCAAAGCCGAACCGCTAGACTATTGATTACCCGCCACGTTTGCTCATTTTAATTCTGGGTGGTGGGTGGTGGGGCATACGATCTCATTTATTATATCATGCAAAAAGAAGTTTGGATTTAATTCCTTTTAAAAATATATGCTTGATGTTTGACGTGGTAATCTTTCGAGGTTGAGTCGCTCGTACGTCTCTAGTAGAAACGAACGACAAAGCTGAGCCGTTAAAATAACTTATTTTATTTCTAGTTTTAATTTTTATAGTGATGGATAAATTACATGTTATTGGGTGGGTAATTTAAATGATGAAGCATGGATAACTCTCGTTTTACTGGTGGATAATTATTATGCAATGTCATGAATAGTTTTTTGTTTGTCCCTGGATAACTTTGTACAATTTCCAGGATAACTTTAGTTCTCTTTGTGGCCACAATAATTTTTAAGCCTTGGTTACATCCACCGTAGTTAACTACATGTATAATAGACTTACTTGATTTGGACACGTTAGTCTAGGTGTTAGGATATCGTGTCTTTGAGGTCGACGTGGTGAAAGAAAACTTATATCGTTGAAGTTCACATTTACACGTGTGCATGCATACAAAAACTTAAACATAAGATCCGTTCATAAGGTGGATAGCTTACATAACTCAATATGGATAACTTTTGTGTTACAGGTGGATAACTTTTATGTCCGGAAAAAAAGTTCTCGAAACATATCAATATGGAATCTAGTTTTAAAGACCTCATCGCGACTAGCCCAACGGTGAAAACAGACCCAAAATCGAATATACAATTGAACTACAAGTCATTTTGAATTTGAAGATTTTCGAAATTAAATTAGACATCAACTATTTTGTCGTTTTGTGATTAACAACTAAATTGCCAATTATTAGACTTAGGCCATCTCATGCATAGTACATATTCACCGCATGCATGTTCGGCCGTGAAAAAACGCCCACTAGATTTTGTCGTTCGAAGAACGATTGTTGGGTAGCCGTGTCCTTATCCATTTGGGATAGATTACACAGCTAATCTCATACCGTATCATATTGGCCTGAATCTCTCATCCGAAACAGCAGATGCTGTCTTGTTTCGATGAAGTTAATCCGAGCCGCCAAATGTGTAATCAACGGACCAGATTAGCCTCAGAATGATGTTCTCAGAGTTGCTGCAAAGAAGTCGGGCTCCTTCCTTCTAACCCCAAATCCTCCCCCACAAAAGCTAGGGTTTCCGCACCGACGAGATGGATTCCGGCGGCGGCCCGGCGGACGAGGCCCACACATCATCCTCGGTCACGAGACCCATCCTCCGGCACGGACGCCACGAAATGGCCTCGCTGCCCATCCCCGACGAGCTCATGGCGGAAGTCCTCCTCCGGCTGCCCGCCGCAGCCGACCTCGTCCGCGCCTCCGCCGCCTGCGTCTCCTTCCGACGCGTCGCCGCCGACCGCTCCTTCCTCCGGCGGTACCGCAAGCTCCACGCCCAGCCCCTGCTCGGCTTCCTCAACCAACACAAAGTCTTCTACCCCGCCATCGCACCGCACCCCTCCGCATCGGCAGCCAGCGCCGTTGCTCTGGCAGCCGGCTTCTCCTTCTCCTTCCTCCCGGCGCCCCTCGACGACTGGATCGTGCGGGACATCCGCGACGGCCGCGTGCTCCTCGACAGACCCCCTCAGCACGACATCGACAATAGATACAGCGTCGTTTTCCCGGAGCTGGTGGTGTGCGACCCCTTGCGCCGTCGGTACATCCTGCTTCCCCCAATCCCTGATAACCTAACCGCTACCGTGGAGGACCACCCACTCTGGCTAACACGGCACAGTTACTGCGAGACCTTCCTCGCCCCATCTCACGATGATGAAGACGAGATGTCATTCTGCGTGATCTGGATGGCGCAGTGCAGAACAAAACCGGTCGCTTTTGTCTTCTTTTCTAGCACCGGTCAATGGCAAGCCATCCCGTCCAAGAGCTGGAGCGATTTGCTTGCTAGCTCGCTCTCATCCACCGGGAAGCCTCTCTTCTCCCGCCGTCAATACGCCTATGGGAGCTTCTATTGGGTGACCGATTTCAGGGAAAAGTTGCTTGTTCTTGACACCCAGAGGATGGACTTCTCCATTGCTGAAACCCCGTCCGAAGCCACAGCTTTGGCCTTGCCTGGTGTGGCCACAGCCATTGTGGAGGCAGGGGAAGGCAGGCTAGGGATGTTTGTGCGCCAATGCTATGAAAATTGCCTCAACTATACCATTAGGCGGATCAGCTGCGACGGTTCTAGCCAGTGGAAGTCCGAGAAGACAATCCCAATGGATTTTGACTACTTCTTCATTGGTTCAGCTGGGAGGCACTTGTTCCTATATGAGTTAAGCGGCCCATCTCTCGATGCAGGATGTTTCTCGCTGGACATCAAGACATTCCATCTTGAGAGGGTGTTTGTTTCAAGTTCACGCTTCCCCAACCTCTACGCATACAGCATCTTCCCACCATCCTTGTTGTCGACACCAACCGTACCAAGTGGTAAACTTTATATTGCATCCTAGTCTTTCCTTCCATTCATTGTTATCACACTGTTTGATACTTCATTGCTTGATTGGTAGTTTCTTAGTAGTTGTTACCCTTTTATGTGTTTGTGGCAAAGCTAATCAAGCTCTCAACTGATTTAATTTTTTTTTGTCTGTTCCTTGCCATATCAAGGCAAGTAGATAAGTAAAACAAAGGATCCAACATACTGTCGGTAGCATCCCTGAGCCATCGTCGAAATGTGAAAAGCAATGAACCACAACAATTATTTTGGTGTTTATGGCCAAGCTAATGTAGGAGGGATACAAGTTTAAATCAGAATATTGCTTCCAGTTCACCTTTAGATTGTTTTACTCTATAAATCTTGATTCCAGTCAAGCAGGACGGATATTGTCCACATTTCTTTTTTTATAGATATAAGCAAACACAGAACTTGTATTTGGTCATCGTTAAACCTTAATCGTTGCCAAATGCAATCAATATTTTGTAGACTAGAGGCTGTGGCGCCTCTTTGCATGTGCTGATCTTTAATAATTTTCACACTCATGAATCATGTAAATGTGGTAATTTTTTTTCACCCCGTCAATTTATTTCTCAAAATATTGGGGTGCGCCTCCTGGTCGGCTTTGGTCATTTCTTAGTTCGGTTTGCATAAAGATCCCAAGTTTATGGGGCTACAAATCAAACTTATTCACGTTAAAGAATTTTAGTTTGCATGATTTCGAATGCAACTTCCCACTGAAATCCATAAAGACCAAATATAAGAATCCAGCAGCACGTTCTTAGTTAGTTTGCCAACTCAGTAAATCAAGATAACCACGCCTTCCATATACTTCCTCCCAGCAGCAGAAACCTGATAGTCAAAAGGCAGAAGCTAATTGTACTTCCTGTCGAAGTGATTGTGTATCAAGAAAACACACACATGAATTGTCTAAATCGATGCCATACAGAAACCAAATATGAGAAATAGAAAACGAGCAAGCACATATATTGATATATAGGAAACCTACTGTTCCTAGCCAATATTGCAACCAAAACATTTCGAACTACCATCATTATAGTTTTCCTTACTTACCATGTTCTTAATTGGTGATACTACTTACTTTGTCAATTTGGATAACGATTTTCATTTATGGGCCCTTGACAGTTAAGGGGTAATAGTAGACGAGTCCTTGGAACATCCAAAATTAGTGGCTAGTATTAACTTTGGAGCATCTTTTGTTAGTTAAAATCTCCTCTTGGTATAATGAGCAGCTAGAAAATAGCATTTGTATCTTGACAAGTAAAATATTGTAACCCTTTCATAAAAAGAAGAGTTAAATTATAGTACCCTGATGTAACTGCTGAGTTCCACAGCTTTTGAGGGAATTTAGAAACTGTTGCATTTGTATCCTGGAACTAAGCCTTCTAAACTGTTCCATATGACCCTTTACCATCACACGATCACTGAAAAGCGATGGAAGTCGGCGCTTGAATCTGCTCCCATGACTACC
Source organism: Avena atlantica (assembly GCA_910589765.1). Taxonomy (NCBI): domain Eukaryota; kingdom Viridiplantae; phylum Streptophyta; class Magnoliopsida; order Poales; family Poaceae; genus Avena; species Avena atlantica. The sequence goes on from OU342733.1 coordinate 527,021,488, forward strand.
TATTATACTCGATAAAACATATGATCTTCATGTCTGGTCTGTTCTACCAACATAATCGTGATCACCGTTACTATCTGTTGCTTTCCTTTCAGCATAGCTTTTCTTGGGCTGAGCTGCTGTTCTGGTCACTTCCTGTTGTCTCTGCATTCTCCTTACCAATCTCCTCACGATTTCTTCTGCCAGCTCAACCTCGCTAAGCTTAATTTCATCTTCAGTGTGCCAAATAGGCAAAGTTGTTCTGCAAATAAGAGCAAAGATTCAACAAGAAACACTTAAGACCTCGTATGATTTAACACACCTTTGCTGATGGTTGCGAAATGAACCCTTACTCTTTGAGTGTAGTCGACTCATTTGGAGCAAAACTCATGAAGCTTCCTCCCAGCAAACCCATAAGAACGAATAAGCCAAACCAAACCAGGATGATCCTACGGCCAATGAAATTTTGCCTAGTTGTCTTGTCTGGATTGAGCCTCTTTAGAGGACTATTTGTGGTTTAAATGACAGAACACACACAAGTAAAAAGAAAGGATTTTGAACACTATGAGAAGCACTCTTGAGACCTTGTGGATCATAACTGCACTATATCGCAGTAATTATTTTGAAGAAGTGTGGTTGATATTCAAGTCGCAAGCTAATGGAGAAGGAATATGAGTTTACATATAGTTCATTTCTGGATTGTTTCACCTTGGAAACATTTATATCAATCAAGCAGCACTTATGTTGTCTGCTTTTATTTTGATATATATAAAGAGGTAGAAAAGTCATTCGGTCATTTTTACACCTATAGATTTTTTTCATGATTTTGGTTTCAAGTAAATCTGTGTGACTGACATGTTTGGAAATAAATAGACTTAGCCATTGCTACAACTAATCCAAGTTTTGTATATCAGTATATGATGTGAGCAAAATGGAAGTGATGAGATTGATTGATTTCTCAAATTATTGTTCCAGAATAAATAAATTGCTCAATGGACTTGGCATTTGCATAGCAGAAACTGCTTTCCAGCTTGTGGTCCGAAACATTTTGATATGAAATCAGCTCTTCAAGATAAACAAGAAACAGGGCACCCATGTTCTGTTTTGACAGTTTGAAGTTCTCGCCTTCCTCTTTCTCCATCGTTCAAGTCAAATGCCCAATGCATGCAACCATTTTGATGGAATGGCAGAAGAAGCACGTAGTTTCTTGATTGTCTCTATTGATATCCCTTTTCTCTTTAGACGACTTAAGTTAGAAATTTGTTGTACTGCCATGCTAGTTTATTTAGGAAGTACTACAACGCGAAGCTACCATTTTCTGTGACTGCTATTTTTGTTTCCTGACTATGGTTAACAACTTGTATTGCAAACTACTAATGATAAACTTGAGGGTTGATCCTCCATGTAATGTATGTGCTTTGTTTTAATCCCCTATTTCATCTCAGACTTTCCTTCTTCGTGTGCTTTTCTTGTTTATTTGTTCATCCCAGCTGTTCTTCCGGTGCTTTTCCTGTAAGCTATGGTTCAAGTGTTGTCTGATACTAAGACCTGGCTCTTGTATGTTTATCATCTGAATACACTTAACTCTGATACATTGTGCAGGTGTTGAAAACAGAGCTGAGAAGGAGATGCTGGAACATGGGTGTGTTGCAAGCTCAAGTGCAGAGTCACCACGGTCAGACTAGTGCTGACGCGAATGCTGGAGGTCAGGCAAAGGATTAGAGATGCTGGGGAGGTTGTTATGCAGCTTCACAGTTAAGGTTGTTATGCAGCTTTTTATCTGAATCTGGATGCTGAATGCTGATTAAGGTTGTGCTTTTGACTCTGTTTGGCTGTAACCTGGCGTTTATCCTGTTTTCAAGGTCTCTAGCAAGAGCATAGTTAGAAGGTTAATTAATATGCTGTCGAAAGCCAAAGTGACTGCCACTGTGATTTTTTTGTATACTGGTATATGCCTGCTATTGCTACTAGTATGTGAGAACAGCATGAGCACTGGTCCTGGTTCAGATTGCCGGTCGGTTGCTTGTGAATAAAATTAACAATATGTTCCATCTAAAACAAAGTACCCCTATATAAATGGCATGTGTTACATCTTCGGTACATAAAAGCTCCTTTCTAACAAAAAGATACAACCTAGAAAAAATAATGTGTTACATCTATGGTCTAGAAAACATCCCATCTAAAAACAGTTCCACCTATCAAAAAATTAGCCCATTTATTACATTTGATAGATAGAAAAACTGACATACAATATATTAACAATGTATTATATCTGTACAAACAGAAAATATCCATCTAACAAATGAAAAGAAAATTAACAATGTGTTCCATCTAAAACAGAGTACCCCTATATACATGACATGTGTTACATCTACATTAACTTATCGGAGACGGCTATCACGCAACTGAAATAATCTATTCTATGTTTTTTTGTACTCCTACCGTGTTAAAATAGATGTCGCAACATTTATCAAAATTTGGAAGACTAAATACTATCTAGGTACATCAAAATTTTGACAAATCCATAACATCTATTTTGAGATCGGAGGGAGTACCTGGTTTTGTAAAATCGATGAGGTCATAATAATAATAATAATAATAATAATAATAATAATAATAAATGAAGTGTGATATTATTTTCATTCGGAGTGGTCAGCAATTAATAGTTGTATGCTGAATATGGAGACCTCTCGTAAGTACACAATCGATCTTGGAGTATCTTAAGCCCGCTTGCTTGTGGTGCTGGCCCATTTACGTACTACGTGTAACTTGTCTCAAAAACAAGATCGCGTCCCCAGACTTCTTCTCCGAGTCGCGTACAGCCGCCGCCAATACCTCCATCTCCTCCTTCTCCTCCTCCACGCGCCGCCCGAGAGCAGCCAGAGCAATGGCGATCCCTGACGAGATCCTGGCGGAGATCTTCATCCGCCTTCCCACCCCACGCGACGTCATCCGCGTCTCCCACGTCTGCGTCTCGTTCCGCCGCGTCGTCGCCGATCGCTCCTTCCTCCGCCGCTTCCGCAGGCTCCATGCCCCGCCCCTTCTCGGCTTCCTCACCAAAACAAGTTCCGACAAGCCCCTGAGCTTCCAACCCACCATCATGCCGTACCCTTCTTCCACCACCAACGCGATCGCCCTTGCCGCCGACTTCTCCTTCTCCTTCCTCCCTGCCCGCCGCGACGACTGGGTCCTATGTGACATCCGCGACGGAAGGGTCCTCCTCGAAAGCAAGAGCACTCACGACGACAGATCCTTCTTCGCCGAGGACACCGTGGTGTGCGACCCTTTGCACAGGCGGTACATCCATCTCCCTCCAATCCCCGGCCACCTATTTGCCTGGGTAAAGCACAAACGTTGTTTATACTAAGCTGGAGGAGGAAACTTCCTTCAGAGTGATCTGGATGACAATCTGCAACGCCAAGCTGGTCACCTTTGTCTTCTCTTCCAGCAACAACGGACAATGGCGAGCCGGTCCATCCTGCTCGTATTCGGTGTGCCGCACGACGTGCCTCCTCTCCCGCCGCCACTACGTTAACGGTTGCTTCTACTGGTTGATAGAATGGAAGGCAAAGCTTCTTGTGCTTGACACCCTAAGGATGGAGTTCTTCAATGCCGACGCGCCGCCTGGAACCCGAGGGTTTTGTAGCGGGGATATATCCATTGTGGAGGAACAAGGGGAAGCAGAAACGTCTGGTATGTTTGTGCTCACAGGTGATCAGACATCTTACCACAAATACACCGTTAGGCGGAACAACAATGGGAGCTATAGACAATGGGATATGGTGAAGACAATGTCACTCGATTCTACATACTTCTTCATAGGTTCAATGGGGAGGTACGCGCTCCTATATAAGTACGGAACGCTTAAACCGCTTGATGCGGGTTGCTTCTCCCTCGACACCAAGACGCTCCGGCTTGAGAGGGTGTGTGCTTCAATGCCCGGCTTCTCTAGTACTGATACACACATATATAGAAACTTCCCGCCATCATTGTTGTCGACACCAACAATATCAACTGGTAAATATTCTATTGCATCCATATTATGTTTGTTAAGTCTCTGGTTTATTTCTTTATGTTTGCATGCCTTTGTATTCCTCCATATTTTAACTTGTATACTGCAAATTACAAAGGTGAACACATAATAACGATGATTGAGGTCAATATTACCAATTTCACTATGTATGTAAAGATCCCTGTAGGTTGGTTTGCTTATGTATCGTGGGTTGTTTGTTTTATGCCTAGTATGTTATCTCAGCTTTGTTGAATAATTTTCACATATGCATCGGGCAGGTACTCAGGAAGGTGGCTAAGCAGGCGACGCTGGATGCTGGAACGAGGCGTCGCTGCGAGCTGAACAATGGGTGTACCGCTGATGGTTTGTTGGAAGATCGGGACTAATGTTCGATTCGCAAAAATGCTATTGCTGATTCAGGTTGAACTTCAATTTGAGAGTTTTCTGGATAAGGTCGTGAGAGCATTACTAGCGTGTTCATTTTTACTTTTTTGCAAAGTCTGGCGTGTATAGTTTTTATACACACGATCAACAGGTTTCTTTTTTGAACAAAAATCAGCAGGTTAATTGAGAGAACGTATTTAAAGTGCCTACAATCTGTACCTATGCATGCAGCTGGTGGCATTCCTACAAAGTTAATTTTTTCCTCTCATTGGTCTACGAGTTTTAATCCCCCCCGTGCTTGCAAGCTTGTTCGGAGCTCAATATGTGAGAAGTAAAAAAGGGAAGACGGTTTGTGAGACAGCAACGGCGGTGGCGCGATCGTCTGTCACACCACACGGTTAGTCAGTCAGAGAAGGTCCACCTGATTAGATTACAGGTCAGTCACATGTCTAGAGATATATACAAGCCACCACATATCTCCCAAATCCCAAATATTCGAAAAACCACCACTTTTAGAAAATTTCGCAACATGTGACCATTTTTCTATAATTGTTTTGCAATTCGCACTAATACCCAATTAAGAGCGAGTTGACACCGTTTCTAACTAGTGGGGTCCACTTGTCAGGACCAATTTGCTCAGTTAGATCGGTCTCACCTATCAGGCTAGTTAAAAAAGACAAAGAAAATATATTAACTCAAAAAATAAGAAGAATTTGCCATAGAGATCTTGGAAGTTCATTGGTTCAACTAAGGCAACCTGAATAGAAATGTATTTCCTTGCACACGCCTCGCTGTTTGGATTCATTGGTTCAACTAAGGCAACCTGAACAAATAATAACTTAAACCAGCTTCAGTAAATTCACACATTCAGTTCTATGCTTTTGCCGTAGAGATCTTGGAAGTTGGATCTAAAAAATCCAATTTTTTAAATCTTAGTATTACAGGAGGCAAGTAATTTTTTTGAATATAGTGAAAGCAGCTAAAATATGTTTTATAGCATACTTAAAGGAACCAAATTAACTGTGCTTGCTTTGCTTCTTTTTTTTAGAAAGAAATGATCAAGAAGGTAGTACGGCATGATACACTGGGCCAAGGCTTCAAGGCCCACCGCACTTGCATGTTGGGCTCGTGAATTTCATTTCATGGGCTTGTCGCGTTACTGCCAGTGCTAGAGTAGTCTTGAGTCCTGACGAGTCCTGACGAGTAGCTTTAGACAATGGGATATGGTGAAGACAATGTCACTGGATTCTACATACTTCTTCATAGGTTCAATGGGGAGGTACGCGCTCCTATATAAGTACGGAACGCTTAAACCGCTTGATGCAGGTTGCTTCTCCCTCGACACCAAGACACTCCGGCTTGAGAGGGTGTGTGCTTCAATGCCCGGCTTATCTAGTACTGATATACACATATATAGAAACTTCCCGCCATCATTGTTGTCGCAACCAACAATATCAATTGGTAATATTCTATTGCATCCATATTATGTCCTTTACCCTGTTTGTGTGATGCTAAATAGTTTATTATTATTGTAATTGGTAACTTCTGTTTGTCTGTTCCAATTTTAAGGTGATGAAATAAAAACAATGGTCACGGTTGTACTCCACAACAATTAATCTTTAGAAATACTTTTATAGTTAAGCTATTGGAGTAATTCAAATTCAAATTAGGACACGACTACAAGTTGTTCACACCTTCAGATTATCTCACCATAGATATTTATTCCAGTTCAGCAGGCTTATATTGGGAGACTTCATCAATCACACATGGTGATTTCAGATAGGTAGGAGCCTACATATGTGGTATGGTTGCAAATAAAAACCTGAGCCGTTGCTACCACTACACTAATGCGTCGCTTGTACTATATGAGATGGGCAAAAGTGAAGTGGTGAGCCTTATTTTCCCCTGAACGGGTTACATCAAAAGTAGTTGTTCAGTGGCTTGCAGAAACACTTCATACTCAAAAACTGCTTGATTTTAAAATCATACTCTGAAGATAAATTAGAGGCAGGACACCCAATATTTTTAGGCAGTTAGGAATTGTTACATGCCAGTCCTTCAGGGCACATACCCAAAACACAATCTATTATTTTTGTAGTATGACATGGGTTAAACAGATGGCTCGCACTACTGGTACACTAGGTAGTTTGATCCTTCATTGACCTAAGTCCGATATTACTAATAGTACTGTAGTAGGTAACTCCTAAAGTCCTACAACATATGGACACCATCAATTTATGATTGTTAGGTCTCTGGTTTATTTCTTTATGTTTGCATGCCTTTGTATTCCTCCGTATTTTAACTTGTACTGCAAATTACAATGGTATGTAAAGATCCCTGTAGGTTGGTTTCGTATGTATCATGCATCGTTTGTTTTATGCCTAGTATATATGTTATCTCAGCTTTGCTGAATAATTTTCACATATGCATCGGGCAGGTACTCAGGAAGGTTCTAAGCAGGCGACGCTGGATGCTGGAACTTGAGGCGTCGCTGCGAGCTGAACAATGGGTGTACTTCTGATGGTTTGGAAGATCGGGACTAATGTTCGATTGGCAAAGATGCTATTGCTGATTCAGGTTGTACTTCAATTTGAGAGTTTTCTGGATAAGGTCGTGAGAGCATTACTACCGTGTTCCTTTTTACTTCCTTTTTACTTTTTTGCGAAGTTCGGCATGTATAGTTTATATACACAAGATCAGTAGGTTTCTATTTTGAACAAAAACCAGCAGTTTAATCGAGAGAACGTATTTAAAGTGCCTACGATCTGTACCTATGCATGCAACTGGTGGCATTCCTACAAGCGCTAATGAGGTGCTATTGGAAATTAAGGAGAAACGGTGGTAAGATCTGTTAAAATTCAACTCGCAGTTAACTTTGGTTAAACAAAAACGATTTGGTTCCAAAGTTAATTTTTTCCTCTCATCTGTCTACGGTTTTAATCCCCCTTGAAGCTCAATATGTGAGTCATGGCAGTGCTTGCAAGCTTGTTCGGAGCTCAATATGTTAGAAGTAAAAAAGGGAAGACGGTTTGTAAGACAGCAACGGCGGTGGCGCGATCGCTTGTCACACCACACGGTTAGTCAGTCGGAGGAGGTCCACCTGATTAGATTACATGTTAGTCACCGGCCTAGAGATATATACAAGCCACCACATATCTCCCAAATGTTCGAAAAACCACCACTTTTAAATTTCTTTGCAACATGTGACCATTTTTCTATAATTGTTTTGCAATTCGCACTAAAACCCAATTAAGAGCGAGTTGACACCGTTTTTGACTAGTGGGATCCACTTGTTAGGGCCAATTTGCTTAGTTAGATCGGTCCCACCTGTCAGTCTAGTTAAAAAAGAAAAAAAATATAATAACTCAAAAAAAAAAAATTGGGAATAAAAAATAAGTGGGAGGCAGGCCCACGTCCGTCGCCATCGGACGCCGACGAGGCACTACCTCTTCGGCGAACTCTGGTCGGGGCGGGGCGGGGATGCACGACGCTGGCCAGGGGCGGAGCGGAGTGGCGCTGGTCGGGGATAGGATGGGCCGTGGCGGCGCTAACCGGGGCTGGGACGGGTCGGGTCGGGGTCGGGGTGGGGAGGCGCGGCGGCGCGACGCCGGTGCTGGTCAGGGAGGAGCCGGTCCATCCCCGGCCACCTAGTTGCTAATTTGGTCAAGGACCCAACCTTGGTAAAGCACAAACGTTTATACGAGACATTCTTCTTGCCCCCCTGCGACGAGGAAGAAACTTCCTTCAGAGTGATCTGGATGTCAATCTGCAACACTAAGCTGGTCACCTTTGTCTTTTCTTCCAGCAACAACAGACAATGGCGAGCCGGTCCATCCTGCCCGTATTTAGAGCTGCACACCAGGTGCTCGACTGAATGTTCGAAAGATGATTACAGTTTGTCAGAACGTTGCTAATTCATTGGAGAAAGCATTTTGTGCTTCTGATTTGCCCGCAACAGAATGGAATCACTTGAGATTGGGAAACAACAACTTGGCTGGATGAAGAACCTCAAACACTGCAATGGGGTGTGCCGCTTTGACCCGTTGCCAGATATATACTCAAAGTAAACGAACTGACGGAGCACTGAACATAAACGAACTGGCAGAGAAGGTAGATCCTCTCCTCTCTGATCTCTGTCTTCTTCCCCATTCTGGTTTATAATTCGTGTATTATTTGTAGTAGGCTAATAGCAAGTTCATGCGCATTTGTTCTACTGATTCCGATTCTTGGGATAGCTAATTACGAGGTTAAATTATTTGCGAACATAGCTAATTTACAAGGTTAAATAAATTAAATTCTGCTAGTGATTGTGCTTTAGCTAGGCGGTTTTCTTGAATTTAGCTTGCCTGCAGGATCCGTTATATATCGTTGCTGGTAATGCTAATAGTTCAGTGGAATTCATTCACTAAAAACTGGGAGCAATTACACTTATTAGCAATTTACAGTGAATCACCACCAGTACCAGTTTACTCTTTGGATTGTCAGTGTAGATTGATTTTTATCGGTGTCCAAAGCTGAACTTGTGAATTTCAGGATTGGATAACCTGAAGATTATGCATACTGGCAGATTATGCATATGCCTACCTTTTCGGTTTTTGCATTTGTGTTGCCTTTCTTTACAGGTATAGTATCGTAACTGCTACCCCTTTAGAGACCTTGTAATCCAACCTCAACGGAATGGTGGTGGTATTGGACAATAAAATTTCAGAGCCAAATAGTTAAAAGGTACAGCATCATGAAGCTTTTTGTCTAATTAATAATTACTTTTTTATTCAACACACATGACGCACAGATACATAATCCACATAGTAGTAGTGATGTAACTTCCTTGCCGTGAGGCTTGGGTATTCATGCCAAATTATATTCAACCGGGTTCAGTATGATTGGTGCAAGCCCGGGGTTATCAAGTATGGCCTTAAGATCTTCATCGTTGTCCTCCAGGACAGCCCTCAGGAATGCGACTATGACTCCTCCCATGCTCTGCCTGGCAAGGTTTTTGGTGCCATTCTTGTTACACGTGCACACCAGTTTGCTCATCCAGGTGACAATGGAGTGCACACCGTCGTCCAGCATGTCCATGTGCCCATAGTCCTTGGCCACAAAGTGGTAGCGCGGCGGGATGCACTCGTCGTAGAACGCGGTGTGGTTGATGCCTGCAGGGGTGCATTTTGACTCGGAGCCATCCTCCTGAAGCTTCCCGGTTCCCAAGACCAGGGCCGGCATCCCCAAGTCGAGCGAGCGAGGCTTGAAGGTGAGGATCTTTGGTGTACACTGTGAGCCTGAGGCTGCCCCGGCCACCGGGTCGACGCCGATGAGGGCAGAGAACTTGAGTGCCAGCTTGATCTTAGGGTCCCCCAACCCCAGGGCTAGAGCGAAGGCTGCGTGGCCGCCTCGGCTGTGGCCGGCCAGGGCCAACCTGGAGATAGAGATGGAATTTGAAAACCTTTAGGGTACCCTCTAAGTTTAGCCTAGTTCAAACAAATGAACTAGTTTTCGTAAAAAGTGGTGTTTTGCCAAAACTTAGTTCATTTTTTTGTACTAAGTAGGCCATCCTTACCTGGAGAGGTCAGGCTTGACGCTGTCAAGCTTGAACTTGTTCTCGAGGACGAACTGGAGCCCGTCCTCTCCTGCGAGCCAGTTGGTGATATGCTTAGCCATGTTTATGTCCCAACTATCGTCTTCGAGGCATGTCACCGAGTAGAGCTGTTGATACAAGTGTAGGTGGAAGGTGAGAGTACTATATTGTGAAAATACTCGTTTTATCTTATCTTAATAAACAGTGATTTGTCGATCATATTAATTCCTAACCGGCTAGTAATTTTTGTATCCGTTTCATTCGATAGTTGTCCTACGGCTCAATTAAATTTAATTCATTTTCGCAGTTGAAACTGAGGTTAGACTGCCTAAGTAATACATGTTTTGCAGTGATCCTAAAAAGTATGATGAGTTGTGTATATACATATTTTTCGTCGATTTTGATTAGTAAATACATGACCTGGAATGCCACTGTTTAAATAATTTAAACAAGTAACCTTGAAAATGGGCAGGAAGAGAACGAAGATGGTGCGGAGATGCAGGAGGCTACCTGTGGTGCCACCGCGATGAACCCATGGGAGGCGACATGCCTGAGGAGCTGCTCATAATCATGGGCCGCCAACTCGAAACCGTGCAGGAACACGATGACGGGGTACGTCCCTGCCTCTGTCGGGGCGATAACCATGATCGGCTTGTTAAGGCTCTGCGTGACCTTCATCAAATTCGGCTTCACACTCTTCACGTCGACGGGCAGCCCCTTGCCGAACACCGACGTTGTTGCCATGCTCCTCCTTTCTTTCTGTCCGCTGTGTTTATGTGGCAGATATGATGGAGATGAGCTTGGTCTGGTGTTTGGTGCATCCATGGCAGGAGATGGAGAGCGCACTTATAGGCCGGACAGAGGAGCTGAGCGAACGAGGAACACATGTTTTCGGTATGTTTTTATCCTAGATTGACTGGCTTGTATTGTAGTACTATGTTCTCCGAGTAGCGATTTCAGTTGTCCTAATAGTGTTAACGTTTCTATGTACATGCCAAAACAAGGTGTGAAACACATGAATTGGCGGGGCTGGGAGATGCTAGGACCATGCCCCAAACGAGTCATGGAATGGGAGTACCAGGGTCTGGAATTATTTTACTACCATGAGTGTCCATTCAGGAGTAACTTGTGTAATTTGTAAAATTTGCATGCGTTCAACTTGTGGTAGAAAATACTAGTAGTTTGACAACATTAGTATACAATATGCCTACATATTTTCCATCCACGGAGAGTGTGAGATGTTTACATATTCTAATATTTTTTAAATTTCATCAATAGCCAAGAGAAAAATTATCGCATAAATACATTGCTTTTCTGTCACATAATAAACTCAACATGTCTGGTATGTTTTTTATCGTAGACTAGACTGGCTTGTAGTGCAGAACTCAAATGCTAGTTATCTGAGTGGCGGTTTTCAGTTATCCTTATAGCGTTAATCTGTACATTACAAACAAGGCGTGAAACACATGAGCAAGCTAGCGGACGCTGGGAGATGCTAGAACCATATGGCTAGGGGACACGCCATGTAGTCCGCAAAATTTTGATGACCAGTGGAAGGCAGCTTGCGTAATTTGCAAAATTCGCATGCGTGCAACTTGCACATTCAAATATTTAAATCTTCAATAGTTAAACGAAATTGAGTCACATAAATATAATGCTTTTGTGTCACATAATCAACTTGACATGTGATTGGTCATGACTTGTGCCTCAAGACTCCATGTACACCAAATTCCCAATTCAAATTCTATCCATAGTGTTAGAAAAAAATTACAATTTGTGAGTACATGGTTTGCCTGCTATATATTCATAGACAAAGGTGTGTTTACGCGAGAATTCTGTTAAAATCTTGTTTTCACCTCGTTATTCATGTAATCTAAGGGCAGAATTTATACAAAATATCCCAACCATGAGAAACCTCATCGGCGCGTTGCACGCTTCCAACTTGTGGTTGAATACACACACATATCTTCATTTATTGGAAAAAATACAAATTTGTCTATATGCAGGAGAACCAAACAAATAATTTATATGGTCCCAAGTATTTAGCAAAGGGAAAGAGGAGCTGAGGGTACGAGGAACACATGTTTTGGTACGTCTTTATCCTAGACTAAAATAGACTGGCTTGTAGTACTATGTTTTTTGAGTGGTGGTTTTAGTTGTCCTAATATCGTATATCTGTACACGACAAAATAAGGCTTGAAGCACAAGACCTCGCGGACCATGCTGGCCTACAGGAGCCATGAAATGGCAGGACCAGGGGTCTGGAAATTTTTGACGACCATGAGTGTCCATTCAGAGGCAAATTGTGTAATTTGTAAATTTTACATCCGTTCAACTTGTGGTACAAAATACTAGTAGTTTTGACAACATTAGTATATAATATGCCTACATATTTTCCCTCCACCAAGAGTGTTAGATGTTTACATATTCTAATATTTTTTACATTTCATCAATAGCTAAGAGAAAAAATTTCGCTTAAATACACTGCTTTTCTATCACATAATAAACTCAACATGTTTGGGTATGTTTTTATCGTAGACTAGACTGACTTATAGTACAAAACTCAAACGCTAGTTATCCGAGTGGCGATTTTCAGTTGTCCTTGTAGTGTTAATCTGTACATGATAAAACAAGGCGTGGAACACATGAGCGAGCTAGCGGACGCTGGGAGATGCTAGGAGAACCAAACAAATACGTGTTGCACGCTTCCAACTTGTGGTTGCATACACACACATATCTTCGTTTATTGGGGAAAATACAAATTTGTCTATATGCAGTAGAATCAAACAAATACTTTATATGGTCCCAAGTATTTAGCAAAAGGAAATAGGAGCTAAGGGTATGAGGAACACATGTTTTGGTACGTCTTTATCCTAGACTAAAATAGACTGGCTTGTAGTACTATGTTTTTTGAGTGGTGGTTTTAGTTGTCCTAATATCGTATATCTGTACAAGACAAAATAAGGCTTGAAGCACAAGAACTCGCGGACCATGCTGGCCCACAGGAGCCATGAAATGGCAGGACCAGGGGTCTGGAAATTTTTGAGGACCATGAGTGTCCATTCAAAGGCAAATTGTGTAATTTGTAAATTTTACATCCGTTCAACTTGTGGTACAAAATACTAGTAGTTTTGACAACATTAGTATACAATATGCCTACATATTTTCCCTCTACCGAGAGTGTCAGATGTTTACATATTCTAATATTTTTTACATTTCATCAATAGCTAAGAGAAAAAATTTCGCTTAAATACACTGCTTTTCTATCACATAATAAACTCAACATGTTTGGGTATGTTTTTATCATAGACTAGACTAGCTTATAGTGCAAAACTCAAACACTAGTTATCTGAGTGGCGATTTTCAATTGTCCTTATAGCTTTAATCTGTACATGATAAAACAAGGCGTGGAACACATGAGCGAGCCACCGGACGCTGGGAGATGCTAGGAGAACCAAACAAATACGTGTTGCACGCTTCCAACTTGTGGTTGCATACACAAACATATCTTCGTTTATTGGGGAAAATACAAATTTGTCTATATGCAGTAGAACTAAACAAATACTTTATATGGTCCCAAGTATTTAGCAAAGGGTATGAGGAGCTGAGGGTACGAGGAACACATGTTTTGGTATGTCTTTACCCTAGAGTAGAATAAACTAGCTTGTAGTACTATGTTCAGTGGTGATTTTAGTATTTTGTTGGCTATAGTTTCCAATTTGCATTGCAAACTACAAACACTAAACATGAGTATTTGCTGTTACACAACATAAATTCCATTGAGATTACCATGACTAACGGGACCAATGTGTAAAAAAGAGTTCTGAAGGTTGATTCTCCATGTTCGGTATGTGATTTGTCTCAGCCATTTTTCTTTATCCGGTGCTTTTCTTCTCAGCAAATTTACTGAGTGTTGCTTGATATAAGACATGCTGTTTGTTCATGTGTGTCACAAGCTCTTGAATAGCTAAAACCTGAACATGAGTAATTTTGAGATATTGACCAAGTATTCGGAAAGATGCTGAGAAGCCAATGGTAGAACAAGACACAAGTGCTACCAGATGAAGCGCGTTGTCACCTTGCTCCCTGCTCAGAATACCGCCGACGGGAAGTGTTGATTGATGTTGTGGTGTAACTTGACAGTTTACCACGGTTTGTTCAGTAATATTAGGTTGAACTGCGATTGTAAAAGTGGAGTTTGGCACTGTTTTTTCTACTTTCGTTGAGGTTTGCTGTTGATATTTGTTTTGCAATCTGCTGCTTCAACAGATCGAAATGCCTGAGTGCTATATATGTCAAGATATCGCAAACATTTTTTGTCATTTTTATTATGACAGAAGAGCGCTGCACGAGCTTATATTATTCTGTGCTATGTACCCTTCATAAAACTGTAGGAAATATCACCATTTTTGCCTAATCTGCCATCTAGACCAGGACAATTATAGCAGCTTGGCCTGGTCATCCATGTTAGATTGTTCATATCCAAAATGCCAGTTCAGACATGTTCTTTGCAAAAGCCAGTTTAGACTGACACTGTGTGAGCTCTGGTACTTTTTTTTACAGTCATACCACCCAAATGAAGAACAGAAGAGTACGCCCACACCCAAAAAACAATGTTGGCACTAGAAAAATTATTACACTAGTGCAAATACGAAGAAATTTAATGGCACAAACATTGAGAAACAAATACAATATCGTATTCCTGACAATTCTTATGTAAGAACGGGTATTCTTGTAAAGGAATACAAAATAATTGTGATAGATTACACATGAAGATATGGGCAGATTATGAGTCCTAAATGAATGAAGAGATTACCAAAAGGCTTTAGGGTTTAGGGTTTAGGAGGTCACTCTCGGGGATAGCGGGCGCGAGGTCGCCGGGGATCGGCTTGAAGGTTTTTCCGGGTGAAAGCTCGGTGCTTCGGCACCAACGGCGGCGATGCCTGCGGGTACCGTTATCCTCTTGGGGGCGCTGTTGCGGCTACCTTCTCCGCTAGGGCTCCGGGTGAAAACCCTTGACCTTCAGTCTCGGCGGCGGCGGCATGATGCGTCGTTACCCTCTTGGGGGCGTCGTCGTGGAGCCCCGGTTCACCCCAGTATCGGCTCGTTGTCCTTGGTGGCAAGTGTTGGTCTTCCGCATTTTTTTCTTTTCTTATCTTGATCTGCTTTGTAAGGGGGTCTCCCCATCACCTTGTATCCTGTTCGGCCGAGTGGCTATATTAATATAGCGGGGCGAAAGCCTATTTCGAGAGAGAGAACCGATATTCTTGTAAAGGAATACAAAATAATTGTGATAGATTACACAGTGAAGATATGAGCAGATTATGAGTCCTAAATGAATGAATTGATTACCAAAAGTTCAGCAGATTCAGAGCGCTAAATGGACAAAGCTTCGATCTGACCTAGTAATATCTAGTAAGGCTCCGATCTGGTTTCCTTTAGAGCGCGTGGCCAGCGTGAACCACAGCGGCGGCGTAGTAAGGCTCCGCAAGCTCCATGCCCCGCCCCTTCTCGGCTTCCTCACCAAAACAAGTTCCGACAAGCCCCTGAGCTTCCAACCCACCATCATGCCGCCGTACCCTTCCACCAACAACGCCATCGCCCTTGCCGCCGACTTCTCTTTCTCCTTCCTCCCTGCCCGCCGCGACGACTGGGTCCTATGTGACATCCGCGACGGAAGGGTCCTCCTCGAAAGCAAGAGCACTCACGACGACAGATCCTTCTTCGCCGAGGAGACCGTGGTGTGCGACCCTTTGCACCGGCGGTACATCCATCTTCCTCCAATCCCCAGCCACCTATTTGCTAATTTGGTGCTTTACCCAGCCTGGGTAAAGCACAAACGTTGTTTATATGAGACATTCTTCTTGCCCCCCTGCGACGAGGAGGAAACTTCCTTCAGAGTGATCTGGATGACAATCTGTAACACTAAGCTGGTCACCTTTGTCTTTTCTTCCAGCAACGGACAATGGCAAGCCGGTCCATCTTGCCCATATTTAGTGTGCCGCACGACGTGCCTCTTTTCCCGTCGTCACTACGTTAATGGTTGCTTCTATTGGTTGATAGAATGGAAGGCAAAGCTTCTTGTGCTTGACACCGCAAGGATGGAGTTCTTCAGTGCTGACGCCCCACCCGGAACCCGAGGGTTTTGTAGCGGGGATATATCCATTGTGGAGGAAGCAGGGGAAGACACGTCTGGGATGTTTGTGCGCACAGGTGATCAGACATCTTACCACAAATACACCGTTAGGCGGAACAACGACGAGAGCTATAGACAATGGGATATGGTGAAGACAATGTCACTGGATTCTACATACTTCTTCACAGGTTCAATGAGGAGGTACGCGCTCCTATATAAGTACGGAACGCTTAAACCGCTTGATGCGGGTTGCTTCTCCCTCGACACCAAGACACTCCGGCTTGAGAGGGTGTGTGCTTCAGTGCCCGGCTTATCTAGTACTGATACACACATATATAGAAACTTCCCACCATCATTGTTGTCGACACCAACAATATCAACCGGTAAATATTCTATTGCATCCATATTATGTCCTATGCAAGTTTTAGCGAAAACCGCCAAACCCGCATAGAAACGATTCAAAGGTGCCCACCAGGCACTTTCGTGCGGGTGGAAAACGAAGTAATAACATTACACAACAGTCCTCGATGGGACCCACAGAACAGATATATACAGCAGCGACTCAATGAGTCAAGAATACAGATATAAGATACAAAGATCCAAATCACCTTGAAAACGATATAGCGTCCAGCTACGGACAAGATGCAAATGGAGCTAAGAGCCCTGAAGAATAACCAGTGGCGTCCATAACCCTGCCCAGGCCAAGCCGGAAGGGTAACCCTGCTAACGACGTCGATCTCAAAACCTGCTCAAACAAAAGGGGTGCCGACAAAGGCCAAAGGAAAAAGAGGAGCGTCAGTACTGAGGCCAGTACACGGCGAGGCTAGAATTCGGCGGTCCTCGCCTACATAGGTATGGTGGACTGAGTGGCAGCGGCAGCATGCACTAAACAACCTATAGAGACTCGATACAACTGGCGGCTATCAGAGAGGGGTGAGAAAGACCTATTCGGATCCAACCTGATACTATCATCAAACAAACCCATCCTGGCGTTTCCCCCTCGAGACCAAACGAGGAAGTCAACCGAGGAACTCACACAGTTGGCAGTTTTACTTATTCAGTTATCGTTGCAGCAATTACTAGTCAGGTTTAGATAATCATCCTGATAAAGTAAGCAGTGGGCACTTTTAGTTAACCATTCCATGATAGTTGCAACACTTACTAGTCAGATACAATTAGCATGAGATAACCCCAAAACCCAGCAGTTGTTGGTACTTTTATTTAGCCATTCCGTTGTAGTGCAGCTGATTACTAGTCAAATCGGATACAAGTCAAAATTGAAAACAGTAAACTTTAGTTATAGTTGTCTATGATCAAGCACTGTGCTCCAAGTCATCCATAACCGCGGACACGGCTTGTCGAAAAGATTTAACCCTGCAGGGGTGCACCAAAGTATCCACAAGCACTTCGACCCTTTTTGCCAGATCAGTTAACATACACCCATCGGTATGTCGGCGGGGCCTAAGTCATGACGTTCCCAGACCCAAAGCAAGCACGGGGGGGCCACCCCACTAAGTACACCCGCAACGAAGTCGGCCGGTCTCCGAGACGGACTTAGGGTTTGCGTCAATGGCTGTAAACGACAGCAGATCCCCAATTGGGGATTGTCGATACCGCGAAAACATTCCGCTTACCTAAACAGTACAGTGTGCTCCTCGCACAAACGTAAATAAAGCGGTAAACATGGCATAAGTACAGGATAGTAAATAAAACCTCAAACTAGTTTGTGGCCCCCAGTACAATACTTTGAAATCAGGTAATAATCAATGGGGGGCCCATATCTCCCCACCTGTGGTTAGCGCGCTCGATCTCGGAACAGGTGTCAAGAACTCGGGTCCTACGGGACACAAGTGGGCGGTCGGAAACCAAAACTTACCTATCACCCACCGATGCCTCCGCTTAATTCAATTTTAATTGTTTAACAGGAATTAAAGTGAAACAATAATTAAAGCCATGATCATCTCCAACATCACATGCGGCAATAACTCCAACAACTGTGGTACTTGACGACAAGCAAAACACTTGAGCAAGCGACTACGACAAGCGGGTCCAACTATCTACCAAACAACAGGTAAGAGGATGTGTCCAAGGCTATATATGGCTGCAAGGGATATCACGGGTACGAAACTAGAGCATCGCAACACAGATAGCAAAGATCAACAGGAGGGAATAAATACTAGAAAAGTAAGATAGGTAGAAAGGGGGAGATGCTCGCCTGAAAACATTGTCGAAGGTTCAACCGAAGATCGGGGTGAAGCTCACATCAACTCAACGGCCTTATCCGCGAAGAAGCAAAACACTAGAAGAAACACCGGATGCAATATTTAATACAACGGCAGAAGATCGGCATGATGCATGTATGATGGATGACATGGCAAAGGTGCGATGCAATTAGGTCATATTAAGTGGAACCGGGGTCCCGACAATTAGTTAGATGGTTCCAGTTATTTATCTACCCCGCAAATTAAATGTTGTCTTAACATTGCAAAAGATAGCACCGGTTCGCTACACAGATTTAAATGAGGCCAATATGAGACTAGATTTGCCCGCATATGGGCCCCATATTTTATTATTAGGTGAATCGGCATAAGGCCCCCAACCAATGATATGCATGCGAGATAACAATTAAATATGCAACAAATTGTTGTTATGTCATAAAATAGGGTTTCGGGAAGGGGTTCACACATTTAGGGTTCGACAGATCTTGGGTTTCCGGGGTTCGGGGTTCGACAGGGTCCAGGGTCCGGTCTCGGGGTCCAGGGTTGACGGGGTCGGCCTCGGCGGGAGCGGATACTAGAAGGAGAACTTGTCGGGTCCCACGGGGTCGATCTTGCCGTTGCGAGGGTCTGGTCGGGTCCCACGCCATTGCATCGGTCTCGACGTCCAGAATGAAGTTCTTGGCGTTCCTTGTCTTGTCGAAGTCCCTGTTGCTCTACGGCGGAGAACTTAGCGTCATCGGGGTCCGAGAAGGAGATCTTGACGCGGCACCGGGTACGGGTTCGGCCTTCGGTTCGGGGTCTCCGGGTCTCGGGATTCGTGTCCGGGAAGAAGACCTTGGCATCGGATGGTCCTTGTCGGAGTTCTTGTCGCGTCTACCGTCTTCGGGTTTGCTTCACCCGGGCCCATGACAAGGTACTTGTCGTTCCTTGTTGATGTGGTGCACCGGTAACCTGTTTACTTGTCAAACTTGGAAGGTACTGGGCCTCTGTCTTCGGCAGCGGGGCGGCCAAGGCGAGGCGGAAGGACGGCGCGGTGGGCTTGGCGAGACCGGCGGCGGGGCGCGGGGTGCTGCGGGCGCGGGCGGCTCGCTCGCCGGAGGACGAACGTCGGCGCGGCGGGTGCGGCCGGGAAGGAGCGGAAGGCGGCGGTCGGCGCACGCGGGGCAGAGGCGCGGCGAGGCGGCGCGCTCGGTGGGAGCAGCGCTGGCGGACGCTGAGGCGGGCCGGCGACCTGGAGGCGGCGAGGTTGGTGGATGGCGAGCAGGCCAGGCGCGGGACGGCGGAGGGCGCGTGCTGGCGACGCGGAGGTTCACGGGACGGGGCGGGGTCGAGGCGACGGCGCGAGGCGGCGGTGGGCGCAGGCGAGGCTGCGGAGGCGGAGGCGGGGCCGCAGAGGGGAGCGGGGAGGCGCAGGCGTGCGGCGAGCTCGCGGGCGACGAACGGCGGCGGGGCTGGTGGCTGTGGCGCGGAGGGGCAGGCTCGCTGGGAGGGGGCGGAGCTCCGCAGGCGGCGACGGACTGCAGCGAGGTAGGGGAGGAGGAGCGGCGCAGCGGCGGGGACCGAGGTCGGGGGTGCGTGGGGGAGCGAGCGGTGGCGGGTTGAGGGGAGGAGCGCCGGCGGCGTGCGGTCGCCGGGGTGCGGGTGGTGCTTGGCGGCGACGGCGCCGGCGTCGGGGATGGTGGGTGGTGGCGGGGCCGAGGCGAGCGGGGCCGGAAGCGGGCGCGGCGCGGCCAGAGGCGGTTCTGGGGAAGGCGGCGGAGCCTGGGGACGGCGGAGGCGGGAGCTCGTCGGGGCGCCGGCGCGGGCTCTGCGGGGGCGGTTCGGCGGAGCGGGGGTGGGGCGCGCTAGGGGAGAGAGAGGGGGCCGTGCACGGGGTGGGGCGGCCTCGGGGTCTCCCCAGGTGGTGGGCCCGGGCGTGGGGACGCGCCCAGGTGGGGGGCTGCCGGTTGTATGGAGATGGAGGTGGGGCTGGCAGGTGGGCCACTGGGGGGACGGGGTCCACTGGCAGTGAGGTGGAAACCGGGGGGGGGGGGGGGGGGGGGCAGGCGCGTGTGAGTGTGTGTGTGGCCGGCTGAGTGGGTGAGGCAGGGTTAGGTGGGACCGGTGGAGGGAGTGGGAAGAGAGAGAGGCCAGGGGCTGCTGAGGTGGCAGTTCCTGGTTGGGTGGAGGGGGAGAGAGGGTGAGGTGTCACTAGGGGATTGGGTGGGGTGATGTGGCCAAAGGGGTGTGGGTAGATTAGTTGGTGAACTTAGGAATTAGGGGGGCTGTTTAGGTGATCCGATTTAAATCCTGGGGCGGTCGTTCGGGTCATTCGGCCCGTTCGACTGCCCCACCAAAAATAATATAAATTTTATTTGTTTTAATAACACCGTTTGCAAACCGATAGCAGCCAAAACAAAATATCCCGGAGACCCGGTTTTGGCGTTTGAATAAGAGACGGGGCGTTTAGAAAACAAACCGGGCTTTGCGAAAATAGTTTTAAGCAAACAATGCATGATGATGACGATGCAATGCACAAATTCAACGCGATTTTCTAGTAGTGGTTTTTGCGGGATGCCACACTTCCCACCATCATTGTTGTCGACACCAACAATATCAACCGGTAAATATTCTATTGCATCCATATTATGTCCTTTACCCTGTTTGTGTGATGCTAAATAGTTTATTGTTATTGTAATTGGTAACTTCTGTTTGTCTGTTCCAATTTTAAGGTGATGAAAAAAAAATGGTCATGGTTGTACTCCACAACAATTAATCTTATAGAAATACTTTTATGGTTAAGCTATTGGAGTAATTCGAATTCAAATCAGAACACGACTACAAGTTGTTCACACCTTCAGATTATCTCACCATAGATATTTATTCCAGTTCAGCAGGCTTATATTGGGAGACTTCATCAATCACACATGGTGATTTCAGATAGGTAGGAGCCTACATATGTGGTATGGTTGCAAATAAAAACCTGAACCGTTGCTACCACTACACTAATGCATCGCTTGTACTATATGAGATGGGCAAAAGTGAAGTGGTGAGCCTTATTTCCCCCTCAACGGGTTACATCAAAAGCAGCTGTTCAGTGGGCTTGCAGAAACACTTTATACTCAAAAACTGCTTGATTTTAAATCATACTCTCAAGATAAATTAGAGGCAGGACACCCAATATTTTGAGGCAGTTAGGATTTGTTACCTGCCAGTCCTTCAGGGCACATACCCAAAACACAATCTATTATTTTTGTAATATGACATGGGATAAACAGATGGCTCGCACTACTGGTACACTAGGTAGTTTGATCCTTCATTGATCTAAGTCCGATATTACTAATAGTACTGTAGTAGGTAACTCCTAAAGTCCTACAACATATGGACACGATCAGTTTATGATTGTTAGGTCTCTGGTTTATTTCTTTATGTTTGCATGCCTTTGTATTCCTCAGTATTTTAACTTGTACTGCAAATTACAATGGTGAACACCGATGATTGAGATCAATACTACCAATTTCACTATGTATGTAAAGATCCCTGTAGGTTGGTTTCGTATGTATCATGCATCGTTTGTTTTATGCCTAGTATATATGTTATCTCAGCTTTGCTGAATAATTTTCACATATGCATCGGGCAGGTACTCAGGAAGGTGCTAAGCAGGCGACGCTGGATGCTGGAACTCGAGGCGTCGCTGCGAGCTGAACAATGGGTGTACCTCTGATGGTTTGGAAGATCGGGACTACTGTTCGATTGGCAAAGATGCTATTGCTGATTCAGGTTGTACTTCAATTTGAGAGTTTTCTGGATAAGGTCGTGAGAGCATTACTACTGTGTTCATTTTTACTTTTTTGCGAAGTTCGGCATGTATAGTTTATATATACACGATCAGTAGGTTTCTATTTTGAACAAAAACCAGCAGTTTAATTGAGAGAACGTATTTAAAGTGCCTACGATCTGTACCTATGCATGCAACTGGTGGCATTCCTACAAGCGCTAATGAGGTGCTATTGGAAATTAAGGAGAAACGGTGGTAAAGATCTATTAAAATTCAACTCGCAGTTAACTTTGGTTAAACAAAAACGATTTGGTTCCAAAGTTAATTTTTCTCTCTCATCGGTCTTGGTTTTAATCCCCCCTGAAGCTCAATATGTGAGTCATGGCGGTGCTTGCAAGCTTGTTCGGAGCTCAATATGTGAGAAGTAAAAAAGGGAAGACGGTTTGTAAGACAGCAACGGCGGTGGCGCGATCGTCTGTCATGATTATTAGATTACATGTTAGTCACCGGCCTAGAGATATATACAAGCCACCACATATCTCCCAAATGTTCGAAAAACCACCACTTTTAAATTTCTTTGCAACATGTGACCATTTTTCTATAATTGTTTTGCAATTCGCACTAAAACCCAATTAAGAGCGAGTTGACACCGTTTTTGACTAGTGGGATCCACTTGTTAGGGCCAATTTGCTTAGTTAGATCGGTCCCACCTGTCAGTCTAGTTAAAAAAGAAAAAAAATATAATAACTCAAAAAAAAAAAATTGGGAATAAAAAATAAGTGGGAGGCAGGCCCACGTCCGTCGCCATCGGACGCCGACGAGGCACTACCTCTTCGGCGAACTCTGGTCGGGGCGGGGCGGGGATGCACGACGCTGGCCAGGGGCGGAGCGGAGTGGCGCTGGTCGGGGATAGGATGGGCCGTGGCGGCGCTAACCGGGGCTGGGACGGGTCGGGTCGGGGTCGGGGTGGGGAGGCGCGGCGGCGCGACGCCGGTGCTGGTCAGGGAGGAGCCGGTCCATCCCCGGCCACCTAGTTGCTAATTTGGTCAAGGACCCAACCTTGGTAAAGCACAAACGTTTATACGAGACATTCTTCTTGCCCCCCTGCGACGAGGAAGAAACTTCCTTCAGAGTGATCTGGATGTCAATCTGCAACACTAAGCTGGTCACCTTTGTCTTTTCTTCCAGCAACAACAGACAATGGCGAGCCGGTCCATCCTGCCCGTATTTAGAGCTGCACACCAGGTGCTCGACTGAATGTTCGAAAGATGATTACAGTTTGTCAGAACGTTGCTAATTCATTGGAGAAAGCATTTTGTGCTTCTGATTTGCCCGCAACAGAATGGAATCACTTGAGATTGGGAAACAACAACTTGGCTGGATGAAGAACCTCAAACACTGCAATGGGGTGTGCCGCTTTGACCCGTTGCCAGATATATACTCAAAGTAAACGAACTGACGGAGCACTGAACATAAACGAACTGGCAGAGAAGGTAGATCCTCTCCTCTCTGATCTCTGTCTTCTTCCCCATTCTGGTTTATAATTCGTGTATTATTTGTAGTAGGCTAATAGCAAGTTCATGCGCATTTGTTCTACTGATTCCGATTCTTGGGATAGCTAATTACGAGGTTAAATTATTTGCGAACATAGCTAATTTACAAGGTTAAATAAATTAAATTCTGCTAGTGATTGTGCTTTAGCTAGGCGGTTTTCTTGAATTTAGCTTGCCTGCAGGATCCGTTATATATCGTTGCTGGTAATGCTAATAGTTCAGTGGAATTCATTCACTAAAAACTGGGAGCAATTACACTTATTAGCAATTTACAGTGAATCACCACCAGTACCAGTTTACTCTTTGGATTGTCAGTGTAGATTGATTTTTATCGGTGTCCAAAGCTGAACTTGTGAATTTCAGGATTGGATAACCTGAAGATTATGCATACTGGCAGATTATGCATATGCCTACCTTTTCGGTTTTTGCATTTGTGTTGCCTTTCTTTACAGGTATAGTATCGTAACTGCTACCCCTTTAGAGACCTTGTAATCCAACCTCAACGGAATGGTGGTGGTATTGGACAATAAAATTTCAGAGCCAAATAGTTAAAAGGTACAGCATCATGAAGCTTTTTGTCTAATTAATAATTACTTTTTTATTCAACACACATGACGCACAGATACATAATCCACATAGTAGTAGTGATGTAACTTCCTTGCCGTGAGGCTTGGGTATTCATGCCAAATTATATTCAACCGGGTTCAGTATGATTGGTGCAAGCCCGGGGTTATCAAGTATGGCCTTAAGATCTTCATCGTTGTCCTCCAGGACAGCCCTCAGGAATGCGACTATGACTCCTCCCATGCTCTGCCTGGCAAGGTATTTGGTGCCATTCTTGTTACACGTGCACACCAGTTTGCTCATCCAATTGACAATGGAGTGCACACCGTCGTCCAGCATGTCCATGTGCCCATAGTCCTTGGCCACAAAGTGGTAGCGCGGCGGGATGCACTCGTCGTAGAACGCGGTGTGGTTGATGCCTGCAGGGGTGCATTTTGACTCGGAGCCATCCTCCTGAAGCTTCCCGGTTCCCAAGACCAGGGCCGGCATCCCCAAGTCGAGCGAGCGAGGCTTGAAGGTGAGGATCTTTGGTGTACACTGTGAGCCTGGGGCTACCCCGGCCACCGGGTCGACGCCGATGAGGGCAGAGAACTTGAGTGCCAGCTTGATCTTAGGGTCCCCCAACCCCAGGGCTAGAGCGAAGGCTGCGTGACCGCCTCGGCTATGGCCAGCCAGGGCCAACCTGGAGATAGAGATGGAATTTGAAAACCTTTAGGGTACCCTCTAAGTTTAGCCTAGTTCAAACAAATGAACTAGTTTTCGTAAAAAGTGGTGTTTTGCCAAAATTTAGTTTATTTTTTGTACTAAAGGCCATCCTTACCTGGAGAGGTCAGGCTTGACGCTGTCAAGCTTGAACGTGTTCTCGAGGACGAACTGGAGCCCGTCCTCTCCTGCGAGCCAGTTGGTGATATGCTTAGCCATGTTTATGTCCCAACTATCGTCTCCGAGGCATGTCACCGAGTAGAGCTGTTGATACAAGTGTAGGTGGAAGGTGAGAGTACTATATTGTGAAAATACTCGTTTTATCTTATCTTAATAAACAGTGATTTGTCGATCATATTAATTCCTAACCGGCTAGTAATTTTTGTATCCGTTTCATTCGATAGTTGTCCTACGGCTCAATTAAATTTAATTCATTTTCGCAGTTGAAGCTGAGGTTAGGCTGCCTAAGTAATATGTGTTTTGCAGTGATCCTAAAAAGTATGATGAGTTGTGTATATACATATTTTTCGTCGATTTTGATTAGTAAATACATGACCTGGAATGCCACTGTTTAAATAATTTAAACAAGTAACCTTGAAAATGGGCAGGAAGAGAACGAAGATGGTGCGGAGATGCAGGAGGCTACCTGTGGTGCCACCGCGATGAACCCATGGGAGGCGACATGGCTGAGGAGCTGCTCATAATCCTGGGCCGCCAACTCAAAACCGTGCAGGAACACGATTACGGGGTATGTCCCTGCCTCCGTCGGGGCGATAACCATGATCGGCTTGTTAAGGCTCTGCGTGACCTTCATCAAATTCGGCTTCACACTCTTCATGTCGACGGGCAACCCCTTGCCGAACACCGACGTTGTTGCCATGCTCCTCCTTTCTTTCTCTCCGCTGTGTTTATGTGGCAGATATGATGGAGATGAGCTTGGTCTGGTGTTTGGTGCATCCATGGCAGGAGATGGAGAGCGCACTTATAGGCCGGGCAGAGGAGCTGAGCGAACGAGGAACACATGTTTTCGGTATGTTTTTATCCTAGATTGACTGGCTTGTATTGTAGTACTATGTTCTCCGAGTAGCGATTTCAGTTGTCCTAATAGTGTTAACGTTTCTATGTACATGCCAAAACAAGGTGTGAAAAACATGAATTAGCGGGGCTGGGAGATGCTAGGACCATGCCCCACACGAGTCATGGAATGGGAGTACCAGGGGTCTGGAATTATTTTACCACCATGAGTGTCCATTCAGGAGTAACTTGTGTAATTTGTAAAATTTGCATGCGAGTTCAACTTGTGATAGAAAATACTAGTAGTTTGACAACATTAGTATACAATATGCCTACATATTTTCCATCCACGGAGAGTGTGAGATGTTTACATATTCTAATATTTTTTACATTTCATCAATAGCCAAGAGAAAAATTATCGCATAAATACATTGCTTTTCTGTCACATAATAAACTCAACATGTCTAGTATGTTTTTTATCGTAGACTAGACTGGCTTGTAGTGCAGAACTCAAATGCTAGTTATCTGAGTGGCGGTTTTCAGTTATCCTTATAGCGTTAATATGTACATTACAAACAAGGCGTGAAACACATGAGCGAGCTAGCGGACGCTGGGAGATGCTAGGACCATATGGCCAGGGGACACGCCATGTAGTCCGCAAAATTTTGATGACCAGTGGAAGCTTGCGTAATTTGCAAAATTCGCATGCGTGCAACTTGCACATTCAAATATTTAAATCTTCAATAGTTAAACGAAATTGAGTCACATAAATATAATGCTTTTGTGTCACATAATCAACTTGACATGTGATTGGTCATGACTTGTGCCTCAAGACTCCATGTACACCAAATTCCCAATTCAAATTCTATCCATAGTGTTAGAAAAAAATTACAATTTGTGAGTACATGGTTTGCCTGCTATATATTCATAGACAAAGGTGTGTTTACGCGAGAATTCTGTTAAAATCTTGTTTTCACCTCGTTATTCATGTAATCTAAGGGCAGAATTTATACAAAATATCCCAACCATGAGAAACCTCATCGGCGTGTTGCACGCTTCCAACTTGTGGTTGAATACACACACATATCTTCATTTATTGGAAAAAATACAAATTTGTCTATATGCAGGAGAACCAAACAAATACTTTATATGGTCCCAAGTATTTAGCAAAGGGAAAGAGGAGCCGAGGGTATGAGGAACACATGTTTTGGTACGTCTTTATCCTAGACTAAAATAGACTGGCTTGTAGTACTATGTTTTTTGAGTGGTGGTTTTAGTTGTCCTAATATCGTATATCTGTACACGACAAAATAAGGCTTGAAGAACAAGACCTCGCGGACCATGCTGGCCTACAGGAGCCATGAAATGGCAGGACCAGGGGTCTGGAAATTTTTGACGACCATGAGTGTCCATTCAGAGGCAAATTGTGTAATTTGTAAATTTTACATCCGTTCAACTTGTGGTACAAAATACTAGTAGTTTTGACAACATTATTATACAATATGTCTACATATTTTCCCTCTACCGAGAGTGTTAGATGTTTACATATTCTAATATTTTTACATTTCATCAATAGCTAAGAGAAAAAATATCGTTTAAATACACTGCCTTTCTATCACATAATAAACTCAACATGTTTGGGTATGTTTTTATCGTAGACTAGACTGGCTTATAGTGCAAAACTCAAACGCTAGTTATCTGAGTGGCGATTTTCAGTTGTTCTTGTAGTGTTAATCTGTACATGATAAAACAAGGCGTGGAACACATGAGCGAGCTAGCGGACGCTGGGAGATGCTAGGAGAACCAAACAAATACGTGTTGCACGCTTCCAACTTGTGGTTGCATACACACACATATCTTCGTTTATTGGGAAAATACAAATTTGTCTATATGCAGTAGAACCAAACAAATACTTTATATGGTCCCAAGTATTTAGCAAAGGGAAAGAGGAGCCGAGGGTACGAGGAACACATGTTTTGGTACGTCTTTATCCTAGACTAAAATAGACTGGCTTGTAGTACTATGTTTTTTGAGTGGTGGTTTTAGTTGTCCTAATATCGTATATCTGTACAAGACAAAATAAGGCTTGAAGCACAAGACCTCGCGGACCATGCTGGCCCACAGGAGCCATGAAATGGCAGGACCAGGGGTCTGGAAATTTTTGTGGACCATGAGTGTCCATTCAAAGGCAAATTGTGTAATTTGTAAATTTTACATCCGTTCAACTTGTGGTACAAAATACTAGTAGTTTTGACAACATTAGTATACAATATGCCTACATATTTTCCCTCTACCGAGAGTGTCAGATGTTTACATATTCTAATATTTTTTACATTTCATCAATAGCTAAGAGAAAAAAAATCGCTTAAATACACTGCTTTTCTATCACATAATAAACTCAACATGTTTGGGTATGTTTTTATCATAGACTAGACTGGCTTATAGTGCAAAACTCAAACGCTAGTATCTGAGTGGCGATTTTCAGTTGTCCTTGTAGCGTTAATCTGTACATGATAAAACAAGGCGTGGAACACATGAGCGAGCTACCGGACACTGGGAGATGCTAGGAGAACCAAACAAATACGTGTTACACGCTTCCAACTTGTGGTTGCATACACAAACATATCTTCGTTTATTGGGGAAAATACAAATTTGTCTATATGCAGTAGAACCAAACAAATACTTTATATGGTCCCAAGTATTTAGCAAAGGGTACGAGGAGCTGAGGGTACAAGGAACACATGTTTTGGTACGTCTTTACCCTAGAGTAGAATAAACTGGCTTGTAGTACTATGTTCAGTGGTGATTTTAGTATTTTGTTGGCTATAGTTTCCAATTTGCATTGCAAACTACAAACACTAAACATGAGTATTTGCTGTTACACAGCATAAATTCCATTGAGATTACCATGACTAACAGGACCAATGTGTAAAAAAGAGTTCTGAAGGTTGATTCTCCATGTTCGGTATGTGATTTGTCTCAGTCATTTTGCTTTATCCGGTGCTTTTCTTCTCAGCAAATTTACTGAGTGTTGCCTGATATAAGACATGATGTTTGTTCATGTGTGTCACAAGCTCTTGAATAGCGAAAACCTGAACATGAGTAATTTTGAGATATTGACCAAGTATTCGGGAAGATGCTGAGAAGCCAATGCTAGAACAAGACACAAGTGCTACCAGCCGAAGCACGTTGTCACCTTGCTCCCTGCTCAGAATACCGTCGACAGGAAGTGCTGATTGATGTTGTGGTGTAATTTGACAGTTTACCACGGTTTGTTCAATAATATTAGGTTAAACTGCGATTGTATAAGTGGAGTTTGGCATTGTTTTTTCTGCTTTCGTTGGGGTTTGCTGTTGATATTTGTTTTGCAATCTGCTGCTTCAAAAGATCGAAATGCCTAAGTGCTATATATGTCAAGATATCGCAAACATTTTTTGTCATTTTTTTCATGACAAAAGAGGGCCGCACGAGCTTATATTATTCCGTGCTATGTACCCTTCATAAAACTGTAGGAAATATCACCAATTTTGCCTAATCTGCCATCTAGATCAGGACAATTATAGCAGCTTCACCTGATCATCCATGTTAGATTGTTCAGATCCAAAATGCCAGTTCAGACATGTTCTTTGCAAAAGCCAGTTTAGACTGACGCCGTGTGAGCTCCGGTACCATTTCATTGGGACTTTTTTTTTACAATCAATACCACCCAAATGAAGAACAGAAGGGTACACCCACACCCAAAAAACAATGTTGATACTAAAAGAATTATTACACTAGTGCAAATATGAAGATATTCACCCAAATGTTGAGAAGCAAATACAATGTCGCATTCCTGACAATTCTTATGTAAGAACATATATTCTTGTAAAGGAATACAAAATAATTGTGGTAGATTACACAGTGAAGATATGGGCAGATTATGGCTAATTTTTTTTAAATAATACATTTTTTTTGTTGAATTGCACAAATAATACACAAAACAGACAAATTACAGATCTGTTGGTCGGTCGTCCCTTCAACGGACGAAGGCTGCGTGTCGTCCGTTGAACGGACGAAACACAGCCTTCGTCCGTTCAACGGACGACACGCAGCCTTCGTCCGTTGAAGGGACGACACGTGCAGATGCAGCGCAGCACACGTTGAAGGGAAACACAGCAGGTGCGGGAGCAAACAACATGCAAGCAGCTAGCAGCAAGCAGAGGCCAAAGCTGACATACCGCGCGGCACATGCAGAGCAGCTGCGCAGCAAGCAACTAGCAGCGCAACGGACCAGCGCGCATGCAGTCGCGGGGCGCGCATGCAGCAGCTCGCGCGGCGCAGCACGCAGAGCAGCAGGCGGCAGCTGCACGGCAGACCTGTCGTCCGTTCAACGGACGAAGGCTGCGTGTCGTCCGTTCAACGGACGAAGCCTGTGTGTCGTCTGTTGGACGGACGAAGGCCGTGTTTCGTCTGTTAAACGGCCGACCGACACACAGTTTTGCAATTTGCCCGTTTTGTGTATTATTTGTGAAATTCAATAATAAAATATATTATTTAAAAAAAATTAGCCAGATTATGAGTCCTAAATGAATGAAGAGATTACCAAAAGTTCAGCAGATTCAGAGCGCTAAATGGACAAATCTTCTAGAAAATTCAGCAGATTCTAAATTTCAGAAAAAAATTAACAGATTCTAAATCATGTAACAACAACATAATCAAAATCATTGATTGAAATACGAAGGTTTCATCTGAGAAAAAGATTTTTTTTCTTTCCTTCGTTTTTCTTCTTTGTTTGATTTTGTGGGTTCCTGACAATTCTTATGTAGGCAAGATAAAAAGTTTTTTTTTGACAGTAAGCTCACATTGACGTTTTGTTTCTTGAGAATTATTATAAGCTCATATATGTCTCGTCTCAAACTGCAGAAGCACCACCGTTGGATCAAATTAATCTGAGCCGCAAATGAGCAAGCAACAGCAAGCACCACCGTTGGGATATCTACAGGAAGGCCTTCTTCCCCAAAATCCTCGGGCTCATTCACACACACTCCTCTCCCGTTCTAGGGTTTCACCACCGAGCCAGGTTCCGGCGGCGGGATGGGCGGCGGCGCGGCGGATGAGCGCCAGAGACGCGTGGTCTCTCGCGCGGAACCCACCCTCCAACACCAACTGCAAGAAATGGCCTCGCTGCCGATCCCCGACGAACTCCTGGGGGAAATCCTCCTCCGGCTGCCCACCCCGGCCGATCTCGCCCGCTCCTCCGCTGCCTGCGTCGCCTTCCGCCGCGTGACCGCCGACCGTTCCTTCCTCCGGCGGTACCGAAAGCTCCACACCCCGCCCCTGCTCGGCTTCCTCGAGGAAAGCAAATTCTTCCATGCCGCCACCCAGCCGTACCCCTCCGCATCGGCAGCCAGCGCTGTTGCTGTGGCCGCCGACTTCTCCTTCTCCTTCCTCCCCGCCCCCGCTTGCAGCTGGGTCCCACGGGACACCCGTGACGGCCGCGTGCTCCTCGACAGGCCAACGCGCATCCCTACTGGTGATGTCTTCTTCCCGGAGGTGGTGGTGTGCGACCCCTTGCACCGGCGATACCTCCTGCTTCCCCCAGTTCCCGACGACCTAGCCTCTACGGTGGAGGACCTATTCTGGACCAGAAAAAGGACGAAGCGGCTCAGCGTCCAGATCTTCCTTGTCCCTACCGGCGACGAGGAGGAGGAAGCTGCAGATGAGACATCATTCAGAGTGATCTGCATGGCACAGTGCAAAGCTGGGCTAGTCGCATTTGTCTTCTCTTCCAACACCGGACAATGGCGAGCTGTTCCACCTCGGCGTTGGATCGATTTGTCTGCTGACTTGCCACGGTTGACATCAAGGAATCGCTTCTACCATCACCAGTACGTGTATGGTTGCTTCTACTGGACCACAGGTTCTATCGAAGAAAGCAAATTGCTAGTGCTTGATATCAAAACAATGGAGTTCTCCATTGCTAAACCCCCACCAGAAGCCAATGCTTGTTTAAATTTTGTCATGGTGGAGGGGGAAGGCAGGCCTGGGATGTTTGTGGTACAAGAACCTGAGAGTTCTGTGCCACCAGATAACAGACCTACCATCAGTTATTTCATTAGGCAAAATGACGGTGGGAGCTCTAGTCGGTGGCACAAGGTGAAGGCAACCTCACTGGATTTTCGGCCCCATTTTGTATGTAATATGGAGAAGTACCCGCTCCTGTATCAGGTGCGAGAACGAAGCTCACAGCTCAAGGAATGCTGTTTCACGATGGACATCGAAACCTTCCAGCTTGAGAAGGTGTGTTATGTAGAGTCTAACGAAGTTTTTTTGCGGCGACTGCGTGCATATAGGAACTTTCCCCCATCTCTGTTGTCGTCACCAACCATATCAAATGGTAAGCTATCAAGTTATCTACTTCTTTTTTATCACACATCACATAGTTCATTATGGGGATCGGTAACTCTTCTTTACATGATTTGGTCTTATTTTGTTTTCTCTGCTTTTGGCAAAGCTAATCAAGCTCGGGAACATAATTATGATTTATTTGTGTGTTTATTTTAATAGACAGGCTAGAGGAAGTATTTTGAAGAATATGAGAAACAATCTTGAGATCTAGTGGATCATAAAAACACGATTTGCAATTATTATTTTCAAGAAATGTGTTTGATACTCAAGTCTGAAGCTACTGGAGAAGGAATATGAGCCTACATCTAATTCATTTATAGATTGTTTCACCTTAGAAACATTTATTCGAGCCAAGCAGGACTTATATTTTCTGCTTTTATTTCAATAGATATGAGGAGGCAGAGAAATTTGTTTTGGTCATCTCTACACCTATAGGTTTATCTCATGATTTTGGTTTCTAGTAGAACTGCATAACTGGTATGTTCCCTCTATATCAGTATATGATGTAAGCAAAATAGAAGTGGGGAGCTTAGTTGATTTCTCAAAGCAGCGTTCCAAAATAAATAAACTGCTCAATGGACTGGCATTCGCATAGCAAAAAACTGCTTGTCAGCTTGTGGTCATAAACTATATGATTTGAAATCTGCTTCTGAAAATAAACTAGAAACAGGGCATCAATGTTCTGTTTTGATAGTTTGAACTTCTCGCATTCCTCTATCTATGTTGTTCAAGTCACATGCCCAATGCAAGCAATCATTTTGATTTAAAAGCAGAGGATGCACGTAGTTTGTTGATTTTCACTACCTGTACCCTGTTTTTTCCTTTGGCGACTTAAGTTAGAAATTTGTTATTGCCATGCTAGCTAATTTATGAAGTACTGCAACGCGAAGCTTTCATTTGTCGGTTACTTCTTATTTTTGTTGTCTGGCTATGGTTGACAACTTGTATTGCGAACTACAAATGCAAAACTTGAGTGTTGATTCTCCACGGACTGTATGTGATTTGTTTTAATCCCCCATTTTAGCTCAGTCTTTCATTCTTCCTGTGTTTTCCTTCTTGTTTATCTGTTCACCTCAGCCTTTTCTTCTTGTACATTTCCAAGTGTTGTCTGATACTAAGACCAAACTTGTGTCCCTCTTTGCCGACAACCTGTTGTATATCTACGATCTGAATACACTTAACTTTGAGATATTGCGTAGGTGTCGAAAAGAAGACTGACAAGGGGATGCTGGAACAAGGCTGCGCTGCAAGCTCAAGTGCAGAGTCACCACGGTCCGGGCAGTGCTGATGCAAATGCTGGAGGTCAGGGAGAGGATTGGAGATGCTGGAGAGGTTGTGATGCAACTAGACAATTAATCACTAAGTTGGTCATATGTAGTGTGTTTTGGCTTTGGTTAGTTGCGGTATGGCAAATGGTTGGTGAATTAACCTGAAGTTTATCTTGTTCCTATAGTTTATCTAAGTTCCTTTCTCTGACAATGGCTGGTCTATTAGACCTGGTAGAGAGAGAGAGTCAATGCCGTTTAGATTCACATTCAGTGGTATGTTAATTAAGACTACGTAACAGGGCAATGTGGTTTTAATCTTGCTATCTGGCTGCCAAATTATGTACCTGCTGCAACTGTGGCATGGCCGCATGGAACATCCCAGGTGTGCTGATCTACTCTCTTTGTTTCACTCTATCAAATTGTCTATCCAGCAGATTTCTGGGATGCGTAAAAAAAAAAGCTAAGCACATGCTTTTGGCAGTGGGTGAACCAGATGGTATGTTTTCTAAGTACATGCGTCTGTCCGTG
Organism: Avena atlantica; assembly: GCA_910589765.1. Lineage (NCBI taxonomy): Eukaryota > Viridiplantae > Streptophyta > Magnoliopsida > Poales > Poaceae > Avena > Avena atlantica. Next base: position 527,055,563 of record OU342733.1, read on the forward strand.
TGTGTGTGTGAGAGTGAGAGGGCAACGGGCGGTGGCGCCCGCTTTGGGAGTCAGTAGGACGCCGTTCTGAAGATGTTCACCTGCCTACGCGGGCTCTTGATTCTGAATTATTTCGTGTGTGTCATTTGGTTTCCTGATTCTGAATTCTGAATTCTTGTTAAGGTTTGCTGCAACTGGACACTATAGAGTGCTTTTGACTCAGATTTGCTAGAACCTGGAGTTTATCGTGTGTTCATGGTATATAGTAACAGGAGCACAGTCCGAAGGTTAACTAATAGGTGTAGCATTTTGTTGTATACTAATAGGTGTACTATTTGGAGAAATGCCGAGGACCAGTTACTTTGGTTTGAATACAGAAATGATTCAGTCGCACACAACAAGAATGCCATGCATACTGATGCTCTCTTCTATGCATTCTCTGTCTTTTTACCAGGTACTCACCTCACAAACTGTTCTACATGTCCATCACTTTCGAATCTCTGTTAGCTTAGCTTATTGTAATGTGTTTACCAAGGAGAATCTACTGCTATAGAATGGTCTCTACGGGTAGGAGCAGGAGTTTGGCATGATTGATCAACTATTGCAGGACAAAGCTCTGTATCCACAGGACTAGTCGAGCAATTGCTTGCTCTATTCCTAGAAGAGGGTTAAGCGCGTTCAGAAAAGAAAATGGATGAGAAGACCATACCAGAATAATCTGGTCTTTCGCCTGCTTGATCTGCAACTATCATTGTTTTGTCAGGCACAAGTCCATTGTTGAACATTGCCGGAGGGCCATACCGTTGTTGAACTTAAACAGATAACGGTTTCAGGGCATGCAATGGCCTGATGAACAAGTAGCAATGGCCTGATTAATGTGATTGTTAGGATAAGATCGCCGAGCATCAACGATGTAGTTTTCCACAATCAGTAGTTTAGTTTAGACCATAAGAGACATCAAGCGGTTGTGATCTTGATGTATGGTTGCCCATCTCTGTAGCTTCTGCTACAAGCCTACAAGCGTCTCAAATGAATGGGTCTAGTCATGTTTGTGCTGTCTTGATCTATTCTTTCAGTGTTTTGCTACAATCTGTAAAGAACTACTGGCAAGGCATGTGATCTGCTGGGAATGGGATGCATTTGGCAAATGGTTGTTGCGGAGAAAATTGTGTTTTTTATACTCTGCCTCTAGCACAGAGCTAAAGTTCAAGCACAACAAGTGACACTGTTCTTTGGTATTTACTCTCCACGCATATACATTACTATTAATTTCCATAAGATAAAAAAAATGTGTCAGATGGGCAACACATGCCTATATATTTCAGTAGCTATTGACCCTGGTTCGCCTAATAATTACTAGTACCTTTGACTATATACTAGGGAATGTGGGGCCGTGGAGACAAAAAAGATTTATCTGAGTGCATAGTTAAGCATGACATTGATCTGGTTTTGAGCAAACCAAAGACAATGAATAGCTGAATATTATAAAGTTATTGATAGATATATCCATAAAAAACTACACTGCTAAACACGGGAGCATAGTTGCTTACTCTAAATCATGCTACTACTGGTAAGCAGAGCTACCCAAACTGCACGGCTTACACAAAAGGAGGATGCTGATTCTAATCTATTCCTATACTTCTGCTTATTCAGCTGTTCTGGTCTTCATCTTCGGTGGAGTGAGAAGCCAAGGATTGCTCCAGCGATGTATGGAACGTCGGCGTTTGCTTCGTCTTGCAGATCGGACTCGTGGTCGCTCTGTGCTTCCAGTCCCTGGTAGAAGACAGTAGTTTACCGGTCCATATTCTTCAGCGTGGCGCCGTCATCAGCAAAGAGGATCCACAGGACCTCTCTGGTACCTACTCCTGCGGATGTACTTATTTGCAAACGAAGTAGCATACCTCTGTCGGTCTTCGGTTTTTCCACATCCAGGACACTTATAGGTTTCCATGTGGTGTCTTTCCTCTCCAGCAGTCTTTGCAAGAGTAGAACCACCAGTTGTGGGTCGTTCACTTGAGTGATCAATATGTTGAGCCTAAACTTCTGTCTCTGAATGGATGAGTAGAGTATAAGTTATAAGTGTGTGGTTCTGGAGGGAAGTGGTGATGTTTTATTGGTTTGTAACACAGATTTAAAATAAAAGCCTTACAATGTCCGGGTCTTCCTGTTCTAGTGCATACATCATGCTTACGGAAGGATCAGTTGCCGTCGTGGACATCTCACTCGATGATATAATGATGTCCTTGGATGCTGCAGCTGGGCGTGAAACATACGTCAGATCGGAGTTTAGTATATTGCTGAACTAATCCACATCTGTGTGCAATTTATTAACCTGTTACGGAGAGACTCGGCTTTAGAAATTGACGGGTAAGTGCCAGCGCGTCAGAGAGGTGCTCCTGAATGCTAGTAGACCTGTGGTGTTATAAGTTATCATTCGGAGTACAAAACAGCAATCTCACTAAGCAATACCACATTCTGTGAGTGTCTTGGATATGAGTACCTTGAAAATTAAGGACAGTCACTCGTGTAAGTAGGAACAACATGCATGCCTAGTTGTCACTCCAGTGGCATCTGAAATTAGCAACAAATAAGGATCGACTTTATATACCAAAGGGTAGCAATACATAAGATGCATGTCCTGGATAATGATGAGCAAGATGACGCCGGTACGGTACATATTCCTGGCTTTTACTGGAAGATATTGCTTAAATGACATGAAACGACATAGAAGGCGATAAATTTAGTAATTAATAGCATCTTACTAAGCCACACCGATATGGTAAACAGCTCAGCAGCATGTGTACAGATAAACACATGATCACAGAAGGTTTCAATACAAACTATCTTAAGTCTGTTGCCATGAGAAACTCCAATGGTAGAATAAGTAGAAAACCTGATGTCATCAGTAGAGAGCGCACTGGATGGTTCTGTCAAAAACCCTAGTACTGCCTGTGACCGAAAGATATTGCTTAGCTGAAATGAAACGACATAGAAAAGCGATAAGTTCAGCAATTAATAACATTTTAAGGAGCCAAAACGGTACAGTAAAACTGGAATATAGCAATCAAAACAGCTCCGGACATTCATACAGACTAAACACATGATCACAGAAGGTCTCAATACAAACTGCCAGTAGTACTTGTACATCAGATCCAGATATCTTAAATCTCCAGGTTGAATAGGATGGCAATGTGAAAAGTAGAAGTCTGAAGGCGATATAATAATGCTAAGGAAAATATATACTTATAAATACTACACCATGCTGAATAGGAAGACACTATAAAAAGTATGTCAATTTTAAGTTTCTATTGAATATGTAATGTGAGGTCAAATGTATGTGTCCTGCAGCACAACATTGCAATTACGATCACTTCCAGTAATTATTTTAGGAAGAAAAACATGCATAATTAAAGAGAAGAACATGGCCATATTGTTACACCGGAAAGTGAAGCATGGTCTTAATTCACGGAAGAGGAAACAAATCAGCAAGAAGTTGGCACAGATTAAACCTCGACCAGACCAAACCCAAGCCATTACACAATGCACAATGGTGAGAGGTAAATTATGATCACAAACATTTAGAAACTGCACAAAGAAACAACAGGTCTGTAGCAAAAAAAAAAGAAAGTAGATACAGGAGGAAGGAGCAGAGAGAAAACATATAAACCTCATTGACTTAGCAGAATGAAGAGCAAAGAAGATAAATACCTCAGCTTTGTTTTCCTTTTCCCAACAATCATCTTTTGTACACCATTGATTCATACAAACTACTTCATGACAAATATAGTTCTTTAGTTGAATGCTCAGCAACACTTTTCTTTCACATGTATCAAATAAGTATCACTACATTTTCATATGAATGATGGTCTGTTTCCTATAGCCTCAAATAGGTACATGCTGCTTAATATCAGTCCATCATGATCATTCATGCTAGTAAATTATGACAGATAGTTAATATCTACCAACCATGTAATAAGCTGGAATGCATATAACAAATCAGCATACGATAAATAATAGATGGAGCTTCCTTTCCAAGTTCATTTAACAAAATGAAGAGAGAAAATTTGGCTACTTAATAGAAATAAGATTAGGTCAAAATGTAATTACCTGAATCCATCCCGAGAATAATGTTTAGATCGTATCCTGACATGGCTTCTGCACAAAACATGGCTAATCCAATCTATCGGTGAGAAGAAGCCCCTGTCCAGCATCAAATAGGTATAAACCAAGAAGATAGTGTCCACAAAAAATTCCACAATAATATGTACTACGGACTTCTAATTGCATTTCACAAAACCAAAACCACTTCATCATGTATCTCTATCCAGACAAATCAATATCTATTTCTTCAAAACTAAGTGAACAATTATGAAATTCCTCTAGCTGATTGCTATTATGAGAGTCTGCTCCAGCTGTAGTTGTATAAGAAAAAAATAAGATGGTCTCACCCAGCGTATAGGTATCCTAAACTGCACTGAAACTTCCATCGTGAGGTCAAATATTCTAACAGGCAAGCCATGGAAGAACAAATGTCTTGCACATAGATAATCCTATTCTCAACAAAACTGTTATGACTTTATGGTTTCTGAAGTATATAGACAACAACGAAATGGAGAAATCAGACTCACATAAACAATAGATATTCTCAGTGTCATCGAGAAGGAATCTCTGTCTAAGATGATACCTTTGCATTACTCATTAGCCAGAAGAAGACACTAATCAATCTACAGTGTGTCGATGGTTGACTATATAATCAGCTCGAACATCTGATTTCAGCATCTTACATGAAAAAAGCTAGATCGTCAGATCGTCCCAAAAGCCATGAGATATCAAAGCTAGCAAGAAGAAGAAAGGCCTGATGCACTGCATCTTGTGCGGATGAATTAGTCAGCTGAATACATTGCTTTAGCCTGCACAGAACAAATAAGAAGTCGGAAAATACACTGATTTGGTTCTTGTGGGCATAACAACAAACACTGGTGAGGTACCCAAATCACAAAATCAGAGCACCTAATATTGTTGGGGCTCTTGTGGCAATTATGCAGAACCAACTATGATACCCACGATCTGTTTAACCATGGAGAATTTACAGCATTACAAAAGTATTGGGGAAGGAGATGAACATGCAGGGGGAGTCAGCCGAACCACACGAGCTGGCCGTCGGGGAGGTTGCTTCACAACAACAGAAGGCATGGTGCTCTAGGCTGGGACAGAGAAGAAGGCTCCAGAACCAATTAGTGAAAGAGGAAAGGTAGCGCCAAAAAAGTTCGGAGAAAGACGAACCAGTACCTGCCGGAGAAGATGCAGGCTACCGTGCATCACTGTCACGGGGCGGCTCCTCCTGCGAGCTGACCGCCGGCCCCGCGCAGCGGTGCTCCCGACCGTCGCAGCAACAACCTGCCGGGCAGCCAGAAAACTTTTTTGAAACGGCGGTGAATAACTAAATAGAAAGACGGCGGCGTGGAGAAATCCCCATAGCGACAGCAATAGAAGGCTTGTTCCTCCTCTCCCACGGCAACCGCACCACTTCGCGCAGCGATGGAAGGGAGCCTCAGGCGTGGGGAGTAACGGCGGTGAAGGGACGTGGGAGACGGGGCAGTGAACTGGTGGGCGGCGAAAATTTGGACGATTCGGTCAAAGCGGTGAGAGGTAGGGTCCAGGGGCTGGATATTTCTAGAGAAATCGCGAGCCGTGCAAGGAACGATGAGGGACACGTGCCGAATAGCGATTGGCAAAAAATGTAGATGAACAGTAATACAAAGCTGTAGGTGAACAGTAACAGAACGCATGACAGCCCGCGAAAATGTCGCGCCTTAATATATAGGGTGTATATGCTAGTAGCTGTCGGCCTGTGGTTCAGCTCAAAATTATTATTAGCTTCCCCAATTTCAACCAAGATACAACGAAATTGTTGGATGTTGTTGAAGATATGTAGAAGAACCAGAGACTTCATCAGGAAGGTGATTGTGAAAAACAATAAATGGCTCAGGATTTTACATATACACGGTGATACATGGAAACATGGCGGACAGGGAACTGATGTGTAGCAACCGGAAGCTCATCCATTCGCAACCTTGCTGCTCTAGGGCACAAACCTTGAGTTTGTGTTTTTGTCATTGACAGGCAAGGTGTTCATGGATGATATATTGTATCACGCTACCTAGATTGGTATCTGGATTGGGCCACTCAAATCTTGGTCAGGTTACTCGATCTAAAAAATCATATAAACCGGACACTAACTTTCCAAATTGAAATTTTTGTTACCTTGCGCAACTCAGATCTGATTAGTTTGAAAAATGATGTGAAATTGGTTTCTCCCATGTCATCGGTGAATACCACTGTTCTTAAATTTTTAAAAATATATTGATGAAAGTGTCAAATTTTAAAAACATGACAAAAGGAAACAAAAATCAGAAAAGGAGAAACTATGTGAAAATCCTACAAAATTTTCAGATTGACTAGCTAGAATTTTTTGAGCCCCGACTAAAATAAAAACTTCAAGTGTTTGTAAATAACATGTGAGCTCTACTAATTTCCTTGTTCTCTAGAATACTTTGGATTTCTCCCATTTTTCTAAATGCACAGGCTTGTCTCATTTCTAAAATTTGCTCGTTCGGTAGAACTCTTGTATATTTATATTTGCCTTTATGCAAGAACGAAGACAAAAATCTCATGATACCTAGAAACAATAATTTAGTTTGAAATATATCTGTGTTGGAGCGTAATCTTAATAAAGTTGTTTGTACCTCAGTAGTACTAGTTGGATGTGTACATCAATTGGTACAGAGGCCAAGGTTCTACCTTTTCTTTTAACGAAACCTAACTGGTAGTAGTAACCTAGTATATATGAACACATGTATATGGTCCAGATGGCAAACAATGGATGTATGAGCAAGGACAAGTGGAAATCAATGACTTGTAGTAAGTATATATGGTACACTATAGAGTACAGAAACTTCATTGCTCTGTCTTGTTGAGATCACTCGGCTACATTCAACCCAGTTGTTTGTACGTAACATATATACCTAGCCTTCAACTCATATATTTGGGCAAGAAGAAATGTGGAAACAGAAAAGATGGGTTTGTTGTTTTGTGGTGGCATTGACACGAGTTAGCCAAGAATATGACCTTACTAACTGTTTTCATGGGAAGGGTAGGCATTGGGATACCATAAGAAACCAGTTCCAAGACAGCAGCTCAGCTTTGGCAAGCTAGGAATGATGCACGCGACTCAGGGGTTATGAGCGACCCGAGAACCGTTGCTATGCAGTCCATTGCGACTGTGGAGGAGTGGCGCGCTGTGCAAGCTAAGGAGCCTCAGGTGTCCAGCAGGGTGCACGAGCACTGGCTCAAACCCGACTTCGACTCGCACAAAATTAATTCTGATGGAGCTTTCCGCTCGAGCAGTTGCAATGGAGGGGGAGGCTTTGTCTCTAGAGCCTGCCATTTTTTTACCCATGTTGCAGATGCGGAAGGTGCGGAGCTCCTAGCTTGTAGAAGAGGTTTGATGCTGGCTAAAGAGATGAACCTGGATTCGGTAGTAGTGGAGACGGATTCTACTATGGTTGCCTCAAAATTGACAAGGGTGGAGAAGGACAGGTCTTACCATGGGCCATTGGTTGAGGATGTTAAACTCCTCCTTAGAGGTTTTGGATTGTCATCGGTTCGTGCTATCAGGCGGACTGAGAATGATGTTGCGCATCATTTTTTTTTTGCGGATAAGAAAATCTATTAATCAATCAAAGAAGAGCAGTCGTTTACAACAGCCTGGGCAGCCTCAGTAGGTACATGCCCCAGCCATACAGCGGTTCGACCTTGTACTTTACCTATCTTTGCCAGTTCATGGCTTGCCTTATTTATTCTTCTACTGACCTTGATCATCCTGATGTCTCTCTCCCTAAGACACTCTCGAATTACATTAATGCGAAAGGCGTACATAGAAAGATTGGAATTTCCGCTAATCAGATTGATTGCTTCTACACAATCAGTTTCAACGGTGAATTTCTTGTGTGTCCAGTTCAGTCCTAGCTGAATTCCTTCCTCAATCGCCCTGAGCTCGGCTTCCAGCGCATCATTGCATCGAGGGATGTGTCGCGAAGCTGCAAAAATAACTGAACCATTATGGTCCCGCATTATCATACCCGCACCTGCCTTTCCATCCGCAGAGAACGCGCCATCAACATTCAGCTTGGCCTCTTCCCTCACCGGGGGATCCAGCATGGTTCAGGGCTGGCGGCTACATCCGTCGGCATCTTTGTTTTGTTAAAACCCTCTTCCAGGTTAATGACCATTTTTCCTTTTCCTACATCAGCATCAGGGAATTGTTTTAGCATCAAAAGGGAGTTCAGATAGCTAATCAAAAAACGTCGGGATCCCTCAACGGGTGGGCAAGGTTTGTCATGGGTTATTTCGTTATGGCAATGCCAGATTCTCCAGATTATTAGCATTGTTCTAGCCCGCTGATTCTCAGGTATCCGTATAAGTAAGTGCAGCAGCCAGTCCTTTCCTGTCAGTTGCAGTAAAGAGTCGTCCGGCAGATCCCATACTTCTCTCATTGCTTGCCATAGAGCCTTCGCATGTGGGCACCTGATAAATGTGTGGTATGAATCCTCCACACCATTACCACATATCTGACATAAACTTGAAAGTGCCATCCCGCGTACATGCCAGTTAGATTGGATTGGAAGTGCGTTTTGACCAATGCGCCAGGCTAACAGTTTAACTTTTGGAGGGATTGGACACTTCCAAATAATTTGCCAGTACGGTCGCTCACCATCAGGCCTCACACTTGTTGCTCCGCGGTCCATATTGTGCATTGCTAGGCTCAATGCAAGCTGATACGCACTTTTAACTGAAAAGATCCCAGATTTCTCAGGATGCCATGCTGGGAAGTCCTGTTCATTGTTCCTGGATGGTTGGATCTGGATAATGTGGTCAATGTCTTCAGCCGAGAAAGCTTGGAGAAGTCTGTCATGGTTCCATGATCCGTCTGGAAGGAGGAAGTCTGCAACCCATCGGAATCGGCAACGCCCCTGCCGTGTACTTGGTCTATATTTAAAGTTCTTTGGTATCCACGGATCTCTCCATACCTTTATTAAACACCCATTGCCGACTCGCCAGATAATACCTTGTTTAAGTAATGTCAGACCATGCTCTATTGCATGCCATGTGGAAGAGCCATTTCCTGTAAACACCGTATCCATGAGAAATCCATTAGGGTAGTATTTGGCCTTTAGTAGACGAGCACAGAGTGTATCGGGGAATTGTATTAAACGCCAAGCCTGCCTGGCGAGCAAGGCTTGATTGAATAGCCTCATATCTCTAAACCCAATCCCACCATGGGTTTTAGGGCGCAGGAGGATGTCCCATGCCACCCAATGAGTCTTCCTGTTATCCTTGTCTCCTCCCCACCAATATCTTCTGATCATCTTTGTTAATTCATCACATAAGCCTAAGGGTAGTTTGAACACGCTCATCACATAGACTGGGATTGCTTGTGCCACTGCCTTGATTAAAATCTCCTTCGCAGCTTGTGACTTGTGATTGTCCTCCCATTCCACTAAACATTTGGCAAGCTTTGCCTGTAAACCTTGGAATTTATCTTTATTCATCATACCATCCGGGGTTGGGAGACCTAGGTACTTCTGTTCAAATGCCTCCTGTTGGATTCCCAACACTTCTTTCACCTCTTGTTTATGCGCTTCCGGGCATGATTTTCCAAAAAATATCGAACACTTAGATGGATTGATTAGTTGTCCTGTGCTGGAAGCATAGGTATTGAGGATCTCTTTAATTTTGATGGCTTGCCTGCCTTCGGCTTTGAAGAAAAGAAGACTGTCGTCCGCGAATAATAGGTGATATATTCCTGGGGCACTCCTACAAATCTTCACAGCCTCAACATTATGTGAGTCTACTTCATGTTGCAAAAGCGTAGATAAACCATCAGCCACAAGTAAAAACAGAAATGGAGAGAGAGGATCACCTTGTCGGAGGCCCCGAGAAGGAGAGAATGAATCCAGGAGGGTCCCATTAAATTTTACCTTGTAACTCACCGATGTGACACATGCCATTGTCCAGTCAACCCATCGGTGCGAGAATCCCATCCTTTGCATCACTTTCTTTAGAAAATCCCAATCCACTCTATCATAGGCTTTTGATAGATCAAGTTTGTAAGCACAGAAGTCCTTTGAAACATTTGTGTTATGTTCAATGAAGTGTAAACACTCAAAGGCCACTAAGGCATTATCCGTTATAAGACGTCCTGGAATGAAGGCGCTTTGGTTGATAGAGATTAAGTCACCTAGTATCGGTCTCAGTCTATTAACCAAACATTTTGAGATAATTTTATAAATGACAGTACATAAGCTAATAGGTCTAAAATCTTTTAGTGTTTCTGGCTGGTCGATTTTTGGAATCATAACGATGGCTGTTTCATTCACTTCTGGGGGCATCCGACCAGTGACAAAGAATAGTTTCACGGCATTAATTACCTCCGCCTTCATAATACTCCAATTTCGCTGGTAAAAGCGCGCCGGAAAGCCATCCACTCCAGGAGCTTTCAGAGGTCCTATTTGGAATAGAGCATCACTAATCTCCTCCTCTGTAAATTCTTTGCAGAGCATGTCATTCATTGCTCCTGTTACTTTTCTTTGTGTTAAATCAACTAAGTGATCTGGACTAATATTAGGGTCCTGTGTAAAGATTTCTTGAAAGTATGAGGATGCCAACCTTTCCATCTCTGTTGGTGCTTCAACCCAATTGCCTTCCTCATTCTTGAGCTTTTTGATTTTGTTCCGACGAGCTCGCCACCTGGCTGTATGATGAAAAAATCTGGTGTTTCTATCGCCCTCACGCAACCAGTTTACTCTTGATCGCTGCAGCCACAGTAGTTCTTCTTTGTACAATAACTCCTGCATGTGGTCGTTGGCTTGACGGATTTCTCTTTGGCTTGCATTATTAATCATCAGCAGCTCCAAACTTTTTCTTGCTTTGTCTAATTCTCTTAGGATATTCCCAAACTTCCGTTTGCTCCATACTTGTAGCGTGTCCATCACTTGCTTGAGGCCCTCCATAATATCTCCAAGATTATGTTTTAAACCAACATCCTTCCATGCATTAGCTACCCGTTCAGCCAACTCAGATTCTCTTTCCCACAAAATTTCATATTGTCTTCTTGGTTGTCTTGGTGCGGAGCGTATTTCTTGTTCAATCTGCACTAGAACCAGGCAATGATCAGAGACTGGTGTAACCAAGTGCTGAACCTGTGTATCTGCAAAGAGGTCACGCCAAACAGGACAGGCAACTGCACGATCCAACCGAACCCGTACATTGGCGTGTCCTATTCTTTTGTTATCATAAGTGTATGGCACACCTGCAAATCCAAGGTCAGTTAGATTACAATCAAGCAAAACTTCCCTGAACGCCTCCATTTGTCCCACCGGCCTCGGTGAATTCGAAAAATGCTCCTCTTGCCATAAAGCCTCATTGAAATCCCCTACAACAAGCCATGGAAGGTTAGAAATAGAACTTAAATGCCTCAGTTTATCCCACATACTTGGGCGATCTTCGACCCGGGGTTCGCCATACACACATGTAATACGCCACTGCGTTGCTGTGGGGGAAGAACGGACATACGCATCAATGTATCTTTTATTCGAAGACTGAATTTCTACAGAAAGACTCTCATGCCAAAATAAAGCGAGGCCACCACTATTACCCTCACTACTCACACCCTCAAAACCCTTAAGCCCTAACCTATGACGCATACGACGCATCTTATTTTTCTCTTGTCTAGTTTCACACAAAAACAAAAAACGAGGACTCCAAACTTGGGAAATATTGGCGAGTTCTCGAACTGTCACAGCATTCCCGGCTCCACGACAGTTTAGGGATATGCAATTCATTGTGTCTGGCGAAACCACGTGTGTGGTTTCGCCCCTCGACCGGAATAGCCAGGTCCGGTAGCCCCATGTCTCCTCCCACCTCTGCCGGTCCCTCTGCCGCTGCCATAGCCGCCACCTTGTGCTTGCGGTGTTCCAGTAGCCTTTCCTCTTTTCTGTACTCCACCTCCCGAGCGATCTTGGTTGTGTGTCATTAAAGCATTGCTTTCCCCCTGCATCTCGCTCTCCTCAACACCCCTCTTGCCAAGAACTGAGTCCGCCTGGGCCATCGGTATATCATCCACACTGCTGAGCGACATGGACCTAGTTGATAGGTTGCGTAAAACAGGCAGCATATCACTACTCCGCGCTTCACGAGCTTGACCACTATTACCAGTGCTAGCCGTCTGCCTCATACTCTCCAATAGCTTTTGTTGAAAGTTCAGGTTCTGGTCAGAGTGATTGCTACTGGAGTTTAAGTCAAAAGTAAGTCCAAGACGCTTATATTCCTTCACACGTCCAATTGCACCACCCTTCATTTTCTCCTTCTCTATGGAAAGAACCTGTTCTCCTCCTTCCAACTTTGCCATTAGATCCTGACAGGCAACATCCTTTTGGTGTATGGACAGAGCCAGTTCATCCAGTCCGGGACTCTGGGTACTGACATATTCCCGTGTCTCCCCAGCCCCTTGCACATCGTCGACCTGCATAGCATTTACTTGTTCAGAGAGCTCCTGTTCAACCACCTCCTCCAGTGGTGGCATGGCGCCATCATCAGACTCCCCTCGCGAGCCCATCTGTTCCGGCATCATCGCTTGCGGCTGTACTGTTTGCACCGGCGTTGATCTTCTGCCATAACCCGATTCATGTGATTCTGCTGATCCGAAACTAGAGAAGTTGAGCCCCCTCCTAGCTGTTTCACCTGGCGGTGGAATGTAGTGCGTCCTGTATTCATATTTTTTATATGGGCTGCAGCGCAGTACATGCATCCTATAATCTAGCGATGGTGTACCTTGCCTTTTCTTCTCACACTCATTCATGCGATGTCCCATGAAGCCGCAATGCGAACAGTAGTGCGGAACACGCTCGTACTTGAGCTTATACACCTTTGTAGCTCCAGGCCTTCCTTTCACTGCAACAGTAATCTGGGTTTGGAGCCTACGATTATAAGGTAGCTCAACTCGGACCCGTAGGAATTCCTTTTTGTCCTGTTCAGTTTTGGGCACATCCACCTCCAGAGCTTCCCCCAACCCGTCTCCTAGCTTCATACCAGTCACCTTATTCTGTTTATCCCACGGGACATCATACACCCGTACCCATATTGGCACCGAATTTAGTATTGTTTCCGACGGTTGGGCAGATGCAACAAGGGGTTTAACCACAAGTGCATTCTTATTGAAGATCCACGGACCGCCTCTCTTGACAAAATCAAAATCCCCTTGCGAGAATAGGGTAATCATGTAGTAGTTCTTCCCCTTTTCCGAGTACTCAATACCCGTCCGGAGGTGCCAAGCCTCTTCCGCTAGCTTATCGAACATGTCCTTTGTACTAGGTTTAAAGTTTGCCATGTACCTTGCCATGAGCTGCCATGTGTTCGGTCTCGCCATCGTATCTTCTGTGACATCGTCCTCATCCTCATCAAATTCCACCACCACCTCATCCTCCATGTTGCAGTCTCCGCCAACTCGCCCTTCCACACCTCGACTCAGTCCAGGTTCTCGTACCCTATCCTCGTCATCCCAAAAGCCGTCCCCCATCTCGGATTCAGCCTCCTCTTGAGCAGCTCTTCCCTGAATCATCGGCACCGTCAGGTTAACTCTGACCGGGGTCGGGCGGGAAGGTCTCTCACCGAGACCCCCTTGGTCACCCCAGCCGGTCAGAGAATCCCCAAACAGTTCCGCTGGATTCAAGCCAGCGGCTAGCCCTGCCCTCTGGGCTGCCTGGATCCACTGATCTCTCGTAAGTGCAGGGCGTGGCCCACCGGCGACGAGGCGATTCCGCGTCCTTCCTTCCACCGGGACGATCTCTTTTCCGGTCGGTGCCATTGCTGGTGGTGCTTGTAGATCCGATCGAACACTCCGTTTAAGGGTTTGGACCAGATCGAGATCCGTAAGGCTGTGATCCTCTTGGCCTAGACACCCCAAGGGTTTTATCACATCTCCCTTCCCTTCCGTGTCGCAGGCAGACCGGACTCCTCCCGATCGATCTTCCTTTGGTCGGTTGTCAATACGCGGTGGCGTACTCAACCTGGACATCGTTCTAGCCTTGGACTTTGCTTCCCGTCGGCGCTCCGACGGACTCACATACAACGGCGGTAGCGGCGGGGCGCGATCGCCCATATCGCCAGAGCGCAAAACACGGGAGACGTTACGGGAGACGTTACTTTTGCCCATAACGGCTGTAGGCTGTTATCTATGTTGCGCATCATTTAGCTAAAGAGGGCTGCGAGAATAAGGTTAGCAAAACTTGGCTAGGCATACCGCCAACATTTATTGTAAGTGCTATGGAAAAGGATCTTTCAGTAAGTTAATAAAGTTCGCAGCTTAATCTAAAAAAAAAGATAGCAGCTCAGCTACACGTATTAATAGATGTCTTAGGTTTTTCAAAATTTGGATAAATCTATATACTAAATAGTGTCTATATTTATCTAAATTTTAATAAATTTGAGATATCTATATTTTGGGACGGAGGGAGTAGTATCGGCCTAGTATTGTCGTGCTCGCACACGCAACCACCACCGTGAAGTTTGGTTAGCCGTAGTGGCGTGTCATTCCGTTCTTTTTTTCTTTGCCGGAGGCCGTCAGCCTATATTGGTGACATTTGGTTGAAGATTGATGAACGCGTACCGCAAAGTTTGAATTGAAGGAGAAATCAATATCTATTTAGTTACTCTCTCCGTCACGGTTTAGAGGGTGTTTTAGAGAGATTGTTGAGACCTAGGTGGGCGCTGATTGGGGCCAGATTTGTGCAAAAACATAAAAATTCGTTAAGAGAAAATAGGCTTATTAATTATTCGGCGCCCTATTAAACGTAATTACTCAATAGAAATGAGGAATTTAGACGCATGCATTGATGGAGTTGCATGCAAGAATTAATTCCTTGGATGCATGGAGTAGGAAATGGGGAGGAAAAAAGAGGCAATAATTCTATGATTAAGTCTAACACGTCTAGGAGGAGAGGAGTTTTGGAAACGCATGATTTTTATAAGACGCCCTCCAAACCGTGACGGAGGGAGTATTTCTTGATTCGTTTAATTAATTCAGATAAAAGTTGTTGTCCAACTACATAACCTTTGGTTTAAATAAGCAATACACGTGGAAGCTCACCATACATTAAGTGCTTGTCTTGCATTCTTCATTACGCCACATTAACATCGGAATGAGCGAAATGCAAGAGTTTTCAACAATAAATCTTCAATTGCCTTGATTCATTAATGCCTTTGTGGGTGCAAAACATTTGGGTAACTTGATGCCGGGAGAGGTGATTCTAATGCGCGATGTGTTGTAATGAAACAAAGAACCTTTTTCCCCCCTCTATTAATGAATCAAGGCAAGCCTTTTGCCTTCCTTGGAAAAACATTTGGCGTGAAGTTCCCAATTTAAATTGAAAACAGGGTTGCAGCATAATTGACTAGCATCAGATTTCTAGAGCGCATATTGTAGATCCATGGGCCAACAAACATCAGTTCAATAATAATTTATATAGGGAAAATTCCGGTGCGTCAGATCTGACCGTGCTACTATTTTCTTACAGGGTGATGTTTCTTTTAGTTATGTTTGCGCTGTCTCGATCTTTCTTTCAGTGAGCCAAGCTCGTTGATATCAAAGTGTGTGTTGATAGAACCAGTGACAAGGCACGGGATATTCTGGGAATTGGGGTGCGCATATGGTTGGCCGTGAGGTTCATCATTCTGATATTTATACTTTGTCTATGACACAAGTACAAAAGTTCAAGCCTAATAAGTCAAAGTGGTCTTTACACCTGAGAGATATACTTTATTACTTTTCACAAGATAGGGAAAACCGTAAAGATTATTGGTAATGCATTCAGGTCTAAGACTGTCGAGTTGTTAGAACAGGATGCCTATATATGTCGGTAGCTATTGAACAGTGGTTCACCTAAAAATTACTAGCATTCCCAACATCAACCAAGACACTCCAATGTGACTAAATCTAGAGAGAAGAACCAGGGGCTTGATTGAGAAGGCGATTATGATAAGTATTAAGTGGCACTGAATGGTAGATATATGGAGATCCGTGGGAATAGGATGCGCCGGGAATTGACTGTCACACCCCGTTGCGGCTGGTGAAGATCGGAGCGTGAGGTCTAGGAGCGAGAACGAATTTGGGATTCAATTGTGCTTGCGGGCTAGCATCGGACCTGAAGGAGACGAGGCTAGGAGAAAGACATACAAGAGATAATGAAGACCTCCTCGTGCTGCTTCCGGTCCCGGTTAAGCAAGATACAAACTTCAGCTTTGACAACATTCAAAATGCACTTGTAGAAAGCCAACCGCTCCATTGAACATATGTCGAACTTTGCACAAATAATGGGCATGCAATCTAGACTTGCCTCCTTCTACTTGAGGGCGTTATCCCCAAGTGCGGTTGCAAATAGTATCTAGGGCTGAAACCACTTCTCCTACAAGGAGGCAAGTCACTATTCCAAGTTGGCAAGGACTAAAACCTCCATGCCACCATGCTGGTATTATGCCAACCTTTGGTTGCTCATTGTGTCCAAGGACCGAAACCACCTCTTCCCCAACATGGCATCTTACTCAAGAAATGATCAGTGTCCAGTTGCATTGCTCTGTTATCCGTCCTAGATCTCCTAATAACACATAGATTGCACTGACTCACAAATGTTTTAATATAGGGTTGCAAACTAAATAAGCCTTTCTCTGACAACAATTGCTGCAGCTTCCCCTCTTCTTCTAGTATTGTGGTGTCAATAATTATATCATGTTTTTGGTGAGTGTACAAAATGGAAATCATGAAAACGGTTATGCCCAGAATTTTAGTAAGCATCTGATCATCAAGATCTTTGTTACATGTTGTGTCCTTGGAAGGCCTTTCAGTGAACCCCTCTGTAAAACACATGTCAAGGACCAAGAAAAAAGTGACATTCCGCCAATATGAGTGATCACACCATCATAGTACTCATTGGAGAATGGCTCAAAATTGTGTTTTAACTCAACACTGACTACAACAATGACCATGGGTGCACGTGCGGTTGCTTCACAGGTGGATGGGGAAAGCTAAACTCCGGTATTGACACCCAGGCCATGTGTTGAACACCTCATAGGCATGAATACGGTGTGGCTTTCTTCCACTTGTAGGGTACCAGAGGGCTAGACTTGGTCCGTGAGCAGCAGAGGGGCAACAAGCGTATATGCATGCACTACAAAAGTGCCCTCCACCACCACAACTAGAATTGGTGTGATGATGCATGCATGCAAAATGCATCTATGATCTTTGTAGCTTATTGTGCTATATTCCATCATAACTGATTCATAAAGTGGTTATAATCATGTTTTAGAATGATTTTAGGGATTTCCTCAAAGATCCTTTTATTTGCATTATAACTTTATAGACAGAAAACCCCATTTTGCGTATTTTTTACTATCACGGACCTTCGCGAACTCAAAAGTACTTGAGATTTTCTGAACGCAAGTTTTTATGGAGGAAGAAATCTTGGAGCACCTAGACCTCACCTAGAGTCAAGGGGGCCCAAGATAGGGCCCACCATGCAGCCTTATACCCTAGCCACGTACTTGGTAGGGCCCATCTCTCCCTTGAAGCTCCAATGCCATCATTCTTTGTGTCCATGGATTCGTCTTGATCTAAAAATGCCTATATATAATTTACCAAAAATATATTGTAGGTTTACAGCTATCGAAATATAAGTACCATTCGGTATTGATTTGGCAGATCTATCTTTTTAATACTAGAAAGTACCTTCTTGATAAGTGATAATTGTGCTCACATGACCAGTTGGTATACTCCATCTTCTCCAGTGACTACAAGGTACTGTATACTTCCGGATAATATGTTGCACCAAACAAACAAACATTTTATACATAGTACACCCATATGATGTTTGTTTGATCTCAAGGGTATGGTTGACGCTAGAATTAGCAATATTTTAAGAGAAGCATACACCATGTGCACTAAAAGTCCCCGAGAGAAACATGCCAAGGTTTCTTTGCGATGAATTAAAATATTGCTCTAACTTGATAAGGGTTGTCTTTGCTTTTATTTTGAAGGCTTAGTTCTGCATAATCTACCATACCATGATTTTTATAACACTATAACAATAGTTGTACAATAGTTCTAAAACTCAATCAAAAGTAATCTAACGAGTACACTCAATCACATAGTCTAGAATAGAATCACCACATAAATACAAGTCATCTAATGAGGATAATGGATCATCTAACTCAATTATATCAATTTCATCCTCCCATATGTTAGATGCAATTGTTTCACATAGAGGACTATCGGGCAATAAATAATCATCATTTGCAATTATGTAAGAAGGGTTGTTCAATGGAATTTGTGTGTTACCATTATTGGAAGTAGGAGATGGGTTGCTACTCCATTCTTTCTCCACTTGTTCTTCCTTATCCTCTTCTTGGGGTTGCATGGGCATCCCCAAGCTTATGCTTTTATCAACCTCTTCCCGCAAAACATTAGTGCTCTCTTGGGAAGCAATGCCCCTCTTATTAAAGTCAACAACATAAATATTTTCTATGAAGTTGGTTATGCAATAATTAATCATAAGAGTAATCACACTTTTAAATTTACTAGATACATGACTAGTTTCATGTTCATCAATGAAGGTTTCTAATTCATAAGCTGCCATAAAAGTAATAAATTGCTCTACTTGTTCCATCCCTAAATAAGCACAATCACCTCTATGGTAAGATGCTATAACATATTATTCATGGAATATAAATTCAAAGTCTCTACCACATTAATTGTTTAGAGCAACAAATTTGATTATAATATTCAAGAAACTCACTAGCAATAGAATAGTTTTTTCATTAAACATTCTAGTCTAATCCATTCTTTTGATTCTCTATGTTTTTAACAATTTTAGTAGCATTCATGTACATAAAAAAGTGTCATTTATATTTATACTTATGATCATAATAGGAGTATTTTTATATTTTCCATTTTCTATTTTTTAGTTTTACTTTTATATGTTAGTTGCTGAAAATAAACTAGCAACACATAAGAATAGAAGCTTAGCACTATGCTCGCCAACAACAGCGCACGAAAAGTACTATGCACATAAGAATAGAAGCTTAGCAACACATTCGGTTGTGTGCTATATAGATGGGAATAGCCCTGATCATGGCATTGTACAAGGCCGGATACATATACAATATGGTGTACCCATGTTACATGTCTAATAGATAGATGAAATGACTTAGGTCTTACAATCTCAACAACCATCTATCCAGCTATTATCAATAGTCATAGACGCAATAATTTGAAAGTTAGATGACATGCTTGTTTTTGGAATGTCATAAGATAACCACTTGCAAACGAGATTTCCACTTCTAATAAAAAGTTACTGGATCCATGTTATGCCTAATTTGGCCTCTAATTAACCGGTCATGCCCACATATTCTTGCCCATCTAAGTAATATATTCATGTGTAGTGTTGTATGCATATATTATGCAACATGCAAGTGCCACTAGCGAAACATGTGCCCAAATACATTTCTCCACATGTCAGAGCAGCATTTCATTTATATCTTGTACTGGCCGGCTAGCTAAATAATACACTCTCGCACCCATCTATCCTATATATATGTGCACTATATTTTTATATTGAACTTGTGACTAGTAAAACATGATAGCCTTCCCAACTGTTTTTAGTTCCTTGGATAGAAAGAGAAGATGAGTGAGGAGCAAAAGTCCTCGCGTTGGCATTGTGGAAATGGGATGCGTCGTGAATCCGGGACTAGCAAGGGATCCTTGATCGAGCAGTTTAGCTACTTCTATATCTTCAAGAAGTTTCTGACGAGTAGCAGTGAATCTGTAATGGGCGTCAGGGACCTTCAATCTCGCATCTCCTATATGCCGGTGAACTTTTGCAGAACATTTTACTAGTTACGAGAGAGAGACCAGTATAAAATGAGCGAACGGCTTAGATTAGGTGACTAAGATTATGCCCAGTAGGCCCGCGAAGCCATACTTATTTCGTGAATAATTAGGGAGCAGAGAAGGGGTCTCTGAGCAGCGACCTTGCCGGCAACTTTGGTGACCACTATGGTGTTAGTTCATTGTGCAGCGACTGCAGCGACTACAACTACGTGTGGGAGCTGAGTGGGGCCGGACTCTGACGACGAAGGGAGCAGATCCAGTGTCGGCACGCTCGAACGACGACGGGAGTGGCTCTACTAGCGGCAACTCAACAAACAAACGCATTGACATCATGATCCGACATAATTCACCAGTTTTGGCAAAATGATCACACAGTACAAATCAAGCATAACTCTTAACGATAGATTGCTTCCACACTAACATGTTCAGATGACCAGAGACTTAAGTTTATCGGAAAATATGGAATCAGTTGTCAAAACACCAGCATATGCAATGCAATGATGTGGAAACAGATCATTTTCTTAGATAAGAAGCATCGTAATGTTTCCATCGTATATCACTTGATATTCCAAGCAAGGAGACTGCATTTGCCATGTAGGAATGGGTTATTTGGATCGTAGGAGCGCCATCCGTGGTTGTCGGCTGCTGGTGGCAGCTTCACCCCTCCTCTGCCTCTCCTCTGTGGCGTCCCGTGCAGCTGCGCCGCCATTCCGTGGGAGCCGGAGTCGCTGCCTGGAGGAGGGCAGCACCGACCAAGGTCCGGGCATGGTCGCCGGCACAGGGTTCAGCATTTCGATTTGCCAAAATAAATCGTAGCTCTTCGAGATTCGTGAATTTCGAGAAATTAACGAAATTTCGAAGAAAAAATTCAAATATTTCGGGCAATTATAAATGTTCTTGTTTGAATCTTTCTATCGAGACATTTAAAAAAATCGCGAAATTCGAACGAAATTTCAATCGAAATTTCGTTATTAACAGTAAATGGGCTCTAGAGTTGAAGGTGATTATTAGTTCAGTACAAATTCGAAAGTTCTTTCAGCAAACATTATAGCTAGCTATTTTCTGGTTTGCTGCAGCTCCAGACAATCAGAATCGCTGCAGCTCCAGACAATCACAAATACAAAACTTTTTGGTTCAAGGTAGAATCAGAGAAAGCAAGACAACTCACACAACAACAACATGGGCGTGGCTTGATTCCACCAGAAGGATAGAATGTTACCCGTACAGGCTTGGAAGAATAATGGAATTCTCACACAGGCTAACAATATAATTATTGATATGACATAATAAATTCAGTAAGGTTTTCAGCAAGAAACTTGGCACTCGAAATATAAGTATAGCCAGCTTACAACTAGAAACGTGATGTTCTCACATAACAAAATAAAGGCAGATAATCAAATGACTCTAAGTAAAATGCCTTGTAGAAGTTTCAGAATGCTCCAAAGGCTGGACCATGCCTTCCAATTATTAAGAAATCCTAAGCAGAGAAATATACTTCTCACGTCTGCATAAGGTAATAGTTTGATTAGACTCTCTAGTTTTAGATAGTATTGTATGGATATCAAACGTGTAAACATGTAAGCTTTAGTTATAAAATAAGAGGCTCACCATTTCTTTTTATGAGTACCCTTGTCTAGTAAATCGTTCAGACACCTATACTTACTCTTACTCCTCCGTTGGGGTCGTTGGAGCCTCGAACCGTGATCCTCATCTTGCGTGGCATGTGTGAAATTTTGTTCACATGTGAACTGGATTTTTTCATATTGTTCCTCACCATCTGCTTAGTTGAAAAAGTATAAGAACATTTAAATGGCTGAAATAAAACAAAGACATCTAGAAAATTTCAGAATGGTCAGACGCTTATACTTACCCTGAGTATTCCTTTGGGTTCGTTGGAGCCTTGAACCGTGATCCTCATCTTGCGTGGCGTGTGTGAAATTTTGTTCACATGTGAACTAGATTTTTTCATATTGTTCCTCACCATCTGCTTAGTTGAAAAACTATAAGAACATTTGAATGGCTGAAACAGAACAAAGACATCCAGAAAATTTCAGAATGGTCTCACCTTTATTAGCACATGCATTTTGTGTCACATCGTTGATGTCATCAGAGCCGAGGCTAGCAGGTTGGCTTTGTGTTTCTTCGTCGCTGGTACTGATGTTGCGTTTGCCCTTTTCCAAATCCTTCTTAGGCTGCTCTTCAGTGTAAATATGACGATCAATTTCTTTTTGAAAAATCTCGTCATCCTTCTCATTTAAAATGGGTTTAGCATGAGTCATTGATCCATTGAGCCAGTCCATTATTGGATTGTCTCCGTCATACAATATGACATCCATCATAATACCAAATGGATCTACTTCACTTTCCTGCATGTCGAGTTCCTGTTGTTGGATACGCAACTTCAAATTATAGTGCACATAGACCAACTTGTGGAGCTTTTCGTAGCCAAGTCGATTCCTTAGTAGTGTGTGAATCAATGCAAATGTACTCTAGTTCCGTTCACACCCACTCGAGGACATGCATTGGGACAAAATCCTTAATGCATACTTTTGTAGTTCTGGATAATCTACGCCATAGTGCATCCACCATGATGCTGCATTAAATAGATATAGTTTAGTAACAATTAGAAAAAAGAATATGGAACAATACTTGCCTAATTTACTTCATGAAATACTAGGTGTAATACTTTTAGCAGCCATACGAGCCTCCACGGTACCAAAAATTCCTCGACGGTTCCGGTACACATCAAATTGGCGGATTGCCTCCACGGTGCTCTGAGGTGAGGTTGAAATTCTGCGAATGCTTTCACTGAACTGTTTGACAAGCTCAAGCTGAGCGCTCATGTTGTAATCATAGTCTCCTGCTGGATCAAGTAAACCAGCTGCATTGCAATAAAAAATATTAGTGCATGAAAAATATTTCTTCATCAGAAGAGAGAGATTTTCAATTAGTACTCACCTGCAACCAAATGGGTGTCCATGCGCATCATCTCGAGCCTTTTTTGCAGTATATCAAAAAATCTTTTATAGTTGTAATCGTCCTTTTCTTTGAAAAGTGCAGACAAATCATGTGCACTTTTATATGATGTTGGTAGGAAACCTGAAATGGTTGCATTCTTCTCTCTGTCCGCGTAGCGAAGTAGCTTATATATAGGTCTAACAACATCTAACACACATTCCATATCATTCCACCAGGTACGGCTTACCAAATTATCATATGTGTAGTCGTAGTCTGGAATGCTACTCCACTCGCTATTTTGCCAATCATCAGACACCATCCACTTCTGAAATGCATCCTTGTTGTCCATGAAACTTTGTAAAAATACAAACAATGTTCCAAACCTTGTGGCATTAGGTTGTATGATCTCTCCTCCAACCCATTTCCTCATAGTTTCATGGAGCCTACTATGGCTATGGAGGAATTTGCTAATCCTCTTTGCACTAGTCACAGTTTGCATTACCTGAGGGAACTTGGAAATATCCTTCAACATCAAATTGACAGAATGAGCACAACATGGTTGCCAGACAATAGATGGGAACTCCTCTACCACCATAGAACATGCTTTCTTGAAATTGGCTCCGTTGCCAGTGACTAGTTGGACAACAAATTCAGCACCCACTTCATCAACAACCACCTCTCGGATGATCTTGCATAGATATGTTGCATTCTGTATTTGCCCAGTTGCATTCACTGACTTATGAAAAAGCATGCAACCATTGCAAAATATCAGAAAGTTTATGATGCTCATATCCGTGGGGCCTGTCCATGCATCAGACATGATTGTGACCATATGTTTTCCAGTCTTCCTTGAACTGTAGCACATACTCTTTAAGTTCATTATAGTTAGAGTTTAAACATGGACCATCTATTATGGACCCCTTTGGGATAGGAACACCTTCACCAAGCTTCTGAGTTAACTTCATGGCTCCTACAAAGTATGGGCAATCAGCTTTGCGACCAGGGATATCTCTTGCATGGAACCACTTGGACCAAGCTAATGCCAGCATCTCCTTGTTTTCTTTCTCGGACCAAATTGTGTCAATTCTTGTTTGCACTGGTGCCTTGGCACATGCCAGGTCAGAATCAAAGCCTTTCAGCATACGTTTACCATCTCCCAACGCACCGCCACCACTTGAACCACCATGCTCGTACCTTCCACCTCTCTGTTCAACTCTCTCCCTGTATTGGTACTCCAATAGTGATTCATCTATTGCCCACTGAAAATCGTCATCATCATCATCAAACATGCCTTCATGTGCACGGCCACGCGTCATCCTCATGAGGACATCACGTTCCAACGCTCGGTTCCTCCTTTCTTTTGCTCTTTTCTTCACCCTGAGTGCTGAAACAGACTTGAGCATTGCTCGCCTAACTCTTGCAGGTACAGCGGCGCAAGGTCTGGCGTCTCCTTTGACCCCGGCTAAATGTACCTTCAGCCTTGTGACACCTCCACTCTTCAACCCGAGGCCACAATAGTTGCAAACCTTCATGATAAGGCTTTCCGTGGCTCCACGCATATGATACACCATCGTCGGCTGATCATGTAAATACAAGTCAATGTTACATTAAATATGAAATGGTTAACATACTATATTTATGTTACATGTGAAAAGACATACTGATCTTAGGAGTTAACATAAGGCATCATGGTTTACTTCCATTTTATTATAAGAGCTCATTTATTTAATATATACATATTTTGTACTACACAGTATGACTAACATACAGATATTTTACGGCGAGTTTAATTATTTGCATGGTCAGATTAATCAATGTTTGCCACATGCTAATAATGTACTAAGAGCAGTACAACTAAAAGAGCTGAGATGGAATAAATCAATAATTAAGCATAGTTCATTGATCTTCAGAGCATGATCTAGAGATTAACAGGAAATTCTCAAATACAATTAGGTTCAAATTGTCACCAACCAACAGTAGTAGATATTATAATATTAATTAAGAACCTGTATGTTTGTGCGTATTAACGTACTGCTAACATCTTCTTTCTGTCCGTGTACTACAAATGGTCTACACCGTAATAATCAGAAGCAATCAGAAGTTCTCTGATTCAGAACACACAACTTAATTTAAATATCCTACACTAATCAGATAAAAATCATCCCACATGCAGCAGTTATCCTAAAGATTAAGAAGCAATATTCAGATACACTCCTAGAGATTAAGAAGCAACCTTCAGATACAGTTAGACACCAACAGGGTTCAGTTAATTATAATAATGAAGCCTCTTTACTATACAGGCTGTATGTGCATCTACGTGCAAGAACTAGAACAGGAAAAAAGATGAACACCTTGCTGCATCTCATAAACAGACGAACATAGTTGATCAAGCATACTACCTGAAGCACCGTTGCGCACATCATCTGCTGCAGCACTTCGGCCAGCGGCTCTGCCGTCTCTGACATTGTCGCCGTCGTCCGGACGCGTCTTAGCACCCTCGTTCTGCTTGTCATCTACCTTCCCACTCCTTTTGTTTCCTTTGCTTTCACCGATTTTGCGTCCAGCTTCGTCGCCAGCCATGGTCTCACGCCAATGCGCCGCCAGATTGGATAGATTGGATTGACGGGAAAACCTAGAGGAGCTACGATGTGCTACACGGCTTTGGTTGAGTATAAGTAACGTGGTACGGGGCTGTGGGCTAGACTGGGCCGAAATTTTTTAAAAAGCCCAAAAAATTCGATCGACATGGGCCTTTTCTTGCACCGCGCCTCTCTGCCACAGTTGAACGGTGCGAAGGAAGGGATACACATGAACGGGACGAACAGGAAGGGTAGCTTATTGTCATTGCCGCCATAAAACATCTCCTATGCCGGCCGTAGTTTATTATTTCTACTATATTGTCACGGCTCTAGGCAAAAGATAAATCATGAAAACTAAACAATTTTCTCTTGAAACAATTGTAATCTGGCTATCAAGGATGGGGTAGCTTATTGACGTGCAAGATGTTTCGAGGATTCCGTGCCAATCCAAGGGTGATTCCAACCTAGCTGCCAGGGCCTCCTAAATATGTTCTTTGTGCTCTGCTGTAGAACTCGATGTTGGTGGCGGCGCCCTCGTTTCCGAAGAGGGTGGGGACCTCTGGTCATCGTGAGATCTTTTGGAGATAGAGGAGCCACCAGAATTGGCTTATGAAGGGAGATGTTAATTCAACATACTTCCACGTTGTAGCCAATGGTCAGCGTAGAAAATTCTCTATCCCATGTCTATGGGATAATTAGCGGCTCCTAGAGGAGGCCAGTGAGCTCTACTCCTATATCTACGCCTTCTATAAGGAGCTCTTGTCGGCAGGAACCCCCTCTAGGGTTGCGTTAGAAGAGGAGTTCTAGCTAGCTAGTGCCAGGGTCACTGCTGATGAGATTGCGCAGGCCACTCTCCCATTCTTGCTGTAGGAGGCAAGTCGGGTGGTAGAAGACATGAAGGCAAACTCCACCCTGGGCCGAATGGACTTCCAGTGTCTTTCTTCTAGACCTTCTTGGATGACATCGAGCCGTTGATCATGCCGATATTCCAAGAGTTCTACATGGGAACTTTGGTCATGTCCTGCCTGATTTTTCTTGGCATGATCACCTTTTTTATAAACACGTTACAATTGTATATGCTCACAACACGTACATGCATCCACCCCTATGAAGGCACAAATGCACACCCTATCCCTACGAGCACCTCCAAGGGACAGATCCGACGAATCGGGTCTTTATATTGACGAAGTCACCACGACGTCTCGTTGTCGACGGGAACATCGCCTCCCATTGAATGAATATTCTGTCTTTTATGCAACACACAAAGTCAAACCTGGGTTTGAACTCTGGTGGGCTAGGGGTACAACCACCCTCCTAGCCATCCAACCACAAATTAGTTTGCATTGGCATGATCACCTTGATCCCTAAAGTAGTAGGGGCCACAAACATCTGCCAATTTAGACTGATCATAGTGATAAATGTCATCTGACACATCTTCGGCTAAGTATGCATATCAGATCTTCCCCCATAATTGAGAGAATGGCCTACCCCTATGTGTTTTCCTTTCTCCAAGGAAGGCTTATACGTGATGAGGTGTTGGCTCACCATGAAATTTTCCATAAGGTAAAGTCCAAGTGGATGAAAGGGGTCTTTCTAAAATTAGACTTTTAGAAGGCCTATGACTGCTTGGACTGGCACTTCTTGCGCAAGGTATTGAAAATGAGGGGTTTTGATGACCGTCTGATCACTTGAATCATGCAGTTTGTCATTAGCAGCGGCAAGGGGACACCAAGACCTCTTCTCTAAATCTTCTTTCTGCTGTTAAAGATAGTTGGTCGGATGAATTTTAATATGAGATCGTTTTCCATATGGACCCATCAAGACGAAAATGATAGATAACCTCTGAGAGTATTAGTGTAACTGTTGGCCACGTCTTTGTTACTGTGAAGGTACTTATGGCTCTGTCGAGTCTGTAATATGGCCATTTGGGAGAGTTTATTTTATATGACAGAGCAATGAAGTAATGCATTTACAGATATTCTTTGGCATTTACAGCTAGGGGATATACAATACAAGGAAAACGCCAGATGACCGGTAATGCATTCATGCCCAAAACCCTCAAGTAGTTGAACCGCATGTGTATATATATTTAGTTTCCCCAATGCAAAGCATGGCATGAAGCTGTGACTTAAAATATCTAGAGAAGAACTCAAGGCTTAACCAATAGGGTGATTGTGACAAACATTAGTGGCACTAGATTGTACATGTATGGTAATATGTCGGAATAGGATGCACCAGGAATTCATGCTTAGAAATTACATAGTCAGCAATTCACAATGTTGCAGCCCTCTCGCATGTACATGGACAGTGTCCCATTCGGTATCAAAATGCAAGTCAATGGGTGAGTTGTCGCTGGACGACATCCCTAACCGTACTAGCTGCATTGTATTGACCTTCACTTAGTCCATATCAGGATGTCTAAGTAGCTCCCTTGGCCATGGCAGCTAGTTCTTGGGAAACAAAAGGTGTCAAGGAACGCGTGGGCTTTGCCATGCATCAGCTCGCAGCAGTGGCAACAAAAGGTGCTTGGTGCGACAACGAGATGGTCGGGGTCGTCGGCAAGATGCTGGAGCACGAGTCCAAGCAGCTCGACCAGGACAGCATGCTTGTGGCCACCATAGGCAAGTGGCTCAACTACGACCTGGTTGTGGGCGATGTCACAAAGGAAGACGGCAAGCTTTTTCAGGGTGCAAGGATTTCGCAGGATGATGACATGTAGTGTGGCAAGATTTTGATCACCGGATCAAGATTTTGTAGCAAGTAATGGTGGTGCGAATTTCTAATTCATGTTCAAATTTCCTTGGCGGGCTTGCTGCAGAGCAATGCGCGGGAGCTGAGAAGAAGCGGTGCTGCGCGTGCTTTGGCAGAGCAGACGAGATGTTGGGAGCAAGTACTACTTGCACATGGTCTCCCTTTTTGGGGGGAAAACGTCCAGCTACCATGGAAAAGGAGTTCTCTCGGTGCTTTCATTTGCACGACCAGTTCTATATATTGTGGGGCCCTAGGTCGCAATTGCCATCGGAGATAGGTTGGGTAGTACAGGACATGAAGGCAAACTCCACCCCTAGGCTGAATGGCCTTCCGGCCTCTTTCTTCTAGACCTGCTTGGATGATATCCAGCCATTGATCATGCCAATGTTCCAAGAGTTCTACATGGGTCATGTCCCACCTCAATTTGGCATGATCACCTTGATCTCTAAAGTAGCAGGGGACACAATCATCCTTTAATTTAGAATGCTCATAGTGATCAACGTCATCTAACGCATCGTAAGCAAAGTAAGCATATCACAGCTTCTACAATAATTGAGAGACTGGCGCACCCCTTCTAGTTTTACTTTTTACGATGAAGGCTTATACATGATGGGGTGTTGGCTCTCCATGAAATTGTCCATGATGTAAAGTCCACTACTTCTGAAATTAGACTTTTAGAAAGCCTATGCCTACTTGGACTGACACTTCTTGCACAAGGTATTGCAGATGAGGGGTTTTGATGACTGTCTGATCACTTGAATCATGCAGTTTGTCACTAGCGGCAGCAACACTATCAACATCAACAGGGAGGTGGGCCACTACTTTAGACCATCGCGCGGAGTGAGATATGGGGACACCAAGACCTCTTCTCTAAATCTTCCTTCTGCCGTGAAAGATACTTGGTCGGATGAATTTTCAGATGAGATCGTTTTCCATGGACCCATCAAAACAACAATGATAGATAAACTGTGAGAGTATTAGTGTAACTGTTGACCATGTCTTTGTTACTATGAATGTACTCCTGGCTCTGTCGTAATATGGCTATCTAGGAGAGTTTATTTTGTATGAGAGAGAAAAGAAGTTAAAGCTAGACACTTTAAACTATTCTTTGGCATTTACATATGTGAGATATACAATAACAATATAAGGAAAACACCATATCGCTGGTACTCCATTCATGTCCAATGCTATTAAGTAGCTGAACTGCATGCTATTAAGTTCTCTTAAGATCTGGAGATATCAAGGCTTAACCAATAGGATGATTCTGACAAACATTAAGTGGCACTACAAACATTAAGTGGCACTAGACTTGCATGGTAATCTGTGGGAATAAGATGCGCCAGGAATTCATGCTTAGAAATTATATGCTCAGCAATTCACTATGTTGCAGCCCTCTCGCATATAGATGGACTGTGTGCCATTCGGTATTAAAATGCAAATCAATGGGCGAGGTGTCGCTGGACGACATCTCAAACCGAGTTTCCGTGTCTGGCTGTCTAAGTAGTTCCCATGGCCATGTCAGCTAATTCTTGGGAAAGCCTATGTGTGTGGCTATTCACGGTGACAAGAAAAGCAACGGCTGTGCCATGCATCAGCTCGCGTCAATGGCCACCAAAGGTGCTTGTTGAGACATCGAGCTGGTTGGGGGCATCGGCAAGAAGCTCGAGCACAAGTTCAATCTGCTCGACCAGGACGACATGCTTGTGGCCACCGTCGGCAAGAGGCTTGACTATGACCTGGTCACAGGCGACATCATGAAATAAGATGGCAAGCCGGTTGAGGATGCACTGATTTCGTAGGATGATGACATGGAGTGTGGCTTCTGTGTTTTGATCACCGGATCAAGATTGTTTTAGGAAGGAGTTTCTCTTTGGTAGAAACTAATGGTGGTGCGAATTTTCTAATCCATATTCAAATTTCTTGCGTAGGCTGGTTGCAGAGAAATGCGCGCGACCTGAAAATAAGCAGCGCCACTTGCGCTTTGGTAGAGGAGGCGAGGGGACGATATGTTGGGAGCCTATACTACTTGCACATGCACTCCTTTTTGGCGTAAAAACGTCGAGCTACCGGGGAAAAGGAGCTCTCTCTATGCTGCCATTTGCACGGATGGCTCTATATTTTGTGGGGTTCTTGGGTGCAATTGATGATATGGATCTCTAAGGCTGATATATATTTGTTGTCAGGGGTGGAGCCATGAAAAAAGGTTGTTGGTATCAACACACATTAGCACTAGTTTGTAGCTCATAGTAACTATAATATATATATATATATATATATATATATTATTGAAACTGGCATAAATAATGATAATTGCCAATTTATTATAATAATTCAAATTCTGATTAAAAACTAATAACCTCTGTTTCTTCGTGGCCTCACCGATCTTTCAACTTTGCAATGCGGCGATGCGGGAGAGCTGCTAGGGTTTTGTGGGATGCCATGGATATAGAACTGTGACAATTTGCAAAAATTTAGTCGCCGAAGGACTCAGGTGAAAATATGGATTGAAGCAGCTGGTTGCAAATAGCACATATGTCATTATGCTTTAATTAGCAAGGTGGCCCTCGAAAATCCGAGGACATTGGCTTTTGAGTGTTAAATTTGTCCATGTATTGTTTGTGGTGTCATAGGTATTGGAGACATGAAACTCTAAGAAAAATGAGACTATAGAAGACCGAACAGTTATGCTGGTAGAATATCACAAGTGTGTGATATATTTCGAAACATTTTAATTTTTGGAGAGTAGTCTTTATGAATTTTTTTAACATACTATGTCCCATATATTCTAGAATATCTATTTCGAAATGTAGTTAGCATTGTTTTATATATTTCTACTATCTTTCTTCTTAATCCCGGTCTTCAATGTAGGTGTTATACGTGAATTAAGTGAGTCCACACGGTGGTACTACGCCACACGACGGTCAGATGTGCGTGGGGATCATACCCATGGTGACCGAATCCACTCTCATGTTATACTCTTCCTCTAACATGTGTTAGTTGTGTCCTGTAAGGATAGTAATAAACTCAGACTCATGTAACATGTTTATGTTAAGAACTACTTTGATGGAATATATTTTTCCTCTAATTAGGTAACTCGATTTCTGCATGTCATTAGTAATCTTGCTTAATCCAATTCCACCACCAGATTCTTCCTACTGGTTATCAACACTCGTTGGTGCCATCGTCATACTACCCAATACATTTGATCAATCATTTGATTCACATGATAAACTATAAAAGAATAAAAACTATGATTGCAATGACACATACACTAAAATCTTAATGAAATAGAATCATGGTCTACATCAAATTCATCGTTATCACGGATTATTTTGTCTCTTAAATAAAAGTCCTCTAATCTGATGTGTCGACAGCGCATGTGAAATATCACATTAGTGGGTTATTTTTTGTTTTGAGAAATGTAACATGGAACGATCGTAATATGTTTTTTTGTTGAGAAGTTTAGACCACCTTGGTACCTACCTAAGAAATGTAGTGAATAAGGTAATAGCTATACATGGTCTCTCAAGCTTTCCGAAGAGCACAGATTGGCAATCAATGATTAAAAAAACTCAATGAGGTGCCCAGTAGTAGGTGTGTATACTTAAAACTTTCAGGTTGCACACGCTACGTGGCATTGATACCCCTGATATATGTAAGCAGGACATCTACCCCTTGATCTTAAATCTCGCAGCAAATATAAATATCGACAAGAGAAAGAAGTGTTTTTTCGTTGCATTGTTGGCTTACATAGATAACACTTTACTCTGCACGCAAAATAAAAAACACTTTACTCTGGCATGGGCATATGAGTGAGACAGTGATGACTGATCTCAACAAGGTATTCCATGGGAAGGGTAGGCTTCGGGACAAGAGGACTACACTGATTGCAGATCTGTTGCCACAAGATATTCATCTTAGACTTCTATGTTGAATGGTTCATGCACGTTCTCATTAGCATTAATTTCCTTTAGATTACAAGCACATGTGTTAGGGCAATGATGCCTACCGGAGGGAATAGACGCATTCGTCAGGCCATGAGTCACAAACAGACAAAAAATATTCATGCAGTAAATAAAAGGCGCACTTATTCACGCTGAATATATGAAATAATTGTTCACGCGATCAAAATCATGGATTAGGTCACCTGATTGAAAATTAAGCGCCTGAGTTGTTTGGTCGACAGCTACTAGAACATGTATAGAACCAACGATCATGTCTGGTGTTTCAGGCTTGTCCTCCTGGGCTGGGCTGGCTGCTTTCCCTATCGTTGTGCATGAAGTTGTGCATCCGAGAGAGAGCGTTTACCGGACAGCCTACGGCTATCGTTCCCGTTGTGCGCCGTTTAGTCGGTCGCGATACACCGCCGTGAACCATGGTTCAGATGTGGCGGTTCTGCGTGACCCTAGAGGCGTGGCTGGTGTTGAGAAATAGAGCAATTTACCAAGCGAATTATCCATAATAAACGCTAGATAAAACATGACTAGAATAATAGGTAATATACTAATCATGTTAAATAGCGAATACATATTGAGGCATATAGTCAAACAAACTGCAAGGCATAAAACTTTAGATATGATCATAACAAGAGTGAGACAGAAGATGTACATGGCAGTAGCAGAAGTGGAACCGCTGGCGTTGGAACCATCGTTGGCCATGTCGTCGAGGAAGAGGGTGCTGATGTCGGGGAAGAAGTCCTCGTCGGGGAAGACGTCACTATCTGTGAGGGAGTCCGTGACGAAACCAGTAGTCGCGCTGATAGCGCTCCCCAAAAACCTTATCGCCCTTCTCCCGTACAGGACTCGAAGCAGCGGGGTCTCGGAGTCCTACTGTCCCGGCTCACGGTGCACGCCGCAAGACGGGATGGGGAAGATGGAGATAGCACAGTGCTCTGGAACTGGCGCAAGGTATGTGTAGCAGCGTAACTGAGAGGAGGCGCGACCTCTCTCTCTTATAGGCGCAGAGGGGAAGGCAGACAGTGCAGAAGATGAAACGAATGGACGGAAGATGAAGCGAACAGGCGCATTTAACTCGTATTAAAAATCCATTCAAAGCAAACGTTTCACCTTCGTATTAAAAGTCCATTCAACGCAAACGTTTCACCTTCTGTACATCTGTTCATATACCATTCATGCGTGGCAAAATAAAGTTTGGCTCGGCGAGATTCCCGCAACCCGCGGCGCTCGCGTCGCGTCGCGTCGCGGCGTGGCGAGGCGTGTCGAGGCGAGCGAGGAGGAGGAGGAGCGCGTGTGTGGAACTCTCTCCTTCTCCTTCTCATCCTTTTACCAAGTGGTAGGAGAGCTCACCTTATAAGCTGGTCCAACTTCCACTCAACTAGCAATGTGGGACTAAACATTTGTCCCACCTCTTGTCTTGCATGAATGGGCCACATGGGCCTCTAGGATTTTCAGGAATTATTGAAATAGAAAATGGGCCAGATTATTTGGGCCAAAATTCCAACAATCCCCCATCAGATCCCAGAGACACATGTAATTTGCCTTTGGTTCCAAAACACTGTTTATATACCGGTACTGTAGTGGAGACTGTTAAGTTGAACTTCCACCTAGAATTCTATGCTACACTAGGTTGCGACTTGTATAGTGGACTATGCCTTGAACTGCAAGTTTGCTGCAATCTAGCTTCACACGAAGTCTTGACCGATACTGGGCTACCGTGGGACTTCCCCGCGGGTGGAGCTTATACGTCATACTCCATGACCTTTCATGAGTTTATTAGAGAGCACCCCACTCTCATAGACTGCGACGTTTTAACAGTCAGACTCATATAGGTGTGTTCTTCAAAAGATGTTCTGCAGGACAACATCTTTGCTTAGGATAAGCCGCTTAGAACACATTAAGATAATAAATCAACCTGCCATGCAGAATAGGAAAGTATTGCATCTTTATGGAGTGGTGTTTATTAAAGTAGGGATACTTTCCTCTCAGCTAACCAACAGCTTGTTTCCCAATTCTAATTCACGGGATCTCCGATCACATAGAATGGTTTACCACTATGGAAAGCTCAAATTGTGGGTCTCATACCCATCTCCTTTGATGCATTTTCTATCACGTTGCGTGATAGACCCTTTGTGAAGGGATCTGCCAAGTTTTTAGATGTTCGGATATAATCCAATGCAATAACTCCGGAGTTTCTCATTTTCCTGACAGATTTCAGTCTCCTCTTCACATGTCTTGAGGACTTCATATTATACTTAGAACTGTTCACCTTAATAATCACAGTTTGATTATCACATTTCATTGGAATTGCGGGTATAGGTTTTTCAACCACAGGTAAGTCCATCAAGAGTTCACGAAGCCACTCTGCTTCAACAGTGGCCGTGTCTAGTGCTGTGAGTTCTGCTTCCATAGTTGACCTCGTTAAGATGGTCTGCTTGCAAGACTTTCAAGAAACAGCGCCACCACCAAGTGTGAAAACATATCCACTCGTGGCCTTTATCTCATCAGCATCAGATATCCAATTTGAATCACTATAACCCTCTAGTACCCTCGGATACCCGGTATAGTGTATGCCATAGCTCGCAGTACCTTTTAGATATCGCATAACTCTTTCAAGAGCATGCCAGTGATCATCTCCTGGATTTGAGACAAATCGACTGAGTTTGCTTACAGCAAAGGCGATGTCAGGTCTCGTGGCACTAGCTAAATACATAAGCGAGCCAATGATTTGAGAGTATCTTAGTTGGTCTCTAGCATTTCCTCGATTCTTTCGAAGCAACACACTAGGATCATACGGTGTAGGATAAAAATTGACGTCGCTATACCCGAAACGACTCAAGATCTTTTCCACATAGTGGGACTGAAGCAATGTAATCCCACCATCATCATCTCTCAATAGCTTGATGTTCAGGATGACATCAACTACTCCCAGATCCTTCATCTCAAAGGAACGAGATAAGAAATCTTTGACCTCCTTAATTGCATTAAGGTTGGTTCCGAAAATCAGTATGTCATCAACATACAAACAAAGGATGACTCCCTCACCCCCACCATGGCGATAGTATACGCACTTTTCAGCTTCGTTTACAACAAAGCCTGCAGCGGTTAAGGTTTTATCAATTTTTTCGTGCCACTGCTTAGGTGCTTGTTTAAGACCATATAAAGACTTCAGTAGCTTGCACACTTTTCTTTCTTGACCATTTACTACAAAACCATCTGGTTGATCCATATAAATTTCCTCATCCAACTCTCCATTTAGGAAAGCTGTCTTAACGTCCATTTGATGAACGAGAAGACCGTGTGAGGCAGCCAGAGAAAGTAGTACTCGAATGGTGGTCAACCTTGCTACAGGTGAGTAAGTGTCAAAGAAGTCTTCACCTTCCTTTTGGGTATAACCCTTAGCCACAAGCCTTGCCTTGTACTTCTCAATAGTACCATCAGGCCTTAGTTTCTTCTTGAACACCCATTTACATCCTACAGGTTTGCACCCATAAGGACGATCAGTGATCTCCCATGTTTTATTAGCTAAGATGGAATTCATCTCACTATGAACAGCTTCCTTCCAGTAGTCAGCATCAGGAGATGCATAAGCTTCTGAAATGGAAGTGGGAGTGTCATCCACAAGGTACACAATGAAATCATCACCAAAAGACTTTGCAGTCCTTTGTCTCTTGCTCCTTTTAGGAATTTCATTATGATCCTCCTTAGGACTTTTAGAGTGTTCAATCGGAATGGTAGGTTCAGAGAATATAGCAAATTCCTGATTAGATGAACTAGGTATCTCCGGATTTGATGAGTAAGGTTTATCCTTCATTGGAAAGATATCCTCAAAGAAAGTCGCATCAGTCGACTCCATGATTGTACCGACATGAATGTCAGGTACTTCAGATTTTACTATCAAGAATCTATAACCAATGCTATGAAAAGCATAGCCCAGAAAAACACAATCAATGGTTTTTGGTCCAAGCTTGCGCTTCTTGGGGATTGGTACATTAACCTTTGCCAAACAACCCCAAGTACGTAAGTAAGAGAGTTTTAGTCTTTTCTTCTCCCATTCTTCGAATGGAGTAATTTCTTTGTTCTTTGTGGGAACTCGGTTTAGGACATGACACGCGGTCAATAATGCCTCCCCCCACCATTCCTTAGAAAGACCCGATGTGTCTAACATGGCGTTAACCAAATCTGTTAGAGTACGGTTCTTTCTTTTGGCTACTCCATTTGACTGGGGTGAGTAGGGAGGCGTCCTCTCATGAATTATGCCATGTTCCGCACAAAAGAAATCAAACTCGTTGGAAAAATACTCTCCACCACGATCAGATCTAAGCCTCTTGATCTTTCGATCAAGTTGATTTTCTGCCTCAGCTTTATAGATTTTGAAGAAACTCAAAGCCTCATCTTTTTATTTTAGAAGATACACATGACAATATCTCGTAGAGTCATCGATCAAAGTCATGAAGTATTTCTTTCCACCTTTTGTTAACACACCATTCATCTCACAAAGATCAGAATGTATGAGCTCTAGTGGTGTTAAATTTCTCACTTCTGCAGTCGTATGTGACTTGCGAGGTTGTTTAGCTTGCACGCAGACTTGGCACTTAGATCCCTTAACAGTTGAGAAATCAGGGATTAAATTCATTTTGGCTAGCCGCGTCATACAACCAAAATTAATATGACAAAGACGAGAGTGCCAGACATTTGATTCAAAATTTGTGTAAATATGATTAACAACTTTATTACAAATGTCTGACAGACTTCGAAATTACAAATTTATTGGACTCGAATACAATCTTGTAGCCATCTCGACACAGAAGAGATCCGCTAACAAGATTTTTATTTATTGAGGGAACATGATGCACGTTCTTCAGGCGCACAGTCTTTCCCGAAGTGAACTTCAGATCGACCGTACCAACACCATGAACAGAAACATGCGAGCCGTTCCCCATCAGCACGGTTTGAGTCCCTCTGACCTGATATGTCACCTTCTGTACATCTGTTCATATACCATTCATGCGTGGCAAAATAAAGCTTGGCTCGGCGAGATTCCCGCAACCCGCGCGTCGTGGCGTGGCGTGGCGAGGCGAGGCGAGGCGAGCGAGGAGGAGGAGCGCGCGTGTGGAACTCTCTCCTTCTCCTTCTCATCCTTTTACCAAGTGGTAGGAGAGCTCACCTTATAAGCTGGTCCAACTTCCACTCAACTAGCAATGTGGGACTAAACATTTGTCCCACCTCTTGTCTTGCATGAATGGGCCACATGGGCCTCTAGGATTTTCAGAAATTATTGAAATAGAAAATGGGCCAGATTATTTGGGCCAAAATTCCAACAGCTGGACCATTCTCATTTTCTTTGGGACGTGGTTGCATGCGCTTCGAGGGCGATGGTGTTTCATCTGTCGGGTTTGATTCTGTTTTGTTCAGGAAAGGGTGTGATCAGCCCGTTTGGGAAAGCGTGTTTAGAGGATATATATAATAGCAAAAAGAAATTTTCTCTTTTAACAGCTAGAACAAAGTAAGGTTAGAGGATTTTATTTTTTCCAGATATCTCTATTCTCACTTAGTGGTTCTTAAATACAAGACATTCTACTTCTATTTCAAAAGCTAGCTAGTCATCTAGACATGAAAATATCCAATGTGCAACTTGTGTTATTACTTTGGTTGTGAATAATTCCTTGGTCACTATTTATTAAAAAACAATTGATAAAATGAAATAGAGGCAACATTTGCATTTTGATTATCAAGGTTAGAGAACTGTGGGATTGCAAGTTTTCTAGAACCTTATTTTTTTAAGATGGATCAAATAAATTTTCCTTACCTCTCTGCATGCTATGACCCATGTGAATCTATTTGTTTCTCCGCTCTCATGCGAATCTATTTGTTTCTCCGCTCTCGCTTACATGCATGTGTCGTGTCATGTAACATTATTACATCGTTACAGATTCTATAGTTTTGGCTAATGAGTCATTTACATTAATCCATATGATCAAATTTTAAAAGGTTATAAACGATGACAAGTAGAAAAAAGTTACGTGTTTTATCACATCATAAAAAATAATAGTTACTCGGCACCCTTATTCATTTTATCCAAAAGGTTACACTTGAAGAACTTTTTTTAAATTAGTACTAAAATAAACTAAACACTTAGCATATAAAACTCTAAGACAATCTATAATTTTTCAAATTCTTTTGAGGAAAATGTTGCATTTGGGTTACCGATGATGAGGAGGAAATTCTTCATAGGCTGCTAACAGAAAACCATGTTATTTGGTAGTCATATTTTCTCAAAATTCTTTTTATGTTCGCATAGCTTGAAAACATAGAAAGTGAAAGCATATGGTCGCAGCGGCATGTTGTCTGGCTAGAAACAATAGACATATCATCACCATGAGTTTGTAAGCTCAAAAACCTCTGGTTGATCGTTCCATGCACAATTAAACATTTCTGGTCAAGATTTATATAGTTAAATAGAGGAAGTTTTCATATGTCTACACATTATTGTAAAATTAGTCAAATTTCCATAGTTAAAAACATTCCTGGCCAATATCCCGATGCCTTTACAAACTTGGTCAAATTTTACCTTTGATACATAGATATATGTAGTAATGTTTGTGTACTACTCGGCCACAAAGGCCCCTCGGCAATGCAATTTATTCGCTATCCCCGACATCATTGCATCAAAAGTTAGACTGACAACAACATTGAAGCCAGCGAATTAAACACCATAATGGAGACAACTTATATATTGAACTAAAACGGATGTCCTAGACACTTCTAGGATGGATGTGCATCTCACTATTCTTGCTAGGATCCTAAATTTTGTTTAGAAGCATCAAGTCTGGGCTCATTATATTTTATGGTTTTAAATAAGTATTTGCCTGAATCGTATGAACAAGATAAAAAGTTTGCGAGATCAAGGTGAGAATGGGAGATATCAGGATGCGAAACTCTACAATGTGTCATTCAGTCCCTCGAGTAGAAGCACTATCTTCCCGAGGTTTTTTCCCCACCCTCCAACCATCTAGCATCAGTTTCTAGCGATTCTGGGGTCTCATCAGGCGAGTCAAGCCTAGAGGCCGCGGCTACCGGCAGGATCATTGCCGACCATTACCACCATCACCAAGGTAGATACGACGAGGAGACGTAATTTCCATGTGGGAAAAGGGGAGTCGTGGGTGTGCAGGTTTTGCATATATATTCCGCCCCGACATGGCTTCGTGACAGTGGTGACTCAGGTATGTAGACAAGCGATAATGGTCAAAGTATGTAGACTACGTACAGGATTCTCTCGGATAGATAGTCCTCTATAA
The DNA here is from genome assembly GCA_910589765.1 of Avena atlantica. Lineage (NCBI taxonomy): Eukaryota > Viridiplantae > Streptophyta > Magnoliopsida > Poales > Poaceae > Avena > Avena atlantica. The sequence continues at coordinate 527,095,083 of OU342733.1, forward strand.
GATCATAACTGATCGTTACCTTAAGGTTTCAATAGTAAAACGAACAAAGTGCGCCCGCGTTCAAGGTACAAGTTCTAGTATGGTTGCTGCATCTTACTAAAAAGAAAAAAGAAAAATCGCCTTGTTACAAAATGGGAGTGTCTAGATCTCAGGCGCTTGAGAATTATTTATGTCTAAGTCGCTGATGTCATCATAATATTTGTGTTAATTCTCAGTTGCAACCTAGTTGCAACTTATAAGATTTGTACTAGTTCTCAGTTACAACCTAGTTGCAACTCATTAAATTCTCAGTTACACCTAAGTTGCAACTTATGTGTAGCACGAATCACGAGATAAATTAAACGGTGAAAGAGGCGACTGAGACTTAAGAAGTTCCCAGACGCCTGAGAAGTAGCAAATCCGTTACAAAATATTTTGGTTCATCAAGTGATCCATGTGTGTTGAATAAACAAACGAGAGCAGATCTGGTCGACATTGTTCTAATGCCCACTTTCCATCTATCCAGATGGGGCAAGTCAAGATTCGGGTGTAGATTATAAAATTTAGGCTTAATCTTGCTAACTCTTTGTCAACCTGGTACGCACGTGTAACCGTCTCATGTACCTGACATGGAAGTGAGTATAATATATGCATCTGTTGCCACCAATCTTTTTGCCACAATGAACTCCGCGTGTCGGAGCTGGGCCAACACCCATCAACAGCGCGGTCGTTGTCCTCGCTGGGTGGGATAGGGCTCAAGGATGAAGCGTATGTGGATGTTACATGCGAGCAGCATTCCTCACCTCCTCGCCGGAGCAGCAGCACTCGCCATCGTGGTAGAACTGCGAGAGTCGAGTGCTATCGCGTGTACCACCTGTAGGGTACACATGGGGCGCGATGACCAACCACCCTCGGCTCAACCTAAGACCAAGGAAACCTGGCGTGTTCAACTACTCTGCCCGACGTATGCTCGGTTGGCACGATCTTCATCCATTGTCGGGTTTTTAGCTGTTGTGTGGTGGCTTCAGCTTTTTAGATGTATGCTATTTGTTAAGCCTTTGTCATATAATATAATAAAGATGGTCTATGCATCTTTTTGATGCACTAGCCGGAGTATCATCTTCTATTTTCAATTGAACGTTGTTCCTCCCTGACACATGACAAGTCACACCACGATCTGAAGGAGGTGCGATGACATGAAACGTGAACCATATATGTTTCATGCTGCCAAAATGACTGGCCCAGGGATATCTTGATCTCGATGTACGAATTTGCAATGTGTATGCATAGCCCACACATACAACTGAAATGAAAACATACAAATGCCCACTCGCTCCGTGCATGCATATTGCTTTACCATACTCTCTGGCGGAGCCAGGACTACAAGTTTGTGTTATCAGTTTAAATCCATGATGTCCAATACATTTATTTTATTATTTTAGTACCTTTTCCGTTATATAGGGTGCATATAAAGGATTTGTCAAAAATCATGTGTGTTCAACTAACCACACAGGTCTCAACGCGGATCCACCACTGATAGTACTATTCCTAATAGACATGCAGGCCTGTATCATGCTATCCATATGTGTGGAGACTCTGGCTGGCTGCCCGGTTCCATATTTATATTATGGCAGGTTGAATTATCTCTAACATGAGTTTTATAGTACATCTTAGTGTTCAGCCGTCCGCCACACTCAATGTACATCTGTCGATGGAAAACACTATGGGTATTGTACTTGAATAGGAACTCCCTTAAGAGTAAATAGCATCGGCAGTCACATAACTTGTCCCGCGTGTGCAGTTTAGTCACACAACTTGCAAAATAGAGAAACCGGTCACCGAACTTGTCAAATGTATGCACCCGAGGTCACTGACCGGTTTGCCGCCCGGTGTATTTGCAAAACTGGGTCACGCGCTGTGCACGTGAGGTCAATAGAACACATTTTTTTGCAGATAGGTCCCTGTTCGAAAAATAGAAGGATGAGCAGTCCTGACCCGCTCGAGGCTTACCTGTTCGTGGCTTACCTGCTGGAGGCGCACCTGACGATGGAAGAGGCGGCTGCGGCCTCTGATGGCGGTCCGCCCGCGGCCCCAGCTGGCTATGCGCCCTAGGCGCCGTCGTCGCCGCCGCCCGGAGTGGAGACCACGCCGCCGGTGTTGCTTCCCCGACTCCGACTCGATTGGAGGGAGACGCAGTCCATGGTGAGTCTATTCCCCCCAATAAAGCTAGGGTTTTCTGATTCCCTGGGTAGTTTGCTAGTATAGATGGCTCTAGATGGTCGCAGATCGTATTACTAGACGTAGGTAATGCAATTTGTAGATGGCTCTAGATGATCCGCTTGGCAGTTGGAGTTTACCATGGTGGTTTCTACTATGTATTCTACTATATGTATTCTGCTATGTATTCTGCAATTTCAGACGCATTACTAATATATGTATTCTGCTATGTACGATGTAGGTCTAGATTCAACAAAATTCAGTGTTGAAGTTCACCATGGTGGTTTCTTTGTTGGATCTGGACAGAATACTGCCTATTTGGATGAGAAAAGCATGGTCTGGTTTGACAATTTGGACAGAAATTGCTTCAACATGGACACAATGGACATTATGATTCATCAGTTAGGTTATCAAACCAGCAATTTCTATTTTTGGTGTCCACCAGGCAAAACATTAGAGAATCGGGTTGCGGTGGTTTTTCAAATGCATTGCAAAATGATGTGTGAGGCATCTGTCCATACAAAAGTACTTGTGTTGTTTATTCACCATGTGGAGCATGATGTGAAGGAGGAGGATGTGTGTTATGATGGAGGCCCTAAGCTACCTGATGTAATTTTCAGTCCTAGCCGCAAAAAAGAAGATGTTGAGAGCTCTGAATGTTCAGAACAAGAAGATTATCAGTGTGACTCGGATGGGGATCTTGCTTTGCATGATAGTGATTATGATATGAAGGAAGATGATGATATGTTTGAAGAAAACGTGGATGATTCCGAAGCTGATGAAATGGCGGACAAGGGCAAGCATCTTGCAACACAACATGCATATTTGCCGGGCTCAGACGATATCGATGAAGCTGATCTGGAGTTACCCGTGGAGGATGACAACGAGAGGAGACACAAGAGTGATTCTGATGATGAAGAGTATAAGAAGAAGAAAAGGAAGAAACAAGAAGTGTACAAGTTCAAGCCTTTTAATGCTGCTGTTGACATGGAGGATCCTCACTTTAAAACAGGAATGGTGTTTGATTCTGTGGAGCAACTTAGGACATCAGTGTCAAGGTATGCAATTAATGAGAGAGTTAAGATAAGGAAGATAAGGAACAATAGGGTGCGGTTTGAGGCCTGTTGTGAAGGAAAGACTAGCAATGAGGAAGGATGTCCATGGAAAATTATTGCTGTGAAGGATAATAGACAAGTTGATTTTATTGTCAAGTGTTATGTGGCAGAGCACACATGTGAGAGAGTGTGGGAAGTCAAAGAACTGTCAGCACCTTTCTTGGCCAAGCAGTATGTTGAGATGTTCAGAGACAATGATAGAATGTCGCTAAAAACCTTTGCGAGGAAAGTGAGGAAGAAATACAACATGGATCCTAGCAGGTACAAACTTGGGAGAGCTAGGAAAGCAGCATTGACAATTGTACATGGGGATGAGATAAAGTAGTTCTCATTGCTTTGGCAGTACGGGAAGGAATTTATAACTAGAAATCCTCGATCCTCTTTTTTGTACACCTAGAGCATGGTTTATTTAGCACTTGTTACATGAGTTTGGCAGCTTGCAAGGCAGGATGGCTGAAGGGTTGTCGACCGGTAATTTGCCTTGATGGAACCTTCATAAAGACAAAATATGGTGGTCAATTACTTACTGCTGTAGGCATTGATGGCAACGATGCCATTTATCCAATTGTGATGGCAGTGGTAGAGACAGAATGCTATAGTTCTTGGACTTGGTTTCTTGCTACACTAAAGCAAGATCTAAACATTCACAACACCTCTGCATTCACTATCATGAGCGATAAACATAAGGGCCTTATCAAAGGTGTACAAGAACAATTCCCCGATGCCGAGCATAGATTTTGTGTTCGACATTTATATCAGAACATACACCATATTCACAAGGGAGAATCAGTTAGGCAGCAATTGTGGGCTTGTGCTAAATCAACAACAGTTCCAGCATTTGAAAGGAATATGGCAAAACTAAAGGAAGAAAACCCTGGTGCACATGCATTTGTGGAGGAGATGGCTCCAAATACATGGTGTAGAGCATTTTTCAGTGACTTCTCTAAGTGTGATATTCTCCTAAACAATACATGTGAGGTGTTCAACAGATATGGAGACCTTGCTGTAGTTTCTACAATTTTTTCCTTATATCAGTTTCTTGTAATAACTACTACTGTCTTGAGCATTGTAGATTACTATTGGAGGCAAGAGAGCTTCCTGTGTTGTCCATGTTTGAGAAAATTAGATCACAGATTCAGCATAGACACTACAGTAAGAGGAAAGAAGCATTGGAGAAATGGTCAGGAATTTTAACTCCCAAAATTAGAGACAAGCTGAGGAAAAACACAGAATTTTCAAAAGATGTAGGAGTTTCTCTAGCAACTGGTGGTGTATTTGGAGAAGAAGAGGAGCAACATCACATCAGGTAGAAGATGACCAAGATGAGTTCCACTCAACACAAGGAGCACCAGGGGTTGAGGATTGACTAGTTACAGTGAACATGTCATTTTTATATATGATCATATCATTTTGTGCCAATATGTGGCAGTGTAAGGATTGAATCTAGTGTTCCCAGAGCTCCTGTCATTTTGTGCCAATCTTTGGCAGTGAAACAATTGAATGAATTGTTCCCAGATTGTTCATCTCATGTGGATGTCATTTGGAGTCATTTATTTCTATCATTTTTCCTAGCAATGAATTGTTCCCGGATTGTTCATCTCACCTGGATGTCATTTGAAGTCATGGCTGTCATTTTATTTTATACTCAAATGTTCCCAGATTGCAAAGGAACAATGCGTGTACTCGAAATGTTCCCAGATTGGAGCATGGTACTCGAAATGTTCCCACTTTACATGAAAAAGCAAAAAATAAATCAAAGCACTGGCATCCATATAGCACAGAAAAACTTGGCACTATCGGCTGCTACTTAAAGATGGCATTTTCCCATATGAATCCTTCTATTTTTCGTGCAGGGGGCTATCTGAAAAAAAAAACATATTCTATTGACCTCACGTGCATAGTGTGTGACCCATTTTTGCAATAAACTGGGCGGCAAACCGGTCAGTGACCTCGGGTGCACACATTTGACAAGTTCGGTGACTGGTTCGTCTGTTTTGCAAGTTGTGTGACTAAATTGCACACGTGGGACAAGTTATGTGACCGCCAGTGCTATTTACTCCTCCCTTAATATTGTAAACATAATTGGTTCCAGTGGTAAAATTCTCCAGGGATCTTGTTGGACATTCAATTTGTATATAGCTCCCAACATTTACTTCGTAAGCGGAAATCTTCATAAATTGTTATTACACCATGAAAAATACCTAATTGCCGAGAAAAGTTACGTGTGACAGGCCATGACATACAAAAACAATCAAACACTATTTGGCCTGCCAGGTTCAATCACCTTCATGTCTTGTGATTGCTACATCAAAAGATTAGAATGGCATAAAAATATAATTGGTAACTTTATTTTTACTTGTTTTGTGGTTTTTCTGGTACGTATGTAATACAATTCTGTTGGCCGTGTTTGGTCAATGAGTGGTGATCTAGACGGATAGAATATTGAGTGTTAATCTTTCTAATAAATTGAATATAGCAACTACATAGAGTGTCTGCCATAAAAAACTAGTCCATACATCAAAGATGCACACACCCAAAAATATAAATAGTAAAGGACCAGGAAATTAACACCACCATTGACATCACATAGAATGTGAAAAAGATTTCCCTGACATCACATAGAATGTGAAAAAGATTTCCCATTAGCTACTCCTCTGTAAAGGGAACAGTGCTCAGACTCCATCGCTCAATCTAACTTCCAAAATTGGACCATTGGTTTTTACCCCAAAGAGTGTGCTGGTAATCTGTGTGCAATTTTTCAATATCGATAGTAACAAGAAGAGAGCGTGCTTTGATCAGACAGTGAGTAATGTAGTTGTCAGGAAAAGGTAGTGAGTCATTAACAACTTTGTTCTACACAACCAGTAGGTTAAACACAATCATGGAGCTCATCGTGTTACTCTTTTCTTATGTTTGTGTTGTTCAATCTGTTCTTACTGTTATGTTCCTCTATAAATGAAAGTTTCACCTTTTTGGCTTCAGTACAAGCCGTAAAGAACTAGTGTGAACGTTGTGGGATGGGATGCATGTTCCAAATGTTGCCCGTCGGATAGATCATTGGGCTACCGTAGATGTAATTGTGTGTTATTTATACTGAATGATATAAAATATATACATCATTAAAATATATTTTAGGATGAATCTTCCGACATTGATTCTGGATTGTAATTGTTTATATTTTTATCCAAAACATTGGTTAAAGTTAGATCTGCTGGCTTCGACAAAATTTATAAGACTTATTCATTGGAATAGGAGGGAGTATAATTCATATTCTGTTGATCAAATTACAGTTAATTTTTTTTCTTCAGCTACATGCTAGCCTAATTAAGTGGTATGGAGGGAGTAATAATATTCCTGACAATCGCTATATCTGTATTGCAACAAGGCATGAACCTAATTTATTATTTTGACACATAATTATGTAGAGGTAATGAACTACTCCATCGCAAGTGGCAATGTAAAGTGCATGTGTTTATGTTAATACCTCCATTGCTATGAACCAGACGCACAAACATTTAAAAAAAAACTTTGACTGAAATAATTAAGGAACGATATTTTAATTATAAACTCCTCTGGTACAGTTTAATCGGCGTCCTTCCATTTCTAAATCTCCACTGTGTTTAATTACGGCGTCCTCCAAAAGTAATTTCCTGGCTACGGTTCTGTTTCGAACTGCATATATGGGCAATAACCGTACTACCTCCTTCAGGGTTTGCAGGGCGCCTAATCAAATTTGGGTTTCCAAAACTACAATGTTCTTAGGCGCATACACATTTTCTCCCAACTTCCTATGCATGCAACAGTCTCCCACCAATGCATGCGCCTTAACCGCTCACTAATAGGCCTAACTTTTAGCCAATAAGTTTGCCTAGGTTCGTGAGATTTTTGTAGAGCGCCCTGCAAACTGTGAAGAGGGAGTACACCAGACCGCAATGGTTAATGGCAATGAGTAATGGCGAATCTGTTTCCATTTGCTCTCGTGAAATGTGCACAACATCACATGCCCATGCGGTAGTAGTGTCAGGCTATGATCCACGGGCAAAAACTTTGACTACATTATTTATTGTTTGATTGGCCGGCGGATTAGGCGTAGTCAGACAAACAACTAGAGTAGTGGGACGACCTTAACTTAGACAGAATAGTCTCAGTGTGGTCTGGTGGATCTAACTTATGCTATATATATAGATATATCTGATGCAGTACGAATACATAATGACACTAACTTAACTCCTGAGTAGCTAGCTAGCCAGATCGAGAGGAAAATAGGAGATAAAAGGGAAAATATAACTCTTTTATCCGGTTGCAATATATAGCAACAACTAGTAAGGGAAACGAGTTATATTATTTCTCCTTGTTTCATAAAAGAAAAAGAAAATATATTATTCTTGTACAATTAAATGTTGGTACATACTGATTTTTTTTTGAAAAGTTGTCATGCCTCGGCCACTGCATAGATTGATGCATGTGTCCCTTCATTACCTTATTGAGATTCAGTTATTACAATGACTATATCATCGTTCGCATAAGGTCTAACACATGTATCGACTATCTAAAAGGAAAAAAACATGGATTAACACTACATCAACATTATACCCTAAGATCAGAACGCCAACTATACCAGTTGTATAAATTCTAGGAAACCATTTTCAGTTGGTGGTATCCAGTAGCCAAAGCCTTTCACTTTTCTGTTAGCTATAGGTAGGACCAAGTATGAATCCAATGAGTATCCACTGGTATAGAAGAAGATGATTTGGCATTTTTAAATATATAATTATGGAGCAAATTCAAATATACCAATCAAAGCGCAATCTGCTACTCAAATTTGAACTTTGTCTTTATCAACTCCCTTTAACCAATTTCCGAAGAGATTTTGTGATATTATTTGGGTGAGATGTGTTAAACGCCATGTGCACAATACACCAAACTATATTTGTTAAAGGGCATATTACAAATTGAATTGTTTCATCTAGATGAGAAAATCAACATTTTCGACAACCATGCCAATTTCTATTTTGCTAAATTATCTTTTGCGAGGATCACATTGCGGTGTAAGATCCACATGAAAATCTTAATTTTTAGTGTTACTTTTATTTTCCATATATAAATTTACAAACAACTCTTGTGTGGTAATTCATATAATCTAGGTACAATGATTTGCATGTCAACAAGCCCAATGTTCTTAGCTTTCAAACAATGACATCAGGTTGATTTTTGAGCTCCACACCCATCAAAACGACAAACTAAATGAAGAAACCTTCACCATTAGTTTCCTCTAAAGGTTCTTCTGAACGCTGTAGTTAGTTCCACTTTTCACATAATATTATCTACCGAAACTTCCTTTTGTTGCACTATGCTACAAAATGAATAATGTTGGTGTGTGTAGCAAGATCTAATTTCTCATATGTTTACCATTTTCTATTAGGTGAAAATATTTGGTGTAATTTCTAGCATCTTGAGACGTTTATGTCCTTAGTTCGTTGTGACTATTTGGATTCCTCATCATGGCTGAGTTGCACACTTTCTCATTGGCATCTCTATAGCTTCTCTCTTAAAAGCATATAAAGGTGTGGATTCCTCCTTCAAGTCTAAAGATACTATAACAAGTAGAACTTGTTTGTCTTCTTTCTTCTAGAAACTACTCTGGTTCCTCTCCCATACCCCTATGAAGTTTCAGAGATGGCGGATCTTATTCAGCCAAACCTCCATTGGCTTTTTACCATATGCGATGGAATCCCACTCTTTAACCACCATCTTATAAAATCCTTCTTTATGCAACCAAAGTTCAAATAATTTTTTTGCCTTACTCCCTGGATGAGCTTACTCAACTGAGTCGTGAATCAAAGGTTTGTGGTCAGGACCTAACGAGGACAAAGCACACACACTAACTAGCGTAAACTTTTGCTGCCACGACACACTTCAAGAATTATATCTAACTTCTCATATGTGTGTGTTTATCTCTGATTGTCCATGTATATTTTATACCTTTTAGAGATAATTCTCGCCGGACCATGCTTTCAATAATAGCATTAAAAATTAATGGCCATCTTGCTTTTAAATTATCATTATTCTTTTCATCTTGACGATGAATAATGTTAAAATCTCCACCTACAAACATTGTCAAGGGATCATCTTCACATATTAGGAAGAAACTCACCTTTATGTTTATCTTGAGCTCACGTCTATGTTCATCTTGAGCAACTGCATACACAGACACAAGATACTATCAAAATTATTGGATCTATAAGAATGGGTGAAGTTTGACACACCTTTAATCCTAAAATATCATTCTTATCTTGCAAATTCTGTAGTTGAAACCCAAGGGAATTCCTTCCAACCTCCCTTGAGGTGGAAAGCAACCATGCATAATCAAAACCACAAGAAAGATTTTTTTAGGAATGAGCCGATAAATCTTGTTGTTACATGAATTACAACCCCTCTTTCTACATCCAAAAAATTATGTCTCCGGTGGAGAGTCTCTCAATGATGTTGACGACACTCGATACATGAGTATAGTTGGAGCCTTACAGTATGTAACTTTGACCAGGACAAATATTTCTTTCTCGGGCAACAAAGTTTGTCAGTTTTTTCATGCACCAAAAAATCTACAATTGATAGTTGTAAAGAGAAATCTTCAGTAATTAAAGTTTACTGTTTCTCTTGACCGAAACTGGTGAAATGTGAGTCCACATTGGTCAGTGCTTCTTCTGATACATACTGCGCAGACTGTCCTAATGATATGCGATGTATGTGTGGTTTACCATGTTCTTGATCTACAATCTTGTTTCCTTGAGTGCACGCAAACAAGCCATAGTTTCACGGTTAAGTACTGAGGCTGAATACAAGTCTTTGGCAAATACTACAACTGAAGTAATTTGGGTTCAAACTTTGATAACAAAACTTGTTGTTAGTCATCCTAAGGCAGCATCTTTATGGTGTGATAATCTTGATGTTACATATTTATCAGCTAATCCAGTATTTCATGCTAGAACTAAGCATATTGAGATGGATTATCATTTTGTTTGAGAAATATTTGCTAATAAGCAATTGGATATAATGTTTACACCAAAAGGTAATCCATTGGTTGATGGATTTACCAAACCGTTGTGAGTATGACAACAGGAAGATTTTTGTCGAACTCTCAACTTAGATAATTTGTGAATTGGGGTGGGGGGGTGTAAAGTATCATGCTATCAGTTGTATATGTTCACCGTGTCGGTGTATTCGTTTTGTACTTGGTTTGGTTGAGACATTAGTTTATAGTTTGGCAACTAACGTGTATATTTTCCTTAGGATCCAAGTCACATCTCAACCATACCATATCTTGTAACCTTATGATATATTTAACATGAAATCATCCCAGCCAAGCATACGTTCAGCCTAGATTTCTATATCATCCATGTCTACTTGGTGGGTTAGCTAGATCCGGCTATTATAAAGAAGCATGTGCATACTTTCCATTACCTATAGGACTAGGTGCCAAAGATGAGGTTGGCATTGATTGCTTTGGGATTCCGGAACCCACTCATTCGCTGAAGGAAGGTGATCATATATGATGAAGCGTACAACGTGGTCATATAAGATTTGCTTCCGTAGTAGTAACTCATGGAATCTGATCAAACCTTTGTACTCACTACCTTTTTAGACGATGGTGATTGAAATGTTGTTTTATAGATAATCAATTGGGAATGGTAGGTCTCAGGATGACAAATGCCATGTAGAACAACATAAATTGTGTCTGCTCTCGTCAATGGCGTTGGGCGAAAAAGAAAGTTGGCACTCGTGTAGGAACAGTGGGAAGTGTGGCTTGTACTACCACCCGAAGGAGCAGACGGGACTGTATTCGCTGCATAAATCAAGTTCAAAGGATAATTTAGCAAATTAGTCATGCAATGCTGTTTAGAAGACTCATCGATTTGGCGTACCTTAAGGCAGGCAATGAAAATAACAAACAGTTCATTTTTCTCTTAATGCTTTATGCATTGAAAATAACAACCAGTTCATTTTGAATCAGGGGATCGCTGTACCCTTTTTGATCCCACCAAGAAGTGTTGCGAAGGTGGTAGACAAGATGATCCTCACGCCTAATGAGACCAAGGCTCTGTCTTAGGAGGCCGAGCGGTTGCAGCCGGGGAAGATTACCGAGGAGGGTATCAATACACCACCAATGAAGGAAAGTTAATTATTATCATGATGAACCAACCTATAACGTTGTTGACCTGCGTCGTAAATCCCTTTCGGTTCCCTCTGAGATTAACGAGGTTGTAGGAGATGAGTCATGCGCTATGGATATGTCACATAAAATAAAGGTTAATGTTGAGGCAACTGATACAAATGGTACTAGTGTTTTTGCTAAAAATGATGATGGGGTCCTATACCTCGACGATAATAAAAAACAATAGCTAGAATCCTCATTGACCATTCGTTTTATATGCGATTATTGAAAGGTTCGGTCTGAGGGATATTACTCTATCTAGACGACAATTCACTGGGCCGATTGACGTGATAATCCAACTTATGAAAAGTTAGACCATGTCCTAGCAAGTGTAGAATGTGAGAAGAAATCCCTTTGGTCTCAGTTAGGGTGTTGACACGCTCTGGTTCTGACCATACACCTTTACTCATCGATTATGGACATCAAGCCCATGTTGGAAACAAATCCAAACTTTCTTTTGAATTAGCATGGCTAAGACATGATGGTTTTTACCAAATGATCAAAAAGGAATGGAATGAGATAAAAAAAGGCAACACGCCGATCAAAAATTGGCAAAATAAAATACGACATTTTAGAAGTTTTCTTTAAGGGTGGGTAAACAATATGAGTGGAAAATATAAGAAGGAGAAAGATAGATTGCTAGCCATCATTGATGATTTTGACATCAAGGCTGAATCAATTCCATTCACTGAGGCCAAAAAACGAACACTTCGGGATGCTAATGAACAGGTATCCAACCTAAGACATGATAAAGAAATCAAATTGGCCCAGAGAGCCAAGGTTAAACATATTCAGGAAGGTGAAAATAACACTAAAACTTCCACCTCATGGCAAATGGTAAACATAGGAAAAATAAAAAAATTCAACTTGAACAAGATGAAGGAACTATTATAGGCGAAGAAAATCATAAAGTTTATATCATGGAGTATTATAAAAGGCAATTCGGTGAGTCAGATATTAGTGGAATTTCCATGATGGAAGATCATACCGATGACATCCCACAACTAAGTGTAGAAGAAAATTCTATTCTTATTGCTCTTTTTACAAAGGATTTTTTCGAGGCAATGTCCTAGATGGAACATAATAAAGCCCCTGGACCTGATGATTTTCCTGTAGAGTTTTATCAGTCTTTTTGGGAGGTGATTAAAAATGATCTCATGGCTCTTTTCCAACAACTTGACAATAGGGAATTACCTCTTTTCAAATTGAACTTTGGGGTAATTACACTTGTACCAAAGAAAGAAAATGCTGTGCAAATCCAACAATATAGACCTATTTGTTTGATTAATGTTAGCTTTAAGGTTTTTACAAAGGTCACAACAGATCATATCACTAAGCTAGGCGCAAAGATAGTGGGACCAATGCAATCGATATTCATGCCGGGGCGTCACATTTTAGAGGAAGTAGTGGTGTTGCATGAGACAGTCAATGAACTCTATAGAAATAAATTAGATGGTGTGTTGTTCAAAATTGATTTTGAAGCAGATGAAAAAGTTAAATGGCCTTCCTTACAACAAGCCTTACGTATGAAACACTTTGATCCACAATGCTGTGAGTGAATTAAAAATTATATGCAAGGTGTAAGTGTGGGAATACGGGTCAATAATGATATTGACCATTATTTTCAAACACAAAAAGGCTTGGAACAAGATGCCCCGTTGTCTCCAATTCTCTTCAATGTTTTGTACTCGGTATGGTTGAGACATTAGTTTAGAATTCGATAACTAACGTGTATAGTTTCCTTAGGATCCAAGCCACATCTCAACCATATCATATATTGTAATCTGATGATATACTCCCTCCGTTCTAAAATATAAGATGTTTTAGATTTGTGAAGAGAACATATCTAGACTTGTTTTAGTGTGTAGATTCACTCCAAACATGAATGAACCTACATACTAAAAGAAGTTTAGATACATTTGCTTCATAAAACTAAAACATCTTATATTTTAAAACTGAGGGAGTATTTAACATGAAACCGTCCCGTCTTGGAAGCAAATGCCCAGCCTAGATTTCTATACCATCCATGTGTACTCGGAGGGTTAGCTAGATCCGGCTGTTATAAAGCAGCATGTGCATACTTTCCATTACCTACAGCACTAGGTGCCAAATATGAGGTTGGCATTGATTGGTTTGGGATTCCGGATTTCACTCGGTCGCTGAAGGTAAGTGATTATATATGATGAAGCACATGACCCGATCATATAAGATTTTCTCCCGCAGTAGTAACTCATGGAATCTGACCAAACCTTTGAACTCACTACCTTTTTAGATGATGGAGATTAAAATGCTGTTTTGTATATAATCAATTGGGAATGGTAGGTCTCAGGATGACAAATGCCATGTAGAACAACATAACTTGTGTCTGCTCTCGTCAATGGCGTTGGGCGAAAAAGAAAGTTGCCACTCGTGTAAGAACAGTGAGAAGTGTGGCTTGTACTACCACCCGAAGGAGCAGACAGGACTGTATTCGCTGCATAAATCAAGTTCAAAGGATAATTTAGCAAATCAGGCATGCAATGCTGTTTAGAAGACTCATTGATTTGGCGTACCTTAAGGTGTCACCAAACAAAGGTTTGAAAAAAGCATGTACTCTCTCCGTCCTAAAATAGATGTCTCAGATTTGTCAAGATAAATCTAGACACTATTTAGTATATAGGTTTATCCAACTAAGCCATCTATTTTGCGACAGAGGAAGTATAACATTGTCTATAGCAGCGGAAGCGGACAATATCCACCGCTGCTTCTCGTCGCCGTGCCGCCGTTAAACCCACCGTTGGCGTGCTTTCCGGCCTCCCGCAACCTGCTAGCCCCATGGAGGAGATTCAGAGGAGGAGCGCTAACTCTCGAAGGCGCATCTCCGTTTGGGCTAGGAGCCTGCATACAATTCAATTTCAGTATTTTATTAATTGAGTGTAGTTACGTTCAACTAATTTCAGTGTGTGCTAATTTCAGTACCGGTAATGCTAATTTTAGTGTATGCTAATTGCATTGTAACAATCTGATTCCAATTCTTAATTTCAGTAAATGGTACAAATTCAATTTTATTTTCTCTCGTTATGTATTAAAAACTAGCATACACATTGTGTTATCACTTATTTATATCATATATGTAATTTAGGGCATTGCAGACATTTCACGACTTAACACGTCAAAAAAGCCAAATGTCCAAAAGCCGAAAAGAATATAAAGTCGTGGATTCTATGAACTTCTCTCCACCACATCTTCTCCCCACAATCTGCCAAAAGCTAGCTTCTCTACAATCACAAGCTAAAAGTAAATCGGCCTTAGTATGTGCCATCCCACCGACCGAGTTGATCGTGACCAGGCTACAACCGGAAACAACAAGAGATTAGGGCCTCCACGTGAATAAGAACGCATCAAGCTTTTTTTTACATGAGAACACATCAAGCTTATTCCAAAGACAATGACAAGAACAACGTTTGAAGTATTACAGGAAATAAAGAGTGAACAAAACAAGTAGATCAACAACTAACAAAAGAACATGTGTCCAAAGGTGTCTTCAGATGACTAATGAAAATTGCTGCATGAGTGGATGTTGGTTGAGAACTCTACCGAGTGTTCATTCTATCTAAAATCCTGACCATATACTCAGCAAAGCCTAGCTAGCTGCAGTACCAACTGTAAAAGATGTATCTCTTTGTCTATTCCCTCCGTTTCAAAATATAAGATGTTTTAGCTTTGTGAAGCAAATGTATCTAAACTTGTTTTAGTACGTGGTTCACTCTGGTTTAGAGTGAATCTAGACACTAAAAGAAGTCCAGATACATTTTCTTTATAAACCTAAAAAATCTTATATTTTGAAACGAAGGGAGTAAAAGCAAAGGACGACTATCTACTTTATCGAGCAACTATAGATGTTTCTGATTATATATAGACACTTTGTTGTAGTAGTGTCTCCTACTTGAATAGAGATAGCAAAATTTAAAGGAGTAAGGAGGTCACCTAATGTGCACCTTCAAGGTAGTGTATGGTACCTAGACATATAATGGTGTGACCTATAAGATATGCAAATCCCTTTTTTGTTCCTTGAGCATGGGAGACCTCTGGATGCAAAGCTCTACCATTAGATTCAGAGATAGAAATTTTCACTCCTCGTTTTGTCTTATGCACAAGCATATATGTTGCAACGATCCACGTTTTCCAACGCGAGACTTGCATATGGGAGGAAGAATATAAGTTCCTACTAGCGAACCCTGCAGGGAGTGTCGTCTGAATATCCAGGTACGTACTAGGTCTTCAGGACTTACCTGAACACAAGATTGAGTTTGCGACTAATTTGTTTAACTGGTGGGTACCTAACTTGTTATGCATGGTAAGTGTAGTTTTTCTGTTGCATGGCCATTGAAATATTCGCGAAAGCACCGTGAGTATGTCCCGGTTGCAGGCAGAAGTGCCCCTCTTTCCCCAAACCTCAATCATCTCCGCTATGCTAATATCAGAGAGAGGGTCCGGGCCGCACTGTCTGTCGCAAAGAACAGAGCATCCCCAGTCATAGACGCGATTCCACCAACTAGTGTGCAGAAGTAGCGAAATGGCCTCGATAGCACTTCCTCACAATCTTGTGGATGAACATTTCTTATAGTTTAACCTTATTATGCCATCGATTTAGTTAAGGGTTTCGGAAAAAAGAGATCCCTGACAGAGTTACGCCACCAGGTTTTATCTCATGCATGCCATGCATTGGGATCCGGAATTTGGCAAGCCATATCAAACAAACACCACCGTGTATGAGCACACGCAGGGTTGTGCAAACTTGTCTGTAACTTTGTGTCTGTGTATACGTGTGTACATGTGTGGACATAATAAAACCAACGCCTTCATAATATTAGCGCCAATTTTGTACATGACAAGTGTATAGAAATTTCTACTACTCTACTTGTAGATAATATTTGTGCCAGAATTATTTAAAGTGTTACAATCGCGACAAGAAGATAACGAAGAACGAAAACAAAAAACACAACAAGGGGACACAGATTTAACGTGGAAAACCTCTCCAACTAAGAGAGGAAAAAACCGGGGGAATATTTTATCATTTGCCACACTTTACTTTAGAAATTTATGATTTGCCACACTGACCACCACATGTCAGTGACACATGTTGTGAATAAAACTGAAAAGTACAGTGTCACGGGCGCCAGCCAGCGAAACTTCACTATATCGAGGAGTGTTTACAAACGCCGGGGATTTCACAGATGCAACTATCCCAACCGGCGGCTTACAAGGGGTTTATATATCGGTGAAAACCTAGGTCTTCGACGATCCGTACAAGGGGTTTACACTCGGCCCAAGCGCCCAAGCCTCCCGGCGACGGGCCTCGCTCCACTCGTCAGAAGTTGGCCTATACTTTGTAGAATTTGGATCAACATATAACAAACTCCACCTTGAGACAAATTCCTCCTTGTAGCATCAACAGCAACCATCTCCCTGAACAAACAAAGCAAATACTTTCGGCGCCAATAGCCACTTGGGCTAATCAGTTAAACCAACTAAGTTCGAGCAAAGCTCAAACTTAGCAACAGGAACATGTTTAGTCATCATATCAGCAGGATTATCATGAGTGCTGATCTTGCATACCTTTAATTTACCTTGAGCAACAATGTCTCTAACAAAATGGTACTTGACATCAATGTGCTTAGTTCTCTCATGAAACATCTGATCTTTTGTAAGGTATATGGCACTTTGACTGTCACAAAACAAATTAATGCAAGAATCATCTCCACAAAGCTCAGCAAACAAACCTTTCAACCAAACAGATTCTTTGCAAGCTTCAGCAATAGCCATGTATTCAGCTTCAGTAGTAGATTGTGCAACAACAGCCTGCAATGTAGCCTTCCAGCTAACATCACAACCTCCAACATTAAACACATAACCTGTGAGGGATCTTCTCTTATCCAAATCGGCAGCAAAATCTGAATCCACATATCCAACGAGTCCCTCACCGGTCCTGCCAAACTTCAAACAAGCATTGGAAGTGCCAAGAAGGTACCTGAAAACCCACTGAACAGCCTTCCAATGTTCTTTACCAGGATTAGCCATGTATCTACTTATCAAACTCATAGCATATGATAAATCGGGACGAAAACAAACCATGGCATACATCAAAGAACCAACAACACTAGAATACGGCACCTTTGACATGTACTCAAACTCTTCATCAGTAGTAGGACATTGAGAAACTGACAATTTAAAGTGAGGAGCAATAGGAGTACTAACTGAGTTGGCACCATCCATATTAAAACGATGAAGAACTTTCTTAATGTAACTTTGCTGACTAAGAAATAACAAACCAGATTTTCTATCTCGGGTAATTTCCATACCTAAGATCTTCTTAGCAGCACCAAGATCCTTCATCTCAAACTCACTACTTAGGTGTGCCTTCAAAGTAGTGATTTCTTTCATGCCCTTGGCAGCAATTAACATATCATCAACATATAGCAGCAAGTATATAGGTGACCCATCAAAAAACTTGATATAAACACAACTATCATATTTAGACCTCTCAAAACCATGTGAGATCATAAATGAATCAAACCTTTTATACCACTGTCTTGGAGATTGCTTTAAGCCATAAAGAGACTTCTTTAATTTGCACACAAAATCCTCTTTACCAGGCACTATGAACCCTTCTGGTTGGTCCATGTATATTTCCTCATCAAGCTCTCCATGCAGAAAAGCAGTCTTGACATCTAACTGCTCAAGCTCAAGATCACGCATAGCCACAATACTAAAGAAAGTACGAATGGAACTATGCTTCACAACTGGAGAGAACACATCATTGTAATCAATACCTGGAATCTAGCTGAACCCTTTTGCTACTAACCTTGCCTTGTACCTTGAAGGCTCTTTGGGAGATAGACCTCCCTTTTTCTTGAAGATCCACTTGCAGCGGACCGCCTTCTTTTGTTTAGGCAAGCGCACAACATCCCATGTGCCATTTTTCTCAAGCGATTGCATCTCTTCTTGCATAGCAGATACCCACTTCTCGCGGTCAACGGATGCAATGGCTTCATTATATGTAGCAGGTTCAGAATCGTTCTCCACCTGTTCAGCACAACTCAAAGCATAATGTACAAGATTACACTCTTCAATTAAACGACGAGGTGGAACTATGTTACGTCTCGGTCTATCTGCAGCAATAGATTCCTGTGGCTGCTGCAAAACAGTAGGTGAGTGCTGAACAACATCATCATCAATATTTTCCTCATGAGTAGGAACGTTGTTTTCAATGAATCCGTTATGTATCATGACAGCTTGCCATCAGATCCCTCTCCTGTTGCTATTGGAGAGGAGGGAGTTCGTGTGCAGGTGGAGCACCTGCAGAAAACTGTTGATAATAATGCTGTTGTTGATGATACTCGGCCCAAGCCTCCCGGCGACGGGCCTCGCTCCACTCGTCAGAAGTTGGCCTATACTTTGTAGAATTTGGATCAACATATAACATAAAGGATTGACTATTCATTATTAAAGTACAAAACACATTCGTAAGTGTCAATTTGTGTTAATATTTATAGTGCTTCGATTTGTTTCATCCTACAACCACCGAGCAAAACGTTTGATAGCATCTGCATCAGCGGGACATTTCCTCAAGAGATTCACGGAGGGAGTGATAAGATGCATGACATGGTGACCTACTTGTGAAGTTGCGAGGCTGCAGTAGTGTTGGTGGACATCTCGATGTTCCAGTGCTAGAGGTGTTGGCTCGCTGCAGAGGCTATTATGGCACCGGCAGCCAAGGTCCATGTAGTGGTGCTGCACGTCCCCACATGAATCTATTATATCTAAGCATGTCGATGATTGTAGTGTGACAAATATTGGAAGAGGAATATGGTCACGCATTCAACGTGTTTCTGGCGATTTCCCCTTCGGCAAAAGCATAAATAGAGCTCTCTATGTTGTGAGTCGCCTGGAAGATGCTTTTTTGTAGCAGGCTGGTAGACTTGTGAATGACAACATTGGCGGATTTGATATGGCATCTTCTCCGGGTGGAAACACATTACCATTTGTCACTCGAGAGACTCTATCGAGAAATGGAACTAGCCACATGCTCCTGCGACCCACCGTCCCGCAGAGACAACCGCACTGGCCATGCCGCCCACCGTCACTGCCACCGTAGCATCTTTCCCCTGTCTTCTACCATCCCTTCCGCTCGTGCCTCCGGGTTTTATGCAGCAGGTAGTGCCCCTCTCTCCCTCTGTCGCCGCCACTTAAGATCTAGATCTGTATTGGTGGAGCCTGTTGGCGTTGCCCGGTTAGGTCTTTGGGTGCTCGTGCTCCTGGTCAAAAACCAACTAGTGATGTTTACTCTATCCATGTTCTAGACCTTGTACTCGGCAAAGTCTAGCTAAGTGTGCCGTGCAGCTACCAACTATAAATGGAGTCTTTTTTTATCAAGAAGCGAACGGACTATCTACTTTAGCCAACGACTATAAATGTACTGATGGTATACACTCAATTTTTTGTAGTGCCTTCTACTTACAGAGAGTGAGCGAAACTGAACGGGGTGTTGGGTTCCTATAAGAGAAACTGAATGGAGAGTAAGGAGGTCACCTGACCTGAAGTGCAACTTCAAGGCAGTTTTTGTTTCCTAGTCATATAGTTGTATGGCATATAACCTATCCAATTCATTTCCCTTTTTTGTTCCTCACATGTGAGCATGGGAGACACATGGGGATGGGAATCTCTTCCTTTGTGTTTGTAGAAGGAAATTTCCACTACTCGTTTTCTCCTATGCACAAGCACGGATGTTGTAACGATCCACTCTACCCAGCGTGAGTCCTACACTTGGGAGCCAACTTGGGAGCCAGAAGAGCCGTTGCTACTAGCTAACCCCACAAGGAGTGTCGTCTCAACAACCTCGTGTGTACTAGGTCCTTAGTTATCACCTGAACACGAGATTGAATTTGTGCCTAGTTTGTTTGAATGGCAAGTCCAGTTTGTCCGTTGCATGCCATTGGAATATTCACATAGTGTTATTATTAATACCTATGAAAATACACCCATACCTTCTTTGAGTTGGTAAGCAAAACCATGAAAATTCCATCCCGTTTGCCAAGTGCCTAAGAAAAGAACATCAAAATTTGATCTTCCCGTCTGGAATAAGGCGATGAATTTTAATTTGTGTTCCCTCATTCATTCCCTTACGGGAAAATGTTTTGCAGTGTCTCCAAAACCCTCGCTATTCCAACTTGAACCTCTTAGACTATTCATTATGAGTATCGTTTAAGAATTTTAAATCTAGAACTTCTGCGAACTTAAATTTGGTCAAACTATTTATTTTTTCTTGATTTATTTAAATGTGGAATTGGCATAAAGAGACCCACATGATCTTGAATTTCTCCATGTTCCTCATCTACCATGTCCTCAGCAAGACTTGATACTTTTGAGGTTAGCAAACTAGAAGGTCCAATGTCCTTCTTTGTTTGCTTATCCACATTCATTTTTAAAATCGTCAAAGTTTTATCAACCTCCACATTACTAATCGCATTAGCTGATGCTAAATCCTGCTTTTTATTTTTTTCCCAAAGACACTCCTAATCGACCGGCTTTAGAAATAATCTTCTCATCATACAATGATAAAAACAAAATTGTGGATGAATTAATGCCTGATCCCCTTGTCAATTGTCATGCCCAAGTGTTGAGTATCTCCCTTTCCATCCGTGTTTAGTTGTGCTTGAATCCCGTCGCTTGATATCACCACAATCGAAACAGGAATCCATCAAAACGACACTACATCTGCCACCGTAGGCTTCTGAAAATTGACCCCTATGGTTTTTGTTGGCGAGAAACTAGTGGAACTTGCCCTCAATGACATAGCACCAATTTTCTTCTCATCATCTACTGCCTCTTCCAGACCTGGGAACACGATAATCTTATCAACAGTATTTTATGAACACATAGGCATACCCGAAACAACATGCGAGTTCAGATTCAAAATCGGAGGTATATGAAAAATCGATGCAATATTGCTGGCATCAGCCGATCCGGTCGGCGATAGAGTGTAGCTGGTGCGTGACGTGGCACCTGTGGACAGGATCCTGGCTCGTCGTGCCCCTTAGCACACGCCAGGAGTCTAGGATAGAGTTCTAAATTGACTTTTCAAGGTTATAGTTTGTCTTATGCACAAGCATATATGCTGCAACAATTAACATTCCACGGCATGAGTCTTGCACAAGGAAGCTAGGATAGAACTTCCGATGGGCAAACATTACAATTACAAGGAGTGTCTTCTTAACAGCCCTTTGCGTACAAGTTTCTTAGTTTTTACCCAAACAAAAGATTGAGTTTGCACCTAATTTGTTCAACCGGTGGGCACCTAATTTGTCATGCATGGTCACTCTATTGCATGGCCATTGGAATATTCGCGAAAGCACCCTGAGAATGTCCCGGTTGCAGGAAGAAGTGCCCCTCTTTCCCCAAACCTCAATCCTCTCTGATGTGTGCTAACATCAGAAATAGTGCCCGAGGCGCACTGTCTCTCACAAAGAACAGAGCAACCTCAATCATAGACGTGATTCCACCAACTAGTGTGCAGCAGCAGAGGCATGGCCTCAATGGCAGTTCCTCACAATCTTGTGAAGGAACATTTCTTATAGTTGAACCTTATAGCATCGATTTAATTAGCGGGTTCGTGTCACAAAAATTAGCAGTAATCAGCGAAGTCAAGCTAGCTGCAGCTACCAACTATAATGTAATATGGCTTTATCTAGAAGCGAAGGGACTATCTACTTTATCTAGCCACTATAAATGTACTGATGATATACACTCAGATTGTTTAAGTAGTGCCTTCTACTTCGAGAAAGTGAGCGAAGCTGAACGGAGTGTTGGGTTCCTAGTCATATATATAACATATGCAATTCATTTCCCTCATTTGTTCCTCACATGTGAGCATGGGAGACCTCGGGATGGGAATCTCTACATTTCTTTTTGCAGACAGAAGTTTACACTGCTCGTTTTGTACTATGCACAAGTGGGGGAACCAGACCTAACAATGAAATGGATGAATGTCAGCATTTTTAAGGCAAGAAAACCCCCCTCTCTAGTTTACCATGCGGAGACGGCTCGCCTATCCCAACGCATCGCCGGAATTTATGTCCTCTGGAGATTCAGGTCAACGTTACATCCAGTCTGGTTCCCCCACCGACAAATATATTCCCCTCACACAAACGCCTCTTCTCCCTATCACCATAGAGCTTGAGAGCATGGGGAACAACAACAAAGTAGGGAAGACCGGCGGCGTATGCTAGTAGGCCACTAGAGCCTCACTACCGAGAAGACAAGCTTCTTGGCCCAGCATGGGATCCTTGTGCCCTTGGACACCAGGCTGCCATTGGGCTGGCACATGAGTGGTGACGGTCTGTTGGTGCCCCAAAAACTAGGGGTGGGGGTTGGGGTACTGGTACTGATTATCTGAACTATCTGGCATTCGTATTCGGTAAATCGAAATTGGTCATAGTAATATCCAAATCCTGACGAACATAGATATGAATGTGGTAAATATCCAGATTGTGGCAAAAAAAATACAAATGTGTTTTTGAGTTTTGAGGCAAATATGGATATAGAAATGGATATATCCGTATCCAAATAAAATTAGTTTAGCATATTTCAGTAATTGTAGCCTGATATGGCAATTATCCAACCTTAAAAACTAAAGTAATATTTTTATATGATTGATCTTGAAACTATTGTGAATTATATTAATATATTTATCTCAACATTGTTATACAGTTGGCTAACTATAAGACATGATTCTATTATTTTGTTATTCGTATCCGTTCCGAAATGAGAAAATATCCGATTTGCATTCATATTCGAGTAACATCCACTCCGCATTCGTATTCAACAACATCCGTATTCGCACCCCATTCATATTAGAAATATGAAAACGGATATGGAAAGCGCACTATCTAATCCGCATTGCCATCCCTACCAAGAACCCATGAGTGCCCGCAATACTGAGGCAATCTCACTTGAAGAGCATGCTTACCCCTGGTTACGCAATTACAACAAGCAATTGGATATCCTCTCTTTGACAAGGAGCCATGGCAAGAGCTCAAGCACTTTGTCGGCATGTTCATACCATCACGCAAAAACGGCGCACGAGGTGGTAGGCCAGCTCCACATCGTAGTTAGGACAAACTGTACAATTATTTTGCCAACAACCATATTCAAACTCAAGCATCATGGGCCCACGCACCTTCAAGCATTTTCACACCCCGTATACAATCGAGATTTTCGAAAAGTATATAATCAAGAGAAAGGACAAGTAGAAATCAATGAAGTGCAGTAGTATGGTACTCGGAAGAAGAGTACTGCTGGAACTTGACTACCATGTCTGGTTAAGATCGCTCGGCCACCTTCATATTAGGAGCTATATGTAAGTAAGATAGCCAGCGTTCTTCTCATATCTTGGGTCAAAGAGATATGCCTAGAGAATAAAATAACAGTTCGTTGTCTTGTTGGTACACTCGTAAGGCTTTGAGCTTGCATTGACATGAGTGAGCTAGTAAAAGACTACTTTATCATGTGTTTGCATGGGATCGGTAGGCATTGGGACACCAAAGATCACGTACGGTAGTTATATATGAAGGCCCAATTGCCTGGCCGGGGTTGTGGGGAGGGCATAGGGAGAAATCGTTGTCGGCTTGTCTGACACCGACATAGTGCCGCCCACGGGTGGCACTCTGCCTCTATGGAGCGTGTCGAGGCTACCCTTCCCCCACTTCCTTCTGTGTGTCGGGGGAAACCCTATAGGACCGGTCTTTGATCTGGGCAGCAACGATTACTTTCATTATCGAGGGTGTTGCTTGGTGCCTAACGAGTCGTTGTAAGGAGCGTAGTGGGACTTCTCCGGTGGGCGCAGCGGTTGTGGGCCTTTCCCACTTAGTTGATCCGCCTATGTCTCCATTTTATTTCTTCTTTTGTTTCTTTTGGGCATGTGTCTGCTGCTGCCCCAACATTTTCTTTCGTTTTGAAACTATCTTGGTTGTATCGTGTGAGTGCTATATTAGTATAGCGGGGCGAAAGCCTATTTCGAGTTGTGTGCCACATGTCTTCAATATGAAACAATCAGCCTATGAAACTCGAGGTAGTTTGGTACTCTCTATGTTTCTCACAATCTCATCCAAATTAAATGTGTTAATAGGCCAGATGCCAAGTGTCCAATTATCAATTTTGCTTATTCATTTGATTGACGGTTCATGTAACCACGTCACCTACATACTTGCCGACAGAGAAAGGGCTAAGACAAGGTGACATCAACACTGTAGGGCTGCCAAAAAATACATATTTAAAGCACCCTTTTGTGATTCAATAAGTTCATTCTCTTGTTTTCTTTTATTCTTTTTCTCAGAACCAGACTTATGTTTAGTCATTGTAACACATAGGGATTGTGAAAATATTAAATAAAATAGAAACCCTAATGGATTCAATAGTCATAGACGATTGACCATTGAACAATGAACACATACCTCGGGCTAGGAGGTAGGGACGAGCAGGACTGTGAGGGAGAGCCGGGCTGCTGGAGTGGGATTAACGCCTGAGAGGTGAGGTACAACAGATGACTCTCAGTCGGCCAGTCCCCTACCCTCGCAATTCAATTGTAATTTAGGATTGGCCTTGATGATGATCTCATGTTGAATATGCATTAGAGACGTGCACACAGAGGGACAAAGTGATGAATAGGCAAGGCCCTGCTTATAGGAGATCGGTCATATTCGTTGTAGTTGCTTTTAGCCATAGATGGCTTGCATGGTTGTGTGTTTCCCAGCCTCTTCCTCTCCACGATAGGCCAAATGTATATGTCTCCATGTTATTTTCATCCAAACAACAAAATACATGTAGGGAGAGTAAATATGTTGGGCCCCTCCCAATCATGGTCCATAGGAAGCCGCAAATGGTCGCATAGGGTCAGCGCCGACCCTGCTAGAGTCCTATTATGTATTTCGTATTCCGGTTCATTATCTAAGGGCATGTTTGATTAACGGATAGGAAAAACGCAGGAATAGGAAAAGTGTAGGATTAGAATGTCTTGTCTAGTTGAATCCTATAGGATTTGGATCCTACAGGAATTTTTCTTGAATGAGTGTTTAAAGCACAGAAAAGTCATGAGGTTTAGGCGTATGGAAATTTTTCTTCAAAATGTAGTGCAATGAAATAGCCCTAAGACTCACAAAAGTTTTCTATGATTGTAATCCTACCAATCAAATGATGTACAAAGGAAAAAATCCTAAGGATCAAAATCCTCTAAATTTCATATGAGATTCCTTTGAATCAAACAAGCCCTAAGACTCACAAATGCTGAATGGAAACTCATGATGGAAATATTGCAATTATGTTTAATAAGTAATTAGAAAGGTAAACTATTATCCTTGGGACAAAGATTGGTTCTCAATAATTTTGTACACACCAATATGGTATGGTACATCATATCCTTCTTCCAACTTCCAAAAGGAGTCTTAAAACGGTTGGATTATTTGGCCAAGATTCTTTAAGCAAAGAGAAAGTGAAAACAAAAAACATCCGCTAGCCAGGTTGATTGCAGTTTTGCGCCCCAAAAATAAGCGTGGGTGATAAGGGATTGATGCCCGATCTTTTGATGAGATGTTATAATTCGATCTAGCGAGCAAAGAGAAAGTGAAAACAAGAAACATTGGCTATCTAGTTTGACTTTGACATTGCGAGTACAACATGCAATAGTGTCGCATCAATACAATCACTAAACCAATCTTCTGGAGATTACTGATCTTGCATATGCATGATCAATATAACCATCAAGGTCTTTAATCTATGTGAGTAATCGAGAACAAGCAAGAACTAAGTATGCAATCAGGATATTGCAAATAAAGATGAAAGTTTTATTTAGGTGAGATTCTGAGTAGCTGTCTTGATCGAGTTGTTGGGAAGAACCAAAGTACACGAGAGTTGGAGCAATGGATAACTTTTAATCTAAACAAAATCCAAGTTCTAATGACGGCTAGGAGGGGGTTTATATGTAGAAAGAGAGGGGATTTTTGTCCATCCCTATTGGGCCAGCCGGAAACACCTCTAGATGCGCCTTCCACCACACAAATAGCCTCCATAAATCCTCTATATTATCTAGCTCGAAAATACATGGGTATGGCCCATCAAATAAGGTGACGCAACACCAAATAAAGCCTTGGACAAAGAATACGATTTGTTATCTTGCAAATTCATCCAAACATCCTTTGCAACGTTATGGTGGTTTCAAAGTCCTGAAATCTCAACTCACAATGTCATCTTCAATTCTCACATGTTTGTGTCCATCACCATGCACCACCATGCTCCAATGCTTGTCCCTCACGTCCTTGATAGGTCCATCATTCCTAAGTAACATAAACACATCTGATTTAAACATCATCATATTCATATTTATATTAGGAAGAGTTCCTAGAAATAAAAGTACCTAATAATTGAGTAGTCGAGTACGAGCTCTTGTGAGATGTCCTTATTAACGTTTTTTTAGGTGCAACGGTATCAGTAGTAGGGATGTCCTCATTAGTGGGCTTTGTATCCATGATCTTGAGGTCAAAAATACAGCCCTCCTTGGTAAATGTCTCTTCAAGTTATTGATTGAAGAAGGGTTGTGGTATACTCTTCTTAAACAATATATGTTGGCTAGAATGTGGTGTCCCAAATTTTTGGAAACCTAGGGACTCGTATTTCTGGACTGGTCTTATGGTGACGATGAAACATTTCTTCTGCTTTGCAACATTTTCAATTTGGATCGAAGATTTGTTTCTAGTAGGATAAGTGGCTTAGTAATGCTACACTCCAGGACTAGTATCCCGCTCTGTACAATATTTTGTACTCGGTATGGTTGAGACATTAGTTTAGAATTCGACAACTAACATGTATAGTTTCCTTAGGATCCAAGCCACATCTCAACCATATCATATATTGTAATCTGATGATATACTCCCTCCGTTTTAAAATATAAGATGTTTTAGATTTTGAAGAGAACGTATCTAGACTTGTTTTAGTGTGTAGATTCACTCCAAACATGAATGAACCTACATACTAAAAGAAGTTTTGATATATTTGCTTCATAAAACTAAAACATCTTATATTTTAAAACTGAGGGAGTATTTAACATGAAACCGTCCCGTCTTGGAAGCAAATGTCCAGCCTAGATTTCTATACAATCCATGTGTACTCGGAGGGTTAGCTAGATCCGCGCTGTTATAAAGCAGCATGTGCATACTTTCCATTATATACAGGACTAGGTGCCAAAGATTTTCTGCCGCAGTAGTAACTCATGAAATCTGACCAAACCTTTGAACTCACTACCTTTTTAGACGATGGAGATTAAAATACTGTTTTGTATATAATCAATTGGGAATGGTAGGTCTCAGGATGACAAATGCCATGTAGAACAACATAACTTGTGTCTGCTCTCGTCAATGGCGTCGGGGGAGAAAGAAAGTTGCAAGTCATAGAGGAAGAGTGTGTAGTGTGGCTTGGATTACCACCGGAAGGAGCAGACGGGACTGTAACCACTGCACAAATTTAGCAAATCAGGAATGCAATGCCATATAGATGACCATCGATCTGGCGTACGTTAAGGTGTCACCAAACAAAGGTTTGAAGAAGGCACGTATAACATCAAGTATCTTAACCATTCAGGAACATCTACCAATCAACGGACATATATATTTTGAACAAGCATCTTTGCCGACATCAAGAAATTGTAGAATAGTTGTCTTAGACGATTTTCTTCTTTATTTGGCATTCAAGTATCTTAACCAATCAGGAACGTCTACTAATCAACGCCACATGTAAATTTTGAACAAGGATCATTGCTGACGGCATAGATTTATATGCAGCAGCTTGACCTGCATGTACCAGCTGCCATAAGAAAGTTGCGGCCACACATGGACTTGGTGGTCGCTAACTCTTAGCCTGGCATTGCCTAAAAATCGATCTGATGTCAAGGTGCCAAGCCGACGCCATCGAGCGCGAGGACCCAACCTGCACCGCTTGGAGTCTGCCATGCAGCATGGTCCCGAAGAGCTCCGTCAAGGAGGAGCAACAAGGGGACGCTCAGGATCAAGAGTATTGCGAGAGAACGGGTGCGATGCCTCTGTCGCATGGGGAGCGAAAAAGGCTATGACTCATAGGCAGAGTTTTAGACTTCGGCGTCCAAAATTCGGCCATTTCATTCAGGCCTGGTAGAGTTGTCCAGGACCCACTTAGTATGTGCCATCCCACCGAGTTGATCGTGACTAGGTTACAACTGGAAACAACAAGATACTAGGGCCTCCACGTGAGCGAGCATGCATCAAGCTTATTCCTAAGACAATGACACGAACAACGTTTGAACTATTATAGGAAATAAAGAATGAACAAGACAAGTAGACCAACAACTAACAAAAGTACATGTGTTCAAAGGTGTCTTCAGATGACTAATGAAAATTGCTGCATGAGTGGATGTTTGGTTGAGAACCCTACGAGTGTTCGCTCTATCTAAAATAATCATGACCATGTACTCAGCAAAGTCTAGCTAGCTGCAGCTACCAACCGTAAAAGATGTATTATCTCTTTATCTAGAAGCAAAGAACTATCTAGCTACTTTATCGAGCAACTATAGATGTTTCTGATTATATATAGACACTTTGTTGTAGTAGTGTCTCCTACTTGAATAGAGTTAGCAAAATTTAAATGAGTAAGGAGGTCACCCGATGTGCACCTTCAAGGTAGTGTATGGTACCTAGACATATAATGGTGTGCCCTATAAGATATGCAAATCCCTTTTTTGTTCCTTGAGCATGGGAGACCTCTGGATGCAAAGCTCTACCATTAGATTCAGAGATAGAAATTTTCACTCCTCGTTTTGTCTTATGCACAAGCATATATGTTGCAACGATCCACGTTTTCCAACGCGGGACTTGCATATGGGAGGAAGAATATAAGTTCCTACTAGCGAACCCTGCAGGGAGTGTCGTCTGAATATCCAGGTACGTACTAGGTCTTCAGGACTTACCTGAACACAAGATTGAGTTTGCGACTAATTTGTTCAACTGGTGGGTACCTAAATTGTTATGCATGGTAAGTGTAGTTTGTCTGTTGCATGGCCATTGAAATATTCGCGAAAGCACCGTGAGAATGTCCCGGTTGCAGGCAGAAGTGCCCCTCTTTCCCCAAACCTCAATCATCTCCGCTATGCTAACATCAGAGAGAGGGTCCGGGCCGCACTGTCTGTCGCAAAGAACATAGCATCCCCAGTCATAGACGCGATTCCGCCAACTAGTGTGCAGAAGTAGCGAAATGGCCTCGATAGGACTTCCTCACAATCTTGTGGATGAACATTTCTTATAGTTTAACCTTATTATGCCATCGATTTAGTTAAGGGTTTCGGAAAAAAGAGATCCCTGACAGAGTTACGCCACCAGGTTTTATCTCATGCCATGCATTGGGATCCAGAATTTGGCAAGCCATATCAAACAAACACCACCGTGTCCGAGCACACGCAGGGTTGTGCAAACTTGTCTGTAACTTTGTGTCCATGTGTACGTGTGTACATGTGTGTGGACATAATAAAACCAACGCCTTCATAATATTAGCGCCAATTTTGTACATGACAAGTGCATAGAAATTTCTACTACTCTACTTGTAGATAATATTTGTGCCAGGAAGGATTGACTATTCATTTATTAAAGTACAAAACACATTCGTAAGTGTCAATTTGGGTTAATATTTATAGTGCTTCGATTTGTTTCATCCTACAACCACCGGGCAAAATGTTTGATAGCATCCGCATCAGCGGGGCATTTCCTCGAGAGATTCACGGAGGGAGTGATAAGATGCATGACATGGTGACCTACTTGGAAGTTGCGAGGCTGCACTAGCGTTGGTGGACATCTCGATGTTCAAGTGCTAGAGGTGTTGGCTCGCTGCAGAGGCTATTATGGCACCGACATCCGAGGTCCATGTGGTGGTGCTTCTCATTGCCTACAGAGGAAACACTGATGGCAATGCGAATTTTGCTGTCGACCCTCATGGATCTACGTAGTCAATGTCCCCACATGAATCTATTAGATCTAAGCATGTCAGTTGTAGTGTGACAACTATTGGAAGAGGAATGGTCGCGTATTCAACGTTTTTCTGGCGATTTCCCCTTCGGCAAAAGCATAAATAGAGCTCTCTATGTTGTGAGTCATCTAGGAGATGCTTTTTTGTAGCAGGCTGATAGAATTGTGAATGACAACGTTGGCGAATTTGATATGGCATCTTCTCCGGGTGGAAACACATTATCATTTGTCACTCGAGAGACTCTATGGAGGATTGGAACCATCCACGTGCTCCTGCGACCCACTGTCCTGCGGAGACAACCGCTCCTGCCATGCCGCCCATCGTCACTGTCACCGCAGCAGCTTTCCCCTGTCTACTACCATCTCTGCAGCTCGTTCCTCTGGGTTTTATTCCGCAGCTAGTGCCCCTCTCTCCCTCTGTCGGCGCCACCACTAAAGATCTAGATTTGTATTGGTGGAGCCTGTTGGCGTTGCCAGGCGAGGTTTTTGGGTGCTGGTGCTCCTGGTTAAAACCCAACTAGTGATGTTTACTCTATCCATGTTCTAGACCTTGTATTCGACAAAGTCTAGCTCGGTGTGCCATGTAGCTACCAACTATAAATGGTGTATCCCTTTATCTAAAAGAGAACAGAATATCTACTTTAGCTAGCGACTATAAATGTACTGATGATATACACTCAAATTGTTGTATATCATCAGTACATTTATAGTCGCTATCTACTTTAGCTAAGTATCTGATCGCTTTAGCGGGACTTATTTTTTTTGTAATTCTTCTTCTTTCTTTTTTTGGTTGTGTGCATCCGTAATACCAAGAGTATTGCGAGAGAAGGGTTGCGATGCCTCTGTCGCATGGGGAGCGAAAAAGGCTATGACTCATAGGCAGAGTTTTAGACTTCGGCGTCCAAAATTCGGCCATTTTATTCAGGCCTGGTAGAGTTGTCCAGGACCCACTTAGTATGTGCCATCCCAGCACCGATCATGACCAGGTTACAACTGGAGACAACAAGAGACTAGGTCCTCCACGTGAATGAGCATGCATCAAGCTTATTCCTAACACAATGACACAAGCAACATGTGAACTATGACAGGAAATAAAGAGTGAACAAGACAACTATAGATCAACAACTAACAAAAGTACATGTGTTCAAAGGTGTCTTCAGATGACTAATGAAAATTGCTGCATGAGTGGATGCTGCTTGGTGGAGAACCCTACGACTGTTGGCTCTATCTAAAATCCTGACCATGTACTCAGTAAAGTCTAGCTAGCTGCAACTACCAACCGTAAAAGATGTAGTATCTCTTTATCTAGAAGCAAAGAACTATCTACTTTATCGAGCAACTATAGATGTTTCTGATTATATATACACACTTTGTTGTAGTAGTGTCTCCTACTTGAATAGATTTAGCAAAATTTAGAGTAAGGAGGTTATCCAATGTGCACCTTCAAGGTAGTGTATGGTACCTAGACATATAATGGTGTGACCTATAACATATGCAAATCCCTTTTTTGTTCCTCAGACATGAGCATGGGAGACCTCTGGATGGGAATCTCTACCATTAGGTTCGGAGACAGAAATTTTCACTGCTCGTTTTGTCTTATGCACATGCATATATGTTGCAACGATCCATGTTTTCCAACACGAGACTTGCATATGGGAGCGAGAATATAAGTTCCTACTAGCGAATCCTGCAAGGAGTGTCGTCTGAATAACCAGTTGCCTACTAGGTCTTCAGGATTTACCTGAACACAAGATTGAGTTTGCTACTAATTTATTCAACTGACGGACACCTAACTTGTTATGCATGGTAAGTGTAGTTTGTCTGTTGCAGGGACATTGGAATATTCGTGAAAGCACCCTGAGAAAGTCCAGGTTGCAGGCAGAAGTGCCGCTCTTTCCCCAAACCTCAATCCTCTCCGATGTGCTAACATCAGAAAGAGTGCCCGAGCCGCACTGTCTATGCAAAGAACAGAGCATCCCTAGTCATAGACGTGATTCCGCCAACTAGTCTGCAGCAGCAGCGAAAAGGCCTCGATGGCACTTCCTCACAATCTCGTGGATGAGCATTGCTTATAGTTTAACCTTATTATGCCATCGATTTAGTCAAGGGTTTTGGAAAGAAAAGATCCCTAACGCAGTTACACCATGAGGTTTTATGTCATGCCATGCATTGGGATCCGGAATTGGCAAGCCATATCAAACAAACACCAGCGTGTCTGAGCACACGCAGGGTTGTGAAAGCTTGTCTGTAACTCTGTGTCCGTGTGTACGTGTGTGGACATAATAAAACCAATGCCTACATAATATTAGTGCCAATTTTGTACATACAAGTGCATAGTAATTTCTACTACTCTACTTGTAGATACATTTGTGCCAGAAAGGATTGATTATTCATTTATTAAAGTACAAAACACATTTCGGAAGTGTCAATTTGGGTTAATATTTATAGTGCTTCGATTTGTTTCATCCTACAACCACCAGGTAAAACTTTTGAAGCGGATGCATTCCCTTGATAGATTCACGGAGGGAGTGATAAAATGCATGACATGGCAACTTACTTGTGAAGTTGCGAGGCTGCAGTAGCGTTGGTGGACATCTCGATGTTCAAGTGCTAGAGGTGTTGGCTCGCAGCAGAAGCTATTATGGCACCGACAGCCGAGGTCCATGTGGTGGTGCTGCTCATTGCCTACAGAGGAGACCGTGATGGCAATGATAATGTTGCTGTCGACCCTCATGGATCTATGTATTCAACGTCCCCACATGAATCTATTAGATCTAAGCATGTCGATGATTGTAGTGTGACAACAATTGGAAGAGGAATGGTCGCGTATTCAACGTGTTTCTGGCGATTTCCCCTTCGGCAAAAGCATAAATAGATCTCTCTATGTTGTGAGTCTTCTAGAAGATACTTTGTTGTAGCAGGCTGGTAGACTTGTGAATGACAACGTTGGCAGATTTGATATGGCATCTTCTCCAGGTGGAAACACATTATCATTTGTCACTCGAGAGACTATGGAGGACTGTAACCAGCCACGTGCTCCTGCGACCCACCATCCTGTGGAGACAACCGCTCCCGCCACGCCGCCCACCGTCACTGTCACCGCAGCAGCTTTCCCCTGTCTACTACCATCTTTGCGGCTCGTGCCTCCGGGTTTTATGCCGCAGGGGTAGTGGCCCTCTCTCCCTCTATCGCCGCCACTAAAGATCTAGATCTGTATTGGTGGAGCCTGTTGGTGTTGCCAGGCGAGGTCTCTGGGTGCTCGTGCTCTTGGTCAAAACCCAACTAGTGATGTTTATTCTATCCATGTTCTCGACCTTGTACTCGGCAAAGTCTAGTTTGGTGTGCCGTTCAGCTACCAACTATAAATGGAGTATCCCTTTATCTAAAGCGAACGCACTATCTACTTTAGCTAGCGACTATAAATGTACTGATAATATACACTTAAATTGTTGTAGTGCCTTCTACTTAAAGAGAGTGAGCGAAACTGAACGGGGTGTTGGGTTCCTATGAGCGAAACTGAACGTAGCAAGGAGGTCACCTGACCTGAAGTGCACCTTCAAGGCAGTTTTGGTTTCCTAGTCATATAGTTGTGTGACATATAACCTATGCAATTCATTTCCCTTTTTTTTCCTCACATGTGAGCATGGGAGACATAGGGATAGGAATCTCTTCCTTTGTGTTTGCGGACGGAAATTTCCACTACTCGTTTTCTCCAATGCACAAGAATGGATGTTGTAACGATCCACTTTACCCAGCGTGAGTTCTACACTTGGGAGCCAGAAGAGACGTTGCTACTAGCGAACCCCACAAGGAGTGTCGTCTCAACAACCTTGTGTGTACTAGGTCCTTAGTTATCACCAGAACACGAAATTCAAGTAGTGCCTAATTTCTTTGAATGGTAAGTCCAGTTTGTCCATACAATGATAAAAACAAAATTGTGGATGAATTAATACCTGATGCCCTTGTCAACTGTCGTGCCCGAGTGTTGAGTATTTCCCTTTCCATCCGTGTTTGGTTGTGCTTGAATCCCGTCGCTTGATCTCACCACAATCGAAACAGGAATCCCTCAAAACGGCACTACATCTTCCACCGTAGGCATCTGGAAATTGACCCCTATGGTTTTTGTTGGCGAGAAACTAGTGGCACTTGCGCGCAATGACATAGCACCAATTTTATTCTCCTCATCCACCGCCTCTTCTAGACCCAGGAACACGATAAGATTATCAACAGTATTTTCTTAAAAAATAGTCATACCCGAAACAAAATGCTAGTTCAAATTCAAAATCGGAGGTATATGAAAATTCGATGCAATATTGATGGAATCAGCCGATCCGGTCGTCGATAGAGCGCAGGTGCGTGATGTGGAAGCCGTGGACGGGATCCTGGCTCGCCGTGCCCCTTCCCACACGCCAGGAGTCACCAGGATGTATTCTGGATGAGTAGGATAGGGTTCTAAATTGACTTTGCAAGGTTATAGCAACCTGGATGTTTGTCTTATGCACAAGCATATATGCTGCAACAATTAACATTACCCAGCATGAGTCTTGCACATGGAAGCTAGGATAGAACTTCCGACGGCAATCATTACAATTACAAGGAGTGTCTTCTTAACAGCCCTTTGCGTACAAGTTTCTTAGTTTTTACCCAAACACAAAATTGAGTTTGCACCTAATTTGTTCAATCGGTGGGCACCTAATCTTTCATGCATGGTAACTCTATTGCATGGCCATTGGAATATTCGCGAAAGCACCCTGAGAATGTCCCGGTTGCAGGCAGAAGTGCCCTCTTTCCCCAAACATCAATCCTCTCGGTTGTGTTCTAACATCACAAAGAGTGCCCGAGCCGCACTGTCTATCACAAACAACAGAGCAACCTGAATAATATATGTGGGCCATACCCCCTCCCCCTCGCGACGCTCCCAGGGTGCCGCCAGGAGGGACTTCAGTCACCGCCAGAGCCCCCATCTAGATCCAATCTCCGCCGCTGCCGCCGGCCCTCGCCGCGGTGGCAGCGAGCCTAGCTGTCGAAGGTGGTTAGGGGCGGTTCATCGGAGGCGGAAGCCGGAGCTGCTGGGGTGGCGGTGGCGGAGGCTGAAGCGTGGACCTGGGCGGTGTCCCTTTGTCGGGGTGGAGGCAGCGGTTCCCTGTGGTGGCGATCTGGTGGAGGAGGTGCCGGTGTTGGGATTCTGTTGGAAGACCTAGATCGGCTCTCTAACCCAAATTTCCTACTCGTTCAGTTCTCTGGAAATCGATTGGCGGTGTGGGGATCGCTGTGTCGGATCTAATAAAGGAGATGGTCCTTTGGTTTCTTTCGCACGAAGACGAAGATCTGCTTGATGTCTTCCCTCGTGGATCTGTCCTGGAGAGGCGGGTTCCGGAAGGCTCCGTCGGCGAACTCCCATGGGCGTACCATGCCTGGAGATTACTGGATCGGAAGGTATTCGGTCGTGCGCACCTTTTTTCTGGCCGTTTGTTTTCAGCGGAAGCGTTGCGAAGTCAGATGCAGAGAATGTTAGGAAAGCGGAAATATGATGGTAGCGATGGTGATTTTTGTTCTTGTGGCGGCGGAGAACTGGCTGCGCGATCTGGGACTCGTTGCAGCGACTGTTGGTACGGGAAGACAACACAGGGGGAGTTCCTAGTCTTACCTTGCAGGGTGAAAATCCAAGGTCTGGCCTTAACTGATTGTGCCTGGCAATGATCTTGTTGAAGACATTGTTTTGTGAGCGAGGACTTTCTCTAGGGTGAAAACCTATAATCTTTGATCGGACAACGACGGTGCTTGGGCATTGTTTCCTTCTTGAAGGCGTTGTTATTGGAGTGGAGGACTACTGGTGTTGTTCAGATGGTGTTAGTGTCGTTGCTTTGAGGATTAGTTCTCTGTAGCGGGACTTTTCTTTTTTGTAATTATTTTTTTCTAGGCTGTGTTGTGTGCATCCGTAGAGCTGTTAGGGCATGCGTTGTTGCAGAGGCTGGGTGTAATTGGTATCCATGTGATATTAATATATACTTTTTTCCAAAAAAAATAGACGCGATTTCACCAACTAGTGTGCAGCAGCAGAGGCATGGACTCAATGACAGTTCCTCAAAATCTTGTGAAGGAACATTGCTTATAGTTGAACCTTATAGCATCGATTTAATTAGCGGTTTGTGTCACAAAAATTAGCGGTACTCAGCAAAGTCAAGCTAGCTGCAGCTAACAACTATAATGGAGTATGGCTTTATCTAGAAGCGAAGGGACGACTATCTTCTTTAGCTAGCCACTATAAATGTACTGATGATATACACTCAGATTGTTTAAGTAGTGCCTTGTACTTCGAGAGAGTGAGCGAAGCTGAATGGAGTGTTGTGTTCCTAATCATATAATTAATGGTGTGGACATATAACATATGCAATTCATTTCCCTCTTTCGTTCCTCACATGTGAGCATGCGAGACCTCGGGATGGGAATCTCTACCTTTCTTTTTGCAGACAGAAGTTTACACTGCTCGTTTTGTACTATGCACAAGTGGGGGAACCAGACCTAACAATGAA
Organism: Avena atlantica; assembly: GCA_910589765.1. NCBI lineage: Eukaryota > Viridiplantae > Streptophyta > Magnoliopsida > Poales > Poaceae > Avena > Avena atlantica. Next base: position 527,132,209 of record OU342733.1, read on the forward strand.
ATGGATGAATGTCAGCATTTTTAAGGCAAGAAAACCCCCGTCTCTAGTTTACCATGCGGAGACGGCTCGCCTATCCCAACGCATCGCCGGAATTTATGTCCTCTGGAGATTCAGGTCAACGTTACATCCAGTCTGGTTCCCCCACCGACAAATATATTCCCCTCACACAAACGCCTCTTCTCCCTATCACCATAGAGCTTGAGAGCATGGGGAACAACAACAAAGTAGGGAAGACCGGCGGCGTATGCTAGTAGGCCACTAGAGCCTCACTACCGAGAAGACAAGCTTCTTGGCCCAGCATGGGATCCTTGTGCCCTTGGACACCAGGCTGCCATTGGGCTGGCACATGAGTGGTGACGGTCTGTTGGTGCCCCAAAAACTAGGGGTGGGGGTTGGGGTACTGGTACTGATTATCTGAACTATCTGGCATTCGTATTCGGTAAATCGAAATTGGTCATAGTAATATCCAAATCCTGACGAACATAGATATGAATGTGGTAAATATCCAGATTGTGGCAAAAAAAATACAAATGTGTTTTTGAGTTTTGAGGCAAATATGGATATAGAAATGGATATATCCGTATCCAAATAAAATTAGTTTAGCATATTTCAGTAATTGTAGCCTGATATGGCAATTATCCAACCTTAAAAACTAAAGTAATATTTTTATATGATTGATCTTGAAACTATTGTGAATTATATTAATATATTTATCTCAACATTGTTATACAGTTGGCTAACTATAAGACATGATTCTATTATTTTGTTATTCGTATCCGTTCCGAAATGAGAAAATATCCGATTTGCATTCATATTCGAGTAACATCCACTCCGCATTCGTATTCAACAACATCCGTATTCGCACCCCATTCATATTAGAAATATGAAAACGGATATGGAAAGCGCACTATCTAATCCGCATTGCCATCCCTACCAAGAACCCATGAGTGCCCGCAATACTGAGGCAATCTCACTTGAAGAGCATGCTTACCCCTGGTTACGCAATTACAACAAGCAATTGGATATCCTCTCTTTGACAAGGAGCCATGGCAAGAGCTCAAGCACTTTGTCGGCATGTTCATACCATCACGCAAAAACGGCGCTCGAGGTGGTAGGCCAGCTCCACATCGCAGTTAGGACAAACTGTACAATTATTTTGCCAACAACCATATTCAAACTCAAGCACCATGGGCCCACGCACCTTCAAGCATTTTCCCACCCCGTATACAATCGAGCTTTTCGAAAAGTATATAATCAAGAGAAAGGACAAGTAGAAATCAATGAGGTGCAGTAGTATGGTACTCGGAAGAAGAGTACTGGAACTTCACTACCATGTCTGGTTAAGATCGCTCGGCCACCTTCAGATTAGGAGCTATATGTAAGTAAGATAGCTAGCGTTCTCCTCATATCTTGGGTCAAAGAGATATGCCTAGAGAATAAAATAACAGTTCGTTTTCTTGTTGGTACACTCGTAAGGTTTTGAGCTTCCATTGACATGAGTGAGCTAGTAAAAGACTACTTTATCATGTGTTTGCATGGGATCGGTAGGCATTGGGACACCAAAGATCACATACGGTAGTTATATATGAAGGCCAAATTGCCCGGCCAGGGTTGTGGGGAGGGCATAGGGAGAAATCGTTGTCGGCTTGTCTGACACCGACATAGTGCCGCCCACGGGTGGCACTCTGCCTCTATGGAGCGTGTCGGGGCTACTCTTCCCCCACTTCCTTCTGTGTGTCGGGGAAAACCCTATAGGACCGGTCTTTGGTCCGGGCAGCAGCGATTGATTTACCTCTTGAGGGTGTTGCTTGGTGCTTGACGAGTCGTTGCAAGGAGCATGGTGGGTCTTCTCCGGTGGACGCGGCGGTTGCGGGCCTTTCCCACTTAGTTGATTCGCCTATGTCTTCATTTTATTTCTTCTTTGTTTCTTTTGGGCGTGTGTTTGCTGCTGCCCCAGCATTTTCTTTAGTTTTGAAACTATCTTGGTTGTATCGTGTGGTTGCTATATTAATATAGCGGGACAAAAGCCTATTTCGAGTTGTGTGCCACACGTCTTCAATATGAAACAATCAGCCTATGGAACTCGAGGTAGTTTGGTACTTTCTATGCTCCTCACAATCTCATCCAGATTAAATGTGTGAATAGACCAGATGCCAAGTGTCCAATTATCAATTTTTCTTATTCATTTGATTCACGGTTCATGTAACCACGTCACCTACATACTTGCCGACAGAGAAAGGGCTAAGACAAGGTGACATCAACACTGTGGGGCTGCCAAAAAATACATATTTAAAGCACCCTTTTGTGATTCAACAAGTTCATTCTCTCGTTTTCTTTTATTCTTTTTCTCAGCACCAGACTTATGTTTAGTCATTGTAACACATAGGGATTGTGAAAATATTAAATAAAATAGAAACCCTAATGGATTCAATAGTCATAGACGATTGACCATTGAACAATGAACACATACCTCGGGCTGGGAGGTAGGGACGAGCAGGACTGTGAGGGAGAGCTGGGCTGCTGGAGTGGGATTAACGCCTGAGAGGTGAGGCACAACAGATGACTCTCAGTCGGCCAGTCCCCTCCCCTCGAAATTCAATTGTAATTTAGGATTGGCCTTGATGATGATCTCATGTTGAATATGCATTAGAGATGGGCACACAGAGGGACAAAGTGATGAATAGGCAAGGCCCTGCTTATAGGAGATTGATCATATTCGTTGTAGTTGCTTTTAGCCATAGATGGCTTGCATGGTTGTGTGTTTCCCAGCCTCTTCCTCTCCACGATAGGCCAAATGTATATGTCTCCATGTTTTTTTCATCTAAACAACAAAATACATGTAGGGAGAGTAAATATGTTGGGCCCCTCCCAATCATGGTCCATAGGAAGCCGCAAATGGTCGCATAGGGTCAGCGCCGGACCTGCTAGAGTCCTATTATGTATTTCGTATTCCGATTCATTATCTAAGGGCATGTTTGATTAATGGATAGGAAAAACGCAGGAATAGGAAAAGTGTAGGATTAGAATGTCTTGTCTAGTTGAATCCTATAGGATTTGGACCCTACAGGATTTTTTCTTGAATGCGTGTTTAAATCACAGAAAAGTCATGAGGTTTAGGCATATGGAAATTTTTCTTCAAAATGTAGTGCAATAAAATAGCCCTAAGACTCACAAAAGTTTTCTATGCTTGTAATCCTACCAATCAAATGATGTACAAAGGAAAAAATCCTAAGGATCAAAATCCTCTAAATTTCATATGAGATTCCTTTGAATCAAACAAGCCCTAAGACTCACAAATGCTGAATGGAAACTCATGATGGAAAGATTGCAATTATGTTTAATAAGTAATTAGAAAGGTAAACTATTATCCTTGGGACAAAGATTGGTTCTCAATAATTTTGTACACACCAATATGGTATGGTACATCATATCCTTCTTCCAACTTCCAAAAGGAGTCTTAAAACGGTTGGATTATTTGGCCAAGATTCTTTAAGCAAAGAGAAAGTGAAAACAAAAAACATCCGCTAGCCAGGTTGATTGCAGTTTTGCGCCCCAAAAATAAGCGTGGGTGATAAGGGATTGATGCCCGATCTTTTGATGAGATGTGATAATTTCGATCTAGCGAGCAAAGAGAAAGTGAAAACAAGAAACATTGGCTATCTAGTTTGACTTTGACGTTGCGAGTACAACATGCAATAGTGTCGCATCAATACAATCACTAAACCAATCTTCTGGAGATTACTAATCTTGCATATGCATGATCAATATAACCATCAAGGTCTTTAATCTATGTGAGTAATCGAGAACAAGCAAGAACTAAGTATGCAATCAGGATATTTCAAATAAAGATGAAAGTTTTATTTAGGTGAGATTCTGAGTAGCTGTCTTGATCGAGTTGTTGGGAAGAACCAAAGTACACGAGAGTTGGAGCAATGGATAACTTTTAATCTAAACAAAATCCAAGTTCTAATGACGGCTAGGAGGGGGTTTATATGTAGAAAGAGAGGGGATTTTCATCCATCCCTATTGGTCTAGCCGGAAACACCTCTAGATGGGACTTCCACCACACAAATAGCCTCCATAAATCCTCTATATTATCTAGCTCGAAAATACATGGGTATGGCCTATCAAATAAGGTGACGCAACACCAAATAAAGCCTTGGACAAAGAATATGATTTTTTATCTTGCAAATTCATCCAAACATCCTTTGCAACGTTATGGTGGTTTCAAAGTCCTGAAATCTCAACTCATAACGTCATCTTCAATTCTCACATGTTTGTGTCCATCACCATGCACCACCATGCTCCAATGCTTGTCCCTCACGTCCTTGATAGGTCCATCATTCCTAAGTAACATAAACACATATGATTTAGACATCATCATATTCATATTTATATTAGGAAGAGTTCCTAGAAATAAAAGTACCTAATAATTGAGTAGTCGAGTACGAGCTCTTGTGAGATGTCCTTATAACGTTTTTTTAGGTGCAACGGTATCAGTAGTAGGGATGTCCTCATTAGTGGGCTTTGTATCCATGATCTTGAGGTCAAAAATACAGCCCTCCTTGGTAAATGTCTCTTCAAGTTATTGATTGAAGAAGGGTTGTGGTATACTCTTCTTAAACAATATATGTTGGCTAGAATGTGGTGTCCCAAATTTTTGGAAACCTAGGGACTCGTATTTCTGGACTGGTCTTATGGTGACGATGAAACATTTCTTCTGCTTTGCAACATTTTCAATTTGGATCGAAGATTTGTTTCTAGTAGGATAAGTGGCTCAGTAATGCTACACTCCAGGACTAGTATCCCGCTCTGTACAATATTATTCTTCATTAGGGTGATACAATCACCACAACTTTTGAGACAGATCCTTCCTATGTGATGTTTAGGCAATATTTGTTTGGGTCCTGACTTGACTCTTGGAACGGCTTCCTTCATGTTTGGTTGTTGTCCAATTAGCGTCTAGGACTGATGAATTTCGATGAAATTTGTAGGAGCGTGGTAAATTATCTCGTTGATTCTATCTACAAGGCATTGGTCCAACCACACATACTAATTGATAATAATAAGAAAATTTGCAAGATGAAAATACTTCTAAAGATCAAAATGTTTGCATGATATCTTGGCCATGGGGTTATCCTTACCATAGACAACCTTGTGGAGCGGAATTAGCATGGGTGTATGTCACAATGATGAGACAATCTAACTTTTGTTCTCCCAATGGAATTTTTCCCATTATATAGGGTTAATCATCCAGGTAGCTTCAAACCTATATCAACAACGTAGTGTTGCCAATAGTTTTGTGAATTGACTACATGGTATAGATCACATGTTCCAAATTCTTCTTAGGGTAGGAGCAGTTTATATTATTTGGTCGCTTTGTCTAGAAATGACAAAGTGTTTAATGATATTTTTCTCTCTCGCGGGTTATCTATAGGTGCATCGCTATGCTCTATTTATGGTCGTCTCTACATTGTGTGGAGTTTTAAGGACCTGTTTATAAAGGTGTGTACACGTCTGGAGGATAGGAAAAGGAACTTTATTACCCATCATGGATGGCAGTATTATCTCAGGATTTGTCCTCCTCCACCTTCTGTGTTTTTATAATTTCTCATTCTGATATGTAATTCGTTTTTATTTTTATATATTATGACATGTGGACTTGTGTCGGCTGTGTGTCTCCTAGATATGCGGAGGTTGGTTGTAGTGCTTAAAACTCTTTAAGCAATAAAGCAAACCCTTATTGAAAAGACGTACTTGCTAGAACAGTCATTGACACAAGCTAACTTACTCAAAGTGCAGAGATTGGATTCATCAAGGGTTAGGTTATTCGTGGTTCATGCCATGTGAGACATACCCCGGTGGAAAATGTGTGTGTCTGTGTGCATGCTATAAGCATAGATCACAAATCCAATGCCCTAGAAATAATTGGTCCAAATGTTTTGTCCAATAAGAGCATTAACATGACAAGTGCATACTAGAGCAAGATATTTTTTGAATACTTAATTTAACATGAGGGATCTCATATGCCCTATCTTTATCACTTCCCGGGACTGACATTGGCTTTATATCCAAGACATTTAAAATGGTCAGAATACCTTAATCTTCTTAATTTATGTATAGACACAGTAGCCACATCCTTACATAGGTGAATTTCTGTTGAGGTCATTTGTTAACCACTGAGGGATTTTGTATCTTTTCCATGCATGTACAACATTATTTTCGTGAGACTTGCTCCGTTCACCCGGTTCACAATGGAGAAGCATGTCCATTGTGTTGTCACTAATGGCAACCTCAATAGCGCTGTCATGTACAAATGGCGCGTTACCGATGCGACCTCTAATTATGCAGTGCTGGTTTTCTTTGTGATGGATGTGTCCACATAGTGTGCAGCGCCACAAAGGAAGTAAACAATAGTATTTTACAATAACAATTTTTTCTTATGCAGTACGAGAATTGTCGTGGCGTTTAAAGTTGAAAGTTGTAGTGAGGTTTCTCAAATATGTGGAAATTGCACTGGCGCCAATCCAACTAACCTTAATCTAAAAACAACAGTTTCATTTGAAACATTTAAATGGGAACCATGGAGACGATAGATTGGCTACTCCTAACAAAGTTTCTGCCAGCTTGGTAGCACTAGGACGCTAGCATATATATGCACAAATATACTATCCAGCTTTCCGATAACAATGTAATCACGGGCAAGGACAAGTGGAAATTAGTGAGGTGCAGTTGTCTGGTACTCCGAAGAGTACTCGAACTTCACTACCTATGTCTGGTTGCTAGGCCACCTTCAGGGTCGGAGCTATATGTAAGTAAGATATATAGCTAGCGTTCTTCTCACATCCTGGGTCAAAGAGATATGCCTATGGAAATAAACAAGAGTTCATTGCCTTGTTGGTGCACACATAACGCTTTGTGCTAGCATTGACATAAGTGAGGTACAAAAAGACTACTTTAGCATGCATGTGTTTACAGGGGAACGATAGCCGTCGGGACACCAAAGATCACATAGGATAGTTATCAAGGCACAACTGTTTGTCGTATGTCTTCTTCCCTGTGATTGTGCTTTACTATCCAATACAAGGACATCAATATGACTACAATCAGCCTAGCGGACATTTGATACTCATCTACATGATATCTTTCGAGTTCTAAACCATCTTCTCGGTTTTGTTCGCCGACAGCTCGATGTGGGGACCTGGAAAACTTTTGTTGTGTGCCGTGTAGAGAGATGATGTAAATTTCCGACAGAGTTGGCTGTGAGCATGCCCATGGAAAATCCTTTACCATGTGGTTTTGGGCACACGACAAATTTCTGAATTCTTTTAGTGTCTCTATGTATTAGATAATTGAGATTTACGATTGCTTTGTTATTCCCAAGGCATGATATGCAGAACAATGAAGCACATAATACTTCTTAGAGTTTATTAGGAATTTAGGCCTGAACAGGAATTCCCTTTTAATTTCTTGTAAGGACAACTCTAGAGAGCTATTAAAACAAGATTGAGCTACGCCGGGCTACCCCTGTCAGAGGAACGTCTAGGGGGTAGACGATCCGAGTGTGCACAGATGAGGGTTTCGCCGGAAGAAGACCACGAGAATATCGGAATCAGATGAAAACTTGCATGTGTCCCTAGCATATGTGTGTGAGTGTGGTGAGAGGTTGGTATAGGTTCTTGCATGTGTCCCCCTCGCATGTATGCACTCTAACCTAGAAGTGAAGGTTCTGGACCCGTATAAGGGGGAATCTCCCCGTTTAGGTGAAACCGGGTAGGATAGTGCCCCAACTTGTGAACCCACATGGTTTTACATCACCCTATGACCTAAACAAACACAAAACAAGAAAGAGATACGCCGGGCTACCCCTGTTAGAGGAACGTCTAGGGGGTAGACGATCCGAGTGTGCACAGATCAGGGTTTCGCCGGAGGAAGACCACGAGAATATCGGAATCAGATGAAAACTTGCATGTGTCCCTAGAATATGTGCGTGAGTGTGGTGAGAGGTTGGTATAGGTGCTTGCATGTGTCCCCCTCGCATGCATGCGCTCTAACCTAGAAGCGAAGGTTCTGGACCCGTATAAGGGGGAATCTCCCCGTTTAGTTGAAACCGGGTAGGATAGTGCCCCAAATTGTGAACCAACATGGTTTTACATCACCCTATGACCTAAACAAACACAAAACAAGAGAGAGCAACGCCGGGCTACCCCTGTCAGAGGAACGTCTAGGGTGGTAGACGATCTGAGTGTGAACAGATCAGGGTTCCCCCGGAGGAAGACCACGAGAACATAGGAATCAGATGAAAACTTGTATGTGTCTCTAGCATATGTGTGTGAGTGTGGTGAGAGGTTGGTATAGGTGCTTGCATGTGTCCCTAGCATATGTGTGTGAGTGTGGTGAGAGGTTGGTATAGGTGCTTGCATGTGTCCCCCCTCGCATGCATGCGCTCTAACCTAGAAGCGAAGGTTCTAGACCCGTATAAGGGGGAATCTCCCCGTTTAGGTGAAACCGGGTAGGATAGTGCCCCAACTTGTGAACCAACATGGTTTTACATCACCCTATGACCTAAACAAACACAAAACAAGAGAGAGCTACGCCGGGCTACCCCTGTCAGAGGAACGTCTAGGGGGGTAGACGATCCGAGTGTGCACAAATCAGGGTTTCGCCGGAGGACGACCACGAGAACATCGGAATCAGATGAAAACTTGCATGTGTCCCTAGCATATGTGTGTGAATGTGGTGAGAGGTTGGTATAGGTGATTGCATGTATCCCCCCTCGCATGCATGCGCTCTAACCTAGAAGCGAAGGTTCTGGACCCGTATAAGGGGGAATCTCCCCGTTTAGGTGAAACCGGGTAGGATAGTGCCCCAACTTGTGAACCAACATGGCTTTAAATCACCCTATGACCTAAACAAACACAAAACAAGAGAGAGCTACGCCGGGCTACCCCTGTCAGAGGAACGTCTAGGGGGGGGGGGGTAGACGATCCGAGTGTGCACAGATCAGGGTTTCGCCGGAATAAGACCACGAGAACATCGGAATCAGATGAAAACTTGCATGTGTCCCTAGCATATGTGTGTGAGTGTGGTGAGAGGTTGGTATAGGTTCTTGCATGTGTCCCCCCTCGCATGCATGCGCGCTAACCTAGAAGCGAAGGTTCTGGACCTGTATAAGGGGGAATCTCCCTGGTTAGGTGAAACCGGGTAGGATAGTGCCCCAACTTGTGAACCAACATGGTTTTACGTCACCCTATGACCTAAACAAACACAAAACAAGAGAGAGCTACACCGGTCTTCCCCTGTCAGAGGAACGTCTAGGGGGGTAGACGATCCGAGTGTGCACAGATCAGGGTTTCGCCGGAGGAAGACCACGAGAACATCGGAATCAGATGAAAACTTGCATGTGTCCCTAGCATATGTGTGTGAGTGTGGTGAGAGGTTGGTATAGGTGCTTGCATGTGTCCCCCCTTGCATGCATGCGCTCTAACCTAGAAGCGAAGGTTCTGGACCCGTATAAGGGGGAATCTCCCCGTTTAGGTGAAACCGGGTAGGATAGTGCCCCAATTTTTGAACCAACATGGTTTTAAATCACCCTATGACCTAAACAAACACAAAGCAAGAGAGAGCTACACCGGGCTACCCCTGTCAGAGGAACGTCTAGGGGGGTAGACGATCCGAGTGTGCACGGATCAGGGTTTCGTTGGAGGAAGACCACGAGAAACATCGGAATCAGATGAAAACTTGCATGTGTCCCTAGCATATGTGTGTGAGTGTGGTGAGAGGTTGGTATAGGGGGTAGCCCACGTCTAGGATTTGCTTGGAAAACGAGCACAAGACGAAATAAAAAAGTATATAGTAATATTATATTATAATTTTTTATATTAGTAGACACCAAATAAAGTTTGTTATAGGGGGATCCCATGTCTAGGGTTTGCTTGTATAATATGTTACTAAAAAAAAACTTGCTACGCCCACGGCTGCCCTCGGTGTACGCCTGGCCGTCGGCGCAGCCTTATCCCTTTAGCTACCATGCGGCCCACCCCGGGCCACTCACACCCCACCCCTTTCCCCTAGCTACCCCGCGCCCTGACCCCGACCCCGAGCCCGTGCCGCCAGCCGCCGCCGCCAACCGCTGCCTTCCTCCCCGAGCCTCCCTCCCTCCTCCCTGCCTCATCCCCGCCGCCAACCACCCCCTCCCTCCCTCCCTCCTCCCTCCCCGAGCCTCCCTCCACCAGCCTCCTCCCTGCCGCCGCCAACCGCCGCCTCCCTCCCTCCTCCCCGCCGCCAACCGCCGCCTCCCTCCCTCCTCCCTGCCTCCTCCCCGCCGCCAACCGACGCCTCCCTCCCCGAGCTTGGCCCCCTCCTCCCCGACCTCGCCCCCTCCTCCCCGAGCTTGGCCCCCTTCCAAGATTAACTCCTCTAGAAGCAAATTTTGTTGTTAGAGTTAATCTTGTTAGATTAAATCTTGTTGTTAATCTTGTTAGAATTTATCAGTTGCATCTATTAGTAGTTTATATCATTTGTTAGAGATAATATTATTGTTAAGTGATATGCATGCACGAGTTGCTAGGATTAGGCCGTTGGTTAGTGGAAAGCTAGCTTGGTCATGTGGCCGTTGAAGAGAGAAGCCGCACTAGGGCCGTGAGTGCGTTGCATGTTTACTAAGGTGTTCTCTTTATGTCAATGTACAGACTTTGTAGTGTTTCGGGAGTGACCATCCTTGGCGGACTGACTGTCGTTGCGGGATATGGTGTAGGTGACACCTTGATCCCGTCTCCGAGTTCCGTCGCCGACCTCGACACTCGGTTGATCGACTACTTCCTCTACCGTCGAGGGTGAGAATATGTTCGCCTCTCTTGTACCTAGGTTTATTTTTGTGTCCAGATCACCAGGTCTGTCGCGTCACCTAGGCGTCATCCCGACCGTAAGCATTACGCGACTTAATATGCATTAGTGGTCTCGCATATTTGAACTGTAACGCTTACGGCTTTTATCGGGAAGTCGGCGGATTCGTAGTTGGGTATGGTTCTCCTTGTCTCTACCTCGATTCGAGACAGGATTTCGGTGGCGCCTCCTTGTTGTTCTCCGGATTCACATCCTCTTGGCTTTTGTCGAGAGGTGTATCCAGAGAGCAGTGGGGAGGTGCTGCCGAAATTCTGCTCGGATCGGGGTAGAACCAGGGAGAACTTACCCAATCTACGAATCCGGCGGCTGGTTAGGACCCTCTTTTCCTATTAGACATGTAGGTTGATGAATGCGTAAAAATATGAAGCATTTAATCTCATGTTTGATATAAAATGTTATATTTGTTGTTTGTCTCCCAACAAAGCAGAAGAGGATGGCTGATAATGGGTGAATGTACAGTGGCCGTATTAGTGCAACTAATAAAACAGACGATTGGGTATGGAACACTCATTTGTTAGTGAATGAGTTAGCGCGTGGTTCGAAGGCAATGGTTCGGGCACTTTGTCCCTGCGCTCATTGCACTAAACGTCATCGTCAGGGAAAGGATGACATGTATAAACATCTTCTGCAATATGGGTACATGTCTAACTATGTCACGCAAGTCGGCTTTGCTCGGTACGAACATGACAGAGGTGAGGTGATGCGTCAGCGGCTCAATGGCAATGAGCACGATGGGATTAGAAACATGCTAGATGATCTCATCGATGCCGACCAGCCGAATTAGCCACCTCCATGGGAGGAATCATCAGAACTGGAGGAACCGCTAGAACCGGAGGAACCGGAGCCAACCGCAAAGGCCTTCCTTGATATGATGGCCACGGCTAAGAGGCCTCTGTACAACGGTGCAAAGATTTCTCAGCTCGATGCCATCTCTCAGTGTCTAGCCGACAAGTGCCAGTACTCCACCACCCGTTCTCACTTTGAAGCTAATCTGAGAACATGTGGTAACATTTTGCCCGAAGGGCATTGTCTGCCTAAAACCTTTCACGAAACGAAGAAACTCATGAAGGAGCTCAACATGGATTATGAAATGATAGATTGCTGTCCAAAAGGTTGCCTTTTGTTTTGGAAACAGTTTAAGGGTGACAAGTACTGCTCCATTTGTAAGGCCTCTAGATATGGAGAGATGAAGGGGAAGGATGGTCAGGTGAGGCAGTCGAAGGTCGCTAAGAAGATACTTCGGTATCTCCCATTCATAAAAAGAATCCAACGGCTTTACTTGAGCGAGGAGACTGCCAAACAGATGACGTGGCACAACAAGGGGAAAAGATACGAGGACGAGCATGGACGGAAGAAGATGGGACATCCATCTGATGGTAAGGCATGGAAGAACTTCGATGACAAATACCCCCGGTGGGCAGAAAAGGCTCGGAATGTTAGAATTGCGATAGCAACAGATGGCTTTAACCCATATGGTATGTCGACAGCCTCGTACAGCTGCTAGCCGGTGTATGTTATTCCGCTCAATCTCCCTCCCGGAGTATTAATGCAACGGAAGACCATGTTTTTGTCGCTGATAATTCCAGGACCGGAGTACCCGGGGAAGAATTTGAGTGTCTACATGCAGCCGATTGTGGATGATTTGAACCACTCTTGGATACACGGGACGTTGACATACGACCGGCATCAAAGAGAAACTTTTTGATGAAAGTTTGGTTGCAGTATACTATGCATGACATGCCCGGGTACGCCCTAACGTGCGGATGGTGTACAACTGGTAAGTGGCCATGCCCAGTGTGCAGGCACCGACTTGAGTTCCTTTGGCTAAAGTCGGGTCACAAGTATGTTGCGTTTGACACGAATCGACAGTACCTCAAAAGAAACCATTCGTTCAGAGAAGATAGAAAGAACTTCAAGAAGGGCAAAGTTGTGCATGAAGTAAAAGAGGTACCAAAGTTCGAGGGTGCAAATGTTGATGCCGAGCTACATGCTCTCGTGCCCGCGGCGCCGGGAACTGGCCATCAATTTGCGGGATATGGTGTAATGCATAATTGGACTCACGTGGCAGCCTTAACGAATATCGTGTATTACAAGGACCTCGAACTTCCCCATAACATCGATGTGATGCACACCGAAAAGAATGTCGGGGAGTCCCTTTTTCACATAGTCCTGAACATTCCTGGGAAGTCAAAGGATAATGTCAAGGGTAGAGTCGATGTTGAGAAGCTTTGTGATAGGAAGAGATTACACATGCAGCCTCCTACTATCCGTCGAAAGAATTAGTTCAAGCCGCATGCCTACTACTGCCTTGATAATGTCCAAAAGAAGGAGTCATTCACGTGGCTCAAATACGTCGTGATGTTCCCTGACGGTTATTGTTCGAATATAAGCAAGGGAGTCAATCTTTCGACGGGACAAGTCAACGGGCTCAAGAGTCACGATTATCTTATATGGATTGAGCGGCTGATGCCAGTGATGGTTCGAGGGTATCTCCCCGAGGAAGTATGGCGAGTGCTTGCGGAGTTGAGCTATTTCTTCCGCACCCTCTGTGCTAAGCAGATATGTCCTCTGGTTATTGAGAAGTTGCAAGTTCAGGTGCCGGAGTTGCTATGCAATTTGGAGATGATCTTTCTGCCAGGCTTATTTACTCCGATGGCACATCTCATTGTGCACCTCGCGAACGAGGCACTCTTGGGGGGGGGGGCGGTGCAATTTCGTTGTCAATTTTGTATTGAGAGAGATTTTAAGTATATTTGAAAGATAACTGGAAACAAAGCCAAGATTGAAGCATGCATAGCTGAAGCAACATGCCTTCGGGAGATGGCAGACGCCGCGACAACCTACTAGCCCGATGATGTTCCCACTATGCATAACCCGGTCTCTCGTTACAATGTCGACCTGCCCAAGAATGACCCCAAGCTCGAACTATTCCAATTTCCCAGTGGCAAGGCCGGTAAAGGACTAAAATATAGGTTCCGAAGGAAGAGAAGGATTGCATAATTCTCTATGTGCTTATGAACATGAAGGAAGTGGTCGATTTCATTAGGTAAAATGGTGAACAACCTAATTCTCTATGCATAATGCTCTATGCAGCTAGTAACTCGGTCTGCGTCTAATGCTTATTTTCTCCTTCTTAACGATTTCACGGATGAATAGTGGTCGGGACCGACGGATCCCTCTCCCATGGAGTTGGACACTCTACTGAAGGAGGGTGCTCCCGGAAATAAAAAAACTTTGTGTCCTGGTTCATGGAAAAAGTAATTTCTAACCTATCCCTCTTACCTTGCAATATGTGACTTGTTCCTCTTATTCCATGTAACCACTGAACGCAACAAATGTGAACTGTACCTGTAGGGAGCTGATCCCAACGTTGAGATGTCAGATGAGCTGAAATGTGTTTCCCAAGGTTGTAACCGTGTCGTCCTGAAGTATGAGAAGTATGATGTGAATGGGTTTCGTTCCATACAGAGACGCACCAGAAGGGGCGACCGATTGCAAAAACGGTAAATACTGGGGTGTTCACCAGAGGAACCGATTCCCTTGATTACTACGGAAGGTTAGAGAATGTATACGAGCTGACCTTCAATCATACGAATGTCGTACTCAATCTTGTTGCGTTCAAGTGCCACTGGTTTGACCCAAGGGGTGGACTAAGAAGTACCCCTTCCATTGGGTTAGTTGAAGTTAGGCCTTCAACCACCTATAGCGAGCCGACGTCTTTGTTGTTGCTCACCAAGCCAACCAAGTTTATTATTTGCCCTACCCATGCCAGAAAGCGGAACTCCAGGGCTAGGAAGTCGTGTTCCAGGTATCGCCACATGGTAACCTACTGATTCCCTCCGAGGACGATTACAACAACATTAACCATGTAACGTACAAGGGAATTTTCTATCAAGAGCAAGAGGACTTCGGGCACTTTGATTTAGAACCGGTTGATCTTGAGGACCTTGGGAACGATGTAGAAACTCGGGGTGAGTCAGTGGTGAATCTACATGACATAAGTATGCTCGAGAAGCTCCATACCGAGAATGACAACGATGATGAGCCTCCACCCTTCGATGAGAATCCAGATTTCTACTCAAAAGATAGTGATAGTGAGAATGAGAATGAGAATGGGAATGAGAATGAGAATGCAAATGATAGTGAGTATTTATTTTTCAATGCATTTTATTTTGTCTTTGTGCTTAACTGTTCTCTTAATTGCATTATGCCTTTATTCTTTGTGTATACATTTTATTATGTTTTTGTGCTTAACTATTTTCTCTTACTTAATGCAGGTGATTGAACAATACGAGCAGCGGAAAGGTAACCAGTTCGTCCTTACTTAATGCGTTGAAGCAGCGCAAGAAAAGAGGTACACGGAGTGGGAGATAGCCAAATCTCAATCCGTGTTACCCCGATCTTGCTCCTTATGGCGGAGGTCGGGGTCGAGGCCGAGGTCGAGGAGGACGAGGACGAGGTGCCACGGGAGGAGGCGTGGACTTTGTCCCACCACCCTCTGCTTCTGGCGACGTGGCTCCTGAGTTGTTCCTGACAGAGCAGCCTTTCAGGGCCGAGAGGGAGGCAGAGTCCGAGAGGGAGGCAGAGTCTGAGAGGGAGGCGAGGACCGAGAGGGAGGCGAGGACCGAGAGGGAGGCGGGGACCGATACGGAGGCGGACACTAGCCGTGAGTTGGTGGGGCCGAAGAAATGGCGGAATCGTGGGGAATCGGGAGTCCCTGAGGAGAAGTTTGAGCCTAGGACTTAGGAGGCGAAAGCCCTTATTATTCCAGATGGCCTTGAGTAAGTGTACTAATTTGGCAATTTAAAACATTTTATTTCATGTTGGTCATAAATAATTTGGCATGTGTACTAATGTTTATTATTGTGCAGCAATTGGACATTTCCTCCAGGGACCATGGCCCGCCTTCCTAACAGCCTCGTTGGAGCTCTGATTAGGAAGTTTTGGCCGGGCTATCACATTACCCACGAGGGTGACAGGAAGCTAGCTACTACTTGGGCGGACTACCAGACTACCCATGTCCCGGGCTTTCCGGCAGCTGCTGATGCTGTCATCACCAAGTTTTGGGTAAGGCATATTTCTCGAGTTATATTCATACTTGATGACCCCACCATGCTAACTCATGACTCTTATGCATGATTGAAGTGCTTTTACCATGTGGCTGAGGAGGACCAAGAGAAGGCGGAGAGGACTTTTCTTGGGGCTTGTGTGAAGTTGACACCCCAGGTGTGGTACAACCAGAAGGTCACGACCGCTAGCCACTTCTGGGCTGACGGGGGCGTGAGGGTCAGGAAGGAAGACATTGTCGGTAGGAACCCTAATCCTGAGTACTCGATGACGCCAGAAGAGTACATGTCGATGAGTAAAATGTCAATGAGATTCTACATTGCTGCTAAGTTGCCATTGCATTGTCTGGAGTTGAGTATTGCATTTTTAGGTTATCCCCGATTGGGCCGAGCCGCATCGACTCGCATGGGAGGAGCTGGTTAGGACGAGGTGGCTCAGAGAAGACGAGGAGTTTGCAGCCTTGTAGAGGCGGAACGCGGATAACCGAGGCGATGGTGGAACACACTGCGCGGGAAACCGCAACTTTGACCGCTTCAAGGGGAAGGTGGTACGTATATACATGGAACGACCTGCGTGTATTTCTCGTCATGTTTGTACTTCATATGCATAATATTTCTTTTCACGATGCAGGTGGCCGAGGCACAACCCGGGGAGGTGATTCATGACATCGCCGTCTATGAGATGATGCGGCGAAAGAAGCCCAATTACTCGGAGCCTCAACCCTCGTTGCCCGCGTACTTCAGCACTGCCCAGAACGACTTGGGGAACTACAACACGATGGTGAAGGCTCGTCACCCCCATGTGGATGACCCCATTCATGCGGAGATCGACGAGGAGTCGTTGGTCCTGTCGGGGCACGGATTGCAGCATGGACGCCTCAAGATTCTGAATAAGAAGGTCAAGCCTACGCTCAGCACGAGCTTCAGCCGTCTCAAGTCTACCTACCCCGCCGACGGCCCCCCTATCCCGCCTCGTGGCCATCGATCCAGAGATGATGTAAGTTTTTCTCGTTTTCATCATCTTTATGACTTTTGTTCCTGCATGGCTAACCGCTGACGAGATTCCTTGTATTTGAAATTGTAGCCTGAGTTAGACGCGGCCTACGATGCCGCACATGAGGAATATCAGGTGGCCTTTCGGCAGCATCAGGAGGCGAATGCGATCTACATGCAATACATAAATGTAAGTCCGAACCTTTATTTTTGCAAAAGATACAAGTCCCACTTCCCCCGTTTGTTGTATTACGGCCTGACATCTAAACTATCTTGCAGGCCATGTTGGTGAATATTCAAACCGGACAGAATAGAGATTTAGGGACCGTGCCTCCCATGCCAGGGCCGGCGCCATTTTTGCCATCGAAGGACAGCTTCGCTAGGACCTACTACACATCGACACCGGTAAGTTCTTTGCTAACCCACTGGTTACCGCTTTACTTTGCCTCGCAAGTTGCTAACATGTAGGCAACATGTAGGGAACGGGAGCTTCTGGGAACCGACACTTTGGCCACGCCTCGCCGGATGGGCGTCAGATCACACCGCTTCATGACAATGGTCCTCCTCCTGGCCATTCTGCCGGTGGTTCTCCCGAGCTTCACACTTCTACTCCCTCGCCAGGTGGCTCTTCTACTGCTTCTACTGGACGCAACCCTCGCCAGAGGTCGCCACTTTTCATCAGGGGAGATCTCAGGTACACCCCGTCTCCTCCAGAGTTGTAGGCATGTGTGATGATGCCGATGCATGTATGAACGATGTATGGATGATACATGTTTGAATTATGTGATCTTTGTTGTGGATGATACATGTATGAATGATGTTTGAATTATGATGTATGGATGATGTTGATGCATGTATGAATGATGTATGGATGATACATATGTGATATTTGCTGTGAATGGTGTTGTGCTATGAGTGGTGTTGTGCTGTGAAAAGCCAAAAAAAAATCTGTGCAGCTGCTACGCCGACGGCAATGCCCTCGGCATAGCAGCTGCCATGCGCCATATGGTCGTGGCTACGCCGAGGGCATTGCCGTCGGCGTAGCAGCTGCTCCTACGCCGACGGCCCCAGCCGTCGTCCCAGCCCACGTCCTGGGGAGGCCAGCAGCTGCCACATGTGACTCTATGCCGAGGGCCAGGCCGTCGGCGTACGCCTGGCCCTACGCCGAGGGCCGCGACTGTCGGCATAGCCCATTTCCTGGGGAGGCACAGCAGCCGCCACGTGCCCATGCTACGCCGAGGGTCGCGGCCGTCAGCGTACGGGCGGCGCTGTTAGCTGGCCGTGTAATGGAGACGAAGCTTTCGCCGACGGCTAATACGCCGACGGGCCCGCCTCGGCCGTCGGCGTAGTGCTACGCCGACGGTTATCGCATACGCCGACGGCCAGTTTTGCTCCGGCGAGGGAGATCTCCGCCGAGGGGGCTACGCCGACGGCAGCCCTCGGCGTAGCGTATGCCGACGGCAAAGCGGGCTACGCCGAGGGCTTTTTGCCGTCGTCCTAGCCGTCACATCTTGTAGTGCACTGACACTGAAACATGGAATTTTTCTACAACGAGGAATGAAATAGTACAAATTGAAATATGGTATGTATTAATTCTCCGCTCTTTATAATGGAGACATCGTGAACATGAATAGTTATGTCGAATGAATCGAGCCCCTATAAATTTTGTGTGTTTCCCTCCCATCATATCATTAGTAAGAAAAAGTTGGCAGCAACATTGTAGAAATTCGTATAGAAAAATAAAGAAGTTGCTATAGTTCACATATTCAATTAAGTGGCTCCCGTTCAAAAAAAAAAGTGGCTCAAGTTCACAGAGAACTTTAATATGGGATGGAAGGTGTCAGAAACTCATGTGTTTTTCCTAGGTGGTTAGTTCTTACACATAATCAACGCCATTAAACATGAAACCATGGAGATAGGGCTTGTGCGCACCTTCGGTCTTCTGCTGTTTCAGTGTACATAGTGTGGAAAGATGGGCAAATGCCAATGATCCACGCGGAGAGTTGACCACATAGTTTGTTTCAAGGATTTTTTATACTTCATTTTTATATGACAATTTCTTCAAACGTGTGTATTACCTTAGTTGATTATTTAAATCAGACCGTCTCTAACAAAACTATAATAATATCATAAAGTTCTCTACTATATCCATTAGTAGAAAACGGATCTTTGGTCCAAAGCATTAGTCCCGGTTCTGGTCCCAACGGCTAGAAACGGCCGCAGGGACCAGAAGACATTAGCCCCGGTTCGTATGGGAATTTTAGCCCCGGTCCGTTTAACAAACCGGGGCTAAAGGGTCTGGCGCTGGAAAAGAGCAGATGCGTGGACCTTTAGCCCCGGTTTGTTTCTCAAACCGGGACTAAAGTCTCCGACTATATCTTCTTCCCCTTCCCAGCCCGAGCCATTTCAAGCTCACACAATCATCCCTCTCAAATTTCTCCCCTCAATCTCGAGTTCTTCCCCATTTTTCTCAAGATTTGTGAAGATTTTTTGGCTCCACATCTATCAAGGGTCCTAAGAGGTTAGCAACTTCATCATTTCAGCTCTTATTGCTTGTTTTAGCTCATTTCATGCTCTAGAAATGGATAGATTTTGTGTGGGTTCTATCTCTGTATATCTGGTTAATTTGGCACATATAGTTCTCGAAATTCATTTGATTCATCGAAGCACATAGATACATGAGTTCATCCTATATACATATCTTGGTTTGACACGTTGTCTTGAAATCCGGTCGGTTCACAGTGCATCATGTCACCGTCGAGCAACAAAATATTCTTCTTTCTTCTACCTATCGTCACAAAATCCATTGAAACAAAAATAAGTACCAAAACTATGAAGGCACACATATATATAGTGGCGCCCTAGCATTTTAGTTAATCATCGGCCAGTTAAGCAAGAAATTAAGAACAAAAACATGAACACGCCAAGGAGCTACCAAATTAAATTAGGGAGTGCCTCTATGGCGAGCTCCTCGAAGATGTCTGAGGATGAGGCATCCTAAGACATCTTCGAGAAGCTCTACCACAGTGGTGTCCCTGCTCTCGCACACCATATTTCAGTTCATATCTTTTCTAGCTAAATTAGTATGCTAGTGGAGCTAACTAATTTCATATATTATGGAGTGCCTCTACGGCGAGCTCCTCGAAGATGTCTGAGGACGAGGTCCTAAGACAAATTTCTGAATTCTTTTAGTGTCTCTATGTATTAGATAATTGAGATTTACGATTGCTTTGTTATTCCCAAGGCATGATATGCAGAACAATGAAGCACAGAATACTTCTTGGAGTTTATTATTAGGAATTTAGGCCTGAACAGGATTTCCATTTTCTTGTAAGGACAACTCTAGAGAGATATTCTCTAAATTTCTTCTAGAATGAAAAATACTTCATCGGACACTTTTCGAGAGGATTATCATTCCACACACCCATCAGGAATGCAATGATAGGCATCGATATGAGATTGACTATGCTAGTGTTGAGTATTAAGGTTGTAATGCAGTTCGAGATATACACATGTTGGTTAACGAAAGGCCTACATTTGGCTCACGGTAAGCATGGGGCTCCACGTTCCAGTGCCGTTTTGGTGTACCCCTCACGCAGCTATTCTGCAGCTGAGCCTTGCTTCGGTGTCCCCTCCTAGACAATAATTTCAGCATGGAGTAGTATCGTGAGTAGTACTACGGCGCGGGATGAAGGACGTCCACCTCACGTGGGAGCAGAGAACGGCCGGGGCGGGGCCCGATCGTCAGCAGGTGGGTGCAGATTGGATCGGTACCAGACGAACGGGACGGAGAAGCTGGCAGATTCGATCGGGGACAAATCCGATCTGGGCGGCGACGACGCAAACGGGCAGAATGGGAACCGGCGTGGCCGGGGCGAGCTAACGGCGGCGACGATTACAAGTAGAGGACCGTTGGTCACGGGAACCCTAAAACCGGCTCTGATACCATGTCAAGCTTCATGCACTAGCCAACGCAATCAAAAGTCCGAACTGATGGAAAGGGCTAGTACAATCCACTTATACACTTCAACAGCGGGGTGGATACTGTGGTGGAGGTCGAGTCGTACGTGTATGTGTATTATACGGCACTGGGAGCGGATGACGTCAGCTTGGCTGCACCCGCACTCATGCGCCCGGAAATCCTATAGAGCTACGGACTTTGAGCTTACGGAATCCCCTACAGACATACGATGTGCTGATTTGGTTGGGTGAATTCTTATCATTTCCTTAAAAACCGGACCACGCTACTCTTCCTCTACCTATGCTGCGTCCGTAAGCAGTTTTGTAGAAAAAAGATCCGTAGGTGTAGCATTACTCCTCATGCGCCCATCCATGCGGCCGTGCTGTTAGTTAAGCATCGCGCAGCCCATGCAATTTTGCTTCCACACTACTCTTTTATGGCTAAACAGAAAACACGGACGAATTGTATTCCCTTCACCTTGATTCTCGTATGAGACCTAGCATATGGAGAGAAATTGGCGGCTAATCTAGAAGCGGGAGTGCAGGTAGATGATCAATTGAATCGGTGCAAGTGCAATAGTTACTAACTCATCAATCGATGAATTCTTGCCTGGACATCTCTAGCCGCTTCTTTTCCATGAAAACTATGGAGTAACAATTGGCAACATAAAAAATCAGCAAGTCAACGACTCTAATGGTTCCAAATTTGTTCTAGCTTGTGTAACCAATTAACGATTCATCGAATACGACGAGCAGTAGTGGGTACTAGAACGAGAGGTAAGAGAGTTTTGTGCAAAGAAATCGTGGATGGCCGGCTGGCCGGCCGGGCGAGCGTCCAGTCCTTCCGGGATTACCAGAACATGGTGAGTCCCATGAGAACTGACAGGAAGGTTAGGCTTCATCATTCAGTAGTAGAAGAACTTGTGGTAGGTCTGCAGGTCTGCGACGGTTCCACGGTCCACCGCTCCACCTGCCCGATGAACCTCACCAGATGCCGCCGCTGCCATCCATCGGTTAAGTGAGGAAGTGTGAGTGTTCCACTACTCTTTCGCTCAGGCGGCAGGTCGGAATGGAGTCGTCTGTGACGGAACGGGGTCACGGGGCCGGCCCCTGGTGGTTCTGCAAAAACGGTGCTTGGGGGCGCCCTCCATGGTCTGCTCCATCTTCTCCCCTAGTTTTGAGTAGTCCGTACAGGAGAAGAGACTTTGGTATTTTTCTTATTCGCGAGGTAAAGAAGAAACGAGCGGAGTCGTTCGATGTAGGGGCGCACGGATAGGCTCCGCCCGGTCTCCACCCCGCACACACCCGAAACCCACTAACAGGCTAAAATTATTGTCTAGGGGGGGACACCGAAGCAAAAGTCTCTGCAGCTAGGGTATATCCGCCGAGAGGACGCACCGGCACCCCAACGGTGTTGTCGAACAAGTGTGAGTAGACCACTAGCCGCATGGCCGATCTCTGCTCACGCACACCCCATTCTGCAATGTTACTGCTCGTTGTTGATCGCGCGGCTGGCACCTCCGTCCTCGGTAGCCGCCCGTGTATGTTTGACATCCGCGATGAAAACATGCTCCCAACGGACACTGAAACTATTTTTTTCTTAGACAAGGAATGCCATAGTACAAATTGAAATATGGCAGGTATTAATTCTCCGGTCACTTTATAATGGAGACATCGCGAACATGAATAGTTATGTTGAATGAATCAAGCCCCTATAAATTTTGTGTGTTTCTCTCCCACCATATCATTAGTAAGAAAAAGTTGACAGAAACATTGTAGAAATTCGTATAAAAAAATAAGGAAGTTGCTATAGTTGACATATTCAAATTAAGTGGCTCAAGTTGACAGAGAACTTTAATATGGGATGGAAGGTGTCAAAAACTCATGTGTTTTTTCCTAAGTGGTTAGTTCTTACACATAATCACAGCCATTGAACATATAACCATGGAGATAGGACTTGTGCACCTTCTGTCTTCCGCAGTTTCAGTGTACATAGTGTGGAACGATGGGCAAACGCCAATGATCCACACGGAGAGTTGGCCACACAGTTGTTTCAAGCATTTTTTTATACTTCATTTATATATGACCATTTCTTCAAACGTGTGTATTACCTTAGTTGATTATTTAAATCAGACCGTCTCTAACAAAACTATCATATATCATAAAGATCTCTACTGGTGAGAGTGACTGTCAACTGAGGAAACTAAAACAGAGCAAGCATAATGTTCTCTACCATATGCCCCTTGAGAGTGCAACTGGTCGGAGCGACGGCGGTAAAACAGGTCCAACAAACTGGACGTGTCAGCAATTTATGTAACTTTCTTTGCGCTTTAAATCTCGACCATCAAAATGATGATCAACTATAATTTTAATTAGCATATGTGGACAAACATGGTAGATTTATTTTCTATTCTTCTAAGTTTGTAATAATATAATAGATTCCATAGTCCATGTGAATAAATTGATATATGTGCTACTAGAATTTGTTTTCCTAAAATTTTAAGTGACATTTTGCTTGAACCATTTTTCTAGACTTTTAGAAATGCACAATCTCGTTTCAATGATCGAACTTCTTGGATATTTTCAAAAGTATACTTGTTTATGTTTCACTCAGAAAAACAAAATATTCATTCACTCAGAAAGTATACTTTTATGTTCCACAATCTTGTTTCAATGATCGATCGATCTCATATTCATTCACTTAGTTTTAAAGTTTTGAAAAGAAAAGAAAAAGCATCGTCGTCTAGGCAAACCCAAGGTACTACATTATTTTCCTTACGATAACGCCGACATTCTGTCTTTAACCGAGAATTCAATAATCTTTTGTATTCAGATTTGTCCTTGACATAAAGAATGGTTTCGTACATATCTACTTTTGCCCCTCCTGATCTGGAAATCAATCAACAACAAGTTTATTTTACTTGTGCAGTTATATGGAGTATAAAATAGTAGACACTGCTTCTACGTGTTTCTTAAAAACACCAATAATTCCTTTGTTGTTTTTCAAGTTTGTATTATCCGGGATGGATATCAATATTCAGTTTAAGCTGATACTCTAGAAGAGCAACGCAGAAAGCAAACAAATAACATACATTAATTTGTGGGTTATATAAACAACACCGGTGGTAGAAATAAATGGCCAGAACAGCTAGCATCTGATGTTTAGTGAATGAATGAAGTCCGGAACATGCTCCATACTGCTCACACGTTGAACTCAACTGCCTTGTAGTATAAATAACTAGCCTCCCCGCATACAAGAATGCTACTATACCACGTCTACATATATAGATGCTAGGGTGGAGAATGGCCAAGTGGTGGAGGGGACGCCACACGTTTAAAATCTGAAGGAATGAGATGCGTCAAGAATATGACATCGAAACGAAGACAGAAACAAGGTCTAGAGTCGTGTTCCAGAGATACAATGACTACGGCTCTATCCTGTTCAATGGCGCAACTTCGTCCAGAGAATGTTGAGTTGGAAATTTCACCACTGGAGTGACATGGCCGAACCAATCACACGCACTATCATCGGTCTAATGATTTGTGCTTTATCCATTAGTTCAACTGAGCAAACACACAGGCCCGTTGATGGACCTCATTTTTCAAGGGCCCCCAAAATTTTATGCTTAGTATAGGTCGTTGAGTTAATTTTTTGTCTTTACCGTGAGGCCTAGAAATTTGTTTCGTTGGACAAGGTCGAGTCGGCCACGGTCGTTAGCGCGCTAATGGCGTTCTGTGATGTCGCTTCCTCTTTGTTGCTGATTCTCTGATCCACCAACCCTACAGCCTTTGCATTGCTGCTGGTTTTCTTATTACGGAATAGCCACGCATTGACGCGACCGCGATTAGGGAATAGCCGCACGACATCAATTTTATGCTGTCAGTGTACAACAGGACTGCAGCCTTGCAAGTGGCCTTGGACACGGAAAATGACTGATTGATCTGGAATTTTTTGTTGGTTTTCGGCTGATCAAGGTACGATAATACTGTATTATTGATGGAATCATACAAATTACACTAGCAATTGAATTATTATGGCTCAATTATATATTATTATTTTTGTTTATGAAACGGGAAAAATCATGAATTCTACTGCCTCTATCTCAAAATAGAGGTAGAAAATTTGGACGTATATAGAAACTACTTAATATATAGATACATCTAAATCTAGACTTATTTGTGACATCTATTATGTGACGCAGAGAGTAGTAGAAAAACGAAGTGTCAATCTAGTGCTACAAAATGCAAGAATAAAGGATAAACGAAATAGCAGCGTAGTCAAAAACGGTGCTACAAACATATTTATTATTGAAAGAGACTCAAACTAATTCAGCAAATAATCTCCGACTACTAATGTTGATGATGGTCGTGGTGATGATGTGGTAGAAGTTGATGTCCATACTACAGCATTTGATGAAGAAGATGATATTGGTATTGGCAATGAAGAAAGTGATGGTAACTTTGATGATGAACGTAATGATGTTACTATCGGTGACAAAGGTAATGATGCTACTAGTGGCAATGACACCAATAGTTCTATTCGTCTTGATATATTTGATACAAGAAACTGGGATAATATTGATAGTAAAATGTTTGATATTCTCATGACAAAGGGTCCTGAAAGAGATCTATCTATTGAGCACAGTCCTAAGGATAAATTATCTAGAAGGTTTTCTGCATTGTCATATAGTAAAAATCTCCCAAATAGAGAAAAGTGTGCTACAGAATGGCTTCTTTGTAGCAAACACCTTGACATAGTATTTTGTTTGTGTTGCAATTTATTGAGAAAGGGTATTGTTAGAGGATTGTTAGATAGTTTAAATGACTGGATGCGTGTTAGCAATATACAAAATAAAATGAAACTAGTATAGAACATGTGACAAACATGACTGCATGGTATGACATGCACCTGAGGTTGTAGAATAATCAAACAATTGATAAAATTGCTCGGTGGAAACTTTGACAAAGAATAGGAGCATTGGATTAAAGTTTTGTACATGATTCTTTTGATTGTACAATTTCTCGAATAAGATAACATAGCATTTCGTGCCACTATGTACAAGTTGTACAAGACAGCAATTGCAAATGTTGGCTAAATTTGCAAGAGCATGTTGTCTGAATTACCAATGTTAAAACCCGTGATCATTATCTTGGTCCTTCCATCCACAATGAGTTTATAACTTCGCTAGCTAATGCAATCATGTTTGAAATCATTTAGAACGTAAAAATACAAAGTACTATGTATACTTGATTGTACTCCTGATGTAAGCCAGCAAAAATAAATTTCTTTGATAATAAGGTATGTTGATGTGTCTTCTGGTTCTTTTTGGATCGAGGAATCTTTCATAGTATATACCACCTAGCAGGGATTGTTTAATGTTTTAGTAGAGGTCCTAGTTGGTGTAAAATTAGTATTCCAACACGGGGACTATGGATTCTGCCATAACACTGCAGATGAGTACTTTTAATGCACTCGCAAGACATAAAAAAATTAAAACTATAGTAAGGGCTACATATATGGCATGGCATATGTTTGGAATATAAATTGCGAGACCAAGTAATACATCCTCATGGCATACTTCATGCTATCCATGCTCATGGATTTCTTTATGATGGAGTATTTTGCATTTACTTCTCCAACTGTTGACACGACCAAACGGATGATGCAACCTAACCCAAACACTCTTTGACTCAAGGAGGCAAGGACAGTGCCAGATATACACTCCCGAAAGGTCATGATAATTTACGCCTGAACTCATGCCACTGGTACCACAGTACTAAAATAATCGAGGGGATGACACAAGTTTCTTCTCCCTCTTCCGTTCACTGTATCTAGACACTCCCTATGTAACAACAGACATATCCTAGGCCTTAGTCTCATGTAGAAGTGAATTCGCCATCTATTTCAACTCTGGACAACGTCTTTCTTTGAAACCTTCGTTTTTTTTTGGAAAAGAGTATATATTAATATCATGGGGATACCAATTACACCCATCCTCTATAACAACGTATGCCCTAGCGGCCTAACGGATGCATACAACCTAGAAAAAAGAAAAAAGAATTACAAAAATAGAGAAGTCCCGCTACAGAGTTCTATTCCTCAAAGCAACAACACCAGTAGTCCTCCACTCCAATAACAACGACTTCAAAAAGGAAACAGTGCACCTGCCCCATCGTTTCCCGATCAAAGATCATAGGTTTTCTCCCTGGAGAAAGTCATCGCTCGCAAAATAATGGCTTCAACAAGGTCATTGCCAGGCACAAACAGTTAAGACCAGTCCTTATATTTTCACCCTGCAAGATAAGACTGGAAACTTCTCATGTGTTGTCTCCCCCTCTCCCCCCCCCCCCAAACAGTCGCTACTACGAGTTACAGATACAGATGGATTAAGAATAATTGTGAAATCTCCCCAACCATACCACACGGATGTCATCGAAATGAGTTAGAATATGCTACTAGGTTAACATTCTTCTATTTGAACGACATATGCTACTGCAATGATAATGCTTGATAAGTGCTATCATATGGCTTGATATAGTTGATGGAGGTGGTTATCTTTTTTAAGGATACTTTATTTTCAAATTTCAGTTTACAAAATAATTTAAGTACTCAAATTTAGATTTCAAAATTCAAAAAAATTTAGCCTTAGTAAATTTGAATTTTTTCTAGAATAATGTTCTATTGAATTTTCTAAATCCAACAGTATATTATTTCCAAATATTGAACTAAGATTTACTATGAATTTCACACTTTACAAGATTTACTGTCCAATTAAGATTAAAATTCCTAATATAACCAACAAGGTCTATGATGTGGTGGCACACGGATAGCAAACCGGGCAACGCAACGCTGGCTGTGTACCATGACGGGACATCCACATGACGCTCTGGTTGGACGGTACTGGTTTGGCTCGGGTGACCATTTATCGATGCGCAGGACGACGTGTCTTGGACCGGAGATTCTAGGAGAGGCTATCGTGGGTTCCAGGATGCCGGGAAGCTACCTAGCCATGCAGAAAAGAATGGCGAGGTCGATGGTGTCGCTGACGTTGGTGTAGGACGGTGATAGACGGATTCCTCGCCGGAGATGTGGACGTGTCGGTGACCTTTGATTTATCCTCGGTGGTGTCGTTCGAGGGCTCCCAAGTACAAACCTGAGGAATCAACATGTGCCCCTGGACATGGGGAAGAAGACGGTACAAGAAGGGTCGGGTGTGGGGAGACGAAGAAATCACCTCAAGTGGCAAAAAGCGGAGGCACAATCCGCAGTGTCGGCATGCAAAAATCGAAGCAGTGTAGCGGCATGGGGTGCTATTGGGGTAAGGGATAGAGGGGGAGCGGGTGCGTAGTCATGCGGGAGTGGGGAACACCTCCTGCTGAATCGGAGGGAGGTTGGGGTGAATGTGACCGGTGGGGCCCGTTTGTCAG
This sequence comes from Avena atlantica, assembly GCA_910589765.1. Lineage (NCBI taxonomy): Eukaryota > Viridiplantae > Streptophyta > Magnoliopsida > Poales > Poaceae > Avena > Avena atlantica. The sequence goes on from OU342733.1 coordinate 527,160,561, forward strand.
TGGGATAGGGGAGGGAAGCAGCTAGAGCCGTTGGATTTTAAGGGGATTGAACGCACGTGATTGTCCAGCACTGAAAGGGGTCACTACGGGAATAACCAGATAGGCCGACGGACTTTTTATATGCCGACAACAAAATGTCGGGGCCGTCGGCGTAGCTTGACGGGCCATCGGCCCAGTGTTGTCGTCGGCGTAGGATAAATAGGCCGACGGCAGCAGTCGGCATAAACGGGACCGTCGGTGTAGCCTATTAGGCTACCAGCAGAGCGACGTCGTCAAGTCTACACCGACGGCAAATCCGTCGGCGTAGCTATTTTTCTTTTTTGCCACATTAATCTTAGAAAAATCATAACTAAATTATTTAAATTCAGACAAATACATATAATATATCAAAATTTGCAGAAAAATAAGATATATATATATATATATTCAAATATTACATATTTGTTTTAATAAAAAATAAAAAATACAAATACTTTCGTATAACATATTTTTCATTTTCTGAGTGCAAAAAATGAGGTGTTTTGTGAAGTGATACGTCGTAAACGTATCTATAATCTTTGATGTTCCATGCTTGTTTAGTATCTACTTTGTTATGCTTTGCCTATACTTTAAGGTATTTTTATACATTTTGTGGGACTAACCTATTAACAAGATGTCACAGTGCCAGTTGCCTGTTTTCTGTTGTATTTGGTTTCAGAAAAGCTAGTAAGGAAATATTCTCGAAATTGGACGGGACAAAAGCCAAAGTCAACATTTCACCGAGGAGAAGACAGAGTCCAGAGGAGAGACGGAGGGGCGCCACATGGGCGGCAGCACACCCTAGGCGCGACACTGGGGCCGCGCCAGGGCAAGGTGTGGGCCCTCTGGCCGCCCTCCTGCCTCGCATCTTCGCCTATAAAAGCCCCCGATACCAAAACTCTAAGCAACCCGATCAGATCTCCTCCATAAAACAGTCTGAAGCCGCCGCCACCATCGTCCCTAGATCGGGGGGAGGGTCTGAAGCTCTTTCCGGCACACTGCTGGAGGGAAGAGATCATCCCGGAGGCCTTGTTCATCACTATGCCAGCCTCCGGTATGATGTATGAGTAGTTCACCCTTGGACTATGGGTCCATACAGTAGCTAGATGGTTGTTTCTCCTCCTTTCTGCTATCATGTTTAGATCTTATGAGCTCCGTTCATGATCAAGATCATCTATTTGTAATGATGCATGTTGTGTTTGTGGGGATCTGATGAATATTGAGATAATATGTTAGATTGATTATTGATTCTATCATGTCTTATTGATTATTGATTCTATCATGTGTGTGTTGTTTGTGATCTTGCATGCTCTTCGTTGCTAGTAGTTATCTTGGCCAAGTAGATGCTAGTGACTCCGAGAGGGAGTATTTATGCTCGATAGTGGGTTCATGCCTCTATTAAATCTGAGGAAGTGACATGAATATCTAAGGTTATAGATATACTGTTGCCATTAGGGAGAAAACAACAATCTTTTATTCATAAAATAATTATATTATTTACTTTACACACATTTCGTAATGCAATTATCCGTTGCTTTCAACTTAATACTAGAGGGGCTCGGATGATAACCTGAAGATGGATTATTAGTCATAGATGCAGTTGGATGGCAGTCTATGTAAATTGTTGTAATTCCCAATCAAATCTCATAGGAATATTGATGTCTAGTATTTGCATTGTCATGCGTTGCTCAGTCCTGTCAATTGACCCGCTGCAATTTGTTTACCCAGCATGTTATGTTATCTTTCTTAAGGAGAACACCTCTAGTGAACTGTGGACCCTAGTCCAATATTTACCATTGTTACATTATGTACTGTTACAGTTTACTTTCTGCAAACAATCATTACCTTCCATACTATAGGTTTAATCTTTTGTTTTCAACAAACCAGTGAGATTGACAACCTCATTGTAAGTTGGGGCAAAGTCTTGAGTTTGTGTTGTGCAGGATTCCAAGTGGGTAGCAACACATTGGAGTTGTTTCCGTCCTCCTACTAGTTCGATAACCTTGGTTTCATAACTGAAAGAAAACTTACTATTTTGCTCATCACACCTTCCTCTTGTGGTTTCTCAACGAAGCTCTATAGTGATATGTGCTCATCATGAAGCAACCACTAAATGAAAGTTTCCAAATGATACTACCCCATTTTTCAAAAATAGTAGACCATCTTGAATGGAAAATTTCTCAACCTGGATATCTCAAACCTTTACATCCACCCCTCGTAAAAAACAAAATCCTGCAGAATCGTTAGGAAATGAGTTAGATTTGTACTACAGGTACATGATATGATGCTCATGATTTTTTGCAAAAATCATTTTTAGGTTCACAATATGCTATTTCATCAGAGCTCTAATGCAAGTTTAGTGAGGCTCAGCCCCGAGTTAAAAATCTTCATGCTCGTCGATTTAGAAAGTTTGACGATAGTTTGAAACGAGCATAAAAAATTAAAAAACAAGCGACACAATGCAAAACCTTCGCGTGGTGTCATATTATGTGACATACTTGCATGGAAAAATACCAAACTTAGTATATTGATTGTGTCTCAAAAAATAACCTCACAAAATGACTTATCTCAATCGAGGTGTTCTGGATTTCAGGTCAAATGACCAATGTTATTGCTAGAATCGCGGTACATTTTGCGATACTGTGCCCATATTATGCACGCATGTGTATCATGGGATGAAGAACAATATTGCAGGACGAAGTTTTCCTTTTCGTCGCACCAAAAAGCCATTTTTTTCGAGTGCAATAAACGGGGTGTTTTGTGAAGCAACCACCAAATGGAAGTTTCAAAACGATACTACCCAATTTTTCAAAAATAGTAGACCATCTTGAATGGACAATTTCTCAACTTGGATATCTCAAACCTTTTCGTCAACCACTTGTAAAAAGGAAAAATTCCTACTGAATCGGTAGGAAATGAGTTAGATTTGAACTACAGGTACATGATATGATGCTCATGTTTTTTGCAAAAATCAGTTTTAGGTTCACAATATGCTTATTTATCAGAGATCTACTGCAAGTTTAGTAAGATTCATCCCCGAGCTAAGAATCTTCATGCCCGCCGGTTTGGAAAATTTGACGATAGTTTAAAACGGGCATAAAAATTTAAAAAATGATCGAAACAATGCAAAACCTTCGCGCGGTGTCATATTATGTGTCATAGTTGCATGGAAAAATACCAAACTTGGTATATTGATTGTGTCTCATAAAAACTTCACAAAATGACCTATCTCGATCGAGGTTTTCTGGATTTCAGGTCAAATGACCAATGTTATTGCTAGGATCGCAGTATAGTTTGTGATACTGTGTCCATATTGTGCACGCATGTGTATCATAGGATGGCGAACAATGTTGCAGGAGGAAGTTTTCCTTTTCGTCACACCAAAAAGCCATTTTTTTATTTTTCGAGTGCAAAAAACAGGGTGTTTTGTGAAGCAACCACCAAATGAAAGTTTCAGAATGATAATACCCCATTTTTCAAAAATACTCGATCACTTTAAATGGACAATTCTCCAACCGGGATATCTCAAACCTTTTCGTTCACCCCTCGTGAAAAAGATAAATTCCTGCCGAATCGATAGGAAGTGAGTTAGATTTGAACTATAGGTACATGATATGATGCTCATGATTTTTTGTAAAGATCATTTTTAGGTTCATAATATGCTATTTGATCTTAGATCTAATGCAAGGTTTCCTTTTTGTCGCACCAAAAAGCTATTTTCTATTTTATGAGTGTCAAAAACGGGGTGTTTCATGAATCCTGACATAGTTTCGGTTGGTCTAATATTAAAAAGTTATAATATATAATTACATAGATGATAGATATGTAATATTTGGATTTCTCTCATTTTTCTGATCGATTTGGATATATTATCTGTCGAATTATGATTTACGGATTTGTAGATATGAATTATTCAATTTTAAATAAAAAAAGGGAAAATAAATAAAATTTATTTTATTTTTATTTGAATTCAATATTATCATTACTTATTCATTGTTGTTTACTCAAATGATTTTATGGAATGTAAAAAAATATAAAGACGTCTAACATTATAGTCCAATGGTTAATAGGATTGATATGATAATATTCACAACAAGATCTAATTTCTTTGTCGGAAGCTCATGTGGAAAGAATGGAGAAGTTAAGCATGCTGGGGCTGAAGTAGTGTTAGGACTACCGATTGGAAAGTTTGACTACTTGTGCAATTTGACTTGAGATTAAGTGTACTTAGAATAAAAAAATGTCCATATAAGATTAACAAGTTAAACACTTCAAAAATGTTAAAAAATATAATTTTTTTTGGAAAAATCTAGGCTGATGGCAAAACCGTCGGCATAGCCAATGGTCGTTAGTCATCTAGGTGGGACCCATACGATCTACTCCGACGACAGTCGCCGGCGTAGCTATATACATCGACGACTTTTTTACGCCGATGGGAAGAGGGGCTACGCCTACGGAGTTGTACGCCGATGGCCATACGCCGACGGCAGCCGTCGGGCCAGCCCACGCCGACGGGACCCGGCCGTCGGTGTATCCGGCTTCTCCTGTAGTGGGTGGGCCAAGGCCGAAACTGAGGTGGGTTTGGGCTGACTGGGTCGCCTTGGTTGGCCTGGATAGGTTGTCCGCCTATTTTTTTGTAATGTTTTTCGAACTTTAGAAATTCAAATATGTTTCAGATATGCCCGAAACACTTATAAAAATTTCAGAAAACTTTTGGATAACCAAAATAGGTTTAATTCACAGCTTGGACCACTTCTCCAACACAAAACTATTTATGCCCGAGTAGCATTTCATCTATATCTTTTACTAGCCGGCAGGCTAAATAGTACAAGTAACATCATGCGCCTATCCTGTACAAGTAACACCACTCTATACAATGATGGGGCAGCCACGCGAATCTCTTTGGTTGGATGGTACCGGTTTTGTGTGGGACTAACCGAGACCGTTGAATCTATATAAAATGAATGGCCTAGAGCGGCCACATCGACAAGGACTAGGGCTAAATTGGCTTTGAACTCCGGTGACCAGTTCTCGATGGAGCACGATGGCGGGGCTTCGAGTGGAGATCCTAAGAGAGGCTACCATGGGTTCTAGGATACGGGGAAGCTACCTAGCAACACAGACAAGAATGGCAAGGTCGATAGTGTCGCTGGTGTCGGCGTAGAAGGACGGTGGTGACAGGGATTCCTCGCTGGAGATGTGGACGTGTCGGTGACCTTCGTTTTCTCCTTGTGGGGTCGTTCGAGGGCTCCCTAGTATAAACCAGAGGGATCAGCAGTACTCCAGGACATGGGGAAGAAGGTGATACAAGAAGGGTGTGGGGTGACAAAAAATCACCAGAGGTGACGAAAAGTAGCGACAGAGTCTGTAGTGTTGGCAAGCAAAAATCGAAGCAGCCTAGCGGCGAGGGGTGCCATTGGGGTTAAGTGATAGTGGGGGAGCAGGGGCGTAGTCTTGTGTGAGTGGGAACACCTCTTGCTGACATAGGAGGGACGTTGGGGTGAATCTGACCGGTGGGGGCCATCGGTCAGTGGGATATGGGAGGGGAGCAGTTAGAGCAGTTGGATTTTAAGGGGAATGGACGCACGTGATTGTCCCGTACCTGTTCGGGGAAAGAGGGGGGCCGAGGCCAAAACTAAGGTGGGTTGGGCTGACTGGGTCACCTGGGTTGGCCTGGATAGGTTGTCCGCATTTTTTTTTAAGGTTTTCTAATATGAGAAATTCAAATACGTTTTCAAATATGCCCGAAAACACTTTTATTTTTTTTGAAACTTCTGGATAACCAAAATAGGTTTAATTCACGGCTTGGAACACTTCTCCAACACAAAACTATTTATGCCGAAGTAGCATTTCATCTATATCTTCTACTAGCCGGCAGGCTAAATAGTACAAGTAACGTCATGCATGCACCTATCCTGTATATATAGTCCTGCGACTTCATATGAAACTTATACTAGTATGCCCAATGCTAGTTTTCCCACCTTTTCTTAGTTTCATGTAGAGATAGAGCGGACAAGTGAGGAGCGAGAAGTGTATAGTCGTCGCGTTGTCCTGTGTCTTGTGCATGGGTATGGTCTTGTGGAAATAGGATGCATCAGGAATCGATGTCTAGCAAGCAAGCAATCATGAACCAGTTTAGCTTACTTTGCATTTGAGTACCAAGCGTCAGGGTTGTAAGAAGGTGCGGTATACCGGCACTAGATAGCAGATAGTCGCACAAACTATGTGTACCCTTCAGCTGCAGCAAGCACAAACATTAGAACTTAATGGTTATGTGTAGCACGCGACTGAACCAGCACAAGGACTAATTGTTATGTTATCCTTCAGGCCCTTTTTTTTATTTCACATGTCTAGACCTTGGAGCAGCTGGAATAAGTACAGAACTGGATTATTTGTTAGTTGTTACCCACAAAATGTTGTAGGTTACAGAACTCGGTAATATTTTGGTTGCAAGAAAGTTGACGTGTTTATTCTTTGCCAAAAGAATCTAGCGCAGTTGTGTTTGGAAAAAACCAAGCAGGGATTTTACTGGTCAAAACTTATCTTCTATTTTACCGCTTTCTCACAAATTGTTTTCATTGTTTAACAATATATACTTGTTTTGCGGGTATGTGATGGTTCATAAATTGTTTTTACCTCAGAGTGAAAAAATAGTTACATTGTATACTATATCTAATTGTTTATTAGAGCTACACATAGTGACCTTCGCAAATGTGAGGGCAGGTGTTTAGATGTGTTAAATTGACAGGGAGCTAAATTTACACTTTTATCCATATTCGTTGTATATGGTACGAAATGGCCTAGTGACGCTTCGATGATGATCATTATATAAAATAAGTCTTCATAGTAAATGTGTGTTTCCTCATTAATAGGTTGAATAACTGAATCACAAGGTATTTTTAACTCTGGTACTCCCTCCGTCCCAGTTAAAAGGGCACATATCAAAAATCATGCAATCCCAAAGCCCCCTCACCTCCTAGGAGCATAAGCATTACTTAGGGCGTGATTCTCCTCGCTTTGCACTCCCCATTAATTAGGGTGTCAAACATGGCCATTATGAAATGGTAAACACTAGATATCGTAGTCCGACTGTTGACACTGGTTTTCTCCTAACTTGTAAAGCCTAAATTATGATTATAAAATATGAAAAGATAATTAAATGATTAAATAAATTCTAGAAAAAGGGGAAGTTTGACTAATACAAATTTATTCACACATATGCTGCTACTGACAGTGTTAATGCACTATTGACATAAATTCATAATGCCGCAAGTGACGCTAAATTTCGAAAATATTTGATTGTACTATAAAATCGGGTTTTGTTCCGGCAACCTTATAAAATACGGTCGCTACTAGATAAAAATAATTGGCGAGCCAAGACGGCTCGTGTGCCATAGCCGAAAAAGGCTACATACATACGACAGTCACTAATTATACATGCATAGATTATTGTTTAAAAAAATACACATGCATGGATTAAGCGACATCATTACTTAATTAACAACCCATTAAATGATTGGACAATGTATTAAGCCCATGTGCGGAAAGTGCTGCGGCCTGCAGCGTGCTTAGCCTATCTTTACTAATTAAAATTGTTAAAGCCCAACAACTAGTATCATGCCTTGGTCTTCTTCCGTAGCTCAACAAATCGGTGACGTGCGCTTACCAAGTCCACGAGGAAACTTTCGCTCCAGTCTGCGGCTAACCACGACGCCTATGATCGTGCCCACGAAACCACGATCTCAGTTCGTGTGGGCGTTCCGTGACTCTCTTCCTATATAAAGATCAGCAGCCGAACGAGCCCGAGGAATCATCAGAAATCAGTCGCAAGAAAACCACCCATCGCTCATCGACCGTGTGCTCGCCCACATACGCGAGCTAGCGCCACCGCCGGCAGCCGCTCGACGTCGCCGACCGTTCACCATAGCTGGCCGCTCGCCGTCGCCCACTCGCCATCTGCGTTGCTCATCTCCGGCTGCCCGACATACACGCCATATACGCGTTGTGTTTGGTTGCCGTGGACTAAGTGCCAGTTTAGGCGTCGCTACTTGGCAGGCAGTTTCCATTCGTCGCTACTGTAAGCCATCTCTGCTTAGTTGCTGTACTTCGGCCGCGCGTCATCCTACAATTGTACACACCGGCTGTCCGGCCACACGCACCGGCCGTTCCGCCATACGCCATACACCATACACAAATCGCTGCTAATTGCTGCCAATCGTTTGAGGAAATCAGTAAGAGGTTAAGAGCACCAGATATTTTGTTCTCGTTAATCATGGAATTCCTCTTTTTCATCTGCTAGTTTGGTCATATTGACACAAACTAGGGGATTTTCCCTTCTAAATTGATACATGTATCTTTTGCCTTTTATTTTTATCTCATGATCATAATAAACTTTGGCTCTTGGCTTGGTCACATTGACACAAGACAAGTTGCTCTAAAATTACACATCATAAAAGTAATTGGCCCTTGTTTTGGTCACATTGACACAAAGTGAGTGGCTATAAAATCACATATTAGTAAAATTATGATTTTGGTATGGGCACGTTGAGACAAGCCAAATTGCTCCATATTCACAATTTAATGAAATTTGGCCCCTTGTTTTGGTCACATTGACACAAACCAAGGTGCTATAAAATCATATATATTACTAAAATTCGGCTCTTGGCTTGGTCACATTGACACAAATCAAGGTGCTCTAAATTTATATATATATCACTAAAATTATGCTCTTGGTTTGGTCACATCGACACAAGCCAAGTTTTCTCTAAATTTATATGCCACTAAACTCATGCCGTCGGTTTGGTTACATTGACACAAATCAAGGTGCTCTAAATTTATATGTATCATTAAAATCATGCTCTTGGTTTGGTCACATCGACACAAGCCAAGTTGCCAAGTTGCTCTAAATTCATATGTCACTAAACTCATACCGTTGGTTTGGTCACATTGACACAAACTAAGGTGCTCTAAATTTCTATATATACTAAAATCATGTTCTTGATTTGGTCACATCGACACAAGTCAAGTTGCTCTGAGTTCATATGTCAGTTAACTTACGTCTTTGGTTTGGTCACATTGACACAATCCAAAGAGCTATAAAATCATGCCTAACCGAAATCAACTCATATTTGATAAGTTAGGTAGAAACGCGTCGCAGCGCATGTACGTATATAATATGCGTTATATAATGGCCAAATATTAAATTACCACATATTATATCATGGTACAGTTAAAATATACAAGAAAGTCTAACTAGTCGAATCTCTGAAATAGATGAACCTAGTCTAGCAAGCAAATTAATGAAATTGTTATATGATCCGCCATGTTTAAAAGGAACAAAATCCTCTAAATGGCTGTCATAAAACCTTATAAAAAATGGATTAGCAACCGTTCTGATAATATCTCCTTGCTGCTTTATCATGCACGCAAGACCAAAAGTAAAAAAAATGCAATATGTTGCAAGACAAACTAGTGCCACGTGCCCTAGTACTATACTAAATACAAAAGCCATATATATATATGTAGAAAAATACTATGCATGTCCCATGTTCAAAACTGCATGCACCATTTTAGATACCCCTTAGTCGGCTAATGAATCAACTTCATAAATAATCAAACTATATGCCCATTAAACAAATGATATATATCTCATGTATGTGTTCTGCTTGTACTTACAAAACTAAAAACTAGTGCAAGTAGCAAATATTCTGCCTGCACTATCCATACTAGTACAAGGCCAAATATCATATACCTGATAAAATAAATGATAACAAATACTCTCCCGAGTGCGACGACGACGATGGCATCAAGGAGGACTTTAGTTTCTACATTTTGTAGTCTTTTTTTTTCTACATTTTGTAGTATTCATATGTTGTGATGCTATGTAATAGATATTGTTAGAATTCTTAATCAGGGGTTTTCTCTACGGAGATGTAATTAACGGAATTTCTATATAAATGTATGAATTCCGGAAGTATGAACTGCAATCTTTGATATTCGTCATTTATATTTGCGCAATTTAAATTTATATTCTATCTGTCTCTATGACGCGGACGCGAGTACTTTAGTCGTCCCATTTTCCTGTCATCACCGACGGGAAATAAATCGCCGGACCAGACCGACACCGTCGATCCCACATTCATTGAACGGGCCCAGATTCCTACAATTTTTGCATGCCCTCTAGGAATTAAGGCCGGTAATTTGTGCACCTCCACTAATCAAGCCCCTGCCATACCTTCTACTAACCCCACCACCGACACTGTTCTTCTCGCACCCCAGCGCATCAGCTTTCTTTCTTTCTTCGCCATGCCACATACCTCCATCCAGTGACGAACTGGGCCCGCCTCCTCCTAGATTGAATCGTACGTGTGCCCGCTCGTATGTCATGTCGCCCGTGAACCGTCTCCTGGCATCCCTGACCTCCGGCGGTCGGCGCCCTAGGATCAGCGGCGGCTTAACCTGGTCGGCGGGAGTCTTCTTCAACTGGTTCCAAACACCCTGTCGATCAATCAAGGACTACACGATCTGGTTGTAGGTAATTGCAACTGACCATGGTTTCAATCTGTCTAGATTTTTTATATTTTTTAAGATTAAATTAATATGTTCCTTTGTAACATCGTAACAGAATTTTAGGTGGGTCTGGCTTGCGCCACTGTAATTTTGTGTGATTCCACATGCCGGTTCATAGAACCAGTAGTTTCTTTAGGTTTCAGCATGCTTCTTACTATAGATTGCTGATCAGGCTACAATACGTTCGCATTAGTTTTCTACTGAAAACAATTCCGCACCCAATCTTTGGGGGAAAGCATGATTTTTGCGTTTCCAAATTTGTGTGCTTCCAGTAAGTCTAATATATATGTTGTGACAATGATGAAGTCTTTCCTCCAAAAACCGATGCTTCCAATTAATAACATATATATTGTGATACTACACAATTTTGCTTCTAAAAACCATGCTTCCTTAGTCTCATGTATGTTGTGATAGAAACATAGTTTTGATTTAAAGCATACATGCTTCATATGTATCTTTTATGTTTCCTTTTGTTTCGACCAGGAGATAATTCCAAGTCGTCCATGAGCCACAATTGTTCTTCGTCAAAACTGTGTACAAGATTTATTTAACATTATTTTTGTAGTTATATGTGCTATGATACCATATCTACCTATGATACCAACACAATCTCTTTCATCATTAATTACAGTGACACATAAGCACTTTATATGTATTTAGTGTATGGTACTACCTATGATACCCCTATTGGGACTAGTCTAAGCCACTGTCCATGCATGCCTCGTGTTCAGGGACATGCGTTTATTTGCTTAGATACTTGGCATCATATTAATTACTGCACTGTTTTGGTCAATATTTACTTGTATATTATGAAAGCAAAGGAAATATCTAGCTATTTTACATACACGAGAGCGACTCTACACTGAGTTATGGATTAGTTTAAATAGCATCAGCTCATAATTACTCTTCGGTAGTCAACTATGTAATTAATTTTACATAATGTTTTGGTACAATCTGACTAAATTTTATAGTGTCGCCAGAATGATTATTGCGGTGTTGAATACTTTTGAAATCTATGGTCGCACGCAACAGCAAGAATTTAGTTTAATATTGGAATGCTCCGATGGTGTTTGTGTCCTACAATAATTTATCGTTTTAACTGTAATGCAAAATCCTTTTTTATCTAATTATCATACCATATTTCATAATTATCATTTCTTCTTCATATTTTAAAATTAAAACCTGTCAATAGGCAAGCCAAAATTGTGGTGCGGCATACCCTTTTCTAAAATCCTAGGTCCGCCACTGCATCCGGATCAGAAATTTGGCAAACGGTATCAAACAGACACCAGCGTATGTGAGGGCATGCATGTTCTATATGTTTGTGCAAGCTTGTTTGTGTCGGTGTGTACACGTGTGAATGTGTTGGCGTAATAAAACCAACGCCTTCATAATATTAGCGCTAGTTTTGTATCTTTTTTGCGATAACATTTGTGTCAGAAAGGATTAATTATTGATTTGTTAAAGTACAAAACATGTTTTGAAAGTATTAATTTTGGGTTAATATTTATAGTGTGTCAATTTGATTCATCTCACAACCAACTACTTGTGAACTGGAATAGCATCCGCAGCGGTGAGGCCGTTTTCTCGAGTGATTGACGGCTAGAGTGATAAAATGCATGATGTGGGGACCTACTTATGAAGTGGCAACGAGGCTGCAGCAGCGTTAGTGGCCATACTCCATGTTCAAGTACTAGAGGTGTTGGCTTGCTACAAAGGCTATTGTGGCACCGGCAGCCGAGCTCCATATGGTGGTGCTGCTCATAGGTACAGAGGAAACCGCGATGGCAATGATAATGTTGGTGTCGACCATCATGGATCTATGTAGTCAGCGTCCTCGTGTGAATCTAGTATAGAATATAAGCATGAAAATGATCGTGGTGTGACAACTATTGGAAAAAGAATGGTGGCGTATTCAACGTTCTTCCTCGATTTTTCCTTTGGCAAAACCTTAGCATACATAGAGCTCTCTATGTTGTGAGTCGTCTAGAAGATGCTTGTTTTTTTAGACTGGTACACTTGCGAATGACAACATTGACAGATTTGATATGGCATATTTTCCGGGTGAAAACACATTATCATTTGTCACTCTATAGACTCTATGGAGGACTGGAACAGCCACGCTCCTCCGACCCACCGTTCCACGGCCATCCACGCTCCTCCGATACAGATTCACTTCCATATATCTCTAATACAAACAATTGATAAGCATTCCAATCCACGGGCTATGCATCCATCCATCACTAATGTTTGTAGCACTAATATAGAGGATATTTTTATTAAGAGTGCCCTGTGTTGTGTTACGGAATATCACAAAGGTGAAGAAAATATTACACTGAAATTTCTGAACAAATCGGTTATAAACAGATGTGGTGTCAAAGAACATGTTGACAACAACGTAACCACAAATTATTTTTCAGCTCTCTCTCATTTATATAGATAGAAATTGAATTTATCTCGGAATAAATGTATACATCTAGTGTATTAAACGTATAATCAAATAGAATTTCGTTTTGCTAATGCATTTGCATGCATCATTGATTCATGACTCGCTGGGTATACATATGTTACCTGGTTCTACTGGTACTACTTTATGCATAGCTAAAACGTCTGCGGCGCAGTTGGCTGTAACAAATGGGTATCATTCGAGTTGACCACGTACGACTAGTTTAACAATCATGGTTTGTGATCTTCACCACTGATGGTCGAGAAAAAAACCTCGATCTGAAGGCTCTCGCTATCGCAAATGGTTAGGGAAACGTAATCGTGTCTAGATCTTCTCCCCTTTGCACGGTTCGAGTAGCCGTGTGTGATGAGCGATTTCAGTAGTGTTTCAAGACCCCTTCTATACTAGTGTGGTACCTCCGGCGTGGCGGATGTGTTGCTAGCGAGCTTGAATAGGCACTTGCATTGTCGAAGATGGAGTTAAGTGTTCAAGGTTATTGTGGTGTTGCAAAAGGTGTTTCAAAATGCTACTAGTGTTTATTATTTTATTGTGTATGATCAAGTAAAATGTTGCAAAGATACATGCATCTACGCTACAAATAAGTTTCTACAATATTAAATTATTTGGGCAATTATGTTGGATATGTTGATTCTTTTTATAAAAAGCCACTGACACAGCTCCCAACAATTTTGCTACAACGATAGAAATTTTCCGATACATTATTGCTATTTGCAACAAGGGTGTGTTCAAAATGTTAAAATATTGTCTGCTAACTTCGTGACTATTTCACAGATTCGTAGAAAACAAATCGGAAATCGGTGTTGTATTTTTGGAAAATGCTAGATAGACAAAAAAAAGGAAAAATGTTATGTTTAGGTTTGTTTTGTAACAATGACTGGATATTTGCAACAATGATTATGCGCAGTCAACAGTTTCCTTTCTAAAAATACTACATGCATAGAAAGAGTTCAACATTCAGGATATTTTAAACAATGACTGGATGCATTTCTCAAACTATTGCATGCACAATAAAAGGTGTTATGTTATGTTTGGGATTTTGCTTTTGCAGAAATGACTTGATTTATGAAGCAATGATCAAAAGGTCGACAAATGCATGGGCAGTCGAAATTTTCTATAATTAAATTTGAGTATTGTTACTTGCGTCATTAGTTTTTGCTATATATCTATTCATGCAAACCAAGAGCAATCACTTGAGTAAGAGAAGGAATATGCATGGATTCACTTTAATGTCCCAACCTACCTAATTCATTAGGGCTTACAAAGTGGTCCACTCACGTGAGGACGTCTCACATAAACTAAAAGCGACGTTGCTTTAAGGCATGTCTTACTTTATTGGTGAAATATATAAGTGGTATATATACATATATATGGCCACCAAGGTAAATCATGCTCTATATAAATCTGTACATGTTACTTCCGTGTATTTAGGACATTGGCAAGCACACATTGAATCTAGGAATGACATCGTCATAGCCTATGCGGATATCTGTTAGGGAAAAAGATGCATCGGTAAAATGGTCTGAAGAACCAGGCTCCCCACTCGCTGAAGCGGTGGGGTTTGTTGTCTATAACTTCTTTTTGACACATGACTACAAGGCATGATAGCTGTTTGCGTGTGCGTGCTGCTCAGCGCAACGCATTCTGATCGTGCAGCCCAGTCAGTAGCAGCTGCGAATTTGTGGAGCTATAGAGTCGAGAATAGTTTTAACGATGCAACATCTCTCAGAATACTAGTAAACATCTATGCTTAGACACTTAGATTAATCTATTTTGATTTAAGCATGACACGGATCACTTCCGTATATCTCTATGTACAAACAATTGAGAAGCATTCCAATCCACAGGCTATTCCTCCATCTGTCACTATTGTTTGTAGCACTACGTAGAGGATGTTTTTATTAACAGTCTCATGTGTTGTGCTAGAGAATATCACAAAGATGACGAAAAATTTACAATGAAAATTCTGAACAAATGGGTTATGAAGAGATGTGGTGTGGAAGATCATGTTGACAAAGATGTAACCAAAAATTATTTTCAGATCTCTCATTTATATAGCTAGCAATTGAATCTATCTGGGAATAAATGTATACATCTAGTGTATAAAACATACAATCAAATGTAATTTAGTTTTGCTAATGCATTTGCTGTTATGGTACACCGGGAACTAGTGCAAATTGTCGGGTTTCACCCATAGATCTATCACGTCAAAATATTACAACAGACGCACACACACACACAAAATATTAGTGAACCAATAAACTCAGTTAAAGAGAATCAAAATTTCTATTCCACTATCGACCTCATTCTATGTTACAGCGAGGTCACGTTTCGTGGCGACGTGATCCCTATCCAATGGACCGAGGAAAGCTAGCTTGATCGTTACAGCGAGTAGAATATGTGGTGCGGTAGATGTGTTTAGGCTAGCTAGAATGGATGGAGTTGGGATGGCTCGGGTAGATTAGATGAGTGAGTTTAGATAGAAAGGTTTAGGTTGAGGACTATGCAAAGAAGAAATTAGGCAATATTTCATGTGGAGTAGGAAATAGGGGCATGATCACACGTGGTTAAGATAGGATGTAGTGGTGGAATGCTAGCATATGTGAGATATTGTGAAGAAGGAATATAGGTGGCATTGTATCGTGTGTATGTATTTAGGAGAAAAAGAGAAAGAAGCGTAGGCTTATCGACAGAACAAGAAGACCAAGATGGGAACAATTAGATAGATAGGTCACATAATCCACTTGTTTGAGTCCAAAATAGAGGCAGAATAGAGATGATCAAATAGTTGTAAAAACCGGATTTCAACAAGAATGGAATAAAGATGAACAACATGGAATAAATAGAATAGAAGGAATGGAATAGAAAGAAGGAATAGATGATCACATAGGGCTAAGTGCAAATTGTTACGATGGGGAGCAACAAGACTCCTCTGGAACGTGCTTGTTCCACCCCTAACTCAAGTGATGAAATTTCCATCTCTACACTGTTTAGACTAAGTTGCACGAATCAACATGATAGATTCGGTGTAGCATAGTCATTGCATCTTTGAAATACATACTCTAGACCTAGTCTTGGAGTTTATGTTCAAGTCATATTCTTGATGCATCTCAGTCACTACACGAACAGGAAGCTTCGCCGAGGGCCGGGAGCTACGCCGACGGCCAAACGTCGGGGCTGTCGGCGTAGCCATCGTCCAGGACAGCTCCCCTCCGCGGCCGTCGGCGTACACCTGCCCTCGGTGTATCCTATGCTATGCCAAAGTCTACCCTCGGCGTATCCTACGCCGACGGCTACCCTCGGCGTAGCTATTTTTCCTTTTACCTCATTAAACTTTAAAAAATCATAACTAAATCATTCTAATTCAAAAAAAATACAAATAATATATCAAAATTTGTAGAAAAATAAGATCTATCTATATACACACAAATATTACATATTTGTAATAAAATTAAGTGAAACAAAAAAATTATATATAGTTTAAAACGGGCATAAGAAATTCAAAAACTATCGAAACAATCCAAAACCTTCGCATGGTGTCATATTATGTGACATAGTTATAAGGAAAAATATCAAACCTAGTATATTGATTATGTCTGAAAAAACCTTCACAAAATGACATATCTCATTCGAGTTTCCTTGGCTTTCGGATCAAGTGACCAATGTTATGGCTAGAATTAAGGCATAGTTTGTGATAATGTACCCATATTATTCATACATGTGCATCATGGGATGGCGAACAATGTTGCAGGAGGAAGTTTTCCTTTGAGTCACACCAAAAAGGCATTTTTCATTTTCCGAGCACAAAAAACAGACGGTTTTGTGAAGCAACCACCAAATGACTAATTCAAAATGCTACCACCATATTTTACAAAAATACTAGACCACCTTATATGGTCAATGTCCCAACAGGGGGATCCGGAACCTTTCCGTCCACTCCTGGTGAAAAAGATAAATTCTTGCCGAATCGGTAGGAAGTGGGTCAAATATGAACTACAAGTACATGATCCGATGCTTATGTTTTTTTACAAAAAATCATTTTTAGGTTCATAATATGATATTTTATTAAAGATCCAATCAAAGTTTAGCGAGGCTCGGCCCCGAGCTAAGAATCTTCATGCCCGCGGTTCGACAAAGTACGATAGTTTAAAACGGGCATAAAAAATTCAAAAATGATCGAAGCAATGTGAAACCTTCGCGTGGTGTCATATTATGTGACATAGTTACAAGGAAAAATATCAAACCTGCTATATTGATTATGTCTAAAAAAACCTTCATAAAATGACCTATCTCATTCGAGGTTTCTTGGCTTTTGGGTCAAATGACCAATGTTATGGCTATAATCGAGGCATAGTTTGTGATAATGTGCCCATATTGTGCATACATATGCATCATGAGATGACGAACAATGTTACAGGAGGAAGTTTTCTTTTTCGACGCACCAAAAAGCTATTTTTCATTTTCCGAGCACAAAAAACGGACGGTTTTGTGAAGCAACTACCAAATGACTAATTCAAAATGCTACCACCACATTTTACAAAAATAATAGACCACCTTATATGGAAAATTTCCCAACAGAGGGATTTGAAACCTTTCTGTTCATCCCTGGTGAAAAGGATAAATTCCTGCCGAATCGGTAGGAAGTGGCTCAGATATGAACTACAGGTACATGATCCCATGCTCATTTTTTTACAAAAATCATTTTTAGGTTCACAATATGCTATTTCATCAAAGATCCAATGCAAGTTTAGCGAGGCTTGGCCCCGAGCTAAGAATCTTCATGCCCACGGTTCGACAATGCGAAACCTTCGCGTGGTGTCTGGTGCGTGGACCCAATGTTGACGTGGGACACTTCGTTGAAACCCCAAGAGCAAGGTATGATAAGCACAACAGCAAGTTTCCCTCAGTAGAGACCGAGGTTATCGAACCAGAAGGAGGAAGGAAACGTCACACAGGTGTTGCAAACAACATGAAGACCTGCACAACACAAACTCAAGACTTTGTCCCAACGAATCAGTGAGGTTGTAAAGCTCACCGGTTTGCTGTAACAAAAGATTAATTGTATGGTGTAGAAGTTAATGGTGGTTTGCAGCAAGTAAATAGTAACAGTGGAAGATGTATCAATGGTAAAGATTGGACCGGGGTCCATAGTTCACTAGAGGTGCTCTCTTTAGATAAACAACATGGCATGAAGGGTAAACAAATTACAGCAATGCACTTGATAGGAACTGAGCAAGGCATAACAATGCAATACTAGTCAGAAAGATCCTATGAGATTCGATTGGGTAATACAACAATATACATAGATCGTCATCCAACTACATCTATGACTAGAAGTCCACCTTCAGGTTATCATCCGAGCCCCTTCCATTATTGAGTTGCAAGCAACAGACTACTTCTTTAAGCAAAGTGTGTAAGGTAAACAATCCACTTGTTTCATGAACAAGAGACCGTTGTTTTTTTCCTAGTGGCAACAACACATCTACAACCTAAGAGATTTCTGTCACTTTCCTTGGAAACTAGAGGCATGAACCCACTATCGAGCATAAATACCCCCTCTTGGACTCACTAGCAACTACATGGCTAAGATAGCTACTAACAACGGAGAGCATGCAAGATCACAAACAACACAGACATGATAGAATCATAAAGACAAAACCATTAAACAAACTGACATAATAATCTCAATATTCATCGGATCCCCGCAAACACAACATGCATGATTATAAATAGATTAGATCTTGATCATGAATGGAGCTCACAAGATCTATACATGAAAGCACAAGGAGGAGATACAACCATCTAGCTACTACATGGACCCATAGTCCAAGGTTTAACTACTCACGCATCATACCGGACAGAAGGCCTCCGGGATGATCTCCCCTCTGGCAGGCTATCGGGAAGAACTTCAGATCCCCCCGATCTAGGGACAACGGTGGCAGCGGGTACAGAAGGTTTCTTGGAGTTTTGATCTGGTGTTTAGGGTTTCTGCATAGGGGGCTTCTTATAGGCAAAGAGACGAGGCTGGGAGGCGACCAGGGGGGCCACACCCTGCCCAGGCGCGGGCCCACCCCTGGCCGCGCCTAGGGGGTTTGGCCGACCTGGTTCGGGTCTCCGTCTCGTCTTCTGGATTCGTGTCTCCCACAGTAAAATATTGACTTTGGCTTTTGTCCCGTCCAATTCCGAAAATATTGATTTTGTGCCTTTCTGGAACCAAAAACATAAGAAAACAGGCAACTGGCACTGTGGCAACTTATTAATAGATTAGCTCCAGAAAACATATAAAAACACCTCAAAGTGTAGACAAAGCAAAGCAAAGTAGATACTAAACAAGCATGGAGCATAAAAAATTATAGATACGTTTCCGACGTATCAGTGTCATATTATGTGACATAGTTATAAGGAAAAAATGTCAAACTTGGTATATTGATTATGTCTGAAATAAACCTTCACAAAATGACCTATCTCA
Organism: Avena atlantica; assembly: GCA_910589765.1. Lineage (NCBI taxonomy): Eukaryota > Viridiplantae > Streptophyta > Magnoliopsida > Poales > Poaceae > Avena > Avena atlantica. The sequence goes on from OU342733.1 coordinate 527,180,081, forward strand.
TTCGAGGTTTCTTGGCTTTCGGGTCAAATGACCAATGTTATGGCTAGAATCGAGGCACGGTTTGTGATAATGTGCCCATATTGTGCATACATGTGCATCATGGGATGGCGAACAATGTTGTATTTTTCGAGTACAAAAAATAAACGGTTTTGTGAAGCAACCACCAAATGGATAATTTAAAATGCTACCACCACATTTTACAAAAATAGTAGACCACCTTATATGGAAAATGTACCAACAGGGGGATCCGAAACCTTTCCGTCCACCCTAGTGAAAAAGATAAATTCCTACCGAATCGGCAGGAAGTGGGTCAGATGTGAACTACAGGTACATGATCCGATGCTCATGTTTTTTTTAAATAATTTAGGTTCACAATATGCTATTTTATAAAAGATCTAATGCAAGTTTTCCTTTTTTTCGCACCAAAAAGCCATTTTTCATTTTTCGAGCGCAAAAAAGAGGGATTTTTTGAACCAACAACCAAATAGCTAATTCAAAAACGGGGTTTGTGATTAGTTGATATGGATATCATATTTAGATTCCTTTCATTTTTCTGATCAATTTCGACATATTATTTATCAAATTCTGATTTACGCATTTAAAGATATTAATTATTCCATATTAAATAGAAAATACAAAAAAGTAAAATTATTATATTTTTATTTGAATTGAATAGTATTTTTATTTGAATTAGTACTATTTTTACTTATTCATTGTTGTTTACTTAAATAAGTGTTTATAGTTTCAAAAAATAAAAACATGTGACATAATGATATAAGAGTTAATAGGATTGATATCATAGTATTGACAACTAGGTACAAATTGCTTCGCGGAAACTGATTCGCGTGTTGGAGCTGGAGTAGTGCTAGGATGGATGACCAAGCGGGAAGTTTGTTAAAGACTACAATTTGATCAAAGATTAAACGTAATTAGTGTAGAAATATTCCTGGTGAGAGATTAATAATTCAAAGATTTTAAAAAGTTGTAAATTTTTTGAAAAAAAATGATTTTTTTGGATTTTTTATAACCTGTCGTTATTATGCCGACGGGCTATGGCGAGGACAAGGCCGTCGGCGTAGCATACGCCGATGGCTAGAGCTACTCCGTCGGACAAAAGTGCCTCCGCCGAGAAAGACCTTTGTCAAGGAGACTACGCCGAGGGCAGCCGTCGACATAGCATATGCCGAGGACATTTTGTCTTACTCCGACGGTTTTTTATCCTTGGCATACCGTGCCGCTCTTGTAGTGAGTCCTTGGGAGATCACACCATCTGGCCACCGGTCCCACTCCTCGTGCCCACAATCGTTGATGCCCTCTCCCACTTGGTCATTCTCATCTCTAGCAACAACACGGAGGCAATATCTAGTATAACGACTAAGCTAGTTATTTATAAAAGATAGTCCACAAAATCAACATGGTGCATGTTCATTACATTATTCCCTCGCCAAACATCAGATGCTAGATGTTGTGTCCATTTATTTCTTCCACCGGTGTTGTTTATTTAAACAACAAGTTGATGTACTTTTTGTAGAAATGTGTCTTTTGCATCATGGATTGCTTGTCTAGAGTATACGCTCAAAATGAATATTGCTATCGGGCGAAGACAAAATAGGCATTAGAAACTTGAGCAACAACAAAAAAGTGTTTGGTGTTTTTTGGAAAAAAATACATGAGTATCCTATTGTATGTATATAGCTAGCAAGGTATCCATCGCAAATCCGAGGACTTCATCGTTAGTGAGTCAAAAAATGATAAATAAATCTCTAGATATCTGTTTATTTATATTTTCTTTCAAAAAATGATACATATCTAATACAACATTAAATATTATGCTAAATTATAAGGGCTTATAGCTCCCATGCGACGTCTTTACGTGGAATTGGAAGGAACGTGACATCGTTGCAAAGAATAGCTCGTATGCGACACTTCTGAAGCGGCAAATAGATCTCGTGTGACACTTCCACTTAACCCCACGAGACCGTCAACGAATTCGAATCAGCTGAGCACAGTAGGACCCACAGCCTCTCCACGTCACGGCGGAACTCACCTGATATCCACCTCATATCGTGGGACCCACGTTGTGGTTGAAGAGAGCCGTTGGCCCCGATCCGTCCCCGCACCCGAGCACTCCCGCCACCGTTCCAGCATCGCATCCCCTTCCGTTTTCTTCTCCGCCGAGCAAGTGCGGCAACGCCGGCGAGGGATGTCGAGCTCTGCTTCCTCCTACTGCTCATGGCCTCGGTATGGTGCGGTGCCGATGAGGAGGTGCCCCGATTGCCCCCGTACCACGCCCCTGAAGCGGCTTGTCACATCCACCGACAAGAACGACAACATTGGTCGGGAATTTGTGAAGTGTGAGAGAAAGCCCAAGCCGGGAAAGGTGAGATCTGAGTGTTCCGAGCGCCAATTTCTCGCTTTTCTTTCGACATTTCATGCATTTCGTCGAATTTGGGATTTAGGGTTCATCTCTGCGATTTCAGGAACTGCCAAAATGTGGGCATTTTGAGTGGCTTGATGAGTACATCTAGCGAATTGGGGTGGAGGTAGCATCCCGGGAGCTTGAAAACCCGTCCGTGGTGGAGCAATTGGGATGTGGCAACCCCATTTTCGATGGTACTACGGTGGATGCGGAAGTGAAGACCGAGCTGAAGAAGATGAACAAGCAGCTAAGGAAAATCGTCGAATTGAAGAAGCAGGACAATCTGATGGCCGTTTTTTTATTTTTGTGTAATGTCTCTTGGATTAGTTTATCTCCTAATCGTTAGTCATTAGACATCGCAGTCAGTGTTCGAGTGATGCTTTGTAATGGATGTAATGGGCTATGTCTTTGGCTTAAATAAAATGCAACACAAATTCGGGCTAATTTTGAGCTGCTCTGTTTTCGAAATCAGTGTTCCTTCAGTTTCCTCAGTTTCGTTAGTGTTCCTTTTATCAGTGTGCAGGGGGCGCCCGTGTGCAGGGGAGGGGGAGGGGTTGAAAAGTAAAAAAAACAATTGACGATGATTGAAAAAGGCCAGGCCCAAATAGAACTTAGCCAGGCCAAAATAGACGTATCCAGGCCCAATAGTAACTATATGTTTATTGGGCAAAAAAATAGTACTCACGTTACGATCTAAATAGGGACGTGTGGATCTGCAGATACTCGTGCTCAGGTCGCAATCTTTTTTTTTGCGAAAGTAAATATATAAATAAAGTCCAAGGGCATCCATTTAACTAACATAACTTGGGCGCTCCTTTAACTTATGTATGTAAATGTCTTGTTTGAAAATGAACCATGTGTTGTTTGAAAATAATCAACCATTATTACGTTAACTTATTCGTCCTTTTGAGATTTTCTAATTTCACTCATTTATAAATATTGCACGAGTATTATATGAGAACTTGTTTTTGTGTCTTTTGTTTTATACACTTGTTGTTTGGGGTGTTTTGACAAATAACAATACAATAAAACACATATTACAATAAAACAAGGGGATAGATAATATTGGGATAACATTCCTTATATTAGATAGCCGGATCGATAACATTAGGATAACATTACAATAAAAGAAAAAAGTACAATAATATAGTAGGGAATAGGCCCCGCCTAAACCCTGGGCTAGCCCCTAAACGCTAACCCTAGCTACCCTACTCCATCGGCGGTGGAGGCGGTGCCGAAGCCGCCACCCTCCGAGCCACCGCGGCATTCCAGTCCGCCAGTCTCTCCCGGTGCTCCCGCCGCCGCTGCTCCTCCTGGAAGGCCCAGCGATTGGCCTCCTGTCATTCCTCATCCTCCCGTCTGTGCCTTTTCTTCAAGGTGCGCTTGGCCTGCTTCTCCTCCCACCTGGAGTAGGCAGCCTCCTCCTTTGCCTCCTTCTTCTCCCCGCCTTCCAGTACTCTTCAGAGGGGCCGTCATCGGGGAGGTTGCCGCCGCCGGGGACGGGGTTGTGGACGAAGGAGCCCTCCGCCCGGGGGCAGGGCGGGGCTTTGCGTCCCTTCTTGCCACGCTTGGGGCGCGTGGGCGCCTCCTGCTCCCAGACCTGCTTGTGGTCCGGGTAGTTGTCCTCGTCGCTAACTTCGGTGTCGGAAGGGAAGCGGAGGGGGGAGGTCGCCGGAGTGTTTGGGGGCTGGGAGGAGGCAAAGGGACGGGCTCGAGGTTGAAGATGAGGGGCAAGATGAGATGAGGAGGCAAAGGCGTTTTGCCTATTTATTGAGGGCGGGGCGTGAAGGGCGGCGTGGGAATCCATCGTTGGCGCAGCCGCGTGCGCTGCGTTGCGTGTGGGCAGCGGGCGTAGCCGCGTGCGTGATCAATGCGAAAGAGATAAAAAAATTTGTTAGGATGCGACGTGACCCCTGCACCGTCGCCCCCGCCCCTGCATGCATGCATGCATTAATGCGAAAAGATAAAAAAACGTCCAAGGTAGTTGTTCATTGGCAGTGAAAAATAAAAGAGAAAATAGAATTTTGCCTTGATTTACTCGGTAACAAATGCGGGAATCTAGTACCAAGGTACTCGTTCGTTTTTACACACCGCATGCAACAAACTCGTTCGTTTTTACACACGCAAGAAAAATCGGTGGGAAGTAATCAGAGGGATGTCAATTGGAGGGAATAGAGGGAGTATGAAACTAAGTTTATAATATTTTAGATTTTGATTATTTTTCTTATATATGTAGTCAAGTTGATATTTTAGACTTATAAATATTGAATTTTTGTATGGCGCATGAACCGGATGGGATTAATTTTGACTGAAGAAAGTTGTTCGACGTACACTTATTTAATGCGACGGAGGGAGCAAATACGCTGCAGCGCTGTTGCATGCAAAATAGCTAGACTGCGACGCGAGAGGCAGCTGCATAGCATGCATGCATGGTGCAGCCCGCCCCGCCCAGCGCCCTCGCATGCCACGCTCGGTCCAACGGTCAATAGAGTGTGCCACGCTGTACGTTATATTTATTACATATTTTAGATTTTGATATTTTTTCTTAGGCTGGTCATAGTGACATGCATACTCCCTCTGTCCACAAATAAGTGTACGTTTGACTTCAAAATTTGTCCACAAAAAGTGTACTTCTACCTTTCCAATGCACTTTAAAGTAGAAAAAAATTGCTTCACGGAAATCAAGTCCAATAACATTTAGCAAATGGTCTCTTCAATTTATTTGCGGACGGAGGGAGTATGTGGGAGTAACTTAGATGTGGTATCATGCAAAGTCTCATTTATTACAATGAACCTGATGGGAGTAAGTTTGATTGAAGAAAGTTGTTAGACGTATACTTATTTAATGCGACGGAGGACGTAAATACGCTGCAGCGCTGTTGCACGCAAAATAGCTAGACTGCGATGCTAGGGGCAGCTGCATGCATGGTGCAGCCCGCCTCGCCCAGCGCCCTCGCATGCCACGCTCGGTCCAACGGTCAATGGAGTGTGCCACGCTGTACCTTATCTGTTTATGGAAAAATGATGAAGCCAATCAGATTCCAGAATCATCCATCCCACGGATCGCCAAGAGCTAGCCACGAAATCTTTCTAAGAGACGCCAACCAATCAGGTTGCAGAACAAGCCCTTCCACGGATCGCCCAGAGCCACCCGCGGAATCCTTCTAGAAGACGCGATCGGACGGCCACAGTGTCGCGCTAGGGTTAGATCTACGTTTCTCATTCGGCCTTATGGTTAGCTGGGTTTAGGATGCAGTCAACGGGGTTTCACAAGTTTGACCAGACATTCAAATGTGCATAACTAATTAAAAAAAATCAAAAAAATACAAAACCTTCGCATGGTGTCATGTTATGTGACATAGTTGTGAGGAAAAATATCAAACTTGGTCTATTGATCATATTTCAAAAAACCCTTCACAAAATGACCTATCTAGCTCCTCCGAGGTTTTCTGGCTTTCGGGTCAAATGACCAATGCTATGGCTAGAATCAAGGCATAGTTTGTGATAATGTGCCCATATTGGGCATGCATGTCTATAATGGGATGACTAACAATGTTGTAGCACAAAGTTTTCCTTTTCGACGCACAGAAAATCCATTTTCTATTTTCTGAGTGCCGAAAGAGGGGGGATTTGTGAAGCAACCAGCAAATTGAAGTTTCAAAATGGTAACATCCTATTTTTCACAAATACTATAACACCTAGCATGTACAATTTCCTAACTTGAGTATCTCAAACCTTTTATTCCATCCCTGGTGAAAAAGACAAATCCTGCCGAATCGGCTGGAAGTGGGTAAGATGTGAACTACATGTACATGATTTCATGCTGATGATTTTTTGTAAAAATCATTTTTAGGTTCACAACATGCTATTTCATCAGAGATCCAATGCTAGTTTTGTGATCCTCATCCCCTAGCTAAGAATATTTATGAAAACCCTTCAAGTTTGACCAGACATTCAAATGTGCATAACTAATTCAAAAAAATCAAAAAAATACAAAACCTTCGCATGGTGTCATGTTATGTGACATAGTTCTGAGGAAAAACATCAAACTTGGTTTTAGAAATGGTCGAAAAAAAACTTGCTTAGAAATGGGGTGGTTTACCCTAGCTTTGGAGCCCATTTCTACCCCATTTTGGGTGAGGGTGAGTTGTACTTCACAAAAGGGATCAGGGTGAGGATGAGTTGTATTGTACATATGAGAAAAACGTTGGAAGATCATACAAACATAGAAAAGTGACATAGCTGCATTTGTTGAAATTCAAAGTTACCATCATATTTGAATTTTGTCCAAATTATCAACAAGTGACAAATTATTATAATAACAAATGTTTACAACAACAACAACTGCCAAATTATCTCAATAACAAATGTTTAGAACAACAAGTGCCAAATTCAAAGTCTATTTCTTTTGGCTCTTCTTACCCCTCGTTTTCTTCTCCTTCACAAGTTTTACACCATACAACAGGTTTATGCTCTTCTTTTTCTTACCATTACCATCTGGCCTCCCATAGCACGTCCAAGAGTCTCCTTCACCTTCTGCACCTCCTCAACAACATCATGATCATGATCCAGAGCCTCATCAACATGGTCACTTTGCACCAGAGCCTCAACAACATGGTCAGTTTGCACCAGAGCCTCAACAACAGGCTCATTTTGCACCAGAGCTTCAACAACAGGCTCATTTTGCACCAGAGCCTCAACAACAGGCTCATTTTGCACTAGAGCCTCAACAACAGGCTCATTTTGCCCCTCATTTTGCACCAGAGCTTCCAAATCAGAAATGGTGTGCCCTAAAGCCTCAACAGCTTGCACATCATCCTCCAAAACAAGTTCAGATTGCACCTCAGTAGCACCAAACATGATCTGGTTAGTTCTCTTCTTTCTTTGGCCATTGATTCTTGCCCTTTTCACTGGCCAGCATTCGTCAACAACAAGAGGTGGGCCTTTTTCTCCACGCTTCCTCCTGAAAACAAGCAAGTTAGTTGGGGGAGAAAAATCATCAACAAGAAATGGGATAGATTTTGGATGAACATACTTTGGATTTTCAGCAGTGTATCTGCACTTGGTAGAGCCAACTCGGTGTCCAAGTTCTTCACAGAGTTTGCATCTATTCTTGTTACCTTTTTGGGCCCTTTTTGGCTTGGCATCTTTCTTTTCATCTTTCTTTCCCTTCTTGCTGCTCCCACCTTGCTCAAACCAAGCCTTGAATCTACTCTGCTTGGGCCTACCAGCCTTTATTTTCATCAAAGGAGGACACAAGGAGAACTGAATGTCCACTTCAGGCCACTGAGACTGATCTGTAAGTGCTGGAATTGGTGTTCCATATGCAGACTTGAATTTTGCTACAGAATAATACTCATGCAAATATGGGTGCATATTTAGCTTGTGTTTGGAGGCCAAGAAAAGTATGGCATGCTCACAAGGCTTCCTAGTGTGTTGCCACTAAAGGCATGTGCATTCATGCAATTGAGTGTCAACAACATGCCTCCTGCCAGTCTTTGTATCTCTGACTTCAGCACCCCACAATGAGGATTTCTCAACAGGCAAATGTGCAAGATTTCTGCTCCTGTTGACCACCTACTGCACAACATCAGGAAGCTTATCTCCTTGAAGAACATCACCAAGCCTTCTTCTCAATTCCCACAACCTCATGATCATGATCCTGATCTGGTCAACCATGTCATGGACAGGCAAGTCTTTTAACTCCTTCACTTTGTTGTTGAAACTTTCTGCCAAATTATTGTTGATATGATCACATTTGATGGCAGTGTTAAAACCAGACCTGTACCATAAAAGAGAATGGTAGGTTTCCAACCATGTACAAAACTTGACCCTATCCTCCTCAGAGCATGCCGCCTTAATCTTCTCAAGGTGATATGAATGTGTCTACTTGGTGTAAGATCTTGCTGCTGGCCACATGCGTCCAAAATCATCTCCTCTGAATTTTTTGATCAAATTCATCCACATATGGCCAAAGCACTCCCTCTGCTCAGCATGAGGGAAAACAATCTTCACTGCATTTTCTAAACCTTTACATGCATCTGTGTGCACTGCCAATGGAGAGACTGGCCCTATGCATCTTTTCAACTACATCATGAACCATGTCCATGATGCCTCTGTCTCAGACTGAAACATGCCAATAGCTACAGGGAACATCCAATTGTGTCCATTTAAAGCATTGCATGCTGCTAGTTGACCATTCCACTTTCCAGTCAAGAAAGATGAGTCTATACTCAAATATGGACGGCACCCTGCTTTGAAGCCATCGATGCAAGGCTTTAAAGCCATGAAGAATTTAGAGAAGAAGACTTTCCCATCAGCTGTTACTTCAGTATCTATCTCCACAACACTGCCAGGTGACCTCTTCTCTACTTCTGCTTTGAAGTTATAAAGCATTCGAGAGGTATTTGCCCAATCACTATATAGCTCTTTCATTGCCCTTTGCTTTGCCTTCCACACTGTAGTATAATTCAACTTAATGGGGTACTGCTTTTCCAAGTCTATTTTCAGTCTCTTTGCAGTGTTGTTTGGTGTTATGGCTAAAATGGGCTTGATCTTTTCTGCAACCCATAATTGTGATGTCATCTTTGTAACTGTTTGAGAACTTGTAATACAAGTATGAGGTTTTGGAATTTGATTCACTCTTATTGTCCTTCCATCAGGTTGGCGTCTAGCAGATATATACCACTTGCAAGGCTTGGCACCACCATCATAACCTATGCATTTTGCATAGAACTTCTTTTTATCAGTCCATATAGTCTTGGTAGCAAACTCACGTTTGACTACATATGTCCTGAAACACATCCTGAATTCATCCATGCTTGGAAACAATATCCCAACTTCAATAACTGGGTCATCTTTGTCATAAACTATTACTAGCTCATCATCATGTGCATCATCTACATGAACTGCAGCATTTTCCAACAACTCTAGATCTATATCTGCCTCTTCATCTCTTAAATGGTTGTCACCATCATTTGCAGCTTCATACCTCTTCTTCTCCTTGTCTCTGTCATCTATAGGAATGCCAAAAAGCTTTGCCATTTCAATGTCATCTATTGGTGCAATGACCAAATCATTCCGATCATGTATCTCAAATGAATTCCAATCAACAGTTACAATCCTTTGTGCATTACCATCTACAGCCTCCCCTTGTGCATTAGCATCATCATCCTCCACTATTAACACTTCCAACTCAGTAAGTATAGGCATTACTTGCCTTTGTGCAGCCCAATCATCCTCGACCATCTGAGCAGCCAGCTCCGAGGCCACATATCCAACCCTCGAATCAGGTTCCAGATCAATGAGTTGTGCTAAAAACAGAACAGTTTTGCTTGTCCAACCGTTTCGCTCATCGATTTCATCAACTATATGTTGACCTATCTCAACCCTAACATAGTCACATTTGTAATCATCAAATCGTAACAAAGAAACTTCTTGCTCTGGCCCCCAGACCACACTATCCCCAATTTTTCCACAATTTTCCTCACCGCCTCCTCTCCCATGTTTATTATCTCTTGGGGATCAACATGTTCTAATTCCACCTCCCATTTAACAACCGTGTCTCTCTCAATGATCTGCGTGCTGCCATCAACTAAAACAGCCCTAGAGGGAAAGAAATTGATGCGAAATTCAAAGGTTTGGCGCGCAACATCGTCTCCCTATTTTTGGCGGGCACTGTGAGCTAGTGGAAGCGAACAAAGAGCTCAACCTTAGAGAAATTAAGTGCAGAGATACGGGATATACCGATTAGAAGTCCCCTCTCCATGCTCCATATCGTTCCCCCTCGCCCCGTTCAGCACACCCTCGCCTCCACAATCTAGCATCAATGGGCACGCTCAGATCTCGAATTGAGAAGAATGGGAGAGGAATTAGATTTCAAAAGGCACACACCACCTTCGCCGTCGAACGAAAGCGCCGCCGCCTAAATTAATTGCCGTGCCGCCGCCGGCGCCGAGAACGATGGGTGAGGTCCGCCGCCGTCGTCGGGGAAGCTACAGTCAGTGTGAGACGCGCTCTCGGTCGGAAGCGGTTGGTTTGACTGGCTTGACTGGCTGTCTCAACCAACCGGTTTGGCTTAACCCTAATCTTGGAACAAAGTTACATGTGTCCTTACGACCGTTTTAAGGCCCGCGTGGCCCTAGGATATTAGCTGCCTCAGAACCGTCGCATGCGAGCTATTCTTTTCAACAATGCCGCTTTCCTTCCAATTTCACATAAAGACGTCGCATAAGAGCTATAAGCCCAAATTATAATGGCACATTCTTTTTTAGAAAAAGAGGCAGCGCCCAGCTTCTGCGTCGAAGTGATGCATATGGGGCATCTGCTCCGCAGACTACCAAGATCGTTGGCCATCTGTTCCTTTTCTCGATCACATCCCTCGCTTCATGCAAATGTAGCTGGATCTTAGTCGTCAGATACAATCTCGCACACTAGGGGCAGGTAGGGAGGAGTTGGATTAGAACTTGCATCAAAGCCCTGCTCTATCTCGAGCTACCCTAGATCGGAAATGCTAAATGCCGCCCACTAAAGCGCAAGCGGCTCGCGCCGCACAGGGTCCTTATTGGGCCACCCCAATTCCGCAACACTGTCTTTCGTTCCTTTTCTTTTTTCTACTTTTATGTTTTTCTTTCAGCTTTTTTTCTTTTTCTTGTTGTTTTTAGAAAGTTCAATTTTTAAAAATAAATCACATTTTCGAAATTTGGTTACCCACAAAAAAGAATTTTGAAATTTGGCTTGTGATTTTCAAAAATTGACCGTGATTTGTGAAAATTTGTTCGTAATTACTGAAATTTTGTTCATGGTTTTTGGAAAAGAAATTTAAGAGTATTCAATTTTTTTTACTCTTTTTTACTCATTGTTATAAAAAATATTTAGAGTTTAAAATAAGATATAGAAAATATTTAGAATTTTTTTACTCTTTTTTACTCATTCTTAATTGGGTCTGCCCAATTGTTGCAGGCTTCAGGCGGCGCGGGGAGCGCAGCTTAAAGCGGCAAATAACAGCCTATATAAGGACAACTTCCCTATAGATTGTCGTTGACTTGGATCGTTATCACGATTGGCTTCTTATTGCGGCCCAAGGCCCATATTACGTCATGCCTCCGCTTGTACTTGGTTGTCGTAGCATGCTCGAGGTCACAGCTGGCGTTGGCCTGGCGCGGGTTGTTATTGTCTTTTCCGACCTCGTCGAGTTCCTAGAAACACTAGTAAGGTGCACGTGCACGTCTCCATTTAGACATAAAATGGTGACAAATAAACTTAAGTGTTGACTTTGCTTATAGAAGAATAAACCTGACGACTTAGAAAGGTTTGAAGGACACATCCTAAACGACATTTCCGATCCGTACCAATTCGTACAATGAGATTTCTGCTTTATATATCTGGGAAATAAACACAGGTATTAAACAGTACCTCTTCCCTGCAAACTGTAGTTGTCGCCAAAACAAACCCACCTCCACCTACACTGGTGACTAACCCATCCAAATGTTTCTACAGAATAATGAGACACCAGAATAACTGAAATCATCGGCTTTGCCACAATGCAACAGTATTCAGGTAGTGATGATTGCTAGAATTACATTTTTGTATGCTACCTAAGACTATGTAGACCAACACAAGGTAGAAAAATATCAGAAAAATGAATGACAACTCAAGAAGACGGATGACTTACAAAGTTGTAAACAAAAGGAAAACTCTCATGAGATGATATGATGTAAATATTTTGCTCCTTACTCCAACCGAGTAAAGTAAGATGTGTATGCAAGTACACCGTTGACACTGGTGTATCCAAAGCTTTGTTCCGTTCCAGGGGAAACTTGGCCATTCCAATGGAGACGCACACCTGCAGTAAAGGGAATTGAAAGAAATATAAACACCTTTGGTCCACTTTTTTTATGGTCGAATACCTGCAAGACAGCAACAGTAGAACAGAGAGCAACAGTAGAACAAAGAGCTAAAGAGATCAATCAATAGAACTTTTATTGACACCAAAGTTGTATTGTGAAAATATCCCACATTGTCACTTCAAATACACTAATATAAATTTGATCAAATATTATAAGATAAATATCATAAATTCTTGCATATTGCAAAAGACCTTTCTTGTTGTCTAGAAATATTCATTAGTATATTTTTTGACTGTAAACAGCAATAGTAGCATTATGTTTAATGTGCCTATAGAATGTCTCCCTTGGTACCAAGAAGTTCAGTAACCATCCTGAAGAGCAATTAAACATACACTGAATCACTTCAGAAAAGTAGACACTTGCATAGGGCTGCAAGTCCAACGCTTGTATTATCAACTAGACCATTATTATCTACTTAAAAATTGATTATCAAGATGGAACAAAGGCACGTTAGAGTAAAATGGATGTTGAGCTCTCACTGCATCAATTCAAGAAAACTGAAGCGATATGGACCATATAGCGTACAAACGTATCCACTAAAAAGGCCACACTCAAGTGTGTTTCCCTTTCCTTCTCTACAACAACTCAGTGTTGATGCAATAAGTTTTGCTGCTAATCTGCTACTGTGAAATCTAGAATTACAATAAAACTTGTTAAGCCATTTCTGCTAAATTAGTCTGCACTTATCTAGACTAATTTCTGATGTACAGTAGCACATGCGGTCTTCTCAGTTCAGATAAATCTTAACTCAGGTCAACAACAATTAGACAGCTTGCTTTCTCGTGAGAAGAAAAAAGAAAGAAAAATTCATAGACAACAAACATGTCTAAGAAATAATGCACTTACTAATCAGTGGTGTAATTTAAATGTAAATCAGTCAAAAAACAAGATGCTTTGGACTCTTGATTTTGCTGTAGCTTCTACTTCTCGGGTAACGGAGGTTGCAGCTTTTGCCTGCCAGATTGTGCATGGCTGAGGCGGAGGCGGTGGCCTGCGCGTGCCTGTCGGGTTGTGCGCGGGCAGGGACGGGGGCGGCACAGGCGAGGGCAGGATCCAGCGCGGGGCGGTGGCGGGGGCGTGGTGTGTGCGGCTGGCGGCGACGCAGGCATGGGGCTGGGTCATGTGCGGGGCAAGGGGACGCAGGCGGGGGTGGCTGGTGGCGGCGCACACGGGGGGCGGGGGAGGGGGTGGGTCGGCAGAGGCAGGGCAGGACGACGGCGATGGCTACCATTGCTTTGGTTCGGTGGTCGGCAAACGAAGAAGGCCGTGTTATAAAAGAAAACGCTATAAGTACGTGCGTCGAGGGAAAATAGTAAGGAGACTATCGTGGCTGGAGTTGTCCGCTCGGGTGATGAGCACGATAAAAACGGGATCAAATTGAATCGTTAGATATTCACATCGTACGGCCAGATCTGTTTGGATTAGACCCTCTGGGTCTTTTAATATTATTAGTCTAGATATGCAGACCATAACGGTTGAAGCGCCTTTTATGGTTATTGAGGCGATGACTTAAACCCTATAGAATATCCGTAATAGCATGGTTATCAATCATGTTTTTCTATGGCATATGTCTGATTCGGTGTTCAAATATCTAGCTTTCTTACAGCATTGGTACCCGCTTTTTAGGCAGCGCGACAGAAGAATCTACTAGTTGCAACGCACATCTTATCTACACTGCATGGCTGATGTGTCTCACTCGTTGGGGTGTTGTATCGCTACCTTATTGTTTTTCGGGGAATTTGTTGGGTATGCTTGTGCTGGTGCCTTAGCTATTTATTTCTTGTACTTTTCCTACTAATGTGGTTGTTTTATTTATAAAGCATGATAAAAGCAAGAAAGAACAACTTGTTGTGACGTGGTAGAAGGATACCATTAGCTATGACAGTTTTGCGACGTTCAGATGAGAGCCAATAGTACCCATCTTGGGTTGTTTACCCTGCATGGTAGGTGTTGGTTGATTTGTTTGGCGCCCTTATGGACGAACAAAACTTTCATAACAACGGCACGAACCACAGTAGTAGCCTATTTCATTGTGATTCCCTTTGAATTCATGGCTAAAAGGACGACGTTGACAGTAGTCTCCGCAACTACCTAGATTAAACCCTTGACCATGAGATTAACCAGCATCAAAATTTCTAAAAATCATACTTTAAAATAGCTGGCTATTTCACTTATCCACGACTTTTCAGAGGCTATGAAAGGCTATAGCGCAGCTAGAGCGGGCTATTCCATTTTAGCGTATTTTCAAAAATAGATAAAATTTCAGTCAAATCTTTTCAAAATGTGGGAAAATTATGACTCGAAAAAAATTCAAGCTACAAGTCATGCAACTATTCAACACAAATAACTATTCAACTAATTAACTCCCATGTTTTATTGAATCAGATTTAACATAAATTAAATAAAAGGAAAATAAAAAGGAGAAAAGAAGGAAAATTCAAAGAGCAAAAGTTTAGCGGCTAAATTGGAGGCTAATTTAGGGCTAAATTGGGCAATAGCTGGCTAGCGGCTATTCTCCGTTTAGCCTATGAAGGACATAGAGGTAGCGGGAGGCTTCTCAAGAGGCTATAGTTGCGCTATAGCCAGGCCATAGCCGGCTATTTAAAACTTTACTAAAAACACCTCCAAAGTTCCGATTCTCATATCCGAACTGATCATTTGTCCAATAGAATTGAAATTCCCAAAACCCTGCTTCAAACCTGAGCCGAACTAAAAGCAAGATGGTGAGGCAGGGAACTGAAAAAATCCCCTGCGTCGTCTTCTCCCTAGGGCCGACACGGGCGGCGCCCCAAATCCGCCTGCACCTAGTTCTCCGCCACCACCCCCTCCCCCTCACCGCTGCCGGTGGTCTCCGTCGGGCAAAGCCCGGGCGAAGCAGGCAGCGGCGGGGCCTCTCGTTTCTCCGGCGCCAGGATGGCCTTTGGGCGCGATGGGGATCCGCGTCAGGTCTGCCTGGGTGTGGGCGACTTGGTGGTGGCTGCCATGGGCGCGGGCCGGCGCTGGTCGGTGTGGTCTCGCAGCTCCTTTGCGGCGGCTGCCATGGCGGCGGGCGAGCTCTACCGTGAGGGCCGGATCTAGGATTGTCGGGCCCGAGCAGATCGCTTGCTGGTGCGGTCTCTGCCTGCCGGGCTGCTCCGACCAGCGGCAGGGTGCGGCTTGACCGGTAGTGTCCATGTCCATGTTTTACCTATTCTTGACCATCTCGGTCTCAGATCCGGTGAATTTGGGTGCCGCTGTGGGTGTTGGAGCTAGCAGTGGGGTGAGCAGCGGCGGCGCTGGTGCGGCGGCAAGTGTGCTGAGGCCCGACGGTGGCCGGCTGTTGGCACGGATGGATGGTGATGTTTTGGCCATTTTGGGCATGAGGTAGGGGATGCAAGCCATGTGAAAATCTCCTCCGGTCGATGGCCGGAGCTACTGCTGGCAACACCCATGGGTGTTGTTTACCTTCCTGAAGGTGGCAGCGGGGCGGTTCTCTTCCTCCTCTATCCATGGTAGCTCCAGGGGGAAAGTCCAGATCCTCGGGGATCGGACGATGCTGGCGCTGATTCGATGCTCCCGGTTGAGGGCCTCGTCTTTAGGAGTTGCCTTGGCCAGATGGCTCTGTGGGTTGTTTTTGCCAGCGGTAAGGTCTCGGTGAGCGTTGTTCGATGGTGTTTGAAGCTCTTGTTGCCTCGCGCAGTGCTTAGGATTGCTCATTTGGTGAAGTTTCTCAAATCCAAGAGGAGACGCAGTGGTCTTCTCGGCAGATCTATGCCCTTCGGTGGCATCGGCGGCTTTCAGAGTCGCGATGTGACCTCGGTAGCGAGATGCACTTCGACGGCGGCTGTGTGTCTCCTAGCTTCGTGTTCAAGGCCAAGAGGAGGAGTGTTAGTCTTCTCGGTGGAACTCTGCCCTTCGGTTGCGTCGGCGGCTTTCGGAGTCGGGACGTAACCTTGGCAGGGGGATGCCCTTCGACGGTGGCCGCAAGTCACACTTGCCTTCTCGGTGGAACTTTGCCCTTCGGTGGCGTCGGCGGCTATCGGAGTCGCGGCGTGACCTCGGCAGGGGTATGCCCTTCGAAGGAGGCTACAAGTCACACATGTCTTCTCGGTGGAACTCTGCCTTTCGGTGGTGTCGGCGGCTCTAGGAGTCGCGATGTAACCTCGGCTGAGGGATGCCCTTCGACGGCGGCTTGACTCTCCTAGTTCTCCAATGCGTTGAGTGATCGCTCGGCAAACTAGTTACATTTGTCTTCATCACCTTGACTACAGGATCCTTCCGACCGATCCACCTACACCCTTTTCCTGCTCTTCTCGGTCTTCTCCTTTAGTTGTTTGCTATGTTTTACCTTGTACTGTTTCTTTTCTCCTTCTCTTTCTCACTTATAATTCGCCTCTGTACTTCAGTCTCTTTGACTTATAAAGTTCAGGCTGGCTTTGGCCCGCCGTAGTTACAGTCAAAAAAAAAGCAAGATGGTCTGTCGGTGCGGTATTGTTGGTGTTGGACTCCTTGTGATGCCCTACCTCCAAAACCATCGCCTCCACATATGGCAGCATCTCCGACACCACATCCATAACCTCCCGATCAAGGTGCCAAACCTCGCACTATAAGATCCTCCCGTGGGAACGACGCTACTAAGGTAATTCTAATTTCAGTACTACATGTAACTGCACATTCACTTGCTCTGTGCTAGGAGGTATCTCCAGCTGTCCCAATGCCTACCATTCCAATGCAAAAACTTTGGTAAGGACATATTTTGTTGCTCATTCATGTCAATGCGTCCACAAACTTCAAACTTCTATCTTCCTCTTTGGACATTTCTTCTTGCGCCAGGATATGAGACGAATGCTAGCTATATATCTTACTTGCAGACAGTTGTGTGTTGAACATAGCCGGACAATCTCAAGTAGACAGAGTAATGAAGTTTCTGTACTCTGTAGGGTACCCATACATGTTGATTTTCACTTGTCCTTGCTCGTGAATAAAGTGTATCTCTCCGGTTTAAAGATAAAAGAAGAGTTTCACTTATAAAGCCTGGACTTCTGTAGCCTCTAAAAGGCATAATATAAATAGAACACAATCTCCTCCCCGATTCTCAACACATGCCACGCCTTGCAGCTGGTTTTTTATACTGCTAGTACTAAAGCTAGTTTTTTTTTCGAAAAGGGAAACAAAGCCCCGGCCTCTGCATCGAAACGATGCACACAACCCGTTTATTTCAAGAGTGCGAGAATTACAAAGTAAACAAACCCGAGGCCAAAGCCTCACGACAGTAACTTCACCAGACAACCACTAACCCTATGACAAAGACTACAACAAAGAGAAAAATACACAACTTCTAGACAAAGCCTTTAAGAAGGAAAAGCCGCACACGCGGCGATAGTGACGAGTCCAACCAACGGTCGAGCTCAGGATTTTCATCCCCGAAGACGAGCTTCAGGACACCACCTGTTGGAATTTGGTGTATATTGGGCTGTTGGCCCATTAGACAAATTCTGAAATTCTCGTTGGCCCACTTATGCATGGCAGCATATGGCTGTGCTAGTGGTGCTAAAGTTTAGTCCCACATTGCTAGTTGAAGGGGAGTTGGACCACCTTATATAGTAGAGTGTTGCACCACTCACTAAGGTGTGACAAGAAGAGTAGCCCTCGCGCACTCCTCCTCCGACGCCGCCCGCCTCGCCTCGCCTCGCCTCGCCTCGCCTCGCCTCGTCACGACGCGCGCCGCGGGTTGCGGGTTGCGGGTTGCGGGAATCTCGCCGAGCCGAGCTTTATTTTGCTGGTTGGGAAAACTGATTATGAGTCATTAACGGACGCGTTAATTACAGCCGTTTCCAGTTTTTATGGACATGGACTGTTACCGACTCGGACGTGGGCTGAGCCCATGATCCTCCTAACCTGCACTATATAAAGCGTCCGGGCTAAACCTAATCGGTACGGAATCAATCCACACACGCACCTACCTCCAGAACCTTGCGCCGCCGCTTTCGTCTGCTCCATCCCGGCGTGCACCGCAGATCGGGACAGTAGGCCTCCGGAACCCCGCCTCTCGTGAACCTGTACGGGTGAGGGGCGATCAGGTTTTTGGGGAGCGCTCAAGCGCGACTACTGGCAACCACGACGTCGTCCGACGACGAGTTCCCTGACGACGACTTCTTCCCGGACGTCTGCGACCTCTTCGACAACCTCAACATGGGCGACGCTGCTGCGACCGCTACGGCTGCTATTCAGCCTACACTATACGTGATCCTCAATTGTCTTTTTCGTATTATGCTAGAGTTCTTTGTTCTAGCGTTTGGTGTAGATGCGATAGGTTTATCTCCTATAGATGTAATCTGTTCATCTACTTTATTGATCTGCATGATTGGTTTTACTACTGTCTGTATGATCATGTTTTATCAGTTTATTATTCGGATTAAATCATATGGATTATTGCTTATATTTCCAACACCACCTTCATCAAGGACACGACGCGAGCATACGTCCATAATGCCATCAATGTTTCCACCGAAGTGTGTAGACTCGATGAAGAAGCTTATACCATCATGACCTGTCCGGCAACGACAACTCGCTGACCAGACACCGCTGGAGAAGAGACTGGAAACGAGACGTCCCATACCGCCACGCCTCCAGCACTGTCGCACCACCTTCGATCGACCAAACATGCATGACTTGACGCCCCAGAGGAGATGTCATGCGTAGCACCCGCCGGGATCAGGCCTATCGCCACCGCCGGTCAGGCATGACTTGACACCTCCTCTAGGACCATCGTGCGTAGCACCTGTTGAGTCGAAATGAACCCAATCTCGAAGTGGAAACCACTAGCGAAGATCCAGCCTTCGCGTCATCCACATGACCACAGAGGCTTCCGCCGTCGAAAAAGCCGGGCCGCCACCCCAGGTCCAAACTCCTGCGACGCCATGAGACGTTGCAGCGAGCAAAGTACGGCCAGCGCGTCGCCGCTAGACCGACTGCAGGCTGTTGCCTACAGCCACCACCTCCCCGTCGCAAGTTGCTGCAGATCACGCACTCGAAGCCCAGCGACGCGAAGAAACAAGGCCACCGCAACCTCGGCACCACCGCCGCTGGTCCCTACAGCCGGTGAAAACTCCAAAAGAGATGCCCTCAAGAGGGAACGATGCACAGGACACCGCCATCGCTCGATCGCGCGGGACCTGAGGTTTCCCCCGGAGTTTTCTTGGCTAGAGGGACGAGGGGCATCAGATCGTCATTCGCCACGTCGCTGCTCCTCCAGCCATGCCGCTGCCGCCGCACACCAGATATGCCACGCCACTGAGGTGCCCGACGCGCACACCATCCGCAACGAGGATTGGCATCCCGAGCCGCCGATCTACGCCGAGGAAGACGAGAGATCCCCCCGCCGCCGGCAGCGCCCAGGCTTTGCCTGGCCACGACCAAGATGGCAGCGGGGGAGAGAGGAGGGAGGGGAGGCGGGGGAGTCGGCGGCGGCTAGGGTTGCCCCCCTGTCGTCGCATGGGGGTGAGAGGGAGGGGAGTACCTTGGACCAGTACTAAAGCTAGTAAGGTGCAATCTTTATTTACACAGGACCCCGACCCGACCCACACACACATTAGTATCAACGATTCTTGGCTCAAAGAAACACTGAACGAACATATGGCCTCATGGAGGTGGTCGAAATAAAGCACTAGATTCGATGTTCTCTGCTATTACTTCATGGCACCGGCTGAGAGCTGCGATGCGCATGCTGGTGCGGTGGATGATGGCGCGGCCTCTTGCCCTTTACCGCCAAAGGTCTGGTGGGGGCCGAGGAATCCTCTTTTGACGTCGGAGACGTCGCAAAGGAAGGTGAGCCGCCCTCCGACACCAGCGCAGGCTCGTCGCTTGCGACTGACTTCTCCACGGGGGTTTCTCTAGTGGGGAGTCAGCCTCCCACTGGTAAAAAACAGGCCTCTAGTTGCGCAACTAGGATTGCCGAATCGGGACTAGCGGACTGATCTTTAGTTTCGGTTCTGTTACAAATCGGGAATAAAGTATTTCCAAGGATTCCGGATTTAGGGTTTTGTATTTTTTATTTTGTGTTCAATTATTTTTCATTTTGTTTTTTTATTTTAAATAAGTTTTTGTATACATATTCTACGCTACTACATACTATACATGTTGATGCATATATAATATAATTTCTCTCACGCGATATAGACATATATACAACGTATATGAGTCTCAACCGGGACTAGATCCTGTCTATTCGATTACATGAAGATCATTACAATACATGGATGCTTTATTTGTATCTATATTGTATTCTCTATTTGGGTGTATGATCTCCTGAATCAAAAATCCCGACAATTTATTTTGAATTGCTACTAAGCGTTCCCGTGGTAGGAGCTTATCCCGCATCACATCCAACTATATATAAAGAAAGGAGATCATTATGAATAGAACTCAACACAAATTATGGTATAAAATAAATTGTGAATATATTGTTTACGTACTCAAATAAAGTCCGTGTCCTACTCATACACCTGCGAATGAACTTGCAGACGTAGTAGCCACATAAATTAGTCCCCAATGGCTGCCTCGGCTGTCAAGCTTGATAATTTAATTAGTCCCCAATGGCCCTTTTCGAGAATATAATTTAATTAAATAATAATCATGCTTGATAATTGTATTGAAACAATAATTAAAGAGATGCGTGGACCGAATAGGCCCATCCAACGGCTGTCAAGCTGGCTGCTCCGAGCGCGGGCATCAGCCGGGCATCTTACTTTATTGGTGAAATATTGAAGTGGTATATATACATATATACATATATGTATATATAAATCTATACATGTTTCTTTCGTGTGTATCTATGATATGGAAATCGCATGTTGAATCTGGGAATAGCCTGTGATGAAGATAAAATGAGATATATGTGTCATATGCGGGTATATGTTGGGGAACAAGATGCATCGGTAAAATGGTCTGAAGAACCAGACTCGCGTCTTGCTGAGTTGATGGGATTTGTTGTCCATAACTTCTCTTTGATCCAGGACCGCGAGGCATGATAGCTGTGCGTGTTGCTCAGCAAAATGCATTCTGCTCGTGCTGCTTAGTCAGTGGCGGCTGCAAATTTGTGGAATTAATCTGCTAGACTCATGGGAGACTTACCCCGTTGGCTAGTTCAGAGGAGCAAATATCAAACTTGGCACCGCTATGAAGGCCAATGGGCTTTTACGGTAGATGTTGCTGGTTCAGGAAAAAGTTACCCTATGCTGCACTGTCATAATTCGGAGCCAGAAGTTCCGGTGGATGGGTAAGGAAGAGCACAGCTAGATATCCCTCACCATTACGTAATCACATAGTTTTGTTTCTCCCTGAAGCATAATTAACTAATGAAATAGTTCTGGTTGCTTTTCTTTCCACACTAGAAATGGCAAATCATTACCAAACTATTAATAAAAGAATGACTGATACCTGATATGTGTAGCTTCTGGTCGGTTCCTATTAGTTTACAACATAATCTGCTAAGATATCCAGCATAGTTTAATCCAAAGTTCCAAATAGTATAACCATTGGAAATATAGAGCTAGCTGAGGTTGAGCACGAGTATCATCACCATGCTGCTATAAAATTATGAGCGACGGTCATATGGATGAGCATGATCTGAAATCGTGTATTGGTAACTAGATATACAATGGAATAGCCAGGGCTTCATTCAACCTAAATGAAGAAGGATACTGAGAGTGTTGACAACATACGCGTCTGTTAATTTAGTGATGAGAAATATGCATATTCATGTAGTATACACTATTTGGGAAGTTGTTCGTCCTGCTAACTTTGAAGATGAAAGCTAGTATTGTTAGCATGTATTTAATTGCGAGTAGTTATTTCAAACTAAGCCTATTATTTTTTCTTAAATATGTTTAATTAATTCAAATATTTTAATGGTGCGTAGTTTAGAGTAATAGATATTCATTAGGTTTTTCTTGGAGGAATTTATCTTCTTTTTGTGATGTTATTAATATATGACAATTTGTTACATATTGTCGTTGTTAAGCCCCTACAAAAATCCCGTAGGCGTTCAATCATTTTATTTTAATCCCTCGTAGATCTCATACTAATAATACATCATCTTAATAATGTTACAGACTTACAACCATCGTCTTGTTAATTACCATGCAAGTTTTGTCTCACCGTTATAAATGAACAAAGTATTATGAGTTTGCAGTTTGTGCTGTCAACACTAGGTGAATTAGCCCGCCATTAGCTCACCATGTATCCATACATCAACGTGATACAGTAGAATGGATACCAAGCGCAGATAAGAAGGGATAGAATATTTTTTAGAAAAGGAACACAATAATATCAAGCATATACCAACTGCATCCGGCTTCTGCAATAACCACTACAGGACTGGGAAGCTACGCCGACGGCCGGTCGCTACGCCGACGGCCAAACGTCGGGGCCGTCGGCGTAGCCATCGTTCAGGCCAGCCCCGCAAAGCAGCCGTCGGCGTAAAATTGCCCTCAGCATATTCTATGCTACGCCGACGGCTGTCCTCGGCGTAGCATACGCCGACGGCTGCCCTCGGCGTAGCTATTTTTTATTTTATCTCATTAAACTTTGAAAAATCATAACTAAATCATTCTAATTCGGAAAAATACAAATAATATATCAAAATTTGCAGAAAAATAAGACCTATCTATCTACACTTAAATATTACACATTTATAAATAAAAATTAAGTAAAATATAAAACATTATATATAGTTTAAAACGGGCATAAAAAATTCAAAAACGATCGAAACAATGCGAAACCTTCGCGTGGTGTTATATTATGTGACATAGTTAGAAGGAAAAATATTAAACTTGGTATATTAATTATGTCTCAAAGAAACCTTCACAAAATGAACTATCTCATTCGAGGTTTCTTGGCTTTCGGGTCAAATGACCAATGTTATGGCTAGAATCAAGACATAGTTTGTGATAATGTGTCCATATTGTGCATACACATGCATCATGGGATGGCGAACAATGTTGCAGGAGGAAGTTTTCCTTTTCGTCGCACCAAAAGGCCATTTTCTATTTTCTGAGTATAAAAAACGAACGGTTTTGTGAAGCAACCACCAAATGGCTAATTCAAAATACTACCACCACATTTTACAAAAATACTATACCACCTTATATGGACAATGTCCCAACAGGGAGATCCGAAACCTTTCCGTCCACCTTTGGTGAAAAAGACAAATTTCTGCCGAATCGGCAGGAAGTGGGTCAGATATGAACTACAGGTACATGATCTGATGCTCATGTTTTTTTAAAAAAATCATTTTTAGGTTCACAATATGCTATTGATCAAAGATCTAACAGAAGTTTAGCGAGGCTCGGCCCCGAGCTAAGAATCTTTATGTCCGCCGTTCGACAAAGTTTAACGATAGTTTAAAACGGGCATAAAAAATTGAAAAATGATCGAAACAATGCGAAACCTTCGCGTGGTGTCATATTATGTGACATATTTATAAGGAAAAATAGCAAACTTGATATATTGATTATGTCTCAAAAAAACCTTCACAAAATGACCTATCTCATTCGAGGTTTCTTGGCTTTCGGGTCAAATGACCAATGTTATGGCTAAAATCAAGGCATAGTTTGTGATAATGTGCCCATATTATGCATACACATGCATCATGGGATGGCGAACAATGTTGCAGGAGGAAGTTTTCCTTTTCGTCGCACCAAAAGGCCATTTTCTATTTTCTGAGTATAAAAAACGAACGGTTTTGTGAAGCAACCACCAAATGACTAATTCAAAATACTACCACCACATTTTACAAAAATACTATACCACCTTATATGGACAATGTCCCAACAGGGAGATCCGAAACCTTTCCGTCCACCTTTGGTGAAAAAGATAAATTCCTGCCGAATCGGCAGGAAGTGGGTCAGATATGAACTACAGGTACATGATCCGATGCTCATGTTTTTTTACAAAAATCATTTTTAGGTTCACAATATGTTATTTTATCAAAGATCTAATGAAAGTTTAGCGAGGCTCGGCCCCGAGCTAAGAATCTTTATGTCCGTCCTTCGACAAAGTTTAACGATAGTTTAAAACGGGCATAAAAAATTGAAAAATGATCGAAACAATGCGAAACCTTCGCGTGGTGTCATATTATGTGACATATTTATAAGGAAAAATAGCAAACTTGATATATTGATTATGTCTCAGAAAACCCTTCACAAAATGACCTATCTCATTCGAGGTTTCTTGGCTTTCGGGTCAAATGACCAATGTTATGGCTAAAATCAAGGCATAGTTTGTGATAATGTGCCCATATTATGCATACACATGCATCATGGGATGGCGAACAATGTTGCATGAGGAAGTTTTCCTTTTCGTCGCACCAAAAGGCCATTTTCTATTTTCCGAGTATAAAAAACGAACGGTTTTGTGAAGCAACCACCAAATGGCTAATTCAAAATACTACCACCACATTTTACAAAAATACTATACCACCTTATATGGACAATGTCCCAACAGGGGGATCCGAAACCTTTCCGTCCACCTTTGGTGAAAAAGACAAATTCGTGCCGAATCGGTAGGAAGTGGGTCAGATATGAACTACAGGTATATGATCCGATGCTCATGTTTTTTTACAAAAATCATTTTTAGGTTCACAATATGTTATTTTATCAAAGATCTAATGAAATTTTAGCGAGGCTCGGCCCCGAGATAAGAATCTTTATGTCCGCCGTTCGACAAAGTTTAACGATAGTTTAAAACTGGCATAAAAAATTGAAAAATGATGGAAACAATGCGAAACCTTCGCGTGGTGTCATATTATGTGACATATTTATAAGGAAAAATAGCAAACTTGATATATTGATTATGTCTCAAAAAACCCTTCACAAAATGACCTATCTCATTCGAGGTTTCTTGGCTTTCGGATCAAATGACCAATGTTATGGCTAAAATCAAGGTATAGTTTGTGATAATGTGCCCATATTATGCATACACATGCATCATGGGATGGCGAACAATGTTGCAGGAGAAAGTTTTCCTTTTCGTCGCACCAAAAGGCCATTTTCTATTTTCCGAGTATAAAAAACGAACGGTTTTGTGAAGCAACCACCAAATGGCTAATTTAAAATACTACCACCACATTTTACAAAAATACTACACCACCTTATATGGACAATGTCCCAACAGGGGGATCTGAAACCTTTCCGTCCACCTTTGGTGAAAAAGACAAATTCCTGCCGAATCGACAGGAAGTGGGTCAGATATGAACTACAGGTACATGATCCGATGCTCATGTTTTTTTACAAAAATCATTTTTAGGTTCACAATATGCTATTTTATCAAAGATCCAATGCAAGTTTTCCTTTTCATCGCACCAAAAAGGCATTTTTCATTATCCGAGCGCAAAAAGGGAATTTTCTAGGATGACTTCATATAATGAATGTCTTCATAGGTTTGGAAAAAAAGAATGACCTTTTTGAATAAGAATATTTGCATATCACATGGGTGATGTATATGAAAGATATTACTTGAAGCCATCTTTAGGATGTTAGGGAAGTGAAGTCTTAGTGGCTGTTTGGTTCTCAGCCACACTTTGCCAAGACTAAGTTTGGCAAGTGTGGCAGCCACAAAAGCGTGGCTAAGAATTTGGAAGCCACAAAGTGTGGCAAAAGTTGGCAACATATTTTTTATATGACACGTGGGCCATAGGAATAATAAAATATGGCAACTTTATAGTGTGGCAAAAACCAAACACTTGCCAAACTGCCAAACTTTGGCTTGGTCAAGTGTGGCTGGAAACCAAACTGCCCCTTTGTCAATAAGAGATAATTGTTATGTTGTACCTTTGCATATGGTGTTTAATTCCAGTTTTTTATATTTATATTTTATGCGATGTTAAAATTTATATTTCATGAAATATGATGTGGATCTCTATTTCTATCTATGCCAATATGTATGTGTATTATGCTTACACGTGTGGAAATAGAAAAGACTTTTGGGGACCATTGCAACACATGGGCATCCAACTACTGTAAATAACATTGTTCGATCAATAACAACATAAAACAAAGTGTTGTTGTTTTCCACTAAAAAAGTATGCTAAACCTGAAAACTTTTCGGGAGTAATATTTGTTTTATTATAACAAGCCCCACAACTCGCCAATAATCCACCTTAGCAACAAACATGGTATATATATACCAACCACGAGATCTGAAAACGCAATTGCCCAGCTCCTCCACGCGGCGCTGAGCCATGTCCTTTTTGTCCTTCGATCACCACATGGGACTCACTTTCAAGATTTCCTACTTTGTTCGATTAAAGTGTGCATAGCTACCAAGTTGATTGTGCCGCAATGCAATTTCCTAGAAAGGCTAATCCCTTTCTTAGTACCGCCCATTCATTTTACTAATCTAGTTTCCAAACATTATTCTTACGCATCTCGTCTCCCACGTTTCAAGAAAAGGCTCATTTGATAAAATCGTGCATTTGTTTAGAAACTGGTACACGATTTTTTTCCTACCAATAAGGTTAATAAGCTTGCAATATGTTAAGCACATACTGAAAATTTCTGAGGAAGAAATGAAGAAATAGGGAAGGACTAGAGAAACGTCCAGGATGGACGTGTTCAACAAATTTTATCAGCTGCCAGAACACCATGATTCACTTTGCGTCTCACAAAGGCTTCATTCCACTAGTCGATGTCCAATGCATAGTGGTGCTTTACTATGGAAGTTCTTGCCTACGTTAGTTGATGACTGGAGTGACAAGGAACATTGGTTACGTTGTTGCATCAATGGGTCTCTTGCTGTTCGTGTACATGTCCTATCCCCATTTCTATGTTCCATTATCCTGATGCATCCTACTTCTATCACCATGATACAAATACGTTAAATAATATACCAGGGCACCTCTTGTGTTTGTTTGGTCTCCTACTTAGCAGCTCGATCCTACCAGATATATGTCTCCCCAGGTGTTTCTTACAATAATTCTTGCAATGCACCAAAGTTATGATGTGTGGCCAAGTTGCCTCGTGAGATCTATATATAGAAGAACTCCAGGCAACCATTAAGGCAGTGTCACTATTCGTGAGAGTACGCCTGCATGTGTCACACGTATGTCAGTTGATGCATCACTTGGGATTATTTGGTCTTTTCCTCATTCCACTTAACTACTAAGCTGACGCTCTATGCAAATTAAATGCGAGGCGACCATCTTCGGCATATTAAATATGTTCATAAAATAAACCATCTTGGGCGAGCGGCGGCGGGTCTGATATGGGCCTAGATGGATTCTGGTGGGTCGCCTTTCAGCACCTCGTCTTCTTCGATAATGGCAAGTGGAGGTGATCTAGGTTCATGCTCGCAGCACGAGGAAACCTTGTGCGTTGGCCCAGGGAACGGAGGTGGCAGCCTACTCCTTCGCCGGAGATGCCGGCCGGCCCGGCTTGTTGTGACGTTTCATCCCACATCTAGCACCGGCCGACCTGGCTTGTTGAGAAGGCCTTGACATCGCTAGTAGCCTGCCTCACGATACCTCCTCCCCCTCGCGTCGCCCCTCCTGGCGACCGAGGGGGCCATACCCTACCCCGCCTCCACCTCCTCCCCCTGCATCCCTCTCCCTCCCCGTCCCCCCCGGAGGGCAGCCGGCCTAAGTGCGCGGCGCCGCTGATGGGGGCGGCGGGGATCTGGCCTCCCGGCCCCAGCGCGGCGGTAGGGAGGAGATCGTCGGCGCTGGATGAGGCCCCCTCGCCATCGACTTCTTCGCGGCTCCGGCCGGCGGTGGCTTCGTGGGAGCTTGGATCTGGAGGCGGCGTCCTCTACCGGAGTAGGGCAGGTGGCGATCTGGTGAAGGAGGTGCCGGTGATGGGATTCCGTTGGAAGACCTAGATCGGCTCTCTATCCCTAATTGCCTGCTTGATCCGTTCTTCGGAAACCGGCTGGCAGTGTGGGGATCGCTGTGTTAGATCTAATAAAGGAGGTGGTCCTTTGGTTTCTTTCGCACGAAGACGAAGGTCTGCTTGATGTCTGCCCTCGTTGATCTGGTCTGGAGAGGCGGGTTTCGGAAGGCTCCGCCGGCAAACTCCCATGGGCGTATCATGCCTGGAGATTGCTGGATCAGAAGGTATTCGGTCGTGCACACCTTATTTTTCTGGACGTTTGGTTTCAACAGGAGCGTTGCGAAGCTT
This sequence comes from Avena atlantica, assembly GCA_910589765.1. Lineage (NCBI taxonomy): Eukaryota > Viridiplantae > Streptophyta > Magnoliopsida > Poales > Poaceae > Avena > Avena atlantica. The sequence goes on from OU342733.1 coordinate 527,208,559, forward strand.
TGTTTTTTGTTCCCACCAAGTGTCATTCTTAGAGCCATGGTGAAGTCAGATGCGGAGAATGTCAGGAAAGCGAAAATATGAGGGTAGCGATGGTGATTTTTGTTCTTGTGGCGACGGAGAACTGGCTTTGTGATCTGGGACTCGTTGCAGCGACTGTTGGTGCGGGAAGACAACACATGAGGAGTTCCAAGTCTTATCTTGCAGGGTGAAAATCTAAGGTCTGGCCTTAACTGGTTGTGCCTGGCAATGACCTTGTTGAAGGCATTTTTTGTGAGCAAGGACTTTCTCCAGGGTGAAATCCTATGATATTTGATCGGGCAACGACGGTGCTTGGGCATTGTTTCCTTCTTGAAGGCGTTGTTATTGGAGTGGAGGACTACTGGTGTTGTTTTGATGGTGTCAGTGTCGTTGCTTTGAGGATTAGTTCTCTATAGCGGGACTTTTCTTTTTTGTAATTCTTCTCTCTTTTTTTCTGAGCTGTGTGCATCCGTAGGGCCGCTAGGACATGCGTTGTTGCAGAGGCTGGGTGTAATTGGTATCCTTGTGATATTAATATATACTCTTTTCCAAAAAAAAATCTAGCATCGGCGGCGAGTTGCAGAGGTGTGATTGCTGGTGCAAAAACGTTTTGCCTCACTGGTTTTAGCCTGTTGATGACTTTCAAGTTGTGTTCTTTCATGGTTAAGAGGGTATTCGTTGATGTTTATGTTTTAGTGTGTCTGGTTCTCATATTTTGCTCAATTCTCTTAGAATACCATATGAGTGGGACAGACTTGAATTTAACTTCTTGTTGTATAATGTTCTTTCATGGTACCATTGCAATGTGGAAGTACAAACTGGAGACAAGTTTTCCTTCTACATCTACCTTTTGATCAAGATTTACGAAAATGTATGAGTATATGGGAGTGAAAATGTGTTCACATGTACCTTAGTAATGATTAACCTTGTAATGTAAGATTTGTGATAAATACTATATATAAATGGGTGAGGAAAGATATTTTTTACCGAGAGTCTTTTTTTATTTCCTCGGCCTCCATCGATCTAGCTAAAGTCAACACTTCTGAGAAATTAAGGTAACGAGAATGAAAACTCCTCCTTGAGTCAGATTTTTAGCGACCAGTCTCAGCAACTCCAGCATGTTGCAAACTAACATGCCATGCTAGTAAATATTTTAGGACTGTAAATCCAAGGCTTTTCCATGCAAGTCTTACAAGAGGAGATTAGCAACTATTAAAGAAAATTCATGTCAAGGGTTGGCGTCAATCATTCCTCCAACGATTTCAAATTAGACCATTTCTACCAAAGCTAAAGAAGACCACCATTATTCTTCACGTGAAGAACTTGTAGTCTTGACATAAATACATGTTTTCTAACAAAGCTACCCGAATAAACTGATTTTTTAACATCTTGATGGCTATTGAAAGCACATATGTTCAAATGTTTCTTAGAGTGACTAATGAAAATGACTGCAGCAGTAGGTGCTGGTACTGAACTCTATTGGTGTTCACTCTAAGTTCTTGTCCTTATACTCAGCAAACTTTACCTAGCTAGCTGTAGCTACCAACTATAAAAAGTGTACCTCTACTTTATATAGAAACTATGGAAATTCTGATGGTATATACATAGATTGTCGTAGTAGTGCCCTCTACTTGAATAGAGTAAGGACGATTGACGGGATCGAGGAGGTCACTAGAAGTGCACCTTGTAGGTAGTGTTAGGTTTGCTGAACATATAATTATGAGGCATAAAAGATATCCATGTTTTGTTGTCCCTTCAGATGTGAGCATGGGAGGTCTCGGGATGGCAATCTGTACCGTTAGGGCTGGAGACAAAAGCTGTACACACAGGCATGAAGTTTGCAACGATCAGCTTTACCCAACATCAAACTTGCAACAAGTGGTCTTCACAGAAGAGAAAGGTAGAAGCAATGTCGTCTGGGCGAGAGACGGAGCTAGTCCCTGGCAACAAGAGGAATTCAGTCCACTAAATTTCTTTGCTATGTATAACCACTTATTGGACTGGCCCCCTTAGTGTAGGAATTCAGTCCACCTATTCCGTTGTCTCTTTCTCCAGTTCCACTAGTCCATCCAATTTGAATACTCATGTTTGACTCACATACGGAGCTATAAATTTAGAGCAGGGAGCAATACTGATCCACTTACCAATTGAAAATGAACTTGAAAAAAATCCATGGCTTCTGTCGCACTGTGCGCAGAAATATGAAAATGTTGCCTGCTCCACCATATGCCACAATGTCTTGATGTTTACGTGACCAATTTAGAAAATATGATTTAAGTCACTATAAACAATATTATTACTCTCTTAGATCCAAATTAATGTACTCGGATTTCTTTAGATTCAGATGTATCTAGTACTAAAACATTTCTAGATACTTCCAAATCTAGACAAATCTGAGCAATAGGTAAAATAGTAAATAAATACTGAGTCCTGGTAAAATAGGTATAGATATACGGTGAGTTTAAATTGGGATGCAAAAGCATCAAGCAATATGCTTAAATTGCTTAAATTGCATCGGAGGAGTTTGAGAAATTTCGATAGTTGAAGAGGAGTGATGAAAATCCAAACAAAGCAGAAAATAATAGTCCTCACTGGATTGCCTAATATAGATATACAAATTAATATTGGATAAAGTGAAACAATATCATAATATTCATGTTAGAAATATTTTATTTAAGTATTTAGCAACACATATATCACAAAAATAAAAGTTTCACCTTGGAGATTATTCATATATGTCACAATTTCAAAATAGATGGACCTTGGATAATGTTTTTTAATTGGTCCATATCTAAGAATAAATGACTACAAAAAAATATGTGTGTGAAATAAAATAATTAGTCTAACCGCTCAAATGTTTTCTATTGTTTTTTGATTTTTATTTCACTGCTCAAATTATTAGAATAAATCACATATATCAACTATTTTTTATGGCGATTTTTATTTCACTTCTTGAAGCATTTCTTACATACTATTCGGCAGATCACCTCAAATCATCAAGACATTGCTCAAATGTGATTTAGCTGTTGTTTGGGACAATACCATTTTTTCTAGTACTACATCTACTACAAAACCAACAAAAAAATATTGGTCTTGCATAGCAATCTAACACCACATCAGAACAATATTATTTCTTGATCTTAGAACGTTTGTATTCATTTAGTATCATGTACAAATTACAATTATGGTTATTCATACATGTGATAATTTTTAAAATTGGCATAGTCAACGTCCGTCGAAAGAATTAATGATGATTGTACATCTTTATCATGCATTTATATTTTATTTAACATGATAATTAGGATTTCTATACAACATTGTTATTTTCATAAACTACCAATTTATTATATCTTCCATCATGGTAACGTTGGTACCCTCGCATTGCAAGGTTCACCTAGCTAATTCTTCTATAAAAATATGCCTTGAATTTTGCGTACCGTCGAAAAAAGGTTTAGCAACTAGCCGTGAACAACATTTCTTTGTCCTAGGATAGAAGATGTTATGTATTGGAGGTTAGGAACTGCGGCCGTAATAATAAGATGACATTTTATCGGCCACACTTATCCACAATCCAGTCCAAGGAACAGGGAGCTACCGAAAATCACCAGGCACGCCAACGGACTAAATAGTCTTTGGCCCACTTCTTTTCAGCTTCTAGAACAGCTTCGCGGCCCACCACAGCAAAAGAGCAAAATAAGGGTCCATCTGCTACCCTGCTTTTTTCTACTGTGAATCTCAAACCGTGTGTATAGCTAGAATCTCCTCGCGAGCTCTTCTCGAGCGATTCCTAAGCTTATGCCGATTGAAACGAAATGGTACCATGAGATGCCCCTCTGCTTCATTATATTTACAAAGAATGCTAAACCGCAGAGCCGCATTGTTTCGCATGCATCAAAGCCTCTTGCTCGCCGAACGTTCGGGCTTGCCGCTAGGGTTCTGCCCGCCGCCGCAGCGACCGACCGCCGTCGCCGCTGACCCTGGCCCTTGTTCGCCCTATGGCCACCGAAGGCAGCGCCGGCGTCGACTAACCACGGACAACCGTCGCTCCTGCTTGACTCCACCGCCGCCTACCCCTGGCTTCACCGATGAATGTAGGTTGCTCCACCGACGACCACCGCTGCCGAACCCCTCCCTCCAACCATCCAACTCAAACTCGTCCTCCTCCATCCGCCAAGAATTTGAGTATATGGTACTGAATGAATTTTAGTGTATTCTTCTAGTACTTTACTGATTTGAGAATTCTAGTGTATCGTACTGATTTGAAAATTGCAGTGTCTGCGAGTGTACGCTCCTAGTACTATACTACTTTAAGAGAATTTTATCACATATGAAATTTAGGTGCAGATATTTCACAACTCAACACATCAAACTAGCGAAATGTCTAAAAACAGATCATATTCCGTGAGCTTCTCCCCACCACAATTTCTCCCCACAATATTTCAAAAGCTAGATCCACTAGAATCACAAGCTAAAAAGAAGTCGGGCCTTCGTTGGGTTCAAAGCAGAAAACCCTACCAAAGTACCGCAGTGAACCTGCTTAGGTTAGGTGGAGGCAGGATGGACTAGCAATACACTGAGCGCGCCGAACGAACGTCTGGAAGAGAAGACTAGGCGAACCGGCGCTGATCATGCCAGAGGACACGGCGGGCTGGAAAACTTAGAGAACATGAGGATCCGGCATGACATTGGTATCCATGGCGGGCGGATGGCGCCAGTCTCTTCAGGCTACAGACTCCAACGAATTGGCTGTTTGATCTGGTTGTGCATCTGGTCACCGACCCTTTCTGGACGTCGGGGACTTGCATCGTCCACAACAGGGCAGCTGCCTAAATTTTTTTGGGTTCCCTAGTTATTTATACACAAATTATTCCGGAGGACATCATTTTTCCCGTTCGGTCATACTCAGCTGTCTAAATTTTTTATGGATGACTATGTTTACCAATACTCTTGGAGCATCATTTTTTGGGGCCAAGGTTCATGGAGATACTCTAACCTGTCCATTTACCGCTCATAATATAGATGAGGAGTGCACAATAAAGACGTCACGGTTTTGCAAGAACAACGCCAACTTGTGATTTAAATAAACATCACCCATGGTAGAAATAAATGGCCACAGCATCTATCATCTGAAATTTGGTGAGAGAATGAAGTCCAGAACATGCACCATGTTTCATCCGATGAACTTCTATAAATAACTAGGACCCCTGTATAACCAAAATCATTTGTGTGTAGTCGCTACAAGGGGAATGACCAAATACGGCAGGACAGAAAATATGGTTAGAACGACGGTTTCACATGGTGCGATACCCGAGAAAATGAGAAGCATTGGGAAATTTATTTGGATATGGAGGTTTAATGTCGGTATAGATTCATGTTCAAGAGCTGCAGTGGTCCATAATGGTTGTACCCTCCGTAGGTAGGGATATATAATCCAGAGAGTTGTGAGTACCAAAATTTCACAAGAGTGAAATATTTTGCTTTGGTCGAGCTAAGGAGGTACAAGATCAATTCTGATATCCTTTGGTTGTGAGTCCGGTTAATTCCCATTTAAATACTTGGGAATACCTATTCATCACCGTCAATTAAAAAGGTAGTAGAAATTATGATCGTAAAGAGGTTTCTGTGTTATATATGGCGAGAGTGCCCAGAATTACAGGAAGATATTACAACCAAGAGAGAGAGAAAACAGGAGATCGATCTGATCTTATCAGATCGTATCTATCAAGTTACAATCATTCAAACTAATTCTATCTCTATCTCTCTATCTGTTAACAACCGTGTACAACACATTATAACGATCGCTAACACCCCTCCTCAATCACAGCCTTCTTGAGGTTGAGATTGTGCTTGAATTCTTCAAATTGCCGAGCTGGTAATGCCTTTGTGAAGCCATCTCTGCCACCTGATCACTAGAGGGAATAAATCTGATCTCTAGTTGTTTGTTTGCTACTCTTTCTCTTACAAAATGGAAATCAATTTCTATGTGTTTGGTTCTAGCATGAAAAATAGGATTTGCAGAAAGATAAGTTGCTCCCATATTATCACACCATAGACAAGAGATTTCCTTTCTTTGGATTCCAAGTTCTCCTAGAAGAGACTCTATCCAAATGACTTCAGCAGTAGCATTGGCTAGAGATTTGTATTCTGCCTCTGTGCTTGACCTGGACACTGTTGCCTGTTTTCTAGCACTCCAAGAAATTAGATTAGGACCAAAAAATACTGCAAAACCTCCTGTTGACCTTCTGTCATCTACACAGCCTGCCCAATCAGCATCTGAGAAGGCACTTACTAGAGTGGAGGGTGATCTCTTGAAGGTTAAGCCAAGTTTTACTATACCACTGACATATCTCAAAATTCTTTTTACAGCAGTCCAATGCACAGTTGTAGGAGCATGAAGGAACTGGCATACCTTGTTGACAGAGAAAGCAATATCTGGTCGTGTAAGTGTTAAGTACTGCAGTGCTCCAACAATGCTTCTGTATCTAGTACTATCTTCTGGTCCTAGAGATTCTCCTTCAGTGATTGACAATTTTTCTGATGCTGATAGTGGTGTTGGCAATTCTTTGCATCCTCATTCCAACTTTGTTAAGTAAATCTAGAGCATATTTCTCTTGAGTTAATAACAACATGTCTTTATTAGGTTGTTTTACCTCAATTCCTAGGAAGAAGTGTAGATTACCAAGATCCTTTAGAGCAAACGATGAACTGAGATCTTGCAGGAGTGAAGTTATAGCCTTGTTGGAAGAACTAGTAACAATAATTTCATCAACATATACTAGCACATAAATAGTGATACCTGACTTGTTGTATATGAACAGGGATGTATCTGCCTTGGATGCCAGAAAACCAAGTCCTTGTAGTTTCGAGCTCAACTTGGCAAACCATGCTCTTGGTGCTTGCTTGAGTCCATACAGTGATTTGTCTAGTTTGCACACATGAGAAGGTGCATGTGGATCCTCATAACCAGGTGGTTGTTTCATGTATACCTCTTCTTCCAGAACGCCATGAAGAAACGCATTCTTCACATCTAATTGCCTCAAGCTCCAACCTTGTGAGACTGAAATGGCTAGAACAAGTCTGATAGTAGCAGCTTTAACAACAGGACTAAAAGTATCCTCATAGTCTATACCATACCTTTGTTTGAAACCTTTTGCTACTAGTCTAGCTTTGTATCTGTCAATAGTTCCATCAGCTTTTCTTTTAATTCTATAAACCCATTTGCAATCTATAAGATTTCTGCCCTGCTGATGTGGTACTAAATGTCATGTTTTATTTTGCATTAGTGCCTTATACTCATCATCCATAGCATTCTTCCATTTTTTATCTTGCAAAGCTATCTGTAAGTTTGCAGGCTCACTACTTGCACAAGACAAACCGTATCGAATTGTACCATCCGTATAAGTTTTTGGTTTCAAGTTACCGGTTTTGGACCGTGTCACACGGGTGGTTGGTGCAGGTTGAGCCTCAGGCTGCGAGGGTGCAGAAGATCCTGGGATTCTTTTCTGGCGCGTCGAAGCGGGCGCCAATCCCGAGGTGGATATCGGCGCAGAGGTTCCCGCTCCCGCGCTCTCCGATCCCGAAGTAGATGCCCGTGCAGAGGTTCCCGCGCGCTCCTGCGGTGGCGTTGTTGTCCACGTGTCGCTGGAGTCGCGCGTGCCGTGACCCGAGGAGCTGGAGTGCGACGTTCTGCCTCGCGCGCTGCTGGCGCTAGACCCAGAGGGAGTTGTGGCGGGCCCGGTCGGTGGAGACGTGACGCCTGGAGTGCCGCGCGACCGCGGGTCAGGAGAGGTCGCTGTCGCGGACCCCGCGGGCCCAGATGGGCGTGCTCCTGGATGATTGGTCGTCGCGTGCTCGAGGCAGGTCTTCTGCGGATCCCAAGGCGATCCTCTGCCGTACGAGGTTTGGCCGATCCGAGGCAGATTTTCCTCGGAGTCCTCGTCGGTCGTGTCGCTTGACAGATTTCCGTGTGTTGCTCCGTTTTCGCTAGTTTCTGCACTGTTTGGCTCCGAATTTTCTCCTGCATGCTGCTGTACCTGTGGAGCACTTGGGATACTAGAAATCACAGAGTCATTAGATGTTAGCTCAGTGCAATGTTTTTCCCCCTCATGAGATAACAGTGGTGGATTTTGGAGAGACTCGGGAAGGAGAAGAATTTCTCGACGAAGTAGAGACCCAGCATTTGGATGTAAATGGGCAAAGGGAAACAGAGTTTCATCAAAAACTACATCACGTGAGATATAGACTCTACCAGACGTGATATCAAGGCACTTGACACCCTTGTGCATGTTGCTGTATCTAATGAACACACATTGCTTTGAGCGAAAGGCAAGTTTTCTCTTGTTGTATGGTCTAAGATTGGGCCAACAGGCACAACCAAAAGTGCGGAGAGATGCATAGTCTGGTGTTTTATGAAGGAGTCTTTCCATGGGAGTTTCATGATTGGTAATTTTGGAGGGCAACATGTTAATGAGATGGGTGGCTGTTAAGAAAGCTTCATCCCAGAATTTTAATGGCATGGATGCATTAGCAAGAAGGAAAAGTCCTACTTCAACAATATGACGATGCTTGCGTTCAGCTGATCCATTCTGTTGATGAGCATGTGGACAAGATACATGATGCTCAATGCCAATTTTTTGAAAGAAAGAGTTTAATTTCTCATATTCACCACCCCAATCAGACTGTAAAGCAAGGATTTTTCTATCAAATTGGCGTTCAACAAATTTCTGAAAATTATGAAAGACTTGAAACACATCGGATTTCTTTTTGAGAAGATAGATCCAAACAAACTTGCTATGAAGCTTACATAATATGTGTATCTACCTACTGAGCTAGGCGCAGGACCCCAAACATCTGAGAATACAAGTTGAAGGGGAGCAGTGGATACACTAGTGGATCTCATATAGGGTAAATGATGACTTTTGGCACGTTGGCAGGAATCACAAACAGACTCAACACTAGATTTATTTGAACATGGTAAATCATGTTTGCTAAGAATTTGTTGAACAACTCGAAATGAGGGATGACCTAATCGACTATGCCACCGTGAAGCTGAAGGCTTGGTGATGCTAAAAACTTGTTTATTCTTGATTGATGACGAGGAGATCAAGGGGTAGAGACCTTGCACGCATCTACCCTTAAGAAGAACTTTCTTCATTGCCTGATCCTTGACATAAAAACACCATGGGTGAAATTCAAGAAAGACATTGTTGTCAAGAGTAAAACGATGAATGGAAACAATTTTTTTAGTGGCATTTGGAACATGTAGGACATTTTTAAGATGAAGTTGTTGAGAGGGGGTATCTACAATTGCATGACCAACATGTCTAATGCTCATACCTTGTCCATTTGCCGTGTGGATCTGCTCACGGCCATGGTATTTCTCCTTCATGGTGAGCTTGTTGAGCTCACCCGTGATGTGATCGGTGGCACCGGTGTCTCCATACCAATTGGTGTCCACTCCATAGAACACCGCATGGGCGCCCTTTTCCTCCTCCTCTTCTTCATCGTCGGAGTAGCGATGCCAGCATTGCCAGGCTTCATGCCCGGGCTTGCCGCAGATCTGGCAAGTGGTGTAGTCGCGGTCCTTGCTGCTTCCCTTGCCGCGTCCTCCTCCGCGACGTGCGTTGCCTCCGCCGCGCTGCTGATGCCGTCCATTGCTGCGACCGTTGCCGCGACCGCCTCCACGTCGTCCTCCACCACGATAGCCGCGCCCGCGTGGGCCACCACGACCACGGGAGGCGGAGTTGAAGGAGGAGCTGCCGCCTCCCACGTCCATGAGAAGCTCCATGCGATGATCATATGCCATGACATGGGCATAGAGATCATGGGTGGAGAGGTCCTTGCCGCCGTTGACCCCGATGGTGGCGTAGAGGGGATTGTACTGATCGTCGAGGCCGGCGAGAAGATACTCGAGGAGCTCTCCGTGCTTGATGGGTCGTCCTGCTGCGGCCAGCTCATCCGCGAGCCCCTTCATCTTGGAGAAGTAGGCTGGCGTGTTCATGCCCTCCTTCCTGGTTTTGGCGAGGGAGACACGAAGATTGGAGATCCGCGTCTTGTTCTGAGCGGCGAACATTGTCTTGATCGCCATCCACACCTCCGCGGCCGAGTTGAGGCCGATCATGGACACCAAGATCTCCTTGGAGAGGGTGTTGAGGAGGTAGGAGAGCACGTGCTGATCTGTGCACAGCCATGCATCAAAGGCGGGGTTGGGCTCCTTGGCTTGTCCCTTGTCGCCGCCTTGGTCGACGAGGATCTCCTCCGCCGGCTTCTTCTTGTCGTCGAGGTAGTCCATCAGCCACAACAGATAGTTGTCGTGGGTGAGTTTCTCGCTCACACCCTGTCCGGCAAGAGGATTGGAGTTGGCCATCGCTGGAGAGGAAGAAGATGCGAGGCACATAGATGTGTTTAGGAAGATTTGGTTGGATCTGATACCATATGATCGTAAAGAGGTTTCTGTGTTATATATGGCGAGAGTGCCCAGAATTACAGGAAGAGATTACAACCAAGAGAGAGAGAAAACGGGAGATCGATCTGATCTTATCAGATCGTATCTAGCTAGTTACAATCATTCAAACTAATTCTATCTCTATCTCTCTATCTGTTAACAACCGTGTACAACACATTATAACGATCGCTAACAGAAATCAATCGAAGATCGTTTTGAGAAGAAACTAGCAAGTTGGGTGGGTAACCTTTTGTCATATGGAGATCGTTTATACTTCATCAATTCTGTTCTAACTAGCCTTCACATGTTTATACTCCCTTACTTTGAAATGCCCAAGGGGTACAGAAAAGATTAGACAGATGGTTATGAGATTTCCCATTGTCGCACCAATGTCCATCCTTATATAACACTGTGAAAAGAAAATAAGTTTCTATTGCAAATGGAATGTCTCGAAATCTGCTGAATATCACTTTTAAGAGAGCACTAACTAGAAACGAATGAGCATGGTGACTTCATTTGGTTCGTAGGTTGATGGATGTTCAGATTTATACACAACCAGATGTGTTCGTTTGGAAACCAACAAAATTTGGTTTATTAACGGTCAAATTGTTGTATCCTTTACCCGCAAAAAAACAATTTGTTGTATCCTTATTATATGAACGACCACATGTGGTTCTTGTGCAAATATATTCAAAAAATAAGAGTAAATTCTGGTTTTTATCCCCTAGTTAATCATTTTTACACTAATTACTCCATTTAGCACATTTTGATCCTAATTACCAAAATAAGTGAAAGTTTTGCTAAATTGTAAGTGTAGCTCAGCCAAAAACTAAAAAAATTGGCTTGTTTAATCACCCATGTTCATGCGCAAAATGGAATAGAGAAAATTATACGAAGTGACGGACCTGACAGTCTCGACCCACATGTTGAAACACTATAAAAACTTCAAAATGGGTAAAAGTTGGCAAAGCTTTCACTAAATGGGATAACTTGGATGAAAAATTGTTAAATACGATAATCAGTGTCACAAAAGATAAACTAGAGGGCAAAAACTGAAATTTACTCAAAAAGTAAAAATACCACTAAAAGTGATATTCAATAGTACTTTCTGTAGTGGCTTCACCTACCACATTCCTTTCAATACATAAATAAAAATACCACCAAAAATCAGGATTTTATCTGCCATAACCAGTGGTTCTTACATGTAAAGTAGTTCTCACTTAAGATAATTTTCATGTTGTATTATTATATCCTCATTTGGAAAAAATCTTGGTGTCTAAGGATATTTATCTGCCAATCATTGGTTTTGATCCTTGTCCTGGTGCGACCAAAGGCTCCATGCATGGTCCTATTCTTCTGATTTAATCCGAGAGATTAGATTTCCTTGTCTAATTAATTAGAAAAAAAACATTTGTTGGCTTAACTTTCAATTAAAAATGATTGTACAAATTAATCAAATATAGCTAGAAAACAACACTCCCGCTTACTAGTACTGTCAGCAACTTGTCATAGTTTCAACCTTAAACCTACATACTTTGAACATTAACCTACATCGATTCACGGTAAAGTTATTATGGATGGAGGCAATTTGCATCACAATGATAGGTGTAATATTTCTTATGTCATTGTTGGAAATGTGTGTCAAGAGAATGGAGGCGCTTACTAGAGAAATATCGCGGTTTCAATGACAAACGCTATATAGACTAGCTAATGCCTGCTCAATTTGATTCGTGGCCTGACACATGATTTTCCCTAGCCTTCTTGTATTTCAGATTGTATTATATTACCTAGTTTCATTTGAAACATTTCCGTGCGAACTATGACAAGATGATACGGTGTATTGTTAACAAGCTGCTGCCACTTAAGTAGTACTAGTAGGAAGCTAGTATTTACAAACAGACATATATAGTCCAACATTCTGAATTTCTGATACACGATGGATTCATGATCAGGGACAAGTGAAAATAGTTGATCGTGCAGTAGGCAATATGGTACTCGAAAGAGTACAGAAATTTTATAGCTGTTTTTAAGTAAGATAATAGCTAGCGTTCATCTCATAACCGTTTAAAGAGAAATGTTCAAAAGGGAGAACGGGCTGGTTGCATTGTCGTAATATTGACACGAGGGAACTAGGAAGAGACGACCTCATTGACCGTTTGCGTGGGAATGGTAGGCATTGGGAATTAACCTAATAGAGTATCTGCCTAATTGACCTCATTGACCAGAGGACACTGCCTAATAGAATTATGACCAGCGGTGAAGGCCCAGTCATATGCATCTACTGGTGGCAGCTAGCGTTTTGTTTTGGTAGGAGAAGTGACCTGATTCGAGCTTTTTCAGTAGTACATTGTTCTACAGAAAAGATAGAATTATGACCAGCATTCAGTAGTATGTTGTTCTACAGTTTTTTTTCTTCCTAAGTACTTTTTTTTTGCATCACATTAGTTCTACAGTAACTAGCAGGGTGGCCTTCAGCAGATGTGAGTGCATACTTTTTATTTTTCATAGAAAGATGAGCACTGTATCAACTGCGCTGAGATTATAAAAAATATTTGTTTATATTCACATTATTCCATAAAGATAATATATTTTGTAGCTACAATTCCCGCCAAATACTTATACCGACGGTATTAATATCTTTGATCGTCCACTTTAGTGAGCAGTTGTTATGCAAATTTTAAATACAGATTTTGTGAAAATGCATCATTTTACACGATATTAATTTTTTATATAAAATTAAATGTTTAGATTTTGAGTTAGATTGAAATTTGTAAGTTTTCCATCGGAAATGACATGTATGGCCAGTCGAATGGTCCGTGAAGCAACCTAGTTGCTTTTTCTGACTCAAGCGGATTGAACCTTTTCTCTGTCCTTTTTCTTTTCATTGAATGTCATCAAAGTATACCATGCACTACGGGAATAACTAAATAGGCCGACGGTCTTTTTATACGTCGACGGCAAAATGTCGGGGCCGTCGGCGTAGCTTGACGGGCCGTCGGCCCAGTTTTGCCGTCGGCGTAGAATAAATAGGCCGACGGCCGCCGTCGGCATAAACATGACCGTCGGCGTAGCCCATTGGGCTAACGGCAGAGCAACGGCGTCAAGTCTACACCGACGGCAAATGTTTCAGACCTTTGCCGTCGGCATAGCTATTTTTCTTTTTTTGCATCATTAATCTTAGAAAAAACATAACTAAATCATTTAAATTCAGAAAAATACATATAATATATCAAAATTTGCAGAAAAATAAGTTATATCTATATAAACTCAAATATTATATATTTTTATTCAAAAAATACATAAAAAATACAAATACTTTCGTATAACATATTTTTTATTTTCCAAGTGCAAAAAACGGGGTGTTTTGTGAAGCAACCACCAAAAGAAAGTTTCAAAATGATAATACCATGTTTTTCAAAAATACTAGACCATATTGAATGGACAATTTCCCAACCTAGAATCGCAAACCTTTCCGTTCACCTCTCGTGAAAAAGACAAATTCCTGCTGAATCGGCAGGAAATGTGTTAGATTTGAACTACAGGTACATGATATATTGCTCATTTTTAGGTTCACAATATGCTATTTCATCAGAAATCTAATGCAAGTTTAGTGAGACTCGTCCCAAAGCTAAGAATCATCATGCCCCTCGATTTAGGAAGTTTGATGATAGTTTGAAACGGGCATAAAAAATTCAAAAATGATCGAAACAATGCATAACCTTCGCGTGGTTTCATATTATGTGACATAGTTGCATCGAAAAATATAAAACTTGATATATTGATCATGTCTCAAAAAAACCTTCACAAAATGACCTATCTCAATCGAGGTTTTCTGGATTTCAGGTCAAATGACCAATGTTATTGCTAGAATCGTGATATAGTTTGCGCTAATGTGCCCATATTATGCACTCGTGTATAGCATGGGATGGCGAACAATGTTGCAGGAGGAAGTTTTCCTTTTCGTCACCAAAAAGCCATTTTTTATTTTTTGAGTGCCAAAAACGGGGTGTTTCATGAATCTTGACATAGTTTCAGTTGGTCTAATATTTAAAATTTATGATATATAATTAAATAGATGATAGGGATGTCATTTTTGGATTGCTCTCATTTTTCTGATCGATTTGGATATATTATTTGTCGAATTGTGATTTACGGATTTGTAGATATGAATTATTCAAATTTAAATAAAAAAGCAAAATAATAAAATTTATTTTATTTTTATTTGAATTCAAGATTATTATTACTCATTTATTGTTGTTTACTCAAAAAATTGTATGGAATGTAAAAAAACAAATATGTCTAACATTATAGTGTAATGGTTAATATGTTTGATATGATAATATTCACAACAAGTTTTAGTTTATTTGTCGGAAGCTCATGTTGAAGGAACGAAGAAGTTAAGCGTGCTGGGGCTGGAGTAGTATTAGGATGGGTGACCGGTTGGGAAGTTTGACTAATTGTGCAATTTGACTTGAGACTAATTATACTTAGAATTAAAAATATCCATGTGAGATTAACAAGTTAAACAATACAAAAATGTTAA
Source organism: Avena atlantica (assembly GCA_910589765.1). Lineage (NCBI taxonomy): Eukaryota > Viridiplantae > Streptophyta > Magnoliopsida > Poales > Poaceae > Avena > Avena atlantica. The sequence goes on from OU342733.1 coordinate 527,223,564, forward strand.
AAAAATTGAAAAAAATTTGAAAAAAAAAATTTGAAAAAAAAAATTGGAAAAAATCTAGGCCGACGGTGAAGCCGTCGGCGTAGCCAAACGGCCGTTAGTCATCTAGGTGGGCCCCATATGGTCTACGCCGGTAAAATGCCACCGGCTTTTCTACGCCGACGAGAGGAGAGGCTACGCCTATGAGGCTGTACGCCGACGGCAACCGTCGGGCCAGCCTACGCCGACTGCATTTAGGGCCTACGCCGACGGGACCCAGCCGTTGGCGTATTCAGCTTCTCCTGTAGTGATGTCAATGTGTTATACGCGATAACATATACATGCAAATTTGAGACCATCATGCATAATAAAATTCAAATGAGTAGGGTTGGATGAAGAGATGTAATGAGAGGGAGAAGGACGCGCATGGGATACAAGCCGCTGGAGAGAATGTAGAGGAAGTAATCAAGGTTGTATGTCATAGTAGTTGAAAGGGACTACACGAAAGTAGATGTCCTACTCGCTCAAGATGTAATATCGACAAGGACAAGGTACATCCCCATATACTCCCACATCCCTTCCCTCTCTAAGGGTCTACCTAGAACTTTCAAACAAGATTAGGATTCAAGCACTAGCACGAGCGACCCGATGTGAGCCTCCTTTTGTTGAGGAATGGTGGCACGGTCTATCACCACTGCAGTTCGTAGGGTAGTTGAACAAGAGATCCTTATGTTGTATGTTCTTCCATAACCCTCAGAATGTTGTCCATTACATCAATGGTTTAATAAATGTTTGTACCTCTGTATCTATGTGTATTGTTTCGTGGCAACGCATGGCCATTAAGCTAGTACATTACTTGACCAACCATGGTTAGAATCGATCCCATCAATGCCTATATAGAGGAATAACTTGATGGGCATTCTATAAAATGGCTTATGCATCATTGGTTTACATTCACTACCGGAATCAGATTCTTTGCCGTGTTAGCTTCGAAACACGGCAAAGCCCCAAATACGCACGACAAAGCCTTTGTCGTGTACAATTACATGGCAAAGTCTACACAACAAAGATTATGACGGAAAAGCAGCCTTTGCCGACAAACACTTTGTCATGTGCCACACAGCGACCCATGGCAGCGAAAAGTAACTTGACGATGCCCCGGGCGGGACGACGCCATCACGGCGGGCCCATCCAACCTTTGTCATGTAGAAACTCTTTGTCGTACGTGTTCTTTAGCGCTAGGTCCCACATGAAGCATTTTCCATGCGGCTTCTCTTTGCCGTGTGGCATGCTTTGCCGTGCGCAATGCTTTTTCGTGTGGCACTTCTTTGTCGTGTGTCGTTCGGTGCCGTGGGCCGTTCTTTGCCATGCGCCATTCGTTGGCGTGGGCCGCTGCTTTGTCGTGCGTCTTGAGCCTGCCAGGGTCAAGGCAGAGGCCTCCCTGCCTAGCCCAGGTCGACAGGCCTTTGTCGTGTGCCCTGGGCGGGCTCACAGCTGTTGGAATTATGCCCTAGAGGCAATAATAAAGGTGTTATTATTATAATTCTTGTTCATGATAATGTTTATATTTCATGCTAGAATTGTATTAAGCGGAAACTTTAATACTTGTGTGGTTTGTGAACAACACCGTGTCCCTAGTACGCCTCTATGGACTAGCTCATTGATTAATGATGGTTAAGGTTTCCTAACCATGGACATGAGTTGTCAATTAATAATGAGATCATATCATTGGCAGAATGATATGATGGACAGACCCAAACTAAGCGAAGCAATTAGATCGTGTCATCGTGTTCATTTTTGCGAAGCTTTTCTTATGTCAAATATTGTATTCCTTAGACCATGAGATAATACAACTCCCTGGTATCGGAAGAAAGCTTTGAGGTCATCAAACGTCATCCTATGAGAGGGTGATCATAAAGGTGTCTCTCAGGTGATCGGAAAGTATCTGTTGGGTTGTATGTATCGAGATGGGATTTGTCCCTCCCAAGTCAGAGAGATATACTTCGGGCCCCCTTGATGATCGATATTAACACCGCTTGCAAGCATGTGGTTAAGGAGTTAATCACAAAGTGATATCGGATTACGGAACAAGTAAAGTACTTGCTGTGAACGAGATTGAACTAGGTATGACGGTACCGACGATCAAATCTCGGGCAAGTAAAATATCACGAGACGAAGGGAATATATATATGGGATTGATTGAATCCTGGCATCGTGGTTCATCCGATATGATCATCGATGAATGTGTGGGAGTCAATATGGGTTTCCAGACCCCGCTGTTGATTATTGATAGAAGATCATGTCTGCATATTCTCGAACCCGCAGGGTCACACACTTAACGTGTCTCGACGCTATGATAGATTGGATAATTGGTTTATGAGTTTTTATTCGGAGTCTCGGATGGGATCCGGGACATCACGAGAGGTTCCGGAGTAGTCCGGAGAATAAGATTCATATAAGGCAGTGCAGTTTTTGGAGTTCGGAATTGTTCCGGGTTAATCGATATTGTACCGGAAGCTTCTAGAACCTTCCGGAAGGGGACCAACGTGGCCCCACCTTTCGGGAGGGGGCATGGGCCTATGAGGGAGTGCCATGGCCGCATTGGGCCAGGGGCACAAGGCCCCATAGGTCCTAGCCGGCCAAGAGGGGATAAACCCTAGCTTGGACCTTCTAGAAGGGGGGGGGTTTCCTTGCCCCCCACTCCTCCTCCTTTGGCCGCCGGTTTGGGCTTGGGGGAGGGGCTAGGGCTGCCGCGCACCCCTCTATATAAAGAGGGCTGGGGGCGCACCACCCCCCCCCCCCCCACACACACACCTTTCCCTCAAGCCAAAGTCGCCCTGCTGCCCTCCTCTCTCTCTCCCTCCCGACTGCGTGTAGGCAAAGCCCTGCTGCAGAAACTCTCCACCACATACACCGCGCCGTCGCGTTGTAGATCCAATCCGTCTCTCCACCATACTTGCTGGACCGAGGAAGGAGGATACGTCGAGGTGCTGCATGTGTGCATCTCACGGAGGCACCGCCACTTGTGGTGCTAGATCGGATCGGATCGCGAGGAGGAGAAGCGAGTATGACTACATCACCCACGTTCCGACGAACGTTCCGCTGTGCGAATCTTCAAGGGTATGAAGATCTAATCCAATATCTTTCGTTGTTTGCATCTCCTAGATTAGATCTTGGCTTTCCCTCTGTTCGCATCCGTAGAAAATTTTGATTTACTATGCCGCGAAACCCTTCAGTGGTATCAGAGCTAGATCTATGCATAGATGTATTTCACAAGTAGAACGCAACATGGTTGTTGCGGGCGTTGATGTTTTCTGTTGCAAGCCTCTTGTTTGTGTTCTTCTTATGACGCGGGATAGTGAGATTGAAGCGGTCCAGGCCAACCTTACGCGACGTCGTTCGCGAGACCGGCTCCGCACTTGACGTGTGGCTTGTTCCACACATACGGCTGGTGGATGCCAGTTTCTCTCACTATAGTTATCATGGGATTAACACCGGAGTTTGGCAACCATAATATCATCGTTGTGGGTTTCCGTAGGTAAGAATCGTTCTTAGCATCTACTCCCATAAGCCACGTAAAACATGCAACAACAAAGTAGAGGCGTCTAACTTGTTTTTGCAGGGAGTGTTTTCTGTGATATGGTATGGCCCAAGATGTGATGTGTATAATGTATGCGATGATCATGTTTTGTAATGTTTCATGACTTGCATGTCGATGAGTACACAACCGGCAGGAGCCATATGGTTGTCTTTATAATTGTGTATGACCTGTGTGTCAACTTCTTATACGCTATGTAATAGTTTCACTTTATCTCTAAGTAGTTAGCAATAGTTGTAGTTGCTATTCGTGGTGGAGGCAATCATGGTGGAGTGATTGAGATCATGCCGGCACGCACAAGATGGAGATAATTGCGCGAAGATTGGCTATACCATGTCACATAAAGTTATATGCATGTGATGTTTATCCTTTTATGTATCTTATTATGCTTAGATCGCGATGGTAGCATTATAAGATGATTCCTCACTTAAAGATCAAGATAAAACTGTGTTCTCCCCAAGTATGCACCGTTGCGAAAGTTCTTCGTGTCCAAGCATCACGTGATGATCGGGTGCAATAGACTCTACGTTCACATACAACGGGTGCAAGCCAGTTTTGCACACGCGGAAATACTTGGGTCTAACTTGACGAGCCTAGCATGTACAGACATGGCCTCGGAACACATGAACCGAAAATTTAAGCATGAGTCATATGAATGATATGATCGACACTTCGTTGTCCACCATTGAAACCACATCTCTTCTCGTGAAGATCGGATTAGGTGTGGTGAATTTGGATCGTGTTCACTAAACAACTTGAGGGATGTTGAATTTAGTGGAAGTTCATCTAGTAATTTGATTAAAAGTTGAACTAGTTATCATGAACATAGTCTAATTTGTACTTGCAAATATTGTAGATCAAATGGCTAAGTCCAACTTCAACTTCAACGTTTTTGCTGAGAAGGAAAAGCTTAAAAACAATGGGTCTAACTTCACCAACTGGTTCCGCAATCTGAGAATCATTCTCTCTGGCGGTCAAAAGGACTATGTCCTTGAGAGTGCGTTAGGTGACGCCCCTGCTGCTACTGCGCCGGCTGATGAGAAAGCTGTCTATCAGTCGCGCAAGGATGATTATGGTGTGATTAAGAGCACCATGTTGTTTGCTATGGAATCGGACCTTCAAAATCGTTTTGAAGACTATCCCGGGCCCTTTGAGATTCTCGAGGAGCTGAAAACCATGTTTCAGACTCAACCCCGTTCTGAGAGATATGAGATCTCTGAGAAATTCTTTAACTGCAAGATGGAGGAAGGGAGTTCCGTTAGTGAGCACGCCATTAAGATGTCGGGCTACACTCAACGCCTTGAGCAACTGGACTGCAAGATTCCAGAGGAGCTCAAGATTGACAGGGTTCTGCAATCACTCCCTCCCAGCTACAAAAGTTTTGTAGTGACTTATAATCAGATTGGTTCCACTGATACGATCACCGAGCTCTTCGCAAAGCTGAAGGATGCAGAAGTGGACATAAAAAAGGATAATCATGTGTTGATGGTCAACAAGCCCCCCACCTTCAAGAAAGGTAAGGGTGCAAAGAAGCCCTTCAAGAAGGGCGGCGGCAAGCGCACTGCCCCTGCTGAGAAGAAGCTCACGTCTGGTCCTAAGCCGGACACTGAGTGCTTCTATTACAAGGACAAGGGTCACTGGAAGCGCAACTTTCCGAAGTACTTAGCGGACAAGAAGGCTGGCACCATCAAAGGTATATTTGATATACATGTTATTGATGTTTTCCTTACTAGCCCTCGTTGTAGTGCCAGGGTATTTGATACTGGTTCAGTTGCTAATATTTGTAACTCGAAACAGGAGCTACGGAATAGACGGCGGCTTGCGAGGGATGAGGTGACGATGCGCGTTGGCAACAGATCAAGAGTTGATATGATGGCCGTCGGCACGCTCTCCTTAGTTTTACCTTCGGGATTAGTTTTAAACCTTAATAAGTGTTATTTTGTGTCTGCGTTGAGCATGAACATTATTTCTGGATCTTGTTTATTGCAAGACGGTTATTCATTTAAATCGGAGAATAATGGTTGTTCTATTTATATGAGTAACATATTTTATGGTCATGCACCTATTGTGAATGGTTTATTTCTTCTAAATCTCGAAAGGGATGAAACACACATCCATAACATTTAGGCTAAGAGATGCAAAGTAGGTAGTGATAATACTACTTATTTGTGGCACTGTCGTCTAGGTCATATTGGTGTAAAGCGCATGAAGAAACTCCATTCTGATGGACTTTTGGAGTCTCTTGATTTTGAATCATTTGACACATGCGAACCATGCCTCATGGGCAAGATGATCAAAACCCCGTTCTCCGGTATGATGGAGCGAGCAACGGACTTGTTGGAAATCATACATACCGATGCATGCGGACCGATGAGTGTTTCGACGCGAGGTGGATATCGCTATTTTCTCACTTATACCGATGACTTAAGTAGATATGGGTATATCTATTTAATGAAACATAAATCTGAAACGTTTGAAAAGTTCAAAGAATTTGAGAATGAAGTGGAGAACCATCGTAACAGAAAGATTAAGTTTCTACGATCCGATCGTGGAGGTGAATATTTGAGTTATGATTTTCTCACGCATCTTAAAGCAAGTGGAATCGTTTCACAACTCACGCCACCCGGAACACCACAGCGCAATGGTGTGTCTGAACGCCAGAACCGAACCCTATTAGATATGGTCCGATCGATGATGTCTCTTACTGATTTGCCGTTTTCATTTTGGGGTTATGCATTAGAAACCGCTGCATTCACTTTAAATAGGGCACCATCTAAATCCGTTGAGATGACACCATATGAACTATGGTTTGGTGCTAAACCTAAGTTGTCGTTTCTTAAAGTTTGGGGATGCGAAGCTTACGTCAAGAAGTTGATGCCGGACAAGCTCGAACCCAAAGCGGAGAAATGCGTCTTCATAGGATACCCTAAGGAAACTATTGGGTATACCTTCTATCACAGAACCGAAGGCAAAGTGTTTGTCGCAAAGAACGGTTCCTTTCTTGAGAAGGAGTTTCTCTCGAAAGAAGTGAGTGGGAGGAAAGTAGAGCTAGACAAGGTTATTGAACCTTCTCTTGAATTGGAGAGTAGCGCAGCACCTGAAATTGTTCCAGTGCCGCCTGCACCAACAATAGAGGAAGCTAATGACAAGGATCATGAAGCTTCGGACGATTCTGCTACTGAACGTCGCAGGTCGACAAGGTCGCGTGCCCCTCCTGAGTGGTACGGCAACCCTGTCTTGATTGTCTTGTTAGTAGAAGATAGTGAACCTACGAACTATGAGGAAGCGATGATGAGCCCAGACTCTGAGAAATGGCTAGAAGCCATGAAATCTGAATTGGGATCCATGAGCGAAAACCAAGTATGGACTTTGGTGGACCCTCCTAGCGACCGAAAGGCCGTTGAGTGCAAATGGATCTTCAAGAAGAAAACGGACGCGGATGGTAATGTTACTGCCTATAAAGCACGGCTTGTTGCGAAAGGTTTTCGACAAGTTCATAGTGTTGACTACGATGAGACTTTCTCTCCCGTAGCGATGTTTAACTCCATTCGGATTTTATTAGCAATTGCTGCGTTTCATGATTATGAAATATGGCAGATGGATGTCAAGACTGCGTTCCTCAATGGCAACATTGATGAAGAGTTGTATATGATGCAACCCGAAGGTTTTGTCGATCCTAAGGATGCTGATAAAGTATGCAAACTTCAGCGTTCCATTTATGGACTGAAGCAAGCATCTCGGAGTTGGAACCTTTGTTTTGATCAAGTGATCAAGAGCTTTGGATTTGTTCCAAATTGCTACGAAGCTTGTATCTACAAGAAAGTGAGTGGGAGCTCGGTGACGTTTCTGGTACTATATGTGGATGACATATTGATTATTGGAAATGACATCAACATGCTTAACGATGTGAAGAGTTATTTGAAAAAGTGTTTTTCAATGAAAGACCTAGGTGAGGCTGCTTATATATTGGGCATCAAAATCTATAGAGATAGACAAAGACGCCTGATAGCTTTAAGCCAGAGTACATACCTAGACAAAGTTCTGAAAAGGTTCAGAATGGATAAGGCAAAGAAAGGTTCAGTGCCTATGTTGTCAGGTAAGATATTGAGCAAGGCTCAGTGTCCAACTATGGTAAATGATAGGGAAGCTATGAGCAAAGTGTCTTATGCCTCGGCCATAGGTTCCATCATGTATGCCATGCTGTGTACTAGACCGGATGTCTCCAATGCTCTTAGTTTGACGAGCAGGTATCAAAGTGATCCAGGAGTGGAACACTGGACAGCCATGAAGAACATCCTAAAGTACCTAAATAGGACCAAAGAAATGTTCTTAGTCTATGGGGGTGATGAACAGCTCGTCGTAAAAGGTTACGTCGATGGTAGTTTTGACACCGACAAGGATGATTCTAAATCTCAGACAGGATACGTGTATATTTTGAATGGAGGAGCTGTGAGCTAGAGAAGCTGCAAGCAAAGCGTGATCACGGGATCTACAGTAGAAGCAGAATACATGGCTGCTGCAGAAGCGTCAAGTGAAGGAGTTTGGATCAGGAACTTCATCAGTGAGCTTGGCGTGGTTCCAAGTGCATTGGACCCACTGGAGATATTGTGTGACAACACTGGCGCCATAGCACTCGCTAAGGAACCAAGATATCATCCAAAGACCAAGCATATAAACCGCAAGTTTCATATAATTCGAGATTATATAGCAGATGGAAATCTGAAAATTAGCAAAGTACATACAGATCTGAATGTCGCAGATCCATTGACTAAACCTCTTCCACGTGTAAAACATGATCAGCACCTCAGTGCCATGGGTGTGAGATTGTTGCCAAATGTAAACTAGATTATTGGCTCTAGTGCAAGTGGGAGACTGTTGGAATTATGCCCTAGAGGCAATAATAAAGGTGTTATTATTATAATTCTTGTTCATGATAATGTTTATATTCCATGCTAGAATTGTATTAAGCGGAAACTTTAATACTTGTGTGGTTTGTGAACAACACCGTGTCCCTAGTACGCCTCTATGGACTAGCTCATTGATTAATGATGGTTAAGGTTTCCTAACCATGGACATGAGTTGCCAATTAATAATGAGATCATATCATTGGGAGAATGATATGATGGACAGACCCAAACTAAGCGAAGCAATTAGATCGTGTCATCGTGTTCATCTTTGCGAAGCTTTTCTTATGTCAAATATTGTATTCCTTAGACCATGAGATAATACAACTCCCTAGTATCGGAAGAAAGATTTGAGGTCATCAAACGTCATCCTATGAGAGGGTGATCATAAAGGTGTCTCTGAGGTGATCAGAAAGTATCTGTTGGGTTGTATGTATCGAGATGGGATTTGTCCCTCCCAAGTCGGAGAGATATACTTCAGGCCCACTCGGTGATCGATATCAACACCGCTTGCAAGCATGTGGTTAAGGAGTTAATCACATAGTGATATCGGATTACGGAACGAGTAAAGTACTTGCTGTGAACGAGATTGAACTAGGTATGACGGTACCGATGATCAAATCTCGGGCAAGTAAAATATCGCGAGACGAAGGGAATATATATATGGTATTGATTGAATCCTGGCATCGTGGTTCATCCAATATGATCATCGATGAATGTGTCGGAGTCAATATGGGTTTCCAGACCCCGTTGTTGATTATTGATAGAAGATCATGTCTGCATATTCTCGAACCCGCAGGGTCACACATTTAACGTCTCTCGACGCTAGGATAGATTGGATAATTGGTTTATGAGTTTTTGTTCGGAGTCTCGGATGGGATCCGGGACATCACGAGAGGTTCCGGAGTAGTCCGGAGAATAAGATTCATATAAGGCAGTGCAGTTTTTGGAGTTCGGAATTGTTCCGGGTTAATCGGTATTGTACCGGAAGCTTCTAGAACCTTCCGGAAGGGGACCAACGTGGCCCCACCTTCCGGGATGGGCATGGGCCTATGAGGGAGTGCCCTGGCCGCATTGGGCCAGGGGCACAAGGCCCCATAGGGCCCATCCGGCCAAGAGGGGATAAACCCTAGCCTGGACCTTCTAGAATGGGGGGTTTCCTTGCCCCCCACTCCTCCTCCTTTGGCCGCCGGTTTGGGCTTGGGGGAGGGGCTAGGGCTGCCGCCCACCCCTCTATATAAAGAGGGCTGGGGGCGCACCACCCCCCCCCCCACACACCTTCCCCTCAAGCCAGTCGCCCTGCTGCCCTCCTCTCTCTCTCCCTCCCGACTGCGTGTAGGCGAAGCCCTGCTGCAGAAACTCTCCACCACATACACCGCGTCGTCGCGTTGTAGATCCAATCCGTCTCTCCACCATACTTGCTGGACCGAGGAAGGAGGAGACGTCGAGGTGCTGCATGTGTGCATCTCACGGAGGCACCGCCACTTGTGGTGCTAGATCGGATCGGATCGCGAGGAGGAGAAGCGAGTACGACTACATCACCCACGTTCTGACGAACGTTCCGCTGTGTGAATCTTCAAGGGTATGAAGATCTAATCCAATCTCTTTCGTTGTTTGCATCTCCTAGATTAGATCTTGGCTTTCCCTCTGTTCGCATCCGTAGAAAATTTTGATTTACTATGCCGCGAAACCCTTCAACAGCAAAGTGACCATTTGGTCACCCTTGCCCTCCCAGGTTGCACAGGTGGACGCCACGTGGCTACTTTGGCGTGTTCTTGTACATGGCATAGGACCCCGAGTCTCTTTATCGTGTGTTTGCACACGGCAAAAGTCCAGTGATTTTTTTGTTTACCTATTTTCATTTCATCCTGCAATTCAAATACAGAATATAGCACATATGTTTCCAGATCTTTCCATATCAACAAATATAGCACCAAATACATATATAACACCACATACATAGTCCAACAATACAATTGACTCCAAATCCATCCATATATACTTCATACAAGTTCACACAAGTTGCATTTATCAACACATTGAGTTCAACCATACACATTTAGCTCCTTCCTTCATGCACATCCTACAAAATAGAATTGAAAGACATGAAACATAGCAACATGAAAGATTCTCTAAATTTTGACAAGTAGAGAAACATAGCATATACAAGGAATAAGGATCACGATCATAAGAGAAACATACAAATATATACAAGTGGCTCCCATGAGTTCTATGGAAAAAAATTCTATTACTAAGTTTCTCTATGGCTAAATTTCTATCACTAAGTTTCTCTATGACTATGTGAAATTCTACGAGTCACTAGAATGAGAGTACAAACCTAAAAGAGAGATCGAACATGTGGGTTCTCGGGGTTTCCCCGTGTAGGAGGTGTCTGCATGTTCTCTTCCCGAGACTCTGATCCACCGTGCCCCGCATTGTAGGATTCACCTGAGGTTTGTAGCTACTAGATGGAAATTTTTAAGCCCAAGTCAATATGCACTAGACATGTGGTATTTTGAGATTGACACCAAATACGCCAGACAACTTACCCATGCATTGTAGTCAAAAGGAGGTGGGTCAACCCTAGGAATGTGGCGCCAGTCGGCGGGCATGGTCTGCAAATCAAGTATGTGCAGGTAAGGTGTATGAAATTAGGATTCATCTTAGGTCCTGTGATTAAGAACTTACCGATAACTGTGACTCACAAACTGACATCCTCTGCATAAATCACGCCATCATATGCCGCTGCTGCTGAGCAATGAAGGCCTTAGTAGTCTGCTCCTTCTGTCTCCTCTCGTTCTCCAAGTCAAGATACGTTGTGTCTTTGCAAGGTCAAGCATGTTGCAACGGAAAACATTGTTGGAATTATGCCCTAGAGGCAATAATAAAGGTGTTATTATTATAATTCTTGTTCATGATAATGTTTATATTTCATGCTAGAATTGTATTAAGCGGAAACTTTAATACTTGTGTGGTTTGTGAACAACACCGTGTCCCTAGTACGCCTCTATGGACTAGCTCATTGATTAATGATGGTTAAGGTTTCCTAACCATGGACATGAGTTGTCAATTAATAATGAGATCATATCATTGGCAGAATGATATGATGGACAGACCCAAACTAAGCGAAGCAATTAGATCGTGTCATCGTGTTCATTTTTGCGAAGCTTTTCTTATGTCAAATATTGTATTCCTTAGACCATGAGATAATACAACTCCCTGGTATCGGAAGAAAGCTTTGAGGTCATCAAACGTCATCCTATGAGAGGGTGATCATAAAGGTGTCTCTCAGGTGATCGGAAAGTACCTGTTGGGTTGTATGTATCGAGATGGGATTTGTCCCTCCCAAGTCGGAGAGATATACTTCGGGCCCACTCGGTAATCGATATCAACATCGCTTGCAAGCACGTGGTTAAGGAGTTAATCACAAAGTGATATCAGATTACAGAACGAGTAAAGTACTTGCTGTGAACGAAATGGAACTAGGTATTTCGATGCCAACGATCGAATCTCAGGCAAGAAAAATATCGCGCGAGGAAGGGAATATATATATGGGATTAATTGAATCCTGGCATCATGGTTCATCCGATATGATCATCGATGAATATGTGGGAGTCAATATGGGTTTCCAGACCCCGCTGTTGATTATTGATAGAAGATCATGTCTGCATATTCTTGAACCCGTAGGGTCACACACTTAACGTGTCTCGACGCTAAGATAGAATGGATAATTGGTTTATGAGTTTTTGTTCGGAGTCTCGGATGAGATCCAGGACATCAAGAGAGGTTCTGGAATGGTTCGGAGAATAAGATTCATATAAGGGAAAGCAGTTTTTGGATTTCGGAATTGTTTCGAAATGTTTGGTATTGTACCGGAAGCTTCTAGAACCTTCTAGAGTGGGACCAACGTGGATCCAATTGTTGGGAGGGGGCGTGGGCCTACGAGGGAGTGCCCTGGCCGTATTGGGCCAGGGGCGCAAGGCCCCATAGGCCTAGCCGGCCAAGCCCTAGGGGAAACCCTAGGGAGAGCTTCTAGAAGGGGGGGGGACTTGCCCCCCACTCCTCCCCATGTGGCCGCCGGCCCTAGGTTTTGGAGGAGGGGCAAGGGAAATCGGCCAGCCCTCTATATAAAGAGGGCAGGGGCGCACCCTCCGCCCACACATCCTCAACCCTAGCCGCCTAGTTGCTGCCCTCCTCTCTCTCTCTCTCCTGACTGCGCGTAGGCGAAGCCCTGCCGCAGAAACTCTCCACCTATGCACCACGCCGTCGTGTTGTAGATCCAATCTATCTCTCCACCCCACTTGCTGGACAGAGGAAGGAGGAGACGTCGAGGTGCCGTATGTGTGCATCTCTCGGAGGCGTCGCCACTTGCGGCGTTGGATCGGATCAGATCGCGAGGAGGAGAAGGCTAGTACGACTACATCAACCACGTTCCGTTGAACGTTACGTTGTGCGATTTCTTCAAGGGTATGAATATCTCATCTATTCCCCCTCGTTGTTTGCATCTCCTAGATTAGATCTTGGCTTCCCCGTTCGTATCCGTAGAATTTTTTTGATTTACTATGCTGCGAAACCCTTCAAACATGTAATGAAGTGTGAATGACCTAGAAAGAAAAGCATACCCAATTTTTTTCATTTTACGATTTTTCAATTTCTTTTACTATTTTAAATACATTGTGAAAATTGTGGGTATGTTAATTCTGAGCAGGGAGTTCAATATACCAAAAATCATGGTCACTATCCTTGCTCGATCTCGCACCTCAAAGTCAACAGCTTGATATCGGCAACCTCACTCAGATACCAGCTATTATTGTCGTAGGCGCGTAGTTCATCTAACGAGGACAAGAAAACACACAACGATCGCTATAAACACGGTTTGGTGAAATCGCCTACTCCGTGGAGCATGATTATGGAACTCCTTCCTTATGATACCATAACACGAGCCTTCCTAGGGGCAGACACATGCCGCTTTCTCCCCTTGCATGCTTACTACTATCAAGTTTCCATAGATTACATTGTGTGGACACCCGACATTATATAGGAGCCCTGAGCTACTAGTGTGTGACTATAACACTTCTCTTATCCTAGCCACACTATAACACATGTCAAAGCATAACTCCATTTTTATATAATATTCGACACACAACACAAAGAATATAATGGTCAAAGGTGCGTATATATATCCCCATAAAAATGTCACACGTTTGTAAAGACAATCCTACATCAATGTGGAGAGTATGAGTCGTAAAAAGGGTGGAGGTTGTGAGAAATTCATTTTGTCACTACGATCAGTAACTTCATGGATGTTGGCATTGCATTAATTGTGACTTGGAGTTCTTGTTTATATATAGACCTCTAGCGGAAACAATAGCAACTCGGTGAATTGCGATAGCTAGCTAACATAGTGAAGACGTGATTGAAACAAACATGACAAGGTTGAGTTGATGTGTCCCGTAGAGAGAGCCAACACAAGAGAGATCCTGATGTATTACTTTTTGTTTCAAAAAAGATCCTAATGTATTACTTAAGGAATTTATGTCCCGGTGATAGAAGTAGGAAGCATTGGGATAATGGAACACCCAATGGGTGATAGGACATGCCCACCAACAATTTGAGAGACAATTTTCGTCGGCTAAGGAGTAGTCACCATATGCCACAAGGTAATTAATGTTCCCGGAAATGGTGGTGACATCGTCTATGATGGTACTTCTGAGAAAAATTCCACTATACATTGAGCATCGAGCAGCAGAACAACACCCCGGTCTCACAACAAGTGAAACACGGACATCATCGATTTAGACTACCCATAGCAAGGATATCATAGGTATTATCATGCATTTCATGAATGCAAAAAAGATGATGTCTCACTATAGTTAATAACGAGAGAGATGATAGTAGTATCATAGGAAGATACTGTCTCATAGCACAGAGAACTGAAAATATAATTGTAAATAGATCCTAGACAATTTTACATTGAAGTTTTACAAACCAATAAATATAATAAAGTTATGTTACTACTACATGATACAATGTAGTATAGGATTAATAACATATACATTAGTATCATATGCAAGATACTAGTATAGTAAACTATCCACTATGACCAGTCTTAGGTGTCCTAAGTGCTGACAATACTTGCTGACCTCGTGCACTAAAATGATTTTGTGGCCCTTGCCTAGTTCTTAACTTACTTAGCCGCAGTTTGCAGTATGTGTGTAACACAATGCAATCTTAGGCATATCGAAACTAAAAGAATTATGCCGTAGCATCTAGCAAGTGTCTTCCCCCTCGAACAAGTGTCTTCCCCCTCGAATTCTAACTGCGGTCAACAGAATCTATAGGATTTGTAAACTACAAAACTATCTGCACTAGTGCTCATGCTCTCCAATTTTTTTTCATCCATGTTTTTACCCATAATTTATGGAGAAGTATTTTTTAATACACCATGCATCATCATAGACCACTTCTTCTTTTGTTTAAATTAATAAGAGATAGTGTTCAACTTAGTTTTTGATTTTTTGTGGGATGTGCATCATTTTATGAAGATATCCGGTGTAAACCTCCCTTGCTTGTATTGCCTAGATGCGATTTTGATTTAATAAGATCATGTCGGCTCACCATGTGCCGATTAGTGGCTGTCGCCAAACCATGTGCCGGTTAGTTTTTGTCGACACACCATGTGCCGTGTCTGTGCTAGAGTCCAAAATTCCAAAAAATTTGTATTATTTTGAAAATTGATTAAAAAGTATATATTACTTAACAGAATTAGCATCATGATGGTATAGTCTGCAATTCAGCATCCAGACACCTTTTTGGATTTGCAAAGGCAGCTCATTGATTAATTATGAGTGCAACTCTAATGTTTTTAAAGCAAAGGCAAAAAAGTTGACTCATCAGCAACTACCGCAATAAGCTCCGAAGAGGGTAGCCTCCACCGTGACGTCGGGAGTGAAGGGAATATGTCCGAGAGGACATAATAAGGTGGTTATTATCTTATTTCTTGTTTATGATAAATGTTTATTTCTCATGCTATAATTGTATTAATCGGAAACGTTAATACATGTGTGTTTAATAAACAAATAAAGAGTTCCTAGTTATGCCTCTCGTATAAACTAGCTCGTTGATTAACATGATGATCAACGTTTCCTGATCATGGACATTGGATGTTGTTAATAATAAGGTCACAACATTGGTGGAATGATGTGATGAACATTCATCTTAAGTATAGTAATACGATCATAGTCATTATGTTTAAATTACTATCACATCATTACAAGTAACTCTAGTCCTTAGACCATGAGACCATGTTAATCACTAACATATGAAGAGTGTATTAATAACATCAAACGTCATACCGTAACAGGGTGACTATAAAGGTGGGTTCAGATACTCCGATAATATTATGTAAAGGCTCATGGATCAAGAGTGGGATTTTTCCATCTAAACAGACAGATATACTATGGCCCCTCTTGGTGATATCACATTGATATAGCTTGCAAGCAAGTGATAGAGATCACTAGAATGTTATATCATGGGAACAAGAAAATAGTACCTGTCGGTAACGAGATCAAACTAGGTATAGGGATACCGATAATCGAATCTCCAACATGTAAAATATCGCGAGACAAAAGGATTTATTTACAAGTGTAAAAGGTCCACACGATCACAAGAAGTCATCGTTGAATGTGTGGAAGTCAGTACGGATCTCCAGGTCCCGCTGCTGATTATTGATCGGAGAGGGGTCTCAATCATGTCTGCATTATTTGCGAACCGTAGGGTGACACACTTAAGGAATACCGAGAACATTTGGAGCAAATGAGCTACCAGAAAAAGAATATCAAAGCGCTAGAATTATTTCAATGGACTCCGGAATTGTTTTATGTGAAATTGCTAAAATTGGTTCTGCATGTAAAATTGAAACGTTATAAGGGGTTTTATGTTAAATTTTTTTAATTATTGTAATTTAAAAATTCCGAATAAATAAATAAAAGGAGTTTTACTTAATGAGATATTACATTAAATTTGGTGGAAATTTAATGGGATTTTGAGTGGAGGAAATGTGGAGTCAAATTTGTGAGTGGGAGCTCCACTCACATGAATGGAGGAAGGGGTGGGGGAAGCCACCTTGGCCGCCCGCCATGGCCCTTGGGGTGCCCCCCTCCTCACACCACCTCGTGAAGGGGCTCTCTCCCCCTCTAGTATTCCCCCATGGTCTCGGACTAGCGAGATATACGGAAATATGGCATGTTTTGAGAGCAATTATATAGTGTTGAAACATGGATTAAACAATTTTTATTCCCAACCTGTAACATAAACAAGAGAAAAGAATCCGAAGGGCGCATGAATTTATTTGTTCGGTGGATCTTCCGGGATCTTGTTGGTTTTCGTCTTTGTTCGTGTGGTTTTGCAAATCATTTCCTCCCGGTAAATGGTTTTCATCTCTAGCGATTGTGATTCTCGTGGTGCGCTAGTCCTTTTGGACCTTAGTTATGTTTAGTACAACAAGATGTACTACTATGAGAAGATTTAATTTTTTATTAAATTTTAGCCATAAAATTTAGATCTAACCATCAAGAAAGATTTAGATTATGTGGATTAATCGAATTGTCTTCTAAAATTCTCTTATATTGCTTTTAGTAGATAAATAGAAAGAGATTAACATGCATTTTTTGCATTTCCTAGTCTGTGCTTGTTGGGGTTTTGTCACACGCCAGGATGGGGGGCTATCGACCGCTTCCCCTCCCACCCCAACGACGGCGATCCCCGTGATGCCGCCGATCTAGACAGAGAGAAAGAGATAGAGAGAGAGACCCCGATCGGAATCATCTACCCCTCACTCCACCGCCCGCCAATCCCCCCCCTCCAGCTTTTACGCTGACCTTATCCCCACAGAGACTAGGAGAAAACTGAGAGAGCTCGTCCTAAAATCCAACGATCCCCAAAAATCTCTCGATTTCCGATCGATAACCCCCCCCCCTTCCTTATTTGGCCTTGTCAAGGCACCTCCTACCCGATCCCCAAACACCAGACCACCCTCCCCCACCCCCCCTTGTCAAGGCAGATTCCTGGCTATAGGAATCTTCCTCTCCACTCTGCTCATGACCTCCTGGCAGCTCACCGACTACATGAAGAAAATCTGGAAGATTCGCGGCCACCTCGACACCGAACAGCTTGCCGATAGAAGGTTTGTTCTCGAATTCTCAGAAGAAGGTGATTTCAATCATGTCACTAAGGGAGGACCGTGGAGGTTCAGAGATGATGCCATCCTCATCGCTCCCCTAAAGGAGGGGGAGAATCCAGAGACGGTACCAATCAACACTGTCCCCATTTGGGTGCAATTTAAGAGTATTCCTTTTTACCTTCTCTCAAAAACTCTGACAAGAGAACTGGGTAGGAAAGTTGGTACTTTTATCTCGATTGACAATAATGCCAGGGGAGATATTTGTGACAAGTTTATCAGGGCAAGAGTCAACCTGCCGATCGACCAAGTTCTGCAAAGATGGATCACTCTCAATGGAGTTGATAGCATAAAACTACCACTTTGTATGTCAAATTTACCATTTCATACCAGTCGCTCTCGATTTTGCAAAATAGTACCACATTTGAATCTGATTGTAGCAATGTGCGCCGATCTGTCGTTGATAGCGAATTGACCCCGCTTAACACTCGCGGGCCCACCTGTCAGGGCCACGTGGCCCGCGTTAGACGCCGCCCCGACACGCCCGTCTAACGGCCGTTAACCGGCGCCGCTTAGGATAGGTCCCACCTCCGGGTGGACCTCAGTCTCCCTCCTCCCCACTGTCTTCTTCCCCGAGCTCGGTGCTGCGCCGCTGCCGCCGCTTGTCCGCTGTCGTCCGCCCGCGTGTCGCCACCGCCGCCGACGCCATGCCCAATGGCATGACGGGTCCTCCTCCAGCGGGAGCATTTTAGAGGTAAGATTTCTCCATCTTGTTGGAATTAGGGTTTCTGCCGATTTTTGATTTCTTCGATTTCCCCCCTGGATTAAACTCGATTTTCTCTTTGATTAGGAGTTCACTGCGCTTGACCATGCTCCTGCTACCACTGATGACCCAACATTTTATGGAATCGCCGATGATTTCCCTGAGCTGTGTCGTGGCCACAAGTTGCCACTGCGCAAATGTGCTGCATTCGAAGGGATCAATGCAGGCAGAAAGTTCTACCTGTGTCAAGTGGGGCATGTAAGTTTCCTTAACTAGAAATTTGGAATCATATCATCTCCTTAGTGACCAGAAAATGCTAATATGGAATCATCATCTGCTAATTAAATGTAATGCTGCAATCATCGTCAGTT
Source organism: Avena atlantica (assembly GCA_910589765.1). Lineage (NCBI taxonomy): Eukaryota > Viridiplantae > Streptophyta > Magnoliopsida > Poales > Poaceae > Avena > Avena atlantica. The sequence continues at coordinate 527,242,354 of OU342733.1, forward strand.
AGTACGGAATGATTAGGAAATGTGTAATGCTTAGTGTCCAGAAAATGCAAGGATCAGTATATATGTTAATATAGAACATTTAGTGGACCTGGAATATTTAGTGGACAGAACATATTTAGTGGAACATTTAGTGTTCTTACATATTTAGTGGAATAATTGTGATGAGCCCAATATAATTGTTGTTGTTTTTGTTACAGCAATAAGTTCATGAAATCATAAGTGTAGACTGAAATCATAAGTGTAGACTGATCTGGAACATATAGATAGTATAAGCACTATTTTTATGCTATCAACTCAAGTGTAGACTGATCTGGGACACTGTTTTTATCATTGTATAGCAGGTCAATAATTGTGGATTTCATAGTTGGATAGACGAGAGTGGCCTTCCACAATGAAAAATGCATTGGCTAGGCTATGGGAAATGTACAATGAAAGTAATAGTGCAAGAATTGAAGAAAGGTATGAGTCATCCAAGATGCTGAAGGATCTTGCTGAAGAAAAGGAAAAGGCTGTCAAGAAACACGCATGCCTTATTGCAGAAACTAACAAGTTTTTTGAGGAGACTGGGAAGAAGGCTATGGAAGAAAGCGTGAGGAGGATTTACAGTGAGGCTGAGCAGGAAGAACAGATGGAGAAGTACATTGCAGGGTTGAAGAATGAAGTGGAGGTGTACAAGCAAGGGAATGAAGAATTCAAGAATCTACTAAAAACCCAAGCAACAATTTATAAGGAGAAGCAGAAGAAGTGGGAGGATGAAAAACAGGCTCTGAAAGAGGAGAAGAAAAAATTAGAGTACAGTATGTTTGATCTTTTCAATGCCACTGATAGTAACAAGGAGAAGATCAAGAGGATCAAAGCAATATGTGATGAGTAGTGATGGAGTACCTACCTAGTTTGTTGCCCATTTATGTAATGGATGTGTAAGAACACTTTTATATGTGTTGTGTAAGAACCTAGTTGTGTACCTGCTTAGTTTGTTAGGATGGATGTTGAACTTATTGTGGTAATGGTTGTTAATCTAGTAATTGATGTTGAACTTATTGTGGTAATGGTTGTTAATCTAGTAATGGATGTTGAACTTATTGTGGTAATGGTTGTTAATCTAGTAATGGTTGTTAATCTAGTTGAGATCTTTGTATGTCTAATGGATGTAGAAGCAACATTGTGTTGTCGAGAACCCTCTAGGGGTCTCAACAACTTTTTAAAGTCACCCACATTTAACTAGAAGAAACATTGTGCCCTCTAGGGGTCTCGACAACTTTTTAAAGTCACCCACATTTAACTAGAAGCAACATTGTGCCCTCTAGGGGTCTCGACAACTTTTTAAAGTCACCCACATTTAACTATAAGCAACATTGTGCCCTCTAGGGGTCTCGACAACTTTTTAAAGTCACCCATATTTAACTAGAAGCAACATTGTGCCCTCTAGGGCTCTCGACAACTTTTTGAAGTCACCCACATTTAACTAGAAGCAACATTGTGCCCTCTAGGGGTCTCGACAACTTTTTAAAGTCACCCACATTTAACTAGAAGCAACATTGTGCCCTCTAGGGGTGTCGACAATTTTTTAAAGTCACCCACATTTAACTAGAAGCAACATTGTGCCCTCTAGGGGTCTCGACAACTTTTTAAAGTCACCCACATTTAACTAGAAGCAACATTGTGCCCTCTAGGGGTCTCGACAACTTTTTAAAGTCACCCACATTTAACTAGAAGCAACATTGTTCCCTCTAGGGGTCTCGACAACTTTTTAAAGTCACCCACATTTAACTAGAAGCAACATTGTGCCCTCTAGGGGTCTTGACAACTTTTTAAAGTCACCCACATTTAACTAGAAGCAACATTGTGCCCTCTAGGGGTCTCGACAACTTTTTAAAGTCACCCACATTTAACTAGAAGAAACACTATTGCCATCCATAAAAAAACACTATTGCCCACATTTCAACAACAATCACAGCTTCACCATCAAATTGAAAGATAGTCTTAACCAACAAATATCATACATAGTTTTAAACAAGCTCTTCCCAGGACATCAACACATAGTCTTACACATAATCAGTCTTACACATAGTTTTAAACAAGCTCTTCTCATGACATCAACACATAATCTTAACCAACACACAGATTCATACACATTTCAAGCATCCTTGACAGAATCATCAGATTTTTTCTTCTTGTAGCTTGAATGCTTCCCAGCATTAAGGTATCCTGCCATCCTTGCTGTGAGTTTAGTTGGCCTTTTGCCAAGCCTTGTTGGTGCAGAACTGGAACCACCTTCAGCAGCACTCCTAGGTACAAGGAAGGGTCTTGGGGTTGTAGATCTCTGTGGTGCAATTGGAGGAGCTGATGCAGTTCTTGCTGGAGTTGTAGCAGGCTGCCTTGGAGGTGTTGTTGGAGTTCTTGCTGTTGGAGGGTCAGGTGCTGTTGGAGGGGCTGATGCAGTTCTTGCTGGAGTTGTAGCAGGCTGCCTTGGAGGTGCTGTTGGAGGGGCAGGTGATGTTGGAGGGGCTGATGTAGTTCTTGATGGAGTTGTAGCAGGCTGCCTTGGAGGTCTTGCTGTTGTACTACCAGATGTAGATGCACACTGTGACTGCAAACAATAAACAAAGTCAGGAATTAATTAAGTTTGTGAAAGCAAACAGGGTGAGGAATTAGTAAACTAGATGTAGGTGCACATTACCATGCTGATTTGTTTCCTCACTGCTAGGTGAGGTTTCAATGGGACATTGCAGCTGGTGTACCTATGGCCTGTGAGCTTGCAATTGCTGCAAGTTATTGTCCCCATTCTAGAAGTATCCCTAGGTGCTGGCACCTCAAATGCTCCTTTCCTCCTTACTGTTTGCTTTCTTCTAGGTTTGTCTCTAAAGACTGGAGGATCAATATCTGGAGTGTCTGTCTTTGTCCAGTCATCAGGGCCAGGTACAGGGTAAATTGTGTGCTGGTAGGCAGCTAGGTAAGTTGATTTTTTGAAGAAATCATTTACATAATCCTCAGGAATTTGCTTAATTTTCATGATTGCAGCCACTGCATGATTGCAACCACTACATGATTGCAGGGAATACCTGTGACATCCCACTTCCTAGATGAGCATGTTTTTGCCCTCAGGTCCACTGCTATAATTCTAGCCCCAGATGTGACTTGCCATAAGCCAACCTCACAGTTCTTAGCAATGCAATCCCTAGAAAACTTCTAGGACTCTGCCAACAATTCAGAATAAGTAGGTGTGATTTCCCAGTAGGTTCTGTCCATCTTTTCCCTGATCCCACTATACCTCACCATCAATTTGTCTCTTATCCCTTCAAGCATTGTTCTAATTGGCTTGTTTCTAACATTCAAGATCATCTTATTAAAAACCTCACTGAGGTTGTTCACTACTAGGTTTGTCTTGCATGTTGTGTCAAACAAATGCCTAGCCCAAGTTTGAGGTGGGATTTGAACTAGTCAATTGTAAGCTTCTTCACAATCATCTTTTAGAGCTTGCATTGCAAGGTCAAAACCTGCTCTAGTGTATGAATATGAAGCTGCAAACATGTGTTTCTTAAGTGATTCTCCTCTGAAGCCAGCTGTCTGGAAATTTGCATATATATGCCTAAGACAATATCTCTGTGGTGAGTTTGGTAATAATGTGGATATTGCTTTGAGCAGTCCCTACATAATTATTTGTAGCTGGGTTTAGTCCCTTATGCCTATCACAGTCCATGGAAATGCAATACTAGAATAAGAAATGTAGTGGAAAAAATGTTCAAGGTGGGTTTAGTACCTTCTGCAGAGATGATGGTATAGGTACCAAACCTAGAAGCCTCTCCTAAGCAATACTTTAGCTGGGTTAAAAACCACATCCAGCTAGCTGTGTCTTCTCTATCAACTACACCAAAGGCAATGGGAAAAATATTGTTATTCCCATCCCTTTTAGTAGCTGTAAGAATTTGTTGTCCAGTGGTGAGCTTTATGAAACATCCATCCAAACCTAGATTGCATTGCAAAGAAAACATTAGCCAAAAGGAAAGTATCATGAAACATCCATGAATTCAAACAAAGAAGTAGAAGTTAGGTTACCTATAAAAGGCCTTCATCCATTTAAAAATCCCTCCTTTGAAGCATTTAGGCAAATAAACAGCCCATGAAACCTAGGATTTGGGCTAGGATGCTCAACAAGCTGCTTAGTAGTCACCACACACCTGCTTCCTAGATTTGTATCAAGCATAGCCTGCAAATAATCCCTAAGACGTGTGTACTGCTTCTTTTGATCACCAATCACAGCCTTGAATGCTTTAGTCATATCCCTATAAGCTTTGCTTTTTGGAATTTGTACACCATATTTCTTCCTAGCATTGTCCATGAGAGTATCCACACATGTGTTAGGATCAACTCTCATAGCCTACTCAGATTGTTGAGCTACCCAATTAATAGTGACCTTGGTGTTCTCTCCACTAGGTATACATGTATGCAAGGCTCTAAATTTCCTTATTTTGAAGGTATTCTCATGTGCAATCTTGGAAGAAGATATAAAGAAAGGACAGTTCTGAGGGGGTCCGCTCTGAGTACAATCAACAATGATCCTTTCACTACTATTTCTGTGATAGTGAAAGTTTCTCAGTTGTGCAATATGGTAGGTCCTAAGAGCAATTCTAAAATCATAGACAGTGTTGAAGCATAGTTTCAGACAAAATTGCTCATGGGGGTTAGCTCTGTTTGGATCATACCATATCCTTTTTGCTGGTTTCTTCAATTTCCTCTTCCTTCCACAACTAGTAGCAAACTTTGTCACAAATCCATCATCATCATCAGAGCACAACTCATCATGGATCCATATCTCATCATCACTTGGGATAAAATAGTAAGGTTCTTCAAAACCAGCCTCATGATGAGCCCTGGTAGTAGGACCTAGCCTCTTTGCTGGCTTCTTTGCAAATATGTCTGGTTCAGATAATTTTTCAGAATCTGATTCCTTATCTTCTTCTTCATCCTGAAATAACTCCTCAACATCAGTGTCTCCTTCACAGTGAATAAGAGGGTCTTCTCTCTGCCTCTTCTGTTCATTGAGAAGCTCCAACATTTCTGCCTCCTCATTATCCTCCACTGCTCTATGTTGTTGATGCTCCTTTAATTTCCTAACAAGGTCAACCTCAGCTCCCACTGGAATATTTTGCTCAGCATCATCCTTTTCTCTCTGTTTCCTCTCCTCCCTCAATTTTCTAATTAGGGCCAGCTCAGCTTCAATCCCTTTATTGTGCTCTTCAGGATTAAATTCACATGTCTTGTACTGGAACCAATCCTCTTCTTCATCTTCATTTATGCACTCAACATCAACTGCCTTTCCTTGTAGATTGGAGCTTTGTTGTGTGCCAAAATATAAGGCTTCTGTAACATCAATAGCTACTGGGTAAAAATATTCATCATCAACAGGGATTATTTCTTGTTCTTGTTCTTGTTCTTCTTCTTGGTCATATGACTGATAATCTGACAAATAAGTCACACCTTCTTTGTCAACTGAAAACACAACATCATCATTCAAAGGCTGAGCTTCTGTGCCATCAATATTCAACTGAACAGGCCATGGGGCAGCGGAATCCAGTACAGTGATGTTGAGCAACTTGTCATCCTCGAATTTCTTCAACATATTGTACACCTTTCCCATACTGTAAATTGTCTCCATTCCACTCTTTCCTTTACCTTTTTCTTCAACATAATACAACTTATTGTTGGTTCCATATCCATGCCCTTCTACAAGTGCTAACAAATTTAGTACTGTTATGTCTGATTGGCCCAATGTTCTCTCTAAATTGTCTAGCCTAGGGAAATGGAACCTTATCTCCCATATGTCATCATCTAAACTGCATAAGTGAAATAAAGAACAACACTACAGTCAATTACAGCAATGGCAGAACATATGAAATTTAAACAGTCCATTAAATACAATCATCATCTATAGTCAATTACAGCATAGGTATTTCACATCAGGATACAACATTACAGTCATCAACCTTCTTTACTGCTAAATCAACCTTCTTTACATCATGATACACCATAACATAGGAATTTCACAATTACAGAAGCATTATATTTATTGAAGAATGAACCATTACTGAAGCATGATCTAACATTTAGTACACTAACCTTTACTAAATCCATGATACATTGCAAATAATGGGAAAAACAGGGATGTTTGTCGGAGAGAGCGGGGATGCACTTACCCGAGTCCACCGCCGAAGGACGTAGCCCACCGGTGGCTGCTCTTTGCCGGCGAGGCCAGTACCGCCTTGGCCAGCGCGGCAGCAGAGGCAAAGAGATGCAGCGGCGAGCCATTGGGGGAGAGAAAGTACTTCGCACCGCCACCACGTTATTCCCCCTCAAAATCTCCTACGCTGCCGAACTTGTTGCCGCCGCCAAGCTCGCCGCCGCCGGGAGTCACCGCCGCCATAGCCAGTGAGGGGGGAGAGACACAGACAGGCGCGAGCGGAGTGGAGTAACTAACCCTAGTCTTTCCTAAGCGGCGCCGGTTAACGTCCGTTAGACGGGCGTGTCGGGGCAGCGTCTAACGCGGGCCACGTGGCCCTGACAGGTGGGCCCGCGAGTGTTAAGCGGGGTCAATTCGCTATCAACGACAGATCGGCGCACATTGCTACAATCAGATTCAAATGTGGTACTATTTTGCGAAATCGAGAGCGACTGGTATGAAATGGTAAATTTGACATACAAAGTGGTAGTTTTATGCTATCAACTCCTCTCAACGACGAGTTCAATGACGATGAGGTCATTCTCTGCATCCACTACGAGCGCCTTCCCACTTCTGTCTTTTCTGTGGCTTCATTGGCCATAGCGAGGACGATTGTGGTCTCCCAGGGAACTTGAGAAAGAAGAGATACAGTGAGGAGTTGCGTGTGGCGCCGATACACCCAGCCGACCCAAGATGCTGGTTCCTTCCAGAATTCACAGGGCAGGCTCGTCATCAACCATCTCCTGCCCTGCCCTGGCACCTCCCCCAGAGGACCCCCAACAAGACGGCGCCTACCAACTACAACGCCATCGTCGCACATGTAGCTAGTGAGGTGGAGAGGCTCTCGGTGCAGGAACCACCTCCACCTGCGAGTATGGTCCCCAAGATCACCATTGACAAACAGATTGATGTTGATCCAGACACCTCCCCAAGCAAAAAGAAGAACAACCCCAAGCAAAAAAAAAGAAGGACAAGCGCAAAAGAGATGAAGCGCTGACAACCCAAGGACAGACTCTAGGACCACAGCGAAAACGCCAGGAGGAGGACGACGATCAGGACATGCAACTGCCTATGAAGAAATGTATGTTCCAGGTCCCTCCTCTGGAAGCCTGCCTGGGAGAGGAGGTTTTACGTCAGCTTAGGGAATATGAGAACGACAACAAGGCTGAAGGCTACACCCCCCAAAAGCAGGGGGTGGATTCATCATATAGCAACTCCTTTGAGGTAATAGTTGATAATGAGACTGCTGATGCTACTGCTGAGCTATAGGTCAGGATTGAACAGACCGCCAGTAATCAGAACAAGGGTGAAACTTTACCACAGTCAGTAGGGGAAGACGGGACAAATACTAGCAAGGAGGCAGCCAGACCTGGGGCAGCCGGCACCCTGACAGGCACTAAGGGAAGTGCCTGTCAGGAGCAATGAAAATCCTAAGCTGGAACTGCCGGGGTTTGGGCGACCCCCGGACAGTTCAGGAGCTAATTCGCCTCGTTCATCTCCATCAACCAAAAATTGTTTTCCTCTCTGAGACCCGCAAGAATAAAATGTATGTTGAAAATCTCCGTTGGAGATTAGGCTTGAGACATGCTGTTACCTTTCATGAGCAAGGAAAGGGGGTGGCCTTGCTCTTTTCTGCGATGAAAATGTTGATGTCAGGTTGTTTAAAATTGGTAACAGAGTGGTTGATGTAACCATCCATGATATGCCAAAATAAATAAAATGGAGATGTTCCTTTGTGTATGGTGAACCTCGTACCCATCTCAGACATCATATGTGGAATTTGCTAAAAAGAATAAAACCCTTATTAAGTGGCCCATGGCTTATGGTGGGCGACTTCAATGAATCCATGTGACGGAGTGAACACTTCTCTGCTACCAGAAGAAATGAAAAACAGATGATGTTATTTCGGGAAGCTCTATCTTTTTGTGACCTTCATGATCTTGGCTTCACAGGAACCCCTTGGACCTTTGACAACAAACAGATGGGAAACCGGAATGTAAGAGTCCGCCTAGACAGAGCAGTGGCAAGTCCAGATTGGTTTTCTATATTCCCTACTTGTCAAGTAAGACACTTGGTCTCACCTCGTTCTGACCATTGCCCCATTTTGTTAAATCTTGTGCAAAATTCTGCTGTAAATTTTCAATACCACTGCAGGAGGTACGAGATGTATTGGGAAAGGGAGATATCCTTGGGAGAGGAGATTGAAGGCGCGTGGAAAGGGCAACAGAAAGCTAGGAACCTTAAAGACGTGGGAAAGAAGCTTGATGGCGTGATGGACACACTCCAGGGATGGAGCAAGAGAACCATTGGCTCGGTTTCCAGGAAAATTCAGAAACTTCGCAAGAAGCTGGGCACTGTCTCCTTGCAACAAGATGATTTCAGCAAAAAGGAAAAGAGAAGAATATCTCGTGAAATGGATGAACTTCTGTCTAACGAGGAACTTATGTGGAAACAACGATCCCGCGTTGAGTGGCTAAAATCTGGGGACCAGAATACTAGTTATTTCCACAGAAAGGCCTCCTGGCGAGCCAAAAAGAACAACATTACAAAGCTAACTAAGCCCAATGGTGCTACAACTGAAGATGCGGAGGACTTAAAGGAAATGACAATTGATTTCTTTAAGAATCTTTACAGCAAGGATGATTTGGTTGAGCCTGCTAGGATTTTGAATTTGTTACAAAACAAGATCATTGCTGAAATGAATGAAAAACTTTGTACTGAGTTTACAAATGAAGAAATAGGCGATGCACTCTTCCATATTGTTCCGATGAAAGCTCCTGGGCCAGATGGATATCCCGCATGCTTCTTCCAGAGAAACTGGGGACTGTTAAAGGAAGAGATCATTTGTGCAGTCAGAGATTTCTTTCAAACTGGAAATATGCCTGAAGGTATAAATGATACTGCAATAGTCCTTATCCCGAAATCTAAAGAGGCTTCGAGCTTGAAAGATTATCGACCGATAAGCCTTTGCAACGTAATATACAAGATTATTTCAAAATGCATGGCAAACAGACTAAGACCACTCCTCGATGACATTATCTCTCCTACGCAAAGTGCGTTTATCCCGGGAAGGATGATTACAGATAATGCCCTCATCGCTTTTGAGTGCATCCATGCTATTCAGACGAATGACAACAGACGGGGTAAGTTTTGTGCTTACAAGCTTGACCTTGCCAAAGCTTACGACCGAGTAGATCAGGGTTTCCTTCAAGGAGCTATGCAAAAGCTCGGTTTTTGCTGATATTTGGATTTAGTGGATTATGAAATGTGTTACCTCTGTGAGATACTCTGTCCGACTAAATGGAGTAATGCTGGAAAATTTTAGCCCCACGAGAGGCCTGAGGCAAGGCGATCCCTAATCGCCATACCTCTTTCTCCTGGTGGGGAGGGCTTGTCAACTTTGATCCAGAATGAGATAAGGGAGAATAGAATAAGGGATCTAGAAATTTTGCAGGGGGGCTGCCGGTATCTCTCATCTTCTTTTTGCAGATGATTGTCTTCTATTCTTTGAAGCAAACAAAGATCAAGCTTACAAAGTGAAAGTACTGCTGGAAACTTATGAAAAATGCACAGGCCAACTTCTTAGCCCGACAAAATGCTCCGTCCTTCTTGGAAACAAAGTTACTGAGGAGGATGGGGTAGGCACAACGTCTATACTGAATATTGCAAAGGATGAATTTGATGAGAAGTATCTGGGGCTTCCAATACCAGAAGGCAGAATGAAAAATGGCCAGTTCCAACCGACAAAAGACAGAGTTTTCAAACACATGAACGACTGGGCAGAAAAGTACATGTCGTCGGGAGTAAAGGAAGTGCTTGTCAAATCCGTGATCCAAGCGATTCCTTCCTATGCTATGAGTGTCTTTAAATTCTCGGTTGGACTATGTGATGAGCTTGAGCAAATCATCCGCAATTTCTGGTGGGGAGATGAACAAGACTGTCGCAAGATCCCCTGGAGAGCATGGGATAAAATCACAGTTCCCAAACATTTTGGAGGTATGGGTTTTAAAAACCTTAGACTGTTTAACCAAGCCCTCTTAGCGAGACAGGCCTGGAGACTTCTGGTTTTTCCAAATAGCCTTTGTGCTCATCTTCTAAAGGCAAAATACTACCAACAGGGAGAACTGAATGACACCTCCTTTCCTCAAAACTCCTCTCCAGGGTGGCAAGGGATTTGTCATGGTTTAGAGTTGTTAAAGAAAGGGGTTATCTAGAGAGTTCAAAATGGCTAAAAATCCGAATTTGGAGGGACAATTGGATCCCTAGAGGGAATCTGAAAGCCAACACTAAGGCTGGTGGTGGACGCTTCAGAAGGGTGTCTGACTTAATTGACACAAGCACAAAACAATGGAAAGAGGAACTAATCAGATCTATGTTTCCTCACTACGATGCTGAAGAAATTCTTCGTATCCGACTACCACATTCTAATGGCGAGGACTTTGTTGCCTGGCACTATGAAAAAACCGGGGTCTTTAGTGTTCGCAGTGCATACGGGCTGACTCTCCTACAAAACAGTGCAAACTTCTGCTCTGGACAACAAAGTAAGAAACCTGATGGGGATCGGTCAACCTGGGATGTGATCTGGAAGACGAATGTTCCGCAGAAGGTTAGGATCTTCACTTGGAGATTAGCTACAGAAGCCCTAGCTGTCCACGAAAACAGATTCTCTAGGAACATGACATCGAACCCGACTTTCTCTATCTGCGGGGGGGAACCAGAAGATGGATATCACGCAACCATGCGCTGCACTAAATCTGTAGCACTTCGAGAGAATTTAAGGAAAATATGGGTTCTACCGGACGAAAGGAGCCTGCAGAAATCGGGTGTCGAGTGGACGCTAAATATTTTGAGTAATGTTGATACTAATATGAGAGAAAGATTGATGATGCTTTGGTGGAGGGTCTGGCACCTCAGGAATAACATCATCTTCGGAGACGGCAAAGCTAGTATTGCTCAATCATCCCAGTTCCTGAACAACTACTTAAGTACTCTGACAAACATAAAGGATGGAAACCCAGCCGTTGATGCCAAAGGAAAAAAGACCAATATTTGAGCTAAAGAAAATCCAGAATAGCAATCATGCTCCCTCTAAGGTACCGCACTGGAAACCTCCTGTCATGGAATGGCTCTGCTTAAACGTTGATGCTAGCTATATCCCTGAAACAAGTATGGCTTCCTGGGGTGCACTTATCCGTGACAACAAAGGACAAATCCAGTGTTCCTCTTGGGGTTTAATTCCAAACTGCGACAATGCAGAAACTGCGGAGGCGATTGCTTGTTTGGAGGGTTTAAAACATTATATCCCGTTGGTTGTCAATGGCATAAACATTGAAAGTGACTGTGCCACTTTAATCAAGAAGGTCACTGCAGCTCACAAAGATAGTTCACATACATCAAGCGTGGTAACTGACATCCAACACCTAGTTGCTCTCCTTCCAAGTTTTCGATTCTTCAAAATCTCAAGAGAAGCTAACAGACCTACTCATGAATTAGCAAAATTTAGTCGGATCGAGTGTAGTACCGGTGTTTTACATGGCTCTGCTCCTCCCTGCGTGTTGAAGCTAGCTCTGCTAGATTGTAATAGAAACAATGTCTGTTCTTAATATATAGTGCACCAGTTTCAAAAAAAAAAGTCGTTGGAGTAACATACATGCCGGAATATCTCAAAGGACCACAAATCTTGGAGAGAATAGATGGCAAAAATAAAGGGAGCAGCTGTGCCCGTGATCAAGATGGCATTTCGGATTACATAGATGCTATATATGGCATATTTACTCCTCTAAAGGCTATAAGAGAGCAAATGTGAAAGTTTCCTCCTGTAGCCGATTATAGTGGATCGTCTAGAGATGCTCTAAAGAAACAATCATTTCAGCTAGGACAGTACTCATGCTGATATTGATCTGATATGGTAAGTTACCTCTGCACCTTTCAACCTGTGCATCGAACAGAAGTCAAAAAAGTAACTTATTACAGTTACAGATATGTGGTACATAGATATGGTCAAAATAATAACATCGTAAATTCATTACCCTCGGAATAATAATAATAATTAAATGCTCCTTTGGGGAAGCATGTCATTTCCACCATCAAATTTTAGCAGCTCTTGATTTTGTGACCAGCTCATCGTGCCTCTAATGACTCTCCGTGGCAATTTCGAGTAGGCGCTTAGCCACATTCAGCCTGATTAATTATTAAAAAAACATTCACCCTGATCTGTTTGCTAGTATCATCAGCTCCATTTTCTATTCTGCGATTCCAAGGATCATAACTATCTTCAATTTTATACATGAACATGCCACATTCCGGCACTTCCTTTTGAGCTCCTCACAGTAATTATGGCTTATGTAAGCCAACTTTCTATTGATAGAAACAAATGCAAATTGCTGCAATGCCACGAGAGCTGCTTTGCTCTCTGCTTCACATAGAGATGAACATTTGTTCCCAGCTACACTCATTTCCTCATGATTCACCCCAGAATTGTCCGGAAACATGAAGCTAACACGCAGCTGGAAACATGCCGTCTCTCGTATCTTTCCTCCTACACCGGCTCTGTTCCGCCTAAATCAGCAACTAGAGCATGTCGTACAATTGGTTTCCTTTGGACCTGCATGACATAAAGTATTTAGCAAGCTGTTTATAAATCGTACACAAGCATTTTAGTTTAGGTCGTGTTGGAGTTTGGCAATAGAAACTTTTCATTGCATCCTACGAGAACTACTCCCTCTATTTTAAAATATAAGATGTTTTACGTTTTGTGACACCTGCACACTAAAAAATATCTCGATACATTTGTTTTACAAAAGTTAAAACATCTTATATTACGAAACAGAGGGAGTAGCAAACAGTATGTTTATTTGAAACAGATCGGTCACTCATTCAAATATTGTACGTCGTAGCCCACGCCCACGGTCCACTCGTAAACATAAAAATAGCTCAAAACAAGATACGGCGAGGCCACTGTTCATGCTAAGGAAGATACGGTACGGGTAAAATTGCCGGCTGCATATGAATCACGAAATACACCTCACTAACCTCATTGGCTCCAGCACTGGCTTCAGATACTGCTGGAACATAGTACGTTCGAGAACCGCACAACGTTTCATCACCGTGCAAGACATTGTTGACCACCACACCACCACAGACCTGTCTTCGTGCCCCTGGGTATGCACAAGATGGGGATTAGAAACCCTACTTTTATATTCAGGAGCAAAGGAACATCTCTTTTCTCTTACAACCCAGCTATCCAGACCACTCATCTTCTACTATACTACACCACAAAGTAATCTCCCCACAGCCACTACAATTGCTCGTCGATGCTTTCTTTAGGTCTTCCTGATAACTGTTTATATCTTCAAAATTTAGGTTACCATTTTTATAAGCTAACACAGCTTATCCTGGTATTTAATCTTTAGCATGAGGTCATTCTACCTATTTAAAATGGATTGTTAGATATACAAACACAAGGGCTTCCTGGGTGCCTAGATAAATTAACTCTGGGTTGCTAATAGGTGGACCTGCCATGATTTTAGTATATGTGTGCAATATAGCTCGTGTTTCTAAAAGCAATGAATGTCAATCATGAATACCAACATGAATAAATCTTATAAATACATTGTTGTTTCGCTTCAGCCAGTGGCACAACGGGTCGTCTAGTAGCTTTTTTTTTTCGAAATGGTCGTCTAGTAGCTATAAAAGCCAATGAACATATTACAATGTGGCATGATAGATCTGGGGTGTTTTTTTTTTTCAACGTGAGCATGGGAGACGTCGAGGAAAAAACCTCTACCAGTCGTGTTCCAGTCGGTGGCTCTTTCCGCTTATTGCGCCCTACCTAGTCACGATTGTGCAGACTATCATAATCTGCATCGTGGCCCTTTCTACTGGATGCTAGGGGGAGATTGCCAGATTGTTGGTTGTCGCCTGTGGGATATACCTGTAGGCAGAGATCATTCGTCGCTTCGAGAATTAAGTATAGGGCATAGAATAGTTCGTCCCTGCTAGCGTTTGTCTTTCTTGTCCTTCCGTTCTACTAGTGGGAGCTTACCATATTTTTCTCACGCACTTGCACGCAAAACATGAAATGTACAACAAGGCCAGGGGGATAAAATTAGAGGGTTAATTAGGCATTAATATCAGTTGCTAACAAGCTACCGGTTTTACATGTCAATACAGACCACCTATAATTGTACAGTGGCTGCTATCTTCACAATAGTTTGAGATATTATCTGTTGCTTTCTTCTCATATATGTTACCTCTCCAGCCATTTACCACTAATTAAACTCTGCATCCTTGACATTAATCAACTCTTGTTGTGCCTCGATGTTCAGCTCTGGCCGGAACCGCCCTATAGCTAATGAAAGGATGGATAAACACAAAAGGTAGGACTAAAACTTGCCACAACCTGGAGATGAATCTGAACTTCATTTGTGAATCACGATGGAAAGGTTAGTTTTGTGCAAAGGTAACACACTAAATCGATCATCAGCGGAATGATCGAGTACTGTCCTGAACGAATAGAGTATACCATCCTTTTCAATTAAAAGGTAAGTTGTCATCCCAATCACTGGTCTGAATTGAACTAGTTAACATAGGAAAACAATCTCATGTTATTAGAGCACAAGTTTCTTGCTCTATTAATATCTGCTCCAAACTTGCAACTTCCTATAATTACGATCAACAACTTCACTAAATCTATGCATGCTTAATACGACTTGATAAATTAGGTACTTGCAGCAAATGTACTATGTGGTCAATAATGGAGCATACACATCAGTATTTCATAACTAGAAAAAAAAAATCCCTCCATACTAGGAGAGGAGTGATGCTGTACCACTAGCTGTTAACATTCCAATAAGAAAAGACTCAATATTACAAAACACTGGTTATATGGGGTTGCTCATGCATAATTAGTGACCAATTTTTGTATGGACCAAACTGCACCAGTGCCAAATAGCTTCAATCTTGACAGAACGACAAGTCAACTAAGCCAGGCCAAGAAGAGCCAAACACCGTACCTCTTTTAACCATGATTGCTCAGTGTTGGTTCCAATATGGATTGCGAAGGGTAAAATCATGCATGATACAAGCAGTAGTATAGTTTGGTTCAATGCTGATAGTATATATGCATGACACATGACAAGAGACGGGTGGTACAATTTAATTAAGACATTCAGTAAGGATTGCTCATTTAATGGTATGTCGGGTACACCATTTATATTATGGATGGATCAGGCATGCAAGTAAACTATCAACTGCTAGTCTAGTGACATAATTAATTTGAAAATCCGTGTGAATACACATGTAAACAATTTTGACATATGTACAACACCTTTGTATGTCTGTACGTTTGTATGCCCAACGCCGGACAAACAGAGATACACTCAGATCAAAAGGAAAAGGGAATACTACATGGTATCTCGGGTTGGGGCCTCTGACGTGACTGTAACAGAGCTCTGGATCTTGGATTGAGCAGCAATGGGCAGCGAACTCACGCTTTGTGGTCGTATTCTGGACATGTGATTGCCACTAGGGGTACCTTGTTGTTCTGGCAGAGCAAGCACATCGTTGTTGATAACATTTGTTGGAGTTATCTAGGAAGATCTGATTTCAAAACTGAAGAGTGCAGTATTTGGCTAGTATTTTTTGTTGATGGTGTACCCATGTAGCTCTATTAGCATATATTTCAAAGGCCCTCGTATTTGTACAGAAGAACTAGTTGATGCTTGTTTGGTACGATGCTGAAAAGCAGAGGGCATTTCATACAGTAAAGGAACTTAATAAGATAAACCTTAAAGGGGTTATGGCATTACCATGTAACCTCTATCATACGAGCCAATTTTATTCCATATTAGCAATGTATGTATTGAATAGCAGGTCTTATGCACCATCCTTTACTTTTTGTCTGCTCTTTCATACTTGCTTTAGATGTGTTCCTTACAATTTATTCTCAAGACATGTTTGCTGGAATTGGAGAAAAGAAGATGAACATGTTGAAGGCTGTTACCATTGCCAAGTGAGGATCACAGAGATGATGAGTTAAGGTTACCTTAATAAGTTCTTCTCAGCCATTAAAAAGTATCTCAACTTTACTAGGTATGCTACGAGCTATGTGTATAGTTAGGGAAGTCTGGTCACAGCTACCTGCCACTAAAAAGAGTATCTCTTATCTTAAAGAAATCAAGGCTTTATCTAACAACTATAAATGTTTCTAACAGTGTATATACATATATTGCTGCAGTCTCGTAGTTCAACGCAACAGGGAAAATTGACAATAGAGAGGATGTCACTTGCAGTGGCTATACCTTATAGCTTACAAGCCAATGAAAGATGTTACAGTGTGGAATGCTCGACCTGCACTTTTCTATTTTCGTTCATTCTAGTGTGAGCATAGACAAAAAGTGTGAGCATGGGAAACCTTGGGAAGATAATATCTACCGCAAATGATGTATACCGTAGATCTTGATGCTGATTTTGGCCTAACAATGAGTGTGGATATTGGAACCTTGCACATCCTTGCATGATTTGCCGTTGTCGTGTGTGCAATACCTACAACCAGATCACATGTTGCTTCGACAATTCCATACAACCCATCTAGTCCTCTAGGTCACACGAATGTGGTATGCATAGGCTTGTTGAAAAACTGAGCTAGAAGCATCCTAGACATCATAACTTGCATTGGATATGTACAATGCCAAGCTGTACAAGATTAGACCGATAGTTAGGCATCCGTTATGCATGTGTCAGTATGACCAATTTGCAGATGTGCAACAACTGCAAAGCTCGTAGTAGTTTGGAACTTTGTCAGTTGCATTCTTCTTGTACATCTAACTTCCCATCTTACACTAACTCAATATTCAACAACCTATCCTTACCGAAGATGTATGGTCAGATCCTTTCTTTCTTATCATGCTCGGATGACCGAAGGTGTAGTCCGTCATAACACTTACAACATGTTTGGTTGCTAACATCCAATTTGGGTTCGGTGCCGGCTAGGCCCTGGTGAGCATGTCAATGGGAAAATGAGGTCTGGGCAGTGTTGACCATTTTGTTTGGTTGCTCGCTTTTTACTTGGCTGCACAGGGTGGGAAACCACCCCCTTATGTTTTCTAGGCTAGGCGACACCCCTTTTGTCTTAGATGATGCAACACAATGGTGTTTGGTTGCCCGCAGTAGGCTACATATGGTTACCATGATCACGATATGGTGAGCTTACTATTATAAAAAATTGCAGCAAAAACAAGATCAGTAGCAAAAGGGGATCACGGTGTCAATGTACCACCAGCATCAAACTACACCTAGAGGATATGACACTAATAACACATCAGTCCTCGCATATTTCCTTGATCCTCTTCAACTTGCCTTTGTTAGCATCGACAGCATTGAACATATCAAATAGCGTGTGCTCAAACTTCTTTCTTCTATGTGAACAGCTTTTTCATCGATACATTGTTGCTGCTTGGCCTTCATGATGTCCGTTTGCAATTTCTACAACTGCTTAAGCATCTCCACTTCCTTCTTCAACAATGCGATATGCTCTTTTTATGGTTCCTTCACCATGGATAAGAGAGTTGGGTACTTCTTCCTTCTTCAACAATGCGGTATGCTTAAGTTATCCTCCATGATCTTTTTGTCTGATTCATCCATGAATCTCTTCACATCAATTAAGAGAGTTGAGTACTTCTTGTCGATCTTGCTCTTCTCCTGCAGCAGCTTTGCATCCTGAATGTTCTCATCGATTCTAGCACTGCGATTGTCGATTATGGCAGACCGTGAATAATTAGATTTAGTGTTTAGGAATTCTCAGAATACAGAGGCTCTCAAGAATTAGATTTAGTGTTTAGGAATTTGTCTATTTTTTATTTTTGAAGCAATTTTTATTTTTGTAATATGTGAAACAAATATAAATACTTTTTGTTAATATAGTCTCATAATAAATAATAGTGGTATGGAGAAACTAAATTATTAATCTCTAATTGTCATTAACTATTATGGCGCTGATATGTGTTAATTAGCAACATAATTTTATTATTATTAATGTAACTAACTTTATATGATGTTGGAAGGTGTAACATGATAAATAATGCGTAGTTACACAACACTAAAGTTCCGCCGTCTTCAGTAGGTAAAATCATGCATGATTTGGACGGTTCCTTAGTAGCAACGTCGGACAAAAATGCGTACCAATTGTATCCTCTTGCAAAGATAGGGACAAGAAAGAGAGAGGAGACCAAATAGCATGTGGATGTAATTTAGGTGAATATATTCATCAAAATAGGCCACATGGGGTCGAGGTCCATTTCCCAACTTAGATCATAGGTATTATTTAAAAGTTCAGAGTTCTTCTCTCCGGATGTTATATATAGCAACAAATCACGGTGGAAAATTATTAATTAACTTCTACAAACTCTTACACAATGCTCACAAGTAAATGCTGGTAACCGATAGATGATGAGATTTCTTGTTTAGGGTGTTCTACCAGTGATTCTTGGTTTTGATCTGAACCTTTTCAGATTTCAATGTGCTGGATGCATATGTGTTTTTGCTCCAACAAGTACAAGCATGTGAAGTAACTCAGAACATGCATTTTTGGCAATATCAGCTTTGTCATAAAAAGAGAAATAGCAGAGGAATGAGACAGTAGAAATTCATAGTTGGTAGATTTGAAACTCCTCTGGACTTCATAATGGTAACGTCTCGATTCTGTATAGTTATGTTGGATGCATCCAATATCCCTATAAAATTGTTTACATTTCCCCTCCCATCATCTTATTTGTAATAAAAAGATGGGAGAAGCATCGAAATATCAATAGTAAGCTAAGTGGGGTCTCTATAGAGTTGGCATATTCAATTAAGTGGCTCAAGTTAGAATAGAAGTTTCATATGGGAATGGAAGGTGTCCGACACTCATATAATTTTCCTACATGGTTTGGTCTTACAGCTAACCAACACCCAGCCGCAAACCAGTCAAAAACGGCATGTGAACCTTCGGTCTTCCGCGGTTTCAAAGATGGTCGTAGAAAGTTGACTATATACTTTTGAGTTCTTTCAAGGATTTTCATACTACTTCATTTATGTTCGTTTCTTCAGTTTGGTGTATTAGCTTAGTTATAATTCTTATAATCGGATTGTCCCTAACAAAACTGGCATATATATAGAGAATAAAATTCTTCACGCAAGCAATGGCCCCTTGCTAGTGCCTTACCCGTTTTGATTTATCTGAACTGAGGAATTTTAATGAATTTCGTGGCACGTACTCCCTAGGAGTAATTATAAAGAAGGCAACACAGCCGATCTTGTTCCTTCACATTAATCAATTTCTTCCATTGTAAAAAGGCCAACAGTGTGTTCAAAATTCGCATCAGCTTAGGTGCCGTCCGTACTAGAGTATTTTGATTTGTGGAGCATGATGGAAGGAATTAACAAGGCGTCGGAGCCAGGTCGTCATGTTCTTGGTCAAGTATGTAGGCCTTCCACACACGTTGGCCATGGCGGCAAGGGAAGATTTGGAGAAGGTGCAGGTGGCAGATCAGGGTGGACCAGCGGAGCGCTTTGCCGCTGAAGTGCGTGGGAGCGTGACGTGATGATGAACATTTGGCTCCACAAATTTTCTCTTAGTTGTGTTAGAGATAGAATCGGTTAGTGATTGCTAGCTGTATATATTTTGTATGTTTCCGTGTGTAGGATCGATTTGTGATCCACCTTGCCGCGCGCGTATGTGTTGTGTACGTTATTTCACTACACCATGCGGTTATTCTAGGCCTAAATTCCAACTTTATCTCTATGTATAGATATAGTTCCACTTATAGACTAGCTAACCGGCGGGATCCAAACCTTTATATTTTCTTACTTAGTAATACCATGTGCTAATGACCATACATTAACTCATTAGTATATATATGTTGAATCTATGAATGACAAAACAGTCATCAGTCCAGATATATTTGTTCCTTGCTCATTATATTACTTCAACTTAGTTTTTTTAACACAACTTCAACTTAGTTTAGACACTGGCTATTGAATCAAAGGGTTAGTGTCATATCCGATAACATGAGTGTGGTTGAAATCATAGATTGAATTGAAGAACATTAAAAGAAATAGAGTGAATTCCACTTTTTACCCTCTACTTGTGCATTTGTGACACTAATTACCCTATGTAGTGAAAATTTATCTAAATTACCATGTTCGGAAACTTTAAACCCTCATTTTCTGATGCATATCTATTGGTCAAGGTGTGAGGTGACGATTGAACCTCGAAATTATCGAGATGGCAATAAAGAATAGAACATTTGGTGCAGAGAAGGGTAGATATGATCGACGATGATATCGTCCGATCTTCACATATTTTGTGGTGGCACATCGTCCTAACATGTCAGTCTTATCCAAGAACACGTGTTGAATGCTAAAACGGGACAAAATCATGCTTAGAATTTTCTTAAATAGGACATTCGGATACAACTTCTACTAAATGGGGTAATTAGTGTCTCAAATGCACAAATAGAGGGTAAAAAGTGGAATTCACTCAAAGAAATAAGCATGATGCCTTCGCAATGCTAGGGCCACTGTGCTAGTTAGGAAAAAGTAATAGAGTGTGTTTGTTATATCAACACTTTGAACAGGATGGTCTTGTACTTTGGTGTACACGTCACATCACTAGACATTTGTTTAGAAAACTAGGAAGGGATAAAAGAATAATAGAAAATAATACAGTACTAAATATTAACAATCGCTAAATAATTCGATATAAAATCTCCCAAAAGTAAATTATTGCATTTCACCAAAAATCAAAAAAAAATAGAAGATTATAATATGAAAATGTAGAAATTCATGAAAATAAAAAGGGATCCTTTTTATTGGTTTGTTCATGCTTTTTTCAACTTGTGTTTTTACTTGGTATGGATGACCTTTGTCTAATAGTTCATGGAGCAAAAATATAAGTTCTCTTATAGTTAGCAGTTTTGAAGTGATGAAGCAGAGCGAGATCATAACTTGCTCAAATTAAGTGCTCTTCCGCTGGATGGATTATGTTGTCGTTGAATTGCTGATTAAAGACATGTCTACATTCTTTTTATCCTTGGGTTCCTTTGTTCTTCTTGTGTACTCGTGCAATAGATCCCGATTTTTTTGCAATAAAAAAGAGTATCTCAACTTGCCTACTTCAAAAAATCCTATCCATCACAACTTCGTCTTATCCATCCATTGATTTCCCCTCCTTTTGCCGGCTTTGCAAGCATCGAATGTGGCGAGGAATTATTTTCTTAGTTGATTAGTTTAGGCTTGGTGGTTGTATTCTTCTTGGCCATCATGTTAATGGAGATGGTAACTTATTCCATAAGTGTCCCTTGGCCCTTCGTTCGACGATAAGAGTTTCCTTTTGACGTCAAAGGTAGGTTGGAAGATCAAATTTCTCTAGGTATGGTCTTTCAGATCTTGCTTCGCAGGATCAAGTTTGAATGGTTTTTGATGGTTATCTCGAGGAGGTTGTTCCTTGCAATATCTATCTCCGCTGCTATGTTCTTGACGTTGGTGATTCGTACTCTCGACTCCCAGCGACGTCGACCACACTTTTCAGTTTCTTTTCCATATAATACTAGTGTTGGCACTCTTATCGATGTTCATTGATTACTTTAATGGTTATGCATGTGCACGTAGCCTTGGCATTGTGACTCAAATTAATTTTATGAGAGAATGCTCAATGGTTTGCTAGTTTATTTTAGACTTTATTTTGTAATTCTTGAAGATAGTTTATGTAACTTTACCGTATACTATTCGATCGTATAAATATATCGTGCTATTGATTGTAAAAATATATCGTGCTATTGATTGTAAATATTGATTGTATAAATATATCGTTCTATTGTCGTATAAATATGAGAGTATCTCAACTTTACTATGGGTCTACGGGCTATATTTATAGTTAGGAAAGTCTGGTCGCAGCTACCCGTCATTGAAAAGAGTATCTCTAATTTTAAAGAACATGACATTATCTAGCAACTATAAATGTTTGTAACAGCCTATATACTGATATTGCTACAGTGGCATGTAGTTTGACATAACGGGGGGAAATGAGTAGAGACTAGAGAGAGGAGGTCACTTGCAGTGCCTACACCTTCTAGCTTAAGAACCAATGAACATGTTAGTGTCGCATGCTCGACCTTCTGTTTTTTCGTATTTTGCTTGGGAGAAAGTGTGAGCATGGGAGACCTTGGGAAGATAATCTCTACCGCAAAGATGTATACGGTAGCTCTTGTGCTCATTTCAGCCTAACAACAAGTGTGGACTTTGGAGACGTACTGCAATGTTGCACATCCTAGCGAAGCAAATTTGTCGTTGTCGCGTGTGCAATACCTACAAGTAGATCACCCTTAGCTTGAACAATTCCTGACAGCCCAGCTAGTCAACTAGGTCACACAAACGTGGCACACATAGGCTTGTTGAAAAACTAAGGTGTTCATGTTTATTGCATATTTGGACATCACATCTTGGAAGGGAGTGGGGATGCGACCACCACCACGGCCACGATCCCCGCCTTGATTGCTACCACCACGGGCCCCTCGGCTACCGCAACCCCCCCCCCCCCCACACACACACACACACACACCGCGTCCGATGCCACATCCAGCTTGGTTGTAGTCTTTGCGACCATTGCCACTAAAATTGGCATGATAAAGTTCATTGCCTCCATAGTTACCACGATCATTGCCACCATAAATTGCATGATCATTGCCACCATTGTTGCCGGTGCCTCCATAATTTCCACGAAAATATCCTAGATCATTACCTCTACAGAGATTGTTAGGGTGAGTAGGACGCCTGCAACCACAAGTTGCAGCATTAGCAGAAGTTTGAAAAGATCTGACCTCTTGACCGGTCTCAGAGAGCATAGCTCTTCACGAGCAGTAAGTTGTGCACACATATCTGCAAGGATAGTACTAGGAACATCATTGATGGATGCAACGAGAAGAGTGTAGAAAGCACCCAAACCATTAAGTATGTATCCCTTTAACTCATCATCAATTTTCTTTCATGCTCCTACGAGCTCCATGACAAAACTCTTCATCTCGGTGATATACTTTTCAGCCTAGCTTCATGTCCAATTACTTGACATTGGAGAGAGAACCACGAAGAGTGTTGATTTGAGCCTTGGAGCGCAAGGAGAAAAGCTGTTGAATAGGTGTCAATCAGGGCCCCAAAAAATTGGGCGACCGCACAGGGCCCCAAAAAATTGGGGGCCCTGTATCCCAGCAACATCCCACCATATAAAGTTAATTTTTGGCCCAGTTTGAGTAATCTACCGGCGTGCCATTTCCTTTCCCAGAGGCCATATGTCCCATCATTATATTCCTGGGCCCAAAGTACAACATAGCCCAACTGGTTCTACACGCCTGATCGTACTCCATACGTCCGGTTCAATTGTAAGACAGAGCGATCTGCTTAAAAAAAACACCCCGATTGAACTAATCTAACAGATCGTGGAGACGCCATGTTGCCGACTTGTCGACATCGCTGTGAATGGCTAAAAGGTGAACGCCACTGCCCGCCAGCCTGCACGGCAATCGACCAATCACCCGTATCACACCAGACATCTACGGGATGTTGCCGTTATGCCTGACACTGCCCAATTGATTCTCTGGGCCTAGCAACAACGCCCTCACAGCCAACTGATCAAGGTTTGCTGGGTCTTTTTTAATTCTAATATTACCGATAACATTAATGTTTGATAGGCTTTTATATAGTAAAATAAAATTGTGTTTAGTTATTAATGTTATGTGAATTTTCAAATTTTAGGCTGTTGTTTTGCATTTCACACCGGCCCCGAATTCATGGAGAAGGCCCTGGTGTCCATACATCAACACAGTGTTCAGCGTCAAGAAAATGAGCAAGGACGTCGGGTTGCGGGAATCTCGCCGAGCTCGAGTGGACTTTTAATACGAGCTAAATAAATACGAACTGAGTGGAGGCTGTCTGTTCGCTTCAACTTCTGTCCGTTCGTTTCATCTTCTATGCAGCCTGTCTGCCTACCCCTCTGTGCCTATATAAGAGAGAGGTCGCGCCTCCTCTCAGACACACTGCCACACATCCTTTGCACCTCCAGTTCCAGAGCAATGCGCTACCTAGATCTTCCCCATCCCGTCTTGCGGCGTACACCGTGAGCCGGGACAGTAGGCCTCCGAGACCCCGCTGCTTCGAGTCCTGTACGGGAGAAGGGCGATAAGGTTTTTGGGGAGCGCTACTGGCGCGACTATTGGATTCATCACGGACTCCCTCTCGGATAGCGATTGCGCCGACGTCTTCCCCAACGAGGACTTCTTCCCTGACATCAGCAACCTCTTCCTTGATATGCCTTAATATGTATTCGCTATTTCACATGATTAGTATATTGTCTATTATTCTAATCATGTTTTATCTAGCGTTTATTATGGATAATTCGCTTGGTAAATTGCTCTTTTATTCAACAATCCAAAAACCTTATTTCAGGTAATTTGCCCTAAGTGGCTTTGTTGCTTCTATGAAGCCACCTGTGTTCGAAGGTGTCGATTACAAACATGGCGTGCGAGAGCAGTGCTCTGGTTTCAGACCATGAGCTGCTATAACGCCATCTATGGCGCACCTGAGGAGAAATTAATCCCGCTCAGAAAGAGGCGTTCCAAAAACTTGATACCACTTTCAAGGCTGCCTTGATCAGCATCCTTGGCGACAATATTGTCGATTCATATCTGTCATTTAGCAATGGCAAGGATATGTGGGATGCGCTCGAGAGAAAATTTGGAGTCTCCGATGCTGGCAGTGAACTGTATGTCATGGAACAATTCTATGACTATAAGATGGTTGATGACCGCCCCATTGTGGAGCAGGCTCATGAGATACAGTCACTTGCCAGGGAGCTTGAGCACTTCACTTGTGTGTTACCGGACAAGTTTGTTGTCGGAGGCATTATTGCCAAACTTCCCTAGTCATGGAGGAATTTTGCTACTTCTCTGAAGCACAAGAGACAAGAGTTCTCCGTGACAGATCTCATTGAGACTCTTGATGTGGAAGAGAAGGCGAGAGCAAAAGACACACGTGCTCGAGGTACCGAGGGAGGTTTTAATGCCAATCTGGTACAGAAAAGGAACTTCCAACCTCATAAGTTCAAGAACAAAGGCAAGTTTGACAGTAAAGGAAAGTTCGATGGAAAGAACAAGGCCTCACAGTCTACCAGCTTCAAGAAGAAGACTGATAAGATGAAAGGTGCTTGTCATGTGTGCGGTGATCCTGATCATTGGGTTCCTGCTTGTCTCAACCGCTTTGACAAGCGCCAGCATGGGAAGGGCAGCAAGACTGCTAATGTTGTCATGGGCGACGTTGAGATGAAAGATGTTGGGTATGGTATATTACCTACTGTTCTTTCATTATGTCATTCTCTTGATTGGTAGATTTACACGGGCGCTAATGTACATGTCTGTTCTGATATTTCCATATTTTTTTCATACAGATCAAAGGGACTCAAACCATGCTGATAGGGAACGGGTCGCATGCTTCTGTTCATGGTGTTGGTACGATCGATCTAAAGTTCACTTCGGAAAAGACCGTGCGCCTAAAGAACATGCATCATGTTCCCTCAATAAATAAAAATCTTGTTAGCGGATCTCTTTTGTGTCGAGATGGCTACAAGATTGTATTTGAGTCCAATAAATTTGTAATTTTGAAGTATGGAACCTTTGTTGGTAAAGGCTATGAGTGCGGATGCTTGTTCCGCTTATCTCTGTCAGAAATTTGTAATAAAGTTGTTAATCATATTTACACGAATTTTGAATCAAATGTCTGGCACTCTCGTCTTTGTCATATTAATTTTGGTTATATGACGCGACTAGCCAAAATGAATTTAATCCCTGATTTCACAACTATTAAGGGATCTAAGTGCCAAGTCTGCGTGCAAGCTAAACAACCTCGCAAGTCACATACGACTGCACAAGTGAGAAATTTAACACCACTAGAGCTCATACATTCTGATCTTTGTGAGATGAATGGTGTGTTGAAAAAAGGTGGAAAGAAATATTTCATGACTTTGATCGATGACTCTACGAGATATTGTCATGTATATCTTCTGAAATCAAAAGATGAAGCTTTGAGTTTCTTCAAAATCTATAAAGCCGAGGCAGAAAATCAACTTGATCGAAAGATTAAGAGGCTTAGGTCTGATCGTGGTGGAGAGTATTTTTCCAACGAGTTTGGTTCCTTTTGTGCGGAACATGGCATAATTCATAAGAGGACGCCTCCCTACTCACCCCAGTCAAATGGAGTAGCCGAAAGAAAGAACCGTACTCTAACAGATTTGGTTAACGCCATGTTAGACACATCGGGCCTTTCTAAGGAATGGTGGGGGGAGGCACCGTTGACTGTGTGTCATGTACTAAACCGAGTTCCCGCAAAGAACAAATAAATTACTCCATTCGAAGAATGGGAGAAGAAAAGATTAAAACTCTCTTACTTACGTACTTGGGGTTGTTTGGCAAAGGTTAATGTACCAATCCCCAAGAAGCGCAATCTTGGACCAAAAACCATTGATTGTGTTTTTCTGGGCTATGCTTTTCATAGCATTGGTTATTGATTCTTGATAGTAAAATCTGAAGTGCCTGACATTCATGTAGGTACAATCATGGAGTCGACTGATGCGACTTTCTTTGAAGATATCTTTCCAATGAAAGATAAACCTAACTCATCAAATCCGGAGATACCTAGTTCATCTAATCAGGAATTTGCTACATTCTCTGAACCTACCATTCCAATTGAACACTCTGAAAGTCCTAAGGAGGATGATATAAAATTCCTAAAAGGATCAAGAGAAAGAGGACTGCAAAGTCCTTTGGTGATGATTTCATTGTGTACCTTGTGGATGACACTCCCACTTCCATTTCAGAAGCATATCCATCTCCTGATGCTGACTACTGGAAGGAAACCGCCCATAGTGAGATGAATTCCATCTTAGCTAATGGAACATAGGAGATCACTGATCGTCCTTATGGGTGCAAACCTGTAGGGTGCAAGTGGGTGTTTAAGAAAAAGCTTCGACCTGATGGTACTATTGAGAAGTACAAGGCACGGCTTGTGGCCAAGGGATATACCCAAAAAGAAGGTGAAGACTTCTTTGACACTTACTCACCTGTTGCCAGATTGACCACCATTCGAGTATTACTCTCATTGGTTGCCTCTCATGGTCTTCTCGTTCATCAAATGGACGTTAAGACAGCTTTCCTTAATGGAGAGTTGGATGAGGAAATTTACATGGATCAGCCAGATGGCTTTGTGGTAAATGGTCAAGAAGGAAAGGTGTGCAAGTTGTTGAAGTCTTTATATGGTCTAAAACAAGCCCCTAAGCAGTGGCATGAGAAGTTCGAAAGAACTTTAACTACTACAGGCTTTGTTTTAAATGAAGCTGATAAATGTGTGTACCATCGCCATGGTGGGGGTGAGGGAGTCATCCTTTGTTTGTATGTTGATGACATACTGATTTTCGGAACCAACCTTAATGCAATTAAGGAGGTCAAAGATTTCTTATCTCGTTCCTTTGAGATGAAGGATCTAGGAATAGCTGATGTCATCCTGAACATCAAGCTATTGAGAGATGATGATGGTGGGATTACATTGCTTCAGTACCACTATGTGGAAAAGATCTTGAGTCGTTTCGGGTATAGCGACTTCAAGTTTTCTCCTACACCGTATGATCCTAGTGTATTGCTTCGGAAGAATTGAGGAAATGCTAGAGACCAACTGAGATACTCTCAAATTATTGGCTCGCTTATGTATTTAGCTAGTGCCACGAGGCCTGACATCGCCTTTGTTGTAAGCAAACTCAGTCGATTTGTTTCAAATCCAGGAGATGATCACTGGCATGCTCTTGAGAGAGTTATGCGATATCTAAAAGGCACTGCGAGCTATGGCATACACTATACCTGGTATCCGAGGGTACTAGAGGGTTATAGTGATTCAAATTGAATATCTGATGCTGACGAGATAAAGGCCACAAGTGGATATGTATTCACACTTGCTGGTGGCGCTGTTTCTTGGAAGTCTTGCAAGCAGACCATCTTAACGAGGTTAACTATGGAGCAGAACTCACAGCATTAGACGCAGCCACTGTTGGAGCAGAGTGGCTTCGTGAACTTTTGATGAACTTACCTGTGGTTAAAAAACCAATACCCGCAGTCCTTATGAACCGCCATAATCAAACTGTGATTTTCAAGGTAGATAGTTCTAAGGATAATATGAAGTCATCAAGACATGTGAAGAGGATATTGAAATCTGTCAGGAAAATGAGAAACTCTGGAGTTATTACATTGGATTATATCCAAACATCTAAAAACTTGGCAGATCCCTTCACAAAGGGTCTATCACGCAATGTGATAGAAAATGCATCGAAGGAGATGGGTATGAGACCCACAATTTGAGCTTTTCACAGTGGTAAACCACTCTATGTGATCGAAGATCCCGTGAATTAGAATTGGGAGACAAGCTGTTGGTTAGCTGAGAGGAAAGTATCCCTACTTTAATAAACACCACTCCATAAAGATGCAATACTTTCCTATTCTGCACGACAGGTTGATTTATTATCTTAATATGTTTTAAGTGGCTTACCCTAAGCAAAGATGTTTATTACCACTCCATAAAGGTCATGGAGTATGACGTATAAGCTCCACCCAAGGGAAAGTCTCATGGTAGCCTAGTATCGGTCAAGACTTTTTGTGAAGCTAGGTTCACAGCAAACTTGCAGTTCAAGGCATAGTCCACTATACAAGTTGCAGCCTAGTACAACATAAAGCTCTAGGTGGAAGTTCAACTTAACAGTCCCCACTACAGTACCGATATATAAACAATGTTTTGGAACCAAAGGCAAACTTCATGTGCCTCTGGGATCTGGTGGAGGATTGTTGGAATTTTTGCCTAAATAGGCCCAGCCCATTTATTATATGCTAATAAATTCCTGAAATCCTAGAGACCCATTTGGCCCATTCATGCAAGGCAAGAGCTGGGACAAATGTTTAGTCACACATTGCTAGTTGAGTTGAAGTTGGACCAGCTTACAAGGTGAGCTCTCCTACCACTTGGTAAAAAGGATGAGAAGGAGAAGAAGAGAGTTCCACGCGCGCGCTCCTCCTCCTCGCTCGCCTCGTCATGCCACGCCTCGCCTCGCCTCGTCACGATGCGCGCGCGCCGCGGGTTGCGGGAATCTTGCCGAGCTCGAGTGGACTTTTAATACGAGCTAAATAAATACGAACTGAGTGGAGGCTGTCTGTTCGCTTCAACTTTTGTCCGTTCGTTTCATCTTCTGCGCAGCCTGTCTGCCTACCCCTTTGTGCCTATATAAGAGAGAGAGGTCGCGCCTCCTCTTAGTTACACTGCCACACATGCTTTGCACCTCCAGTTCTAGAGCATTGCGTTACCTAGATCTTCCCCATCCCGTCTTGCGGCATGCACCGTGAGCCGGGACAGTAGGCCTCCGAGACCCCGCTGCTTCGAGTCCTGTACGGGAGAAGGGCGATAAGGTTTTTGGGGAGCGCTACCGGCGCGACTATTGGCTTCATCACGGACTCCCTCTCGGATAGCGATTGCACTGACGTCTTCCCCAACGAGGACTTCTTCCCTGACATCAGTACCCTATTCCTTGACGACATGGCTAACGACGGTGCCAACACCAATACCGACGGTTCCTCTTCTGCTACTGTCGTGTATGTTTTCTTTCTCAAACTTGTTCTGATCGCATCTCAAGATCTTTGTCTTACAGTCTGTTTGGTTATATGCCTTAATATGTATTCGCTATTTCACATGATTACTATATTGTCTATTATTCTAATCATGTTTTGTTTAGCGTTTATTATGGATAATTCGCTTGGTAAATTGCTCTTTTATTCAACATTTTCTTCTCTTCTCTTCTCTTCTGTTCGCCGTATATCAGAACCGAAGGGCGGACCACAGTCCACAGACCTGCGGGGGCTGCGGTTGTGTTCTTCTCGCTTCTTTCTTCTCTCTTCTTTGGTCGTGATCTGGAGTTTTTTTCAAGCTAGACACACGGAAGACGTGGCTCTGGTATTACCATGTAAACCGTACGTGGGTTCGGGGAACGGTGGCCTCATTACAGAGCCTCATGTACTTACATGTTAATAGGATCGATCGAGAAACAACCCTGATCGGTAATACATGAGGAGTCCAGGTCGGTCGATGCACAAATACATGTCGTGTACTACCCAAATAGTACATGTCTAACAACAAACTCATACTCCCTCTGTCTTAAAAATTAAAATAGTTGCCTTAAGTTTTTTAAATTTTGGATAAATCTATATACTAAATAGTCTCTAAATTCATCCAAATTTTAATATATTTGAGACATCTATTTCGAGACGAGTATATAATTTTCCTACATGGTTTGCTCTTACAGATAGCCAATGCCCTTGAGCAGGAAACCACTTAGAAACTGCATGGGGAACCTCTTCCGCAGTTTCAAAGATGGATGTAGAAAGTTGACTATATATACCTTTGAGTCATTTCAAGGATTTTCATACTACTTCATTTATGTCCGTTTCTTCAATCTGGTGTATTAGCATAGTAATCTCGGCACATGCATTATAGGCAATGGAAGCTTTGTCTTAAGATATATAGCAAAATGAGAATATCAATAGTAAACTAAGTTGGGTCGCTAGAGTTGACATATTCAATTAGGCAAGTGGCTCAAGTTCTAATAGAAGTTTCATATGGGAATGGAAGGTGTCAGAAATTCATATAATTTCCCTACATAGTTTGCTCTTACATGTAACCAGTAACCAGCTGAAAACCGGTTAGAAACACGGCATGTGAACCTTTGGTCTTCCGCAGGTTTCAAAGATGGGCATAGAAAGTTGACTATATACCTTCGAGTACTTCATTTATGTAGGTTTCTTCAATCTGGTGTATTAGCTTAGTTAGTTAATTCTTAGAATCGGATTGTCCCTAACAAAGTAACAAAAGTAGCATGTATAGAGAATAAATTTCTTTACCATATGCCCCTTTATGAAAGCAACGGCAGCAGCGGCAACATTGTCTGACAGCCTTTTGCTAGTGCCTTTGCACGTTTTGATTTATCTGAACAGGTGAAATTTAATGAATTGCGTGGCATGTATTCCCTATAAATCAGGCAACACAGCCGATCTCGTGCCGTCACATTAACTAATTTCATCCATTCCGACAGTGTGTTCAAATTCGTATCAGCTTAGGCGCCGTCCGTACTATAGTATTTTGATTTGTGGCGCACGACGGTCGGAATGGAGAAGGCGTCGGCGCCGGGTTGTCATGAACAGCGAAGGGGAAGCGAACAACGGGCTTGCCTGGTCATGTTCCTATTCGAGTACATAGGCCTTCCACATACTTTTTTTTGAGGGAGGCCTTCCATAGACTGTTGTGTTGCTGGCGGCAAGGGAAGATTTGGAGAAGGTGTAGGTCGCAGAGGGTGGACCAGCGGCAAAGTAAATTGGTAAGTAATAATGGACTAATATACGATGATACTTAATATCGCAGAGGGTGGACCAGCGGCAAAGTAAATTGGTAAGTAATAATGGACTAATATACGATGATACTTAATATGCTTAATATACGATGATACTTATGTACTTCCATACATATGGTAAGTAAAGTTCTTCAAACATAGGGTTTAGGATTTAGGCCTTCCATACATATGATACTTATGTACTTGTGTAATGTACTATATGGTAAGTAATGGAGCATACACCAACTTTAATGAAAGTAAATTGGTTAGTACCTTGAAGGCCAGCGAGGATGGCCATCGATCAAAGATGTGAAGTTTGATTGGTCGGCTGATGGAATAAATGTTGTGAATGTTTGTTCAGAAGAACTTTACTGGTGGTCGCTACTCGCTACCAACTATATATACTCAACAATGCCTAGTTGCAGTTACCCGCTATAAGAAGGCAGTGTTTCTTCATAAAAAATCAAAGGGGGTCTACCAACTAGAAATGTCTCTAATGGTGTAATATAGATTTTACTTCAATACAGTGAGGGAAACTGACCAGAGAGAAGAA
Organism: Avena atlantica; assembly: GCA_910589765.1. Classification (NCBI taxonomy): domain Eukaryota; kingdom Viridiplantae; phylum Streptophyta; class Magnoliopsida; order Poales; family Poaceae; genus Avena; species Avena atlantica. Next base: position 527,274,613 of record OU342733.1, read on the forward strand.
TTCAAATGCAGTGTCCACCTTGTAGCTTAAAAGATAGTATATGTTACAATGTGGCATTGCTAGATCTGGAACCTTTTCTTCTATTTTTGTTCCTTCCGGTGTGGGCATGGAAGACCTCAGGATGATAATTTCTATCGATTCTAGTTCAGATGAAATATCTTCCTCCATATTCCTCCATATGCAAACAGTGGGAAGTTATCGGTGACTACTACGATCCACAACAAAGGCTCTCCATGCTGCCCCTAGTGGGAAGTTACCGGATTTTTTGGTGGTCACACGGGCAATAGCTAGAGCGGGATGGTCAGCTGCTTCCATAACTCGTGGCCCATGAGATTTTCCATCTCCGCTAGCGGCTGGATTTCCTCCCCTCGGTTACTCGGAACCACATCGCACCTAGACGCTTGGTGATCAACTCAGCTAGAAGCAACCTCAAACTCATAATTTTCGATGGATGCGTACAGGGAGGGCCAAATATTTTGCAACTATTCTTCGACGGCAGTTTGACATTTTATCGATTGCTTTCGTTTTGTTCTCCGGTGCCTACCATCCATGCCTACTTATCTATGCATTTATGAACAACTTCGTGGTATGCGTAACGGAGTCTAATTAGTTAGCATTTGTAACGCCGTTTGTGTGCTATGAAACGTTTGTGCCTGCTTTGAGGGGTTCGCATATCTCTCAGCACTAGTTGGTACGGCTGAATGGTGTCGAGGTTGGAGGACCTGCAGGTGCTTGCAGATGTCCATGGTCGTCGTTCTCTGATCAATGCCCCATCCAGATGTCCATGGTGATCAAGATTGTCTCTAAGAGACGTATTTTCTTCGGGTATGGAGGGCTTCTTCGATGTGGTCCAGTTGTTGTGGGATCAGGTACTTGATGGAAAACTACGTGGTTTGGCCAAAGGCCTCCAAAGCTGGAGCCAACGGAAGGTAGGATTCATCCGCGACCAATTGCTCATGGCCACAGAGGTCATCTTGCAACTCGATCGTGAGCAGGAGGATCGCCCGCTATCTGCGCAAGAAGCCAGGCTCAGGTGTAGTCTGAAAGCTCGGGTGTTGCGTCTTGCGTCCCTTGGCTGAAACCATCGCCAAACAACGTGCCAAGGTGGCTAGCCTTAGGGAAAATGACGCCAACGCCCAATTTTTATCGTCAAGGCAAAAGAGCCATCATATCGCTTCGTGAGAAGTCGAGGCATCCACGACAATTTTCTTATAGTTAGCAGTGTTGAAGTGATGAACCATAGCGAGATCATAACAAGCCCAAACTATGTGCTCTTCTGCTCGATGGATTATATTGTCATTGAATTGCTGATTAATAACATGTCTTCATTCTTTTTAGGCAGGAGAGGTGTCTTCATTAGTATATCCTGCACACAACCAGGAATTTTCACGTATATTATGTTTTTATGGGAGGTAAGGATAAAAACTTACATAAAGTGAGAAAAATATTTGATAACCCGCAGCAACACATGAGCATTCACCTAGTTTTTATTATGCTTGGGTTCCTTTGTAAACTCATGCAATAGATACAAATTTTTATTGTAATAAAAAAGAGTATCTCAACTTGCCTCCTTCAAAAAATCGTATCCATCGCAACTTCGTCTTGTCCATCCACCGATTCCCCCTCCTTTTGCCGTCTTTGCCGATGTCGAATGTGTCTAGGATGTTTTTAGCTGATTAGTTTAGGGTTTCATAGTTGTGTTCTTCTTGTCCATCGTGTCAATGGAGACAGTAACTTATTCCGTAAGTGTTCTTTGGCACTTCGCTCGATGACAAGAGTTTCTTTCTGACGTCAATGGTGGGTTGGTATGTATGGTTTCTCATATCTTGCTTCTCTAGATCAAGTTTGAATGGTTTGAATGGTTGTCTCGAGGAGGTTGGTCCTCGCAATATCTATCTCAGTTTCTTTGTTCTTGACATTGGTGACTCGTACTCTCGACTCCCTAGCAATGTCGACCATGCTTTTCAGTTTCCTTTCCCTATAATACTGGTGTTAGCATTCTTATCGATGTTTGTTTATTAATTTAATAGATGTGCACATGCATGAAGCTTTGGCGTTGTGGCTCAAATTAAATTTATGAGAGAACGCTGATTGATACTTACAAATATGAGGTTTGGTATTTATAGCATTTTTATGCGACTGATTTAAAAAATGTTTGAAGACCTCAATGGTTTTCTAGTTTATTGTAGACTTTATTTTGTAATTCTTGAAGATAGTTTATGTAACTTTACCATATACTATTTGGTGTATTAATATATCGTGCTATTGATTGTCGAAAAAGAGTATCTCAACTTTACAATGGATCTACTAGCTATATGTATAGTTAGGAAAGTCCAGCTACCCGCCATTGAAAAGAGTATCTCTTATTTTAAAGAACATGGCATTATCTAGCAAATATAAATATTTGTAACAACGTATATACAGATATTGCTGCAGTGGCATGTAGTTCGACATAACAGGGGGAAATGAGTAGAGAGAGGATGTCGATCACTTGCAGTGCCTACACCTTCTAGCGTAAGAACCAATGAACATGTTAGAGTGTGGCATGCTCGACCTGCTATTTTTTCGTATTTTGTTTGGGAAAAAGTGTGAGCATGGGAGACCTTGGGAAGATAATCGCTACCACTAATGATGTATACAGTAGCTCTTGCTGCTGATTTTGGTCTAACACGAGTGTGGACTGTGGAGACATACTGTAACCTTGCACATCCTACCTATGCAAATTTGTCGTTGTCGCGTGTGCAATACCTAGAACTAGAGCACCCTTAGCTTCAACAATTCCTGACAGCCCAGCTAGTCCTCCAGGTCACACGAATGTGGCACACGAAGGCTTGTTGAAAACTAAGCTAGAAGCAGCCTAGACCGCATAACTTGCATTGGATATGTACAATGACAGGCCATATAACATTAGACCGATAATTTGGCATCAGTTATACATGTGTCAATATATGACCAATTGAAGCTTTATTAGTTACATTCTTCTTCTGCTCCTAGCTGACCATACGCCACTGACCCAATATGCAACAACCTAGCACTACCAAAGATGTACGGTCAGATTCTTGCTTGATCATGCTCTCATGATCCATGGTTGTTGAAGTATGATCCAAATTCATTAAAAAGACTAACTTCGGACAAGCGAACCGAGGTTTTCATTATTATATATACCTTTTGTAAGCCGCCGGCTTGGATAAGCTGTATCTGTGAAATTCCCGGCGTTGTGTAAATACTTCCTGTTATACTAAAATTTTGTTGGCCAGCGCCCGTGCTTTTTCCCTCTCTTTGTTTGAGAGGTTTTCCACCTTAAAATTATGTGTCCCTGCTGTGATTTTATTTTAGTTCTTCATTATTTGATTGCCGTGTTTATAACAATGGTGGAGTCCACCATGGCACTAACTTTGTTTAAGCCATAACACTAACTGACTCTAGTGGCGTGTACATTACATAGTACTTGTTGTGCATACATGTTTTGCTCCGGAAGAAACTATGACATATGAGAAGAACATCGTATGTTGCACCTGTAGTCTATGAAAGGATTGGTACACACCTATGCCATAACCTGGAGATGAAAACTGAAGTTTGTCCGTCAAATAGAAATGAAGTTGTGTGTCAAAATGTAACGCATTATTTGATCATCAGCTAAACGCTAATGATCAAGTGTTTTTCAATGAAAATGGTAAGCAGTCATTTCAATCGCTGGTCTGGTTTGAAACTAGTAAACTTTCATAAGGAGGGCCTACCAAACCAAATCTCAGTTTAGAGCACACTTTTTATTATAATAGGCAAAAAATATTTGCTGATTCATTAAAAAGGAAGAATATTTAGAGTGATAACACACTGCCGTGGCCCCATCAACGGCAACATATAAAACAACATGTACCTAGTCTCATGTCTTTACAGCTTCAAATGTATAGACCCTATGGAATAAAATAGTCTCGCCTCATCCTTAATTTTCTTGATGGATTTAGGTTCAACTTCATTGTTCTATATCAATCCATACTCTACAATTGACGTAATATGAACAACTCTGCAAAATCTACACATGCTTAATATACGATGATACTTATGTACTTGCATAATGTACTATATGGTAAGTGATGGAGCATACACCAACTTTAATAAAAATAAATTGGTTAGTATCTTGAAGGCCAAAGGGAGGACGGTTGTCAAAGATGTATAGTTTCATTGGTTGGCTGATGAAATAAGTGTTGTGAGTGTTTGTCGTGAATAAGTTTACTGGTGGGCGCTACTCGCTACGAACTATATATACTCAACAATGTCTGGATGCAGCTACCCGCTATAAGAAGACAATGTCTCTTTATCCAAAATCAAAGGGTATCTACCGACTAGAAATGTCTCTAATGGTGTATATACATAGATTTCTGTTGTGGCTTGTACTTCAAAACAGTGAGGGAAACCAACCAGAGAGAAGAGGTCACATGCAGTGTCCACCTTGCATCTTAAAAGATAGTATATGTTACAATGTCGCATGCTAGATCTGGAACCTTTTCTTCTATTTTTGTTATTTCCGATGTGGGCATGGAATACCTCATGATGATAATTTCTACCGCTTCTGGTTCAGTGGAATGCTCTTCCTCCATATTCCTCCATATGCACACAGTGGGAAGTTACCAGAGACTGCTACGATCTAGATCAAAGGACGCCCACTGTGCCCCTAGTGGGAAGTTATCGGATTTTTTTAGGGTCACGCGGGCAATAGCTAGAGCAGGATGATCGGTTGCTTCGGCAAATCGTGGCCCATGATATTTTGCATCTCGGCTAGCGGCTGGCTTTCCTTCCCTCGGTTACTCAGAACCACATCGCACCTAAACGCTTGGTGAACTCAGCTAGAAGCAACCTAGAACTCATAATTTCTGTTGGATACATACAGGGAGGGCCAGATATCTTGCAACTGTTCTTGGACTGTAGTTTGAGATTTTTTTCAATTATTTTCGTCATGTTCTCCGATGCCAGCCATCCACCCTTAATTATCTATGCATTTATGAACAACTTTGTGGTATGTGTAATGGAGTCTAAGTTAGCAGTTGTAATGTTGTCTGTGTGCTATGTAACATTGAGGCCCCGTTTTGACGGGTTCGTGTATCTCCCGGCTCTCAGTATCTCCCGGCTCTCGGTACGGCTGGAGGGGTGATCGTGGCATGGAGGCCGGAGGACGTGCAGGTGCTTTTTGCTTATGCCTCCCCAAAAATCCGTCGGGTATTGAGGGTATTTTTGTAGTGGTAGTAGTGGTTAGGTGGTTCAAAGACATCGATGTTATTTTTATTATGTTTGGTTTTTTTTGTACTTCTTGTGAACTCGTGGAATAGATACAGATCTTTCTTGCAATAAGAAAGAGTATATTAACTTGCCTCCTTCAGAAAATCCTATCTGTCGCAACTTTGTCTTGTCCATCCATCGGTTCCCATTCCTTTTGCCGGCCTATCCGACGTCGGTTGTGGCGGGAATTAAATTTTTTCATCTGATTAGTTTGGGGTTTGGTGGTTGACTTCTTCTTGGTCATCGTGTGGAGACGACAAATCATTCAATAAGTGTTCTTTGGTATTTCGTTGATGACAAGAGTTTCTTTCCGACGTCAATGGTGAGGTTGAAATATTAAATTTATCTAGGTATGATCTTTCAAATCTCACGGGTTCAAGTTTGGACAGTTTTTGATTGTTGTCTCAAGGAGGTTGGTCCTTGCAATATCTATCTCGTCTGCTACGTTCTTGACATTGGTGATTCGTACTCTCCACTCCCTGGCAACGTCAACCATGCCTTTCGGTTGCTTTGGTGTTCGCACTCTTGTCGATGTTTGTTGATTAAATTAATGATTGCACATAGACATGTATCATTGGTGGTGGTAGTACTGTTGTTTCAATGAATGAGGAACGGTAGTGGGACCTTTTTTGTAATTCTTCTTTCTTTTTTTTAACTATGTGCATCCCTATGGCTGCTAGGATAATGCGTTATTGCAGAGGCTGGGTGTAATTTGTATCCTCTGATATTAATATATGCTCCTTTCCAAAAAAAATACATGTATCCTTGGCATCGAGGCTCAAATTAAATTTATGGGAGAACGCTTATTGATATTTACAATTCTGCGGTTTGGTATTTATAGCATTATTTACGACTGACTTTAGTGAAGTACAAGACTGCGTCATGAAAAAAAAATAGTTTGAAGACCTCGATGATTTGCTAGTTTATTTTGGACTTTATTTGAAATTCATGAAGATAGTTGATGTAACTTTACTGTATACTGTTCGGGTGTATAAATATATCATGCTATTGATTAATTGTCAAAAAAGAGTATCTCAACTTTACAATGGGTCTATGAGCTCTATGTATAGTTAGGAAAGTCTGGTTGCAGCTACCCGCCATTGAAAAGAGTACCTCTTATTTGAAATAACATGGCATTATTCTAGCAACTATAAATGTTTGTAACAGCGTATATACAGATATTGCTGCAGTGGCATAGTGGCATGTAGTTCGACACAATAGGGGGAAATGAGTAGAGAGAGCAGGTCACTTGCAGTGCCTAGACCTTCTAGCTTAAGAACCAATGAACATGTTAGAGTGTGGCACGCCCTGCTCTTTTTTTTTTGTGAGCTTGGGAAAAAAGTGTGAGCATGGGAGACCTTGGGAAGATAATCTCTACCGCACATGATGTATATGGTAGCTATTGCTTCTCATTTCGGACCAACAACTGGTGTGGACCGTGGAGAATGCAACCTTGCTCATCCTAGCACTACCAAAGATGTACGGGTGTGGACCGTGGAGAATATAACGGGTTCTTGAGTTCTTATCATGCTCCGACGACCCATGGTGCAGTCCACCATAACAGTAACTTTGTTTTAAGCCAGAACACTAATCGACTCAGCAGCCTGTATATTACATAGCTCTTTTTGTGCATCCATATTTTGATCCAGACGAAACTATGACATATGAGAAGAGCATAATATGTTTCACCTGTAGTCTATGAAAGGACCGATATACACCTATGCCACAACCTGGAGATGAAAGCTGAACTTTGTCCGTGGAATAGAAAGGCTGTTGTGTGTTCAAATGTAACGCATTAAATTGATCATCAGCTGAACGCCAATGCCTAATGATCAAGTGTTCACAAACGGAACATAGTATATTCCATTTTTCAATGAAAATGGTAAGCCGTCATTTCAATCACTGGTCTGGTTTGATACTAGTAAACTTTCATAAGAAGGGCCTACCAAATAGACCTCAATTTAGAGCACACTTTTTATAATATATAGTAGGCAAAATTATTTTCCAATTCATTATATAGGAAGAATATTTAGAGTGATACTGTCGTGGCCACATCAATGGCAACACAAAAAAAACAGATGCCTAATCTCATGTCTTCACAGCTTCAAATGTGTAGACCCTACGAAACACAATAGTCTCGCCTAGTCCTTAGTTTTCTTGATGGATTTAGGTTCAACTTTCTTGTCTATATCGATCCCTACTCTACACTTGAAGTTTCATATAATCTATTTTTTTCGAAATGGGGATACCCCCGGCCTCTGCATTAGTAGATGCACACAACCATTCATTACTTGGTTTGAAGGTTTCATATAATCTAATCTGAACGACTTTGCTAAATATACATATGCTTAATAAACAATGATACTTATTTACTTGCAGTAATGTACTATATGGTAAGTAATGGAGCATACACCAACTTTAATAAAAATAAACTGGTTAGTACCTTGAAGGCCAGAGAGAGGATGTGAAGTTCGATTGGTTGGCTGATGGAATAAGTGTTGTGAGTGTTTGTTGAGAAGAACTAGTGGTCGCTACTCGCTACCAACTATATGTACTCGGCAATGTCTTGGATGCAGCTATCCGCTATAAGAAGACATTGTCTCTTCATAAAAAATCAAAGGGTGTCTACCAACTAGAAATGTCTCTAATGTTGTATGTACATAGATTTCTGCGGTGGTTTATACTTCAATACAGCGAGGGAAACTGGCCAAAGAGAAGAGGTCACATGGAGTGTCCAACTTGTAGCTTAAAAGATAGATGGCATGCTAGATCTGGAACCTTTTCTTCTATTTTTCTTCTTTCCGATGTGGGCATGGAAGACCTCAGGATGATAATTTCTACCGATCTTGGTCCATCGGAAGCCTCTTCCTCCATATTCCTCCATATGCACACAGTGGGAAGTTAACAGAGACTTCTACGATCCAGATCAAAGGCCACCCAATGTGCCCCTAGTGGGAAGTTGCCGGATTTTTTTGGGGTCACCCGGGTAATACCTACAGCAGGATGATCAGTTTCTTTAACAACTGATGGACCATGAGATTTTCCATCTCCGCTACCGGATGGCTTTCCTCCCCTCGGTTACTCAGAACCACATCGAACGTACACGCTTGGTGAACTCAGCTAGAAGGAACCTAGAACTCATAATTTCTGCTCGATATGTACAGGGAGAGCCAGATATCTTGCAACTGTTCTTCGAAGGCAGTTTGACATTTTGTCAATTGTTTTCGTTTTGTTCTCCAATGCTAGCCATTCGCCCCTAACTTTATCTATGAATTTATGAACAACTTTGTGGTATGTGTAATGGAATCGAAGTTGGCAGTTGTAACATCATTTGTGTGATGTGAAACATTTGTGCCCGTTTTGAGGAGTTCCAATATCTCTCAGCACTTGTTGGTACATCTGGATGGTTGATTGTGGTGTCGAGGTGCAGGTGATTGCCACTCGCTAGGGACAAAAACAACGCGCGGCTGAATAGACGGTCCATGGCTCATTTTCGCAAGGTCGTCCGTGAACGACCTTGACCTAAGTGAATCTGTGCTAATCGGCCATTATTTTACATGTAGCAATGAGCATGACTCACTAACGATGGAACCGATTGACCGCTGGTTCGGTTATGTTGATTTGGATGAATTGTATCCCGGCACCCTTACCGCGCTCTCCTCGTCGTTGTCTGATCAGGGTCGGTCCATAGAATTTGGGGGTCCTGGGGCAACATGTGTGTCAGAGATTTCCTAGGGTCAAGGGGGCCATTGCCGCCCTACTCTAAAAAATATTAGAGATATATTTAACATTTATGCTATAATTTTAAAGATTACTTAAATTTTATCATGATTAGCATTCTTGGGCGTCTCAACAATGTCTGTCAAGATCCGCCATTTGTTCACACAAAAAAGACTTAAAAAATATTAGTATTTCGTCAGAGAAATATTACTGTAATACAATAACAGATTGAATAATCAGTATATTTGATAGATCCATAATCTTTAAAATCTCGGTGAAGACATTCGAAACCATTTATTTCTATTGATCGAACGAACTATATATTATGATAGTTATTATATCAATTGATGTTTGTATACATATGCCAGTGGAAAAAATGTGTAGATGAGTAAACATATTAGACACTGAATTAAGAAGAGGATGGAATAGTCTCTCAAACATATATGACGCAAATCACAGGAGAATTGCTTGTAGAATGAGGTAGTTATGTGATTGTGTACTTAGTCTTCACTAATGAATACTCACAATCTTATAAAGGAATATAAGGACCGATGTTATTCTGCATATTTAGAGAGGCCATCAAAATCGTGGCATCGAGAAACAATATTCAGAAATGTTAAAGTACATATTTAATTGAGAAATAGGAGCAAGCATAGAGTCATGATAGGCTATAGCTTCAACCATCTATATTTTGTTTTTTTAGACAATAAAGTTATATTTTCTAAAATTATTCTACATTGTTATACGTCAAAATTATTAGACAAATATGGGTACAAAACAAGTTGTGGGCCAGACCATGGGGACCAGGACGAGCGCCCCTTTGCCCCGCCCTATGGGCCGGCCCTGTGTCTGATCAATGCCCCATCCAGATGTCCACGTCGGCACGAGTGTGGACTAATATGGAGAGCTTCTTTGATGTGGTGAAGTTGTTATGGGATCAGGTAGTTGTCCAAGGGGACAGGCTGCATAGGCTTGATGGCAAGCTGCGTGGTTTGGCCAAAGGCCTCCAAAGCTGAATCTAACGGAAGGTAGGATTCATCCGTGATCAATTGCTCATGGCCAAAGAGGTCATCTTGCAACTCGATCGCGAGCAAGAGGATCTGCGCAAGAAGCCTGGGTGATGCTGACTCTGAAAGCTCGGGTGCAAGATCTTGTGTCCCTTGACCAAACCATCGCCAGGCAACATGCCAAGGTGACTGGCCTTAGGGAAAGTGATGCCAAGGCCCAATTTTTCAGAAATCCTTGCATCGTCGAGGTATAGTCGCAATCATATCGCTTTCCTCTGGATTGGAGATCGAGTCCCGGTGGAACAGACCGACAAGAAAACCCTGGCTACCGATTTCTTCGTCAGCAGCCTGCTTTAGGCATGCGCAGCCGCGAGGGCGTGACATTTTCTAGCTGACGTCAGACTGTCGTTTGTGGACCTCGCTGAACTGGAGGTAGCGTTTTCGGAGGAGGAGGTGTGGAGCGCCATTAAGACGTCGAGTAACAAGGCTCCAAGCCTAGACGGGTTTTCATGAGATCTTTACGATTGTCGTTGGGCAATCATCAAGGTATATGTGTTCGTCGTTGGGCAATCATCAAGGTATACGTGTTCGCGGTGCTGCAAGAGGTGTTCCGGGGGCAGAGGGCAACACTTTGTTATGAATGTGCCTCTTCCATGTTCAAGACGGTCGAGGATGCATGGAGGGTTCCCTTTTGGATCCGCAGCAGGTGGGGATTCAACATCAAATGTCTTTATACGCTGATGATGTGGTGGTTTTCGCTAAACCAACGATATTCCCCTGCTAAAACTGCTGATGTGATTCATGGCACAGTCATCTCAATCAGAAATAAATGGAAGTAACACTTATGCATAAAATAACAGAAGATGTTAATAGCTGATGGTTGACAAGAATAGCAATTTCATATGTTCAGTGAAAACAAAAATATTAAAGTAATTGTCGTGGATGGATATGATTTCCAAAGGTTGCATAGCATTAATTCACAATACAACACGATGGTTGCAATAATCGACTGAAGCAGAGATATTTGGCAACAACAACCATGAGGTAGATCTGACATTTGTAGCCTACATCTGCTACATCCTGCATGTTTTATCAGTTAAAATTCCCAACATTTAGAATCCCAGCTGTATAGGGATCTTGTACTTGTAGTGATTTGGTTGGGTAAACCATGTTCCTGTTGATACTTGTAAAGGGAATAACGGCGCTCGGAAGGAACTTCAGCATTCTATATATTTATTACTCCAGATATGAGAAGGAAAAATACTAGTACCACTATTTTTCTCTAATAAGTAACTGCATATCAGAGTGCAGTTCAATCCTAAAAAACAAACCTGTGGTGTTTCTACTAAGTAGCATGAAACAAACATTCTATAGATAAACAACACCCGGGAGGTAGCTTTTTTTTTTTTACTGAAGGCATCTCGTTGGTCCTCACAAAGATAGCTTACGAAAATTTATTTCAAAGATGAAAATCTTTCACAGTTGGTGCAAGCACTGGCAATGAGCCTTGGAAATGAACCAGAACTAGAGCCCTCTTAGCGCATTTTAGTAAGCCCGAGTTACTCAGCAGGTTTCATAAAGAATGCAGCCCTCTTAGCGCATTTCCAGTAAGCCCGAGCTACTCGGCAGGTTTCAGAAAGAATGCAGACAACTCCGAAAGGTAGACATCAGAGAAAATGAACATGACAAAGAGATCAAGTTTCATAAACTGGGTGACTCGATAGCACACATCAGGAAGCCAGCTACTTCAGTTGTCGGATTCTCACAAGTCTTAGATAGAATGATGTAGATAACACGAGTACTACAAAAGGAATGGACCCACACACTTGTAAGTCGACTCAAGTGGAAAAGGAATGAACAATAATAAAATGGAAATGCAAGCTCACAGTCCAAACCTAAGGTAATTAATTGACACCAGGGTGCAACAACATGGTTACTAACTGTACAGACCCAAGAGAATCCACCTAAGGTCTACTTGTGTAAATCGTAGCTGGGACCAATTACAGAACCTGAAAACTAAGCATAGCAGCAGATCAAACAAGAACTCATCATGAACACTTCAGTTGTAATAAACCAGTTATCAAGAATCGATAGATACAGTAAACATCAATCAATAACTCAATTATACTCTTTTTTATCAAGAACAATGTTAAGCTTCCAAAGGCATCAAAATGAGAAGCAAATACACTGGATAGACAAACTGTTTGAAATGTTCAGTAGCAAGGAATAATGCAAATGGACTGAAGAAACGGTGTTACAGTTTCATTGTTTAGCGCCTAAATCAGAGGTTTCTCAACCGGCAAAAAGTGTAGTGCTGCAAACAGAAAATCTGAAGGTTGCAAACTGTAGGCTGCAACTCTTGTTCTGAAGAACAATGTCATAAAATCAACAAAGTGAGCAGGCACATATGACTAGTCCGTGTACCAACCGAACAAGAGTGAGTTAGCCCACTGGGATAATAGTGATTCCAGTTTTAAAACACAAAGGGATGTTACAGCAAATTGTCTTAAAATAATTAACAAAGAGAAAGTTTGTCCAACACTCCCTACTAATTTCAGAAGTTTCAGAGAAAAAATACACAGTAAACAATGATCTTATGAAATCAGCAGATCAATTCTAATCCTGCAATTGAGTTACGAAATTCAGAGCCCATCCCATGGTTTCAACGGATGTGTGAATTAGTGATGACAGAGTTGACTAATCTAATTTCCAATGAAGAAATCCGTTCCAAGTAAAAACATGTGCATGCTGACCACTAATCATTAATCAAGAGAACTTGCCGGGCACACAACGAGAAAAATGAACTTCCAAGGACCAACCTTGGCTCTGGAGCCTGACAGCGGCATGGAAAGAGAGCAGGACGTCGGCACGAAGAGTCGCTACCCATATCGATGAAGACAACAACAGAATACCATTATTATACCAAGTTAACAAACACGACTAAGGACAAAGAAATGGAATCTGCTTGACAACTAGTTCTGCACCACAGGTTAGACTTTCCTGACTTTTGATGACATTTCAAAAAATTACGACCCAAAGGCACCATTGATAAGTAATATTATTTCTCACTACACATATATCAAAATAAGGTCTAGCAAGCATGTCTAAATTGACATCATGCTTTTTCCTTGCAGATTTCGTGGGAGCCATTTGTTCAGTCACTTGACTCAAACAACCAATACAGGACAACTCATCTGTACAATAGGAATAGAAGATGTATAGAGTACCATTGGCACAATATATATGTCCCGGGATTCATTGATAGAATGTTTGATAAACATTCTGATATAGTGAAAGAGTGCAGAACATAACTTTGTGTGAAGAGTTTGCAACAACTTTTGATGAATCGGAAGTGATAAAGTTGAGCAGAGAAGAGGTGGTGGTGGATGTTGTATTCTCTGGAATCTGTATAAATTCACATAAAACTAAGTATATCTACAATGCATCATGTCAGATATACATTTTTTTATTTCTCATTATTCAGCTAACGTAGCAGATGAGTACTAACTGACTACCACCTATGCACATAACCTTTCGGCCAGAATGAAGCTAGATATTGGAGAAAATAAAGCAAACACTGAATGGAGTTCTAAAGCAGACAAAAATTTTCCAGCTTGCACAAGGCAAACCAAATGATGGAACCTTAAAGACAAATTATACTACTCCCTCCGACCCATATTAGTTTACTCGAATTTGTCTAGATACGGATGTATCTAGCATTAAAACTTGACTAGATACATTCGTATCTAGATGAATCTAAGTCAACTAATATGGGTCAGAGGGAGTATAAGGATGTCATTTCCAGTAAGGCAGTAACTAATATCAACGACAATGATTAAGAGAAAACCAAAGCTGAACTAGAACACAGTCCTGCTAAAGAAAAACTTGAATAACAAAAAACTGCAACAAACATTACAATACTAAGGTAATATTCACTATCTACATCCTTCCTGCAAACATATTTACATTCACAAACAATGCTATAAAGTTCTATACAGTTTCAGTTATCTTATTTCTACATAATCATGTCCTCAAGATGACACCAACATTGGCAAGAAGAATAATGAAATGCTGGCAGGTGATTCATTATTTTCCACACATGGTTGCATTTTGATGATAACAATAAATTTGTCATATAGCATGAAAAATTAATATTGGTGTACAACAGGAATGATGGGCCAATCTCATGACCTTCACGCAGAACTGATTATAGCAGAAGATTTAGCCCGAAATAGTAACATCAACAGTTCCTTCAAGGTGCAACCAGAACTTACAAGGTACATGTAATTAAATGTCAAATACTTAGTAACGAATATTCAAAATATACTGGCCTTTTTGCATCCTTAAAAAGGTCTGTGAACCAATAAGTGCAATTTCTACAACATACCATTTCTTATGTATCATAATACTTATTTCATAATATAACTACATAATGAAGCTTTTAGTCATCAAAGCGTTGAAATGAAGGAGACAACATAATGAAGTTTTTACCAATTACCTTATTGTGTATATTATTAATCTTTTATCCCCATCATGTACCAGTACTTGAGAAAAATATTGACGTCATATTGGTTGTTCCAACACACACCATCACATTAAGCAGTGAAACTAGGCATAGTGTTGCCTAACTACAACATCAACAGAGTCAGAAGATGAAATAACACTGAGTGCAGATACCAACATGTGTACAGGCCATGGAAATCACATCTAATGCAGAAATAATTGTTATCATTCATTTAACAGCATGAGCAAGTCACAACCACAGTAAAGCTAGGTAAATCACGTCGCATGCAGGTGCAGGTAGCTACATAGTGAAGACATGATTAAGTCTGCTGCTAACCACAAAATCTTCAACACCCAGGGAAAGCTGCTAACTAGCGCTACATCACTTCCTTCACTAGGAAAGCTGTCACCCAAAAGATGAAGCTCTAGCTGCTGACGAGTGCTCCATCACTAGCTTAACGAGGAAATAGGTCACTCAAATGACACTAGCTGCTAACAAGCGCTCCATTAATTATTGCCTTAGGAAATAAATGGGTCGCTCATAGAAAGATCAGACGCTCGGTCGTACCTCCAGATATGACCTGCTTCACGCCCACGGATCTCCAAAGAAGGTTCGTGCAAGAGCTTATTGGCCCACATTTTCTTGGATGACAATGGCTGCAGCTTGTCCATGGCCTCACTCAACGTGATATAATCTGGATCAGCCAGCACGACTATCACCTTGTGCAGCAACATTGCTCTCCCAAGAACCCACTTGAGGAATCCAACCTGGTTTGTGCCCCCGGTGAACTGATCGAACACCACCTTCTTGACACGCGACTGCACACAGTTGACCGGACAGACCACGTGCCAAAATGTGGAATTGAGCTTGTCCCTGGCCTTGACTTTCCCCGGGTCATCGTAGTGATCAGTGTCATTGTCGGACTGTAAAATCAAAAGGCGCACAGTTCAGCGAAAGATGTAACGCAAGCAGTACAAATTGTAATGATACAGATTGTGCAGATGCAAAGAGCCAGCCACAGGGTGAAGAAAAACTCACAGCCAGAATGTGTAAGGTCTCTACTTCAGGGAAGCATCTCAAGAAACTCAGCAAAGTTTTCACTTCCTCAGCGACTCTGAAGCGCACCTTCAGAGCTAACACCTTGACGCTTGGAACCAATGTATGTGGGCTAACTTTTGTCGCCTTAGCCTGCAAATCATCACAGCAACGATGAAATTGATAGTTTAACTCAATGCAAATCAAACCAGCCCGCTCAAAGATTTGATAGAGAAGACCTTGATGATGGTGTTGCCAATTTCAAGCACGTGTTTGGCGGTGTCCAAGTAGCCGAGCACGGCGAGCTGAGGAGCATAGCCTATCTTGACCCTGATGGTCCTTCCAGGCCCAGTGGCGTTGGTGCAGTAGAGGATGAGCCGCTGCAGCTGCGGGGCGGCAATGGCGGCGACCTCATCCACCAAGGAATGCCAGATCAGCACGCAGCGGAGGCTGTGGCTGCCGATGCGGATGCAGTCGGGCAAGCAGTAGTTGGAGATGAGCGCAAATTTCTCAAGCTTGGGGCTGCAAGCGAGCACGTAATCCAGGTCCTGGTCAAACATGAAGCCATCGCAGATCCCGAGCTCCCGGAGGTGCGGGAAGACGTCGGGGCTGCGTGGGGGGGCATCACTGGTGAACGGGAAGAACCAGACGCCGAGGTAGAGGCGGCGGAGCGAGGCGCCACAGCGGAAGAGGGACGGCTGCAGCTGCACGGGCACCCCGGAGGACCAGGGGCGGTTGACGAGGACGAGGTTCTCCACGCCCTTGTCGGCGAGGAGGCGGAGCCACTCGGCGAGCGCGTCCTGGTTGGATTCGTCGATGAAGCTGCTGACGAGGTGGACCCAGCGGAAGGGGCCCGGGTGGGAGGCGAGGACGCGGGAGACCGCCGCGGCCGCGGGTGCGCGCCAGTCGACGTCGGGCCCGTCCGTGACGAGGTGGGCGTCGTCGAGGACGAGCGGGGTGGCGCGCCACAGGCCCCGCCAGCGCCGGGAGAGCGCGTCGGTGCGGGCGCCGTCCTTGGCGGGGAGGCGGGAGACGACGTTGCGCAGGAGGTCGTCTGGGAGGGAGCTGATGCGGTCCTCGCCGCCGCCGCCGTCGTCGGAGATGGCGGCGGAGAGGGAGGCGGTCGCGGAGACCGGGCAGACCGGGAGGCAGTAGTCCATGACGTCTCTACCCCTTGGTGGCGGCGGCGGAGAGAAGTGTGTTGGGTGGTGGTAGGGGCTGGGCCGAAATGGCTTCCTCGCTCCACTTTCTCCCTCTATTTTTTTTTAAATCCCTTCTCTATTTGTGTGATTTCTTTTCACTAGTATAAGCATTGCACATGCAACGCACGATCTTTATTATTGATCAATATATTTAAAATTTATGAAAGACAAAATTTAGCAGATATGTTCTAGAAGTCATCCAGTTTGAGACAGTAACACCGTCTAAAACATGTTACTTGCAAAGTTTATATGCTGCCTAGCGAGAGTTGCCCAGTCATTACAATTAGTGAGAAAATGTTCATCAATGGTAGTCCACACTGTATTTTTTCTTTAAAATAAAAAATGTATATGTTTTGTATCTATTTTTCTATGACTATCGTATTGCCCTCGGGCATGCAAGAATGTGGCCGACGATCTTGTGCACCATGGTGTAAAGTTGGTTCTCGAGCCCCAAGCCATGTGGCCGGGTCTAAGGTCCTACCCTTGCCCAATGTTTGGTTGACAGATTCCATCTCAAGAAAAAAACGAAAAAAGAAGGTGAAACAATGTTAATATTCATTTGTTCAATGTGATAATGTTTATAGACTCCAAACCAATTGTCTAGCAGGTGATACTTCTTTCAAAGAGGATTATCAACTATCCTGTAATTTATGCCTCTATTACAACCTTTACAAAAAAAAAATTGTGAAATAGTGGAACAATATGTAGCTGATAAGCATCTAAATATATCAACTGAGTCACAAACATGGGAACACATCATGGCACTGTAATGAGTGTAAGTTGGCACACGTTTGATCATGAGGTCAAACACCAGCCTCATTGCACAACAAGGACAGTTGGTATTGAAGTCTTGGCTCCAATAAGAATATTGCTATGTACAACCAACAACAAAGAAGATTACATTGCATAGAAACATGCAGTTTTGCAAAATTTCCAAGGTACTTACTTTGACAAAGCTCAGTACTCCCTGCCACGACCACAGATGCACCCACTCCCCATAGGCTTCCCTGCATCCGGATGAAAAATTATTCACGGAACAACACATGTGATAATGTAAACTAAAAAAAGGAAGACACATGTATTAAACCTGTAGTAGGATTCTGAGACTTCACCCTTGCTTCTTTCTCAACCAGAATTCTCTAGGCTTCAGCTATTAGGAAGGATCGTGATAGCGAATGTTGTTTCCCATTAAACTAAGTGATCATGGATTTAGGGATTCTATACGCCACGTAATATTTACTGAACAAGCAGAGATTTTATGTTGAAAGATATCATGTGTCCTAACAGCCCTAGCTCATTACTTACGCTTTTTCCCTATAAGGTCACCTATACATCTGTAAGAAAAGAACACAACACGTAATGTTGGGTAGAACAAACCTAGAACAATCTGGAGGAGATACAAATTTATATAATATAGTAACACTTCAATAGTTGGTGTAGGACAAAATGATAGAGGCTAGACAAACGAAACACGGATAAGGATGCTTCCAATGCCTTGATATGGTTTATATGAAAGCAACCAAGATGAAATAAGTATAACTAGCCATAAATTTCACATGTACAAAGTACTTAGAAAGAACAAAACGCATAAAATTCGGCGCTAGAACAACCTTCATTCCTTATTCGTTCAAACAAATCTTCCACTTTTTTTGAAGCAGAAGTTTGGTTCGTTGAAGTAATCTCTTGAAACACAACACAAAGTTAGAACATTATTTTCCAAAAAAAAAAGGCAAAATACATGGCTATCTAGATATATGTTCCCTTTTCTAGTGCATACTCCCATTAGAAAGTTTTGGAAAGGTAAAAAATCACAATACAACAAAGTCACACATTAAAAAATTAGTAGTTTTGACATATGGTTACAAACTGGGAATTAGAATTAGAGAAAATGCATCTAATATGAAAACAGTGGATTCACATGTCAGCAGTATTCATCTTCATCAATATAGCTTACACTCAACAGGATCTTCATAGCGGTTGCCATCTATTCTAGCTCTCTACATCTATATTGAACTACCTTGGAGAGAGAGAGAGAGAGAGAGAGAGAGAGAGAGAACAATTATAGGCTTTGACCATGTTAGCAAAGTGTTTCATGAGATAATTTGATCCGGAAAATTAGGGCGTGCGGAGGCAAACACGGGGAGTTTGTTATTTTCCTCTGCAGGTGGAGTGCGGTCAGTCATTGTAAATTACTAAGTGCACACCATAATGAAAGTGGACTAATCTCAGCCATTAGATTGTGTTTAGTGGGTATAATCATGTGGTGCTAGTAGCTCTGTGTATCTTATATGGGGTGCATTTAGCAAAGATAATGTTTGCTCTTTTATTAGTAGTAGTGATTTCATGTTTTTTCTCTTTTCTTACCAACAAAATATCAGTGCACTGAAAAATACTCAATTGATTCTTCTATCCAAAGAAAATAAGATAAAAAAGAAAAGTCACATCAAAAGGTGCAAAGGGAGGCGACCTTGGTGTCCCCATCGACTGCCGACATTAATGTGGGTTCTCATCCCCCTCCCCTTGGCTCATTCCACCGCTCTCCTATGTGAGGATGCGAGAACCCTAGTTTCACGCAACTAGCCCACATATAGGTTTAGTTTCATAGAAGAGAAATAAGGCTACTCTCATCCGAGTCAATCGTGGCGTCTCTTGTGTCAACAAGGAGTGTGAAATCGGGTTTTGTGTACCTCAATGTGCCGGGTGAGGTGATGACAACCACAAGATTGATCTTCGCTACTCCACCATGTGTATGTATTGATACATGCTCACTCTGGTGTCGTTGGGAGGCTTGTGATCAATTGTGTACATGATTCCCTCAATACTTCGTGTCAGCTTTGGGCAAAGGGCAGATGGTGATGGCACAAGGTGGATGGTGGATGGCAGGAGGGTCCATTGGGATCTCCTCGACTAGGTCGATTGGAGGCAATGGATCTAGGACCAGCAGGCCTTTGTGTCCTCCCCGGCCGACGACCCACAAAGTCAACAACACCTTTCTGTCGGTGGCATATTGCTTCACTGGTCAACAAAAGCCATGGTGCAATGAAGCGCAGCTGGATCCAAGGTCGTGGGTTCTTATATCTTCCTGGATCGGCGCTACGACGGCGAGGCGAGGTGGCGACAAGCGATGGTGTGGATCAACGCAATACATCCCATCATCATTTTGCATTTGTTTCCTTTTGATGGTGTTTAGTGCTTTTGTGTTGAACAATTGTCCCTTTGGATCCTTCTACGATGTCTTGCGTTTGTGTGTTGGCCTTGTACACATAAAACTCTTGTAACTAAGTTTCTCAAGAACAAATCATCTTCTCTTCTCTTCAACTGATTCTTGATTAGGATATAGCATCCAGTTCTATAGAAGGTAAACAGAGTATCAAAATTCTTAACCGGCGGGACATATTGACTCTTTAGTGTAATGGCTTTGGGGCCATCAAAAGCACATGTATTTAAAGGTCTCACTGCATCTACAATCACACCAATGTATTTAACACAGTTTGGCTGCAACTGTCGACCATAAGGCCTTTTACGCCTTTCACAATGGTAATTTCTTAGCGGTGTATGTAGGGTTTCGTAGCATGGAAAACAAAAAAATTCTACCGCATACAAACAAACAAGCCAAGATCTATTTACTAGATTGTAGCAACGAGTCGATGTAATAACTCACCCTCGAAGATTCCAAAGTGTTTAACGAGAGCGGATTCTCGTGGGTGATGTAGTTGTACTCTTCCCGATCTCAAGATCGCGTAGACGATCCTTCCGGCGCTGCGTTCCGGCAGCGCTCCCGCAGTCGGTCACACGTTCGGTACTCGACGAAGACCTTCCTCTCCCTTGTTCCAGCAGGTAGCGGAGGTTGTAGCACTCTCCTCGCGATTCCGGCAGCACAACGGTGTGGTACCGGAAGTAGAGGGGAGATCTCGCAGGGCTTAGCCTTAAGCCGGAGCGACTATGGTGGAGTATGAGAGAGTCCCTCGACGATTTAGGGTTTAGACACGCCAAGGAGAGGGCTAGGCCGGCGGCTAGGGTTTCACCTAGGCAGCGGCGGCGAGTGCCCTAGGGCCGGCGGCGGCTATGGAGGCGGCGGCGGCTTGGTACTAGGGTTTAGAGGTAGGAACTTGTGTGTCTAGGAGGGGAGCCCTGCCCCTCCTTATATAGGTGGAGGGGGCCGGCCAAGGGGAGGGTCCCTCTCCACTTCCCAAAATTAGCCGTTTGACCTTCAAACTTGGTGTTTGACTTTTCAAACTAGGATTTGAATAAACCCTCTATTTTGTTCAGCGATGACACCTAGTACATGATGCAATCATATCAAATTGATATAACACATTCATGTACCCTTCCCCTCCGGAGTGTCGGACATTCCGGAACCTTCTAGAACATTCCCGATGAAAACACCGGAACCATTCCGGACCATTCCGGATCTTCTCGTGATATCCCGAATCCCATTCGAGACTCCGAACAACATTCGAATTCTTTCTCATCATTCCATAACTACTCAAACAACGTCGAATCCTTAAGTGTGTCTCCCTACGGTTCGTGAATTATGAGGACATGATCGAGACACTTCTCCAAACAATAACCAATAGAGAAATCTGGAAATTCATATGGCTCCCACATATTTCTACGATTACTTTGCGATCGAATGAACCACTTACATACGATATCAATTTCTCTTTGTCTCACGATAGTTTACTTATCCGAGGTTATGATCGTCGGTATCTCTGCATACCTAGTTCAACCTCGTTACTGATAAGTACTCTTTTCTCGTTCCCGTGATATGTGATCCTTTGTGAGCCAGTCACATGCTTGCAAGCTAATTGGATGACATTACACCGAGAGGGCCCAGAGTATATCTATCCGTCATATGGATGGACAAATCCCACTCTTGATCCATGTGTTTCAACTAATACTTTCCGAACACTCAATGCCACCTTTATAGCCACCCAGTTACGGTGTGGTGTTTGATGTCATCAAAGCATCCATCCGGTAAAGGTGATATGCATGATCTCATGGTCGAAGGAATTAGATTACTATGTATCACAACATATAGCAATTGAACTATTAAAATGACTTGATCTTTATGGTACGCTTATCTATAGGAGTATGTCCACCATATCATTCTTCTAACGATATGATCTTGTTGTTAATAACATCTCAATGTTCATGATAGGGAAACCACAATCATCTATTAACCAACAAGCTAGTATTATAAAGAGGCTTTACTAGGGACTCTTATTTAAGTTTACAAATCACACAAGTATTAATGTTTCCTTATTAATACTATTATAGCATGAATGTAAACATTTATCATAAACACAAAGATATAATAATAACTACATTTATTATTGCCTCTAGGGCATATCTCCAACAGTGTATCCTAGACAGTCTGTCTATGTGGCACCATAGTTAATGAGGAAAGATATTGAGGTTGTATCTTAGCTAAGAAACACCTCTTGCACAAAACCATAGGCAAAAAGCATGGTTAGGCCAATCGAATGCATGCATGTCATCTAAATTATTAAATATAGATACGCCACTTAAGAAATAATGCATTGGAGAAATTGTCTCTTAATAATTTATTTCTCCTAGAATAACGTGCTAAGATACATCCCGTTATTAAAGGCCTTACAATGGGGTATTTCTTAGCGCGTTTTCATAGAAGTAATTAAAACTTAAGAAACAACAATGACAATGCATTGTTTCTTAGATGGTATTGCATTTAATGATTTTAGTCTCATGCATGTGTGTGATTGATCTAGCCAAGTTTTTTGCCTATGAGGCTGGCCCTAGTGGTAGTATCATAAGATGTATCATGCATGCCACCTTGGCAAAATAGTGATGTGGCACAACAATTAATAAAGAGAGAAATGCTAGTGGTACCATAATATGATATGGTATCATAGCACATCTAACAAGAAAATTTAATGTGAAATACATCTTGTACATCAAATTGCATTGAGATTCTACAAATAATTAAATACCATGAGACTATGATATTATTACATGATACAATGCACTAGAGGCATAGTATCATATACTAGAATCATATGCATGATACTAGTAATATGATACTCCCACTATGACCAGCCTGATATGGAAGAGATTATCTTAACTAAGATACAACAACATTCTCTTTCTTCATTAAATGACAAAGCACCGAGGATACTGTGATAAGAAACACCCATTGTAAAAGGCCTAAAAGGAGCATCTCTTTGTCAAGAAGCGAGGTGACATTTCTAGCAAATTTTTTAAAAAATCTCTTGGTGTCAAGATTATTGTATATAGAAGTAGAGTATATAGCATGCATGAAAGATCGAGACGTGTTTCCATTTTTCCTTCACATTGTAAGTATATGAGGCCTTGGGATGATAACCACTGCCTTTTTGTTGGAATGTATATTTCGATGCTTGTTGTGCCCTATGCAAGATCATCAAGGGTGCTAAATTTCACTTTAAAGATCTCCCGGTGGAAAATCTAATTTTAGAATACTCAATTGTTAGACCATCTCAGTCAGGCTCATAGTTTGTGGTTACCCGGTCCCTCGTGATAGATGTTTCCATCTTAGTTTTCTTTCATACAAGAAATGTAAAAATCTGAATCTCCTGGAATTGGACCAAAGAGCATCCCTTTGTTTCTTTCCAATATATGTTTTCAAATATTTTATGTCTTTTCTACAGTAATGCTAAACAAATACCCCTCCATTTCATAATAAAATGTTACTATATTGGTTCTAATAACATATTATATAATGGGACAAAAGAAGTAAGTCATAGTTGATGCATGACCCGAGAAAAAGTTATTTCGGGAATTTATTCATCATGCATATTCCATCTCACTCTCACTCTCTTGTTCTTCTGCTTAATCTTGCAAAGAATCACTGTTACAGTTCTTAGTGGATTTAAGTAATTAATTCACATGATCGTGAGCTATATTGCCCATACAATTGGGCCTTCTTGCATGTCTCGTTCATGGATTACTCTTTGGAACATGTATTCGTTTGTGCCTTGCATTCTGATTTTGTTGGGATGGTCCTATATCATATATTTTTACAGATGAACTAATGATGATAGCTAGATAAAGAGGCCTCCTAGATAAAAATGTGTACAACTGTCTTCTCTTAGTCAAATACTTCATACCACTAGGACCGTGCGGCTTTAGTGGTTTGTTTAGAGATTCAAGATGGGTTACCACTAGGGTACCCTTTACTCTCTTTAGTTCAAACAAATGAACTAACCTTGTTAAAATGATAATATCGTAAAAGAGTAAATTTATTTTGTTGAATAAAAGAGGATAAAGGCTACCATAATATTGACCCACTTGTATCACTAGGTTTGTTCAAAACTAACACCTGCTACATAGCTATAAGTTTGCAAATAAACCGTACATAAAAATCCTAACGCATTATGCCCACAAGTAATTGAGTATTTAACCTTCGTATGCCTTCTCTCTTTTTTGCGAGGGAATCATCCAGATTTTATCCCGCATGCACCTGTTCGTTGCATGCACCCAAGTCAGTAACATACTTTAGGATGAAAACCTTTGACCTTTGATATATATGAGCAAAATGAAGAATTGGTTATGAATATGGAGTCTAGCTTATACGTATATTTTTACGTGAAATTGACCTTGCTTAGAACGCAGTTTTTCTACAAGGGCGTGGGCGTTCCTGGCTTATCTAAGGGCCCGTAGTACTCTAAGATGTGTGCTAGTAGGTTTTGCACTTTCATCCTGTACAAATGCAGCTTCTTCTCCTTATTGGTGGCCAAGGTGTACAAGTCCATCTTGTAAGCTTCCCGCGTCGCATCTCTCTTCCTCCCATTTTCTCTCTCCACCGTATCTACAAATCTGGCTCTCGCCAAATCCGGCATGTGAATCCCTGCTTTCTGCCGGAGAGGAAGACGACTGACGGACGACGCTGCTGACTCGCGTTGAACTGGGCCGGAAGCCAGCCTTGGGCATCAGCCTCGGCCTCCACGAAACAAGCCATACACTGGATCCGGCCGTCCCCATGCTCACAGCACCGTTGGCGGTGCCCGCCGGAGGGGTGAGCCACGGTGGCTCCAGGTTGTTGGTGAACATCCATGTGTTGTGTGGGGACTGAGGATACTGTGTGAACCTCCTGGCCAGTGGCGAAGTCCGGTGCGTTCCTCCGTCATGACGGCAACAACAACTTCCATGAGTTTGTGTGGCCCTTTTGGAGATGGCGTTTTCTTCATTGATGCAGATAGGATCTTGGGATCTGCCTCATAATCTTTGGTTCTGTCTCTTCATTTGATGCGGATTTTCTTTTGTTAATGGAGAACTGGAGACGGGATTTCAGTTTGTGCTTTTGTTGCTCTTCCCTCTACAAAACGATGGATGGATAACATGTCCCTAAAATTTTGGAGATTTTCCAATCTCTGTATGGTTCGTGCTGTTCTTGATTCCAGATCCTATAGCGGTAAACTAAGATGGAAAGGCCAATAAGAACAGGTTGTTCAAAGGTGTAGTATGGCTGCGTTAGCTGGCTAAGTGAATGAGGGCAGGAGTACCGGTGAAGAACTTCACTAGTGGCACTACCAGCTATATAGTACTAGAATATCTTATATTTTGAAATAGAGGGAGTATATCCACCGACATCTGCTGCATCTACCCGCTATAAAACAAGAGCTGTGGCGGAAGGGTCTCTACCAACTGAAGACTGAAGTGCGCAAAACTGACTAGAGAGAAGAGGTCACTTACAATGTGGCATGCTAGATCTGGATTTTTTTTCGTCTAATTTTTGTTCCTTCCGACGTGAGCATGGTAGACCTCAGGATGACAATTTCTACTGTAGAAGTTCCTGGTGGTTATATCCCCCCTATGCACGAGTGTGGGAACTGCTATAATCCACACTATAGGCCCTTCATGATCTCACCTAGCCAGAGGATTCTAGATTTTTCCGTATTCACGGTGTTGCTTGGGGATTTATTTCTACGAGATACATGCTATCTCTCAGTATGAATTGTCTAGGAAATGCAAAGTTTAAGAAAAATAACTATTGCTAGAAGGGGATGTCTATTTCTGACTTTTTCTTGTTTGATTTTTCTTCTCCTGCACCAATAGATAGCATACCTCGATGTTCGGTCACCACTTTTTCTTGTATGATTCAGTGGTAACAAAAAAGGTGATTCCATTACTAATCTTTATTATTAAATCAGAAACGGTGGTGTCACACTTCTACCTTATTTTTGGTGGGGGCACTTGTACCTATTAACACAATGAATACCACCGCTAACAAATTTGCCAAAACTCTCTCGCCGATGCCATACCCGAGCACCGCCGTGCGGCCGAGCCAGATGCATCGCCTCTAGGTCGGACCGGGGCCCCGTGCCATGTGCGACGGCACGCCTCTCCTTCATTGAAATGTGTGCCGCTACTTCGAGGACATACGTGTCACTCCTTCGAAACAGGAACATGTTCACCAACTCCGTGGCGGCGGACCACTGTTGGGGAGTTTTGTGTGGGCGCACTCTAGCATGTGGTGTAGCTGGTCAAGAAGGCCAAGTCTACCGTGACAACGTACAACTACCTGCCACTGTTGTAGGCGGGACTTGATGGTGCTCCGGGGCCCTTGTTCAGGCTGTCGTGGACGTAACCGTGTAAACGTGGGCCACGTCGGGTGCGCAACACCGGGGGCCGTTCGGCCAGCATGACCAACTATTTTCTCTAGGTCAAAGAATAGGAAGGGGAGGAGGTCACAATGGTTCCCATCTGCCTGCCCAAGAATGTCAGGGAGAAGTTCCAGACTTCCAGCTCGAGGAAGAAGGCCTCGGAGCCGAGATCCACATCATTTCGTAGAAACCGTTCTGTATGTCTTCCTTTCCCATAAATAAGTGCACTCTATCTTTTGTCTTAGATCGAATGTAATAAAATTTGACCAACTTCATCAAAAAACTTAGCAATATTTATGACACTAAATTTGTACCAATAGATCCACTTTAAAATAGTTTCATAATACACCGATTTGATGCCATAAATGTTCCCACTTGTCGATATAGTAGGTCAAATTTTTAAAAAGTTTGACTTAGAATACCAATTAAAAATACACTTATGTGTGCACAGAGAGAGCAACAGCCGTGGCAGATCCCTGGCGTGAAGTTTTCTGTCGGATATAAATACTACGTGCTGCCATCAACAAATATCGACGTGAAGAAACGCTATGACGGCCACTACTTGGCAAGGCAGAGGCAGATCCTTTCCTTTTTTTTCAATCATACAAGCTTTTCTCTTCCTTTTTTTGTTCAAACGGAAGTATGCACAATATGTGCTTCTTTCAAATTATGTGTATTACGCAATAATTAGTGTATGTTGCATTCAGATTTTTTTTACCAAGGATAGAAATCTAAAACCTTTAGTTATGTGATCAAAGTAGTTAATGCCCGAATCAGTTTACTATTTGAAACTAATAAACCATTTGAGATTTAAATTAATATGACAATTATCTTTTATGTTCATTCATTTACATAGTATCAGGAACAATTCAGAAATCACCAATGAAAATTAGCAGGGTTTAAGGGACATAGAACGTTCGAATGGCAAAGTAAACCATTTTAGCTTGAGGGATCCATCAGCGAACGGTGGGGGAGCGAGGCAGAGAGGGAAGTTGTTGGCCGGCATGTAAAACAATAGAACAAC
Organism: Avena atlantica; assembly: GCA_910589765.1. Classification (NCBI taxonomy): domain Eukaryota; kingdom Viridiplantae; phylum Streptophyta; class Magnoliopsida; order Poales; family Poaceae; genus Avena; species Avena atlantica. The sequence goes on from OU342733.1 coordinate 527,302,002, forward strand.
TAGGACCAACTCTCTCCCCTTCCATTCAAACCTCCATGTTGAGGGGCGATAAAGGAAGGGGAGAGGGCTGATGGAGGTTTGAAAGGAAACCACATATTATACCGTGGCAAAGCGCACGTGCATTGAACTAGTGGTGATAATGTCATAATTACCGATGGGGACCATTTTTCATATGTTTCTCTTCGAGGTTGTTTAGTGTTGTTGTGTTGGACAATAGTCCCTTTATATCCTTGTGCACTGTCTCGCGTATGTGTGTCGGCATGGTACACGTGGAACATTTTAACTAAGTGCATACTTTCTCAAAAGAAATCTTCTCTTTTCGTCAACTGATTCTTGATTCAGATATATCAGCCAATTGTATATAGAAGGCAAAACAAAGTTATCAAAACTCGTAACCCCTCGGCACATATTGGCTCTTTAATGTAATGGCTTTCAAGACATTCAAAGTACACGTGTATTTAAAAGTGTATACTTGAATCAGTTGACCACTGAGAGTAAGTGTATCGATCAGTAGGGTGTCTGTTGAGGACTTCACTATATTCGGTCTTCACTCCATCTATGATCATAAGCATGCATTTAACAAAGTCTAGTTGGAGCTACCAGCTATAAAAAAAAGGGTATCCCTTTCTCTAGAAGTGAAGGGACATTGTATAGCAACTATAAATGTTCCTCTGGGTATATATGCAAAGATTGGTGTAGTGTCTTGTACTTCAGTCTAGTTATTGAAATTGACACGAGAAGAGAGAGGTCACTTGTAGTGCACACCTTCTAATTTGTGTAGCGTTCACGAACATATAGTAGCGTGGCATGCAAGATATATATCTTTTTATAGTTATTTTCCTCCTTCCGGTGTGAGCATGGGAGACCTCAGGATGATAATCTCTACCGCTAGTGATGCAACGGCTCTTGCACCTTGTCAAAATCATCAGGATGATCCCTCGAGTCTAACTGCCTCCGGTCTGTCCATGTCTTGTTATCCAACAAACCAGACAAATTAGTTGTCTGGTGCAGTTATATCGAAGGACAGGAACTATTAAAAAATAATCGTTTACTACCTTTACTAGAGCCGTAAAAGTGGACCGCGTGAGCAATGGGGTAGCACATGGCAATTGGGAAAATGTGGCACTAATGGTTCTACAGTCAGTTTAGTGTCATCTAGTGTGTCAAAGTTAGTCGCAAACAATTGTATCTGCTTTTCCTAATTAAAAGGGCCCGCGTTTCCTTATAAAAAGAAAGGCACCATTAGTTTAACCAGTGAGACACGATCTATTTTGAACAAGGCAAATTTGTGTGTTGCCCGACCATTTGTACATTTGTACAAAGAGTCCGGAAGTTTGCAAAATGCAGGTAGAAATACCCGCTCTCCTTCCCTAGATCATCACTCTGCTCCCATGTGCTAACACCTGAAATAATACAAACTAGGATTTCAAATTAAAACTCAGCTAGTCGCTCATCATGCACATGTGGGATGGGTGGCAAAGAGCGAAATCTGCGTGAACCATAAACCGTCCTTCCATTAGCGCATGCTTGAGGATGGCCAGTTGTGTCACCCGAAACCCGGAGCCCCAAAAGTTATAGTGACTTGGATATAGCCATTGGGTGACAGTGGAAGGAATGCTTGTATGTTTTATGTGTCATGTGCCACATCTGACCTCAAATACACGATTATGCAAAACAATGATGGGAATTCCAGTCAGTGAAGGAGGCGGAAGCTAACCTCATAAAGTTCTGCATACTTCTTCATAGGTTTGACGAGGAAGCACTTGTTTCTATATAAATATGAAAAATCATATCTTAATGCGAGTTTTTTCTTCCTGGATACACTTCAGCTTGAAACGATGTGTGCTTCAAAGCCATATGTCGCTAATATGCACACATATAGCGACTTCCTACTATCATTGACATCGACATCAACGATATAAGGTGGTAAACTTTATGGAACTCTAACCCTAGAGAACATAGTATCTCGTAATGTATGAATATTATAACTTGATTTCCCAAATAAAATTGATTTGTTTGTAGTATGGGTGTTCAAATATGTGTACTTCAAAATCAATGTCTAATGAAAATGTTACAAGAGTGGGTGTTAGTTGAGAACTCTCTAATAGTGTTCAGTCTATCATGAGGTCGTATCCAGAAAAATTAAGGCCACATCTATAGTTGTAAGAAATAGTACCTCTTTATGTAGAATCTATGTAGGAATTAAAATTCATCTAGCAAACAATAAATGTATCTAGTGTTATATAAATATTATTGTAGTGGCTTGAATTTCACTGGAGTGTGCGAAGTTGATCGGGAGAGAGAAGTTAGTGTTGGATTCATGAACATATAGAATATATGGCATGCATGCAAGATCTGGACTTTTTCTCTCCATTTTCCTTCCACTCTAAGTATGGGAGGCCTCGCGGTGATAATTACTACCTTTTTGTAGTACTGTACCTCTCGGTGATTGTTTTGCCAGATGAAAAAAAATCATCGAGGGTGCTACATTTCACTTCAAAGATCTCTCGGTGGAAAATCTAGTTTTATAATGCTCTATTATTAGCCCATTTCAGTCATGCTAATAGTGTGCAGTTACCCCGGCCCTCATATAGATGTGTCCATCTTAGTTTCTTTCATAAAAGGAATGGATTTTTCTGAATCTCCTGGAACAGGACCAAAGAATGGCCATTTGTTGCTTTCCATCTTTATATTTTCAAATATTTCTGTCTCTACTTCAGAAACCCTAAACCCATAATAAAAGTTATTGTATATTGGTTCTAATAACATACTATACTATGGGACAAAGGATGAAAGGTAGGAAGTCATAGCTGATGATGCACGACCGGAGAAAAGGTTATTTCAGAACTTATTCATCATGCATATTCCATCTCACACTGAATAGGCAAAAGCTTTGAAACAAAGTAGATGTGCATGCTTACAAAATTTTATGTGCACGCTTAGAAAGTTGGCATATTTTTTCAGCTGCAAAGATATAATGTTACCTAAAATCTTATACTTTCCACACTGTAATTTTTCCATCAAATAGGGTTATTTAAGACTTTTCTTTCGTATGGAGTGCAAGGCATGTAGGGTTTTTCATCCATTTCAATATCGAATATAGTTTACCGAACTATAAAAGAGCTAAAGAACTATTTCTAGATACCTAATCTGGTGATGAACGAACTACTACTCTCGATATGTCATTGTAATAGCTACTCAAGCAAACTTTCCTCCTAAAGACAGAGTTTCGGGTGAGCTAGCAAAGAAATTCAGCAGTTAACTGGAAATTTAGGTCAAATTAGCATTTCGTAAGTTTTAGTAAGGCCAGTTATATAAATCTTAGTGGATTTAGTTAACTAATTCACATAATCGTGAATTTTCTTGCATATACAATCATGCCGTCTTACAATCTTAGTGGATTACTCTTTGCAACAAGTATTCGTTTGTGCTCTGAATTCTGATTTTGTTCGGATGGTCCTATTTCGTATATTTATATCTATGAACTAGTGAAGATAGCTACATAAAAATGTGTACAACCGAAGGACAAAATTAAAAAATTGTAGAAGGTTCTCAACCATGAGTACTGAAGTTCCAAGTATGTTTTGTGATTACTCTACGGGCAAACAAAGTTCATATACATGTTAGCTTTATTTCATTCTTGAAAGTATGCACTGATCCTTCTCACGATTATACTGTCTTCTCTTCATCAAACACTCCATGCCTCTAGGACCCTGCGGCTTAAGTGGTCTCTTTAGAGATTCAAGTGGATCAACATTAGGGTACAATTAACATTCTTTAGTTAAAAAAAATGAACTGACATTTTAAAAATGATGATTTTATCAAAAAGTTAGTTCATTTTGGTGAACTAAAAAGGGTAGAGGGTATCCTACTGTTAATACACTTGCATCACTAGGTTTGTTCAATTAACACATGCTACATAATCATGTGCACTCATGCACGGTTTGGGCCATGACATAGCTATAACTTTGCACATAAGCCATACATAAAAATCTCTTAACGCACTATGCCCACAAGTGATTGAGTATTTAACCTCCGTATGCCTTCTCTCTTTTCTTTTGCTGAGGAATCATCGAAATTTTACTCCTCATGCACCTATTCCATGCATACACATGCACCCGAGTCAGTAACATATTTTTAGGATCAAGACCTTCGATCTTTAATACTCCCTCCATTCCAAAATAAGTGACATGAATTTATCTAGATTCTTAAGTACCTAGATGCGTTTTAGTATATAGATACATACGAATCTAGACAAATCCAAGTCACTTTTGTTTGGACGAAGGGAGTATATATGAGAAAATAAATAATTGGTTATGAATATGGAGTCTAGCTTATACATTTTTACGGGAATTGACCTTGTTTAAGAATACCTCTTTTACATAAAAATGTGACTTGAAGTCAACCCCATGCACTGGAAACCAATGTATCTAGAAAAACTTCTTGTCTTGTTGTTGATATTTACTTTGACAAAATTAGCATTAATAAAAATAAATTTCTTAGTAGCTTAAAGACCAATGAGAACACGAGCACAGTTGTTCAAAGGTGCATGACTGAATTAGTGGGCTAATGGAATGATGAGTGCAGAACTAGTAAGTGTTGGTTGAGAATGTTAGGGGTCTGTTGACTAGTGGAGGCTACTTGGCTTTAGTCCCACCTCGCCTATGGGAGAAGGCTTCATCCGGCTTATAAGGGAGAGATTTCTTCCTCCCATCATTCTTGGCTTTTGGGATAGAGTGGGCTCTCTTCTTATTGTTGGGCTGTGAGCGCATTAACGTCCAGAACGTAGGAAGAGTACTGCGTTGGCCCAGTGGACACTAACAAAGAAGAACTTCATTGATTTCTACCAGCTATATATATGTATTCACCGACGTCTGGGGTTTCTACCAGCTATATATATGTATTCACCGACGTCTGGCTGCAGCTACCCGCTATAGACAAAGAGTTCCTTTATCTAAAAGCAAAGGTTTTATCTACCAACTACAAATATTTGTAATGGCTTGCACCTCCATAAAGTGAGGGAAACTACTAGAGAGAAGAGGTCACTTGCAGTGCACACCTCGTAGCTTAAACGCCAAATGAACATGTTACAATGTAGCATGCATGCTTTGGATTTATTTTCTTATATTTTGCATGTTAGAGTATACCCCCCCCCCCCCCCCCCCCCCGCAGTCGGATAGGTAGTGACGCGGACGGTCTGACTGGAGCATAAGCCGAAGGTGAGGTGGTAGCCCTTGTTGCTGATGTGATGTAGCCGTGAGTGGGGCGATATAGTCGTGGTCGATGGTGCCGTTGGTGAAGTTGTCGTTGTTGGTGAAGTCAATGAAGTTGATGATGTTGTGTTGTGGTTAATGTCGTCGTTGTGCAGACTGCTACAATCCACACTATAGGCCTTTCATGATCCCATCTTGAGGGAAGCTACCAGATTTTTTTTGCTTTCGTTGTGTTGCTTGGGGGATTCTTTCTATAAGATGCATCCTATCTTTCGGTACGATATGTGTAGGAGATGGCAAAGTTTAAGATAAAAAAATCACTACTAGAAGGGGACATCTATTTCTGACTTAGTTGTTTGATTTTTATTCTCCCACATGGTTTTGCTCGCCCGTGCCAATAGATCGCATCCCTCGGTGCCCCGTCACCATTCATCTGTCAATCTTCCCGTTAGCAAAACCACACATACGCTTGTGGATGCCGCAGTGCTCGTTAGCTCATGCTCATTCCATTCGTTCTGAGTCATCTTACTTATACGGCTTATTCATTGGAACGAGGGTAGTATGCCCCTGGTTTTGCGGGATTTGTTTCCGTCGATTTCCAGTTTTGTTCCTTAAGCAGAAAACACCACTCACCTCATTTACCAATCTTTGCTGGAGCGCATTCTTGCTCCAACAAATTAGATTTGCTTGTCTAGTTTAAGCTTCGGTAATAGGGTACATGTACATATGAAGTTTATTCATAGGAGAAGCTCTCCTACTATTTCATATTTTGAGTTTCGCAAGTTACTAAATCATCCTAGTTAGATAATGTAACATGCATTGCTATGGCATGCCGGGTTTCATCAAGTTGAGTAAATTGACTAGCGGCAGCATCAAATTCTTCAATTCATGTGTACATTGAGATGCATTATGCTTCCCTTGCTTAGGACATCTTGGATCTTAGAAGAGTTTTGGATCTTCTGTTGAATCTAGTCATTCATGTAGAACACAATAAATTTGTGTGCTATAAATTTTTGTACTCTGTAAACCTGAATGGGAGCTGCAAGTTAACTATTGTATTTCTGCTCGACTATTTTTCTATTGTAACATTAATTTTAGGCTCCTTGCTTTTTGGAGACCATGTTTCATAAAGAGAATCGTATCGTAGGCATATTGAAGGAACAAAAGACCATCATTGTCTAGATGTGGAATCACAACCTCAAAACATATGCAAGAAAAAATTTAGTTAATAGCCTTTTTTATAGAATACATCTTTTCCCTAAATGTGACGTGGAATCAGCATATCCAAGAACTAATTCTGTTACTCTTCTCGTTCAATAATTCTTGGTTAAAATATAGCAGTCACTCCTATGTATTGGAAACCACTTTATAGAAGGTAAAGCAAAGCATCAAAGCTCTTAAAATGAAAATTTTGTTGTGTTGTATTCGATATATTTTAGTACTTTCAACACGATTAGCTTTAACAAAAATAAATTGCTTAGTATATCTTAAAGGCTAATGAGAGCACGAGCACACATGTTCAAAGGCACATGGATGAATTAGTTGGCTAGTGGAACGAGTGGGGACTAGTAGGTTTAGAAGAACTTTAATAGTGGTCACTACAAGCAATATGCATCCACCTATGGCTGGCTGCATCTATCCGCTATAAAAAGAGAGTATCCTTTTTTATTAAAAACAAATTGTATCTACCAACTACAAATGTTTGCAATGGTTTGTACATCACTACAATGAGTGAAACTCACTAGAGAGAGGAGGTCACTAGCAGTGCCCACTTTGTAGGTTAAAAGCCAAATGAACATGTTACAATATTTTTCTTCTATTTTCGTTCCTTTCTATGTGAGCATGAGAGACCTCAGGATGATAATTTCTACAGCAGAAGCTCCTGCTGGCTATCCCCCCTATGCACGAGTGTGGAGGCTGCTACAATATATCCGCATCATAAACTTTTCACAATCTCACACAACGGGAAGCTACCCGATGTTTTTTCTCTTGCTTGAGCAGAACTTCTTTCGGCAAGTTAGAGATTATCTTCAAGTACTGTAGGAATTTCCAAGGAGAGCCGAAGTTTAAGAAAAACACTGTTATTTAGGGATAGTCTCGCCCCGGTAGAGAGGTGTAGGACGAGTGGGTAATTGTTCACCTATCTAGCTAGATGCCTATGGCAGTGTGGAGCGTGCTTACGTTCTAACATCTGTGTCGAATGCGCTGTAAACTGATCTATTGGCCATTTCCTCCTATGAAACCGATATGTCTATCCATGACGTATCCTTAAAAAAGATTACAGGTTTTTCTTGTTTGATTTTTGTTTTATCACAAGGGTAATTTGGTCTGACGCACATGGTTTTGCTTGCTCTTGTGCCAATAGACGGCATCACTCGACTCTCCCATCAATCTGCCCGTTAGCCACCAGGCAGGCAGGCTTGTGGAAGCCGCCGTGATCATTCTTAACGAGGTGCCTCACCTTTGGTCAGCGATCATCTTGTTCTCTATTTTTGCTTGTTGTTTCTTTTCTTGTAAGTTGATGTCCTCATCACTTGTAAACTCTTTAGCCATTTGGGACTTTATTAATTTAAAGTCGGATTTCATCGCCTTTTATCTAAAAAAACCATGCTTAATAAGTTGTCCTTCCCTTTGCCATGCCGGCCTACTTGATATTATGCTGCTTTCACAAAGCTAAAACATCTTATATTATAAAAAGAAAGAACTACTTGATACTACATAAATCTTAGATCTAGAAATTTTATTACGAAAAACTAACTTTATTAGAGAAAAATATAATAATACCGAGATCACTAGGATTTGGATCGATATAAACCTTCTGAAACGAAGATTTATACTCCAAAATAGGGGAAAAGAAAATTAGAAAATGAGTCACCGCAGGGTAAAACCGAAGTCTATTAACCCCTTTTGTGATTTTATTTTTGCAAAATTTATCTACAAGGTTAATTTTTACACGATTAATTAACTTTTACATGTACGAATTTTTTGATGAAGATTTGAAATTTTAATGTCGTAAATTTTGCTCAGTTGGAAAAAAAAAATCACATATGCTCAGTCCGTGAGCTGAAGTGCCGAACCATTCGCACCTGCTGCCTCCATCGCACAGATACAAACAGAGGCACCCACCGGAAATCTCTCCGCTCGCCGCCGGCGCCCTGCGCCGCCGCGCCGTCGCGCCGTCGCGCAGCCATGCTCCGCATCCAGAGGTGCATCCTCGCCCGTCTCCTCTCTTCTTCCACCGCCTCTCCCGTCTCCCCTCTCCAGCGCCTCCTCTCCGCCGCAGCCCCGCGCATTTCCCCAAACCCTAGCTTCGATGTGGCGGAGTACCTGGTCGGGAACTGCGGCCTTACCCGGGTACAGGCACTCAAGGCCTCCCCGAAGATCTCCCACCTCAAATCCCCCACCAACCCCGACGCCGTCCTCGCCTTCCTCGCCGGCCTCGGCCTCTCCTGCGCCGACGTGGCCGCCATCGTCGCCAAGGACCCCAAGTTCCTCTGCGCCAAAGTGGAGAGGACCCTGGCCCCTAACGTCGCCGACCTCGCCGGAGTCGGTCTCCCACATACCGAGATCGCGCTTCTCGTCTCGCGCGACCCAGGCAAATTCCGTTGCAGATTCATCGTCTCCAACCTACCGTACTGCGTGTCACTCTTCGGCTCCTACGAGAACGTTCTCCGGGCGATCAAGCACGGGTCTTATCTCCTCCATTGCGACCTCGAAGATACAGTAAAGCCCAATGTCGCGCTGCTGCAGGGGTGCGGGCTAGATGCCTGTGATATCGCCAAATTAGGCCTCTCTTCGCCATGGCTGCTCACGGCCAACATGGAACAAATCCGGACAATGGTGGCATGCGCTGAAGGTATAGGTGTGCCCCGTGGCTCCGGGATGTTCAGGACCGCGCTACTTGCTGTTGCATTCCAAAGCAAAGAGAAGATCGCCACCAAAGTGGATTACTTGAAGAAAATGTTCAGGTGGTCGGATGCTGAGGTGCGCATTGCTGTTTGTAAGGCTCCAGTGATGCTGGCGTTGTCTATGGACACGCTGCAGAGAAAATCAGAGTTTCTTATCTCTGAGATGGGGTTGGAACCGGCGTATCTTGCTCATCGGCCGTCAATGATCAATTTTAGCTTGGAGGGCCGGCTTAGGCCCCGGTACCGGGTTTTTAAGTTTCTTAAGGAAAATGGATTGCTCAAGGGTGACCCAAGCTACTATACAATTGTCAGGGCCTCTGAGAAGGTGTTTGTGGGAAGGTTCATATGCCCTCACAAGGAAGCTGCGCCACACCTCAGTGGATACTATGCAGCTGCTTGCAGAGGGGAAGTTTCAGATTTATGTGAACCAAGAACAGGCTTTGAGAATTGGTCAAGCGTGTATGGCACAACAAACTGTTGAATCTGCGGAATAAAGCTGGCAATTCCTATTTCTGTGTTCTTTGCCTAACTGGATGTTGGTTGTCCACTCTGCTAGATGCTGGTATGATTGTTACTAACCCCTGATGAAACTGATAATTTGATTCCGGAATCCTGATATGTAATGTTATCATTTAGTAGAGAAGAAACCATGGCTTGGTTATGAACTTCATCCTCATGATCATGTTATTTACACTTGGAACTAAGGAAGTTTGAGAACAGTTCATTGTATAATGCATTAAAATGTTTTGAATTTTAAATGTAGTCCGGACAATATTGTGGTTATGAGGTAGGTGTGGCCTGTGACTGAAACATTTAGTAGGCAAGCACAGTTTGAATCTTATGTAAACTACTAGAGATAGGCTTTAACAGATGCAAGCTGGCTTCCACTATATGGTATCTATGTTTCAGTTCTGTAAAAATATACCCTCACACCCATATATAGAGCTTGTACTGTTGGGGGCCTTTGTACTAAAAGTTCATAATGCTGGATCTGATAGTCGATTGACGTGAATTATCAGCTAACTAGAATTTTACTGTTGCGTGAACAGATTGCAAAATCTCTCTGTGTACTTAACATTTTTTTTTGCACATTATGTTTTGCTTCCCTGGTTTGTAGGCTTCAGAATTCCTGTTTTCATTGAGGAAAATATTTTTGAACGGCGCAACGGGGGGCGAACTGCCCACCTGTAATTTTCATTGAAGAGGGCGAAATAAAGTGCCTATCAGACTTTTACAGATCAGGGGAGGAGCGTCAGCTCAAAGGGATTACAACAGTCATTGAGGAAAATATGCTTGACAACTCAATACTTTCTGCAAAATTCATTTCTTCATATATGATAGTCCATTGATCCACTATAATGCCCAAGACCTTTTAGGTCCACTGTCAATAGGCGTGCTCATTCACATGCATTTCGCGTCTCCTTATTTATGATTTTGAGACAAAAAGGAAGGAAACTTCTCCAAATAGAATTGCGTGCTGCACCAAGTGCTCGTGATTTAAAAGGTATACAGCTGGAGCCTGACAACAGCACAAAAAGTGCATGGCCTTCAAATTACATAAGTAAGAAAACCAGTACCTAGTCAAAGGGATAATTACTTGTCACGAGGAATTGCGGGTGCATGCCTGCCGATTCCAAAACTCCTCCTGCGTCGCCGCCGCCGATGCTGTCATCGTCGCAGCTGCACAGGCAGAGGCACTCGCCGCAATCCAGGTTGCAGTCCCTCATCCTGTGCTTACTGGTTGTAAGCAGCAAGGGGTCATGGGATTGCATGCATATAGGTGTATAGGAAGCAGCTTCCATATAATTTTCAGAAGTTTCCATGTAATCGTAAGTGTGACAGCAGTACCTTCCGTCAGTAATAGTGCGGCCATGCTAGAGATACGGATCGGGCTCGGACTCCAGTGTGTGGTTGTTGTACTATGCCTTATTTTATTCCCAGCCATAAACGTATACCACACCTGATGCAAAATATAACCACTAGAGAGCCAGCACTTTATGGGGCTGGCCTGGATGTTTCAGCTGCATTACTTGTTTCAGCAGAAGGCCTTGCATTATGCTCAGTTATAAGGACTTGCTTATTTTTTCGTATCTTGACATGGCTATCCCTTCTCATGTGAATCGCAGCAGCTGCATCTACATTGCCTAGATAAAAAAGTAGTAGTAGTAGTAGTTAGTTTTCATGCAATATTTATGTCCGTGGAGTATGCATAGTTTGGCAGCTACTAATTAATATTGCGTTATGTTGTATGTTTCAGATCTACATTCATTCTGCCGATCATCCATTGGCAGTTAGCAGCAACCAGGCCCTTCAAATAGAATGTACGTCGTACTCCATCTATAAAGGTGGCGATGTGAATAAGCAGCCTTCTTGGGCGCGTTTGAATCAGCCGGGATTACCTGCAGCTGGGTAGAAGAAGTTGGAACAAAGGTGTCACTGCTACGAGATATGGACTGCTTTGTTGCTGTAACAAGTTAGTTTTGCTACTCCAGCTGCGGCAACCTGAACAAATTGCAGAGGCTGAATAATAGACCAGGGGCATCAGGTTCTTATGATCTTATAATTTAATCAGAGTATCGAGCTCCATGCTGCTTCCCCTTTTCTCAAGACAATCTTGGATGATCTTCGCTCGAACGAGTCAGTCGTGCATGTTTGTATGCAGTTTATGTATTGTCCTAGTTAGAGACTGTATCTAATGTGCTGTTGCCTGCCGGGTTCATCATTAGTAAGTTGAATAAATAAACCAGCAGCAACATCAGGTGCTTTCTTTTAACTAATTCAGACATTGAGCTCCATGTATGTGTTGTACGCTTGTTCTTGCTTCAAGACATCTTTTATCTTTATCTTTGACCTGTATTGTTTTTGTACTTCTCTTGGATGTACACAATTGATGAATAGGTAAAAACCAGTTACTCTGAATCTGACCGAGTGCTGAATGAAAGTTTACTCTGAATCTATCAGACTTGGAAGTGTGAGAGTTAACTCTGGATCTCTTGCACAATCGACAACAAGTGCTTTTTTTTTTGTGAAACAATCACATAAGCCATGTTAACTCTTCTGAAACTCAAAATTAACCCAGTAATAAGCGTTCACATTTTTTTCACTTGAGAAATCGGAGCTGGAAGGTAACAGCAAACCTAGAGACCAGTGCGTGTTCGATGTGGGAAAGCGTATTTGGAATCAAGGAGCGAGAGTGGGTGAGAGGGGTGCGGGTCCACCTGTCGGTGGCCAGAACATGTAGTACTAGCAAAGGGGCATGCGATGAATGAACTGAACTGTCTGGCCGCCCTCTCTTTTGCTCCTAGATCCAGATCGCAATCTCACCGGAGGCCAAGGGACATTACACGCCCGCTCCCCCTCTCCGGCGCCGCTCCCCTCCGTCGGCCTCCACCATTGCCGCGCTGCCCCCCTCCGCCGGACTCCACCCGACCACCGCGGCACCGCTGTCCCCTCCGCCGGCCTCCACCGGACCACCGCCGCTCCCCGAGCTCGACTTTGAGCTCCTGCGAGCTGCTCCTCTGCTTCCTCGGTTCCTCCCCGTTCCCCGACACCCACCATCAGCCCTCTGCCCCTCTCAAGCAGCGGGCTAGTCAGCAGCCAGCAGCGAGGCAGGCACGGAGGCACCGGCGGCAGCTCGCCGGTTTAGATCTCCACTTCGCACTCCCAGGCGGCAGCAGCACCCAACCCAAGGCACACTCGCGGTTTGGAACTTGGAGCTGACCAGCATTGTCAATTGAAGAGGCTTGGAGCTGCTTTGGCATCCCCTGGAGAGCAAACAAGAAGGTAATCTGCTGCTCCTAGCTTCTATAAATATACTTTTTTTGTGAATTAAAAAAAGTAGTATAAAACATACCCCCTATTGGCACTTGTTAAAAATGGCAAATTTATGCATCCCTTTCGGCCTCATACTGATATAGGTAGCCTCGTGTCGGTGCGTTTTACTGGTACAGCGATACGAGTGAGATCAAGCTCAGTCAGTATTCGGTTAATCAGCCTGCAAATGTTTATAAAAGGAGCTAAAATCCAAGATTATCTAGGCATGTTTTCTTTCCTTTTCTTATGTGGCAGTCTAAACTCTATGTCCTGCAAGTTGCAGTTTGCATTCAATAGCATTGCAATACCGTAGACACAATGTTCTTCAGACTGGTGGTTTAGTTAGTTCTCTCTTACAGTTTTGCGTCTAAAGTGGGTCCATAATGCCGGAGGAATACACTTAGCACTATGGTACACTAGTATTAGTAACAGGAAGGTCAGACAGTACTCAGTTTAGGTCTTGGCATTAATATGTTTCCTGCATAAAAGGCATCAGACTCCAAGATCTGTTAGCAACTTAGCATTGCTTTTTTTTTTGGAATTTAAAGGATGTGACAGTCTAGACTCCATGTTTCTGAATGTTGCAGTTTGCATTCAGAGCATAGTCAAGGCTAGTGTAGGATCCTAACACTCTTCTCACAATGCATAATCGTGGACATAATATTCATGGTTTGATTCAGCAACTAAGAAGTGTTGTTTACTCCGTCTCCATTGAGCAGGTCTCTTGAGTTAATGCGCAGCGTATAGCGCTTTGTCTGTGTTGAATTTCTTATGAGATCAGTAAACTGCTATGGATATGTGAAGTACAGCTGAAGAAACCCCCTAAATTGTTTCATATTGGTGAATGATCAGTATTTTGTCTGTTTCAGATCTTAGTATTCCCAGAGATGGAAGGAAGAAAGACAGGTTTATGGTAAACCCTGGTGATTATTCGTGGGAGGTCAGCAAGTGGCGGCCTGATTAAGATTGCTACCAACACTTGGTGGTTCGTCTCTAGTTGGTAATGGCGAGAATGAAGTTCCCAAGGCGTTATGTCATAGTGCTGCTGACATTCATCTGCACTAATGTTTGTTATGTTGAGCGTGTGGGTTTCTCTATTGCTTACACTGTAGCAGCTGATGGAATCAATGTTAATCAAGCAAACAAGGGCATGATACTGTCCATGTTCTATTATGGTTATGTTTTGTCACAAATTCCTGGTGGATGGGCAGCTCAGAGATTGGGAGGTAGACGTGTTCTGCTGCTGTCGTTCGTCTTGTGGTCTTTGATATGTGGTCTAATTCCACTGGACCCCAACAGAGTAGTCATTTTGGTCCTTTCTCGCCTTTTTGTTGGTGTAGCACAAGGTTTCATATTTCCTGCCATTCACACTGTTCTGGCTCAATGGGTACCACCGCAGGAGCGCTCTCGCTCAGTGTCTTTAACAACCTCAGGGATGTACCTCGGGGCAGCTGGTGGCATGTTGTTTTTTCCAAGTCTGGTGAAGCACATGGGACCCCAATCTGTTTTCTTTGTTGAAGCGGTACTTGGAGTTGCATGGTCTATAATTTGGTTGAAGTTTTCCAGTGAGCCACCTCGCACTGACCTTCCAAAAGTGTCAATGCCAAAGGTAGCGTCTCGAGAGAAGATCAAGGCACAATCTGGAGGTGTTGTCGCACCTCGTACTGTAAAGATACCATGGCGAAGGATTATCTTCAGTCTACCTGTTTGGGCAATTGTCGTGAACAACTTCACCTTCCACTATGCCTTGTATGTTATCATGAACTGGCTGCCTACCTATTTCGAACTAGCCCTTAAGCTTAGCCTACAGGATATGGGATCCTCAAAGATGCTTCCCTATTTCAACATGTTTATTTTCTCCAATATTGGTGGAGTGGTTGCTGATCACTTGATTACAAAAAGGATTTTATCAGTTACCAAGACAAGGAAGCTCCTGAACACCATTGGGTTTGTTGCTGCGGCTGTTGCACTTATGGCCCTTCCTTCATTTGGGACGCCCTCGGGGACTGTGATCTGTTCATCGGTATCTCTTGGTTTTCTGGCTCTGGGAAGAGCAGGGTTTGCGGTGAATCATATGGATGTTGCTCCAAAATTTGCCGGCATAGTGATGGGGGTTTCAAATACAGCTGGGACATTGGCTGGGATAGTTGGTGTTGGCCTCACGGGAAATATTCTGGAGGCTGCAAAGGCTTCTAACATGGATCTAACAAGCTCCGAGACCTGGAAAACAGTCTTCTTTGTTCCAGGATACCTCTGTATTTTTAGTTCAGTCATTTTCTTGATTTTCTCAACTGGCGAGAAGATTTTCGAATAGAGGATGGTTATATTTGCCTCTTCTTTTCTTCTCATTTACGGTGAGGCAGGATAGAAAAACGGGAAACACACTTGTATTTGTTCATTATCTGTCAAATTTCAGAGTTAAGACTGCACCCCACATATGTTAAGAAGTAATGTTATATTAGGAAGAATAGTATGTGTTGCGTTATTGGGAATGGTCATTTAGTTATTCCAGCTGGCTGGTTGGTCTATTACAGCTATTGCATTATGTAATTTCTCGTCCTTATGTTCTGGGCATAGTAAAATAATATGAATTGTGCATGATAGCACGGAATCAGGATGACATGGCATTTCTTCTATCCTGCAAACATTTTGTCGCTAGCAGGATCAGAAATGAAGATTTCATTGTTCTATATTTTTGAGATCTGAAGCTGGTATTTAAATGTAGCAGGGTTATAACTGAGTACTCTAGGAGCTCTGCCACAAATACAAGTTTCTGGCCCGTGAGATTTGTGTCTTGATGACATGGAGAGCTCCCTTTGGCAGAATGCAGAGTAACATTTCTGTCTTTGGTGAGGTGAATTACTGTAGTAGCCCAGATTTGCAGTCTGCAAGATTTCCACCCTGTTTACCAATTAAAGTGTCCTATAATTATGTCACAATTACTCCCTCTGTTTCAAAATATAAGATGTTTTAGGTTTGTGAAGCAAATGAATCTAGACTTCTTTTAGTGTGTAGATTCATTCAACTTTGGGATGAATCTACATACTAAAAGAAGTCTAGATTCATTTTCTTCACAAACCTAAAACGTCTTATATTTTGAAACGGAGGGAGTATGTTTGTAGCAAATCTTCTAGCGCAAAATCTGTGGTTCGATGAACGGCATTTAGAGCATGTACATTCTTTAGATACCCATCAATATTTGTCTGCATGAACTTCTGGATTTCTGTCTTTTGAACTGGATGTTTTAACAGCGGGTCTTGCAAGCTATTTTTCTTTTTGTTGCACAGTGGGTCTTGCAAGCTATTTTTCTTATTGTTGCACACTAATTTAGTAGAAGATAGGGGGTGGGCATGAATTTAAAAAGTACTACTGTTTTCTCAAGGAAAAAGTGTCTGGGCAATAAATAGAAAGCATTTACTGACTGAAAATGCTGTGGATCGATGGTTCTTCCATTTTTCCAGGAGAAGATGTGCTAAAATTGGATATAGATGCATGGTGCTTTCTTCCTGGGACAACGACGGACGCTTTAAAAACAAAAGTTTTCTCTATGTCATAAGCTCGCAATTCCTGTTTGGGTATTCTTCACCTAAATGAAAACTGATAATTTGATTCGTGAGTCTGGCATGTCATCTATCTTTATATAATCCAGTAGGGAAGCAAACACAGCATGGTTATGAACTTGTTCATCCTTGTACGCATATTTCGGAACTAAAAGAGTGACATCAGGCCACTGCTAATGCGTTCTAGTGTCAGCGAGTAGAGTATATCTGCACTCTGGATCTGGATATCTCAAATGCCCAGTGCAAGTTTTAATGCAATCCTCAGTCTTTTTCCATGTAGTAAGGTTCTCAATTTAGCCATTGACATGATACTAGAGAGTTTCATTTGATATGAACTCATAAAGTTTCACTCCGGATGACATTTTTTGGAGCTGTGCTTTGTTGTGGGCATGAAGGCAACACAACATGTGGATCAGTGTTGCTGGATATTTTCCTTCTTTCTGAAGTAGCTTTGTGTTTTGAGTGGTGAACTGCTGCGAAAGCAGGTCAGGGCTTACTAGTTTGTATCCATTTTTTCCCTTAATTTTTCTCATGTACATTTGTAATGTCCTAATAATGACATCTCATCTCAAAGCTAAATGGTTCGATAGGGAGCATTCGTGTAGTTGTCCTACCAATGTAAGTAGGTGTAGCATTACATAGCAGGTAGGTTGAGGCACTCTACTTGTTGAGCTGGAAGTGGCTTTTTTGAAATTCCACAGATCTATTGATAATCAATCAACAGCCCTGGCTCTCGCCAGGAGTGGTGCAGAATTATGGAGGGATTCTAGGGTTTGGCTGAGAAAGCCCTATGGACCTTCTTTGGTGCAGAATCAAGCGAGTTGAGCTGTACTTGTTTGCTCTCAACGACATCGCCACCGTTGTGCCATCTCCCAGAGCTCGCACACTTCCATTGCTGGGTTGGCCTTGATGGTGTCTCGTCCATCTGTTGTCGCTGATGGCGTCACGCAAGCGAATGTGCCGCTTAACGCGGTGCTTGGCCAAGCTCGGTCGACGATTGACTGGATGATGCCTGTCTACCCATTGAGAGATGCGTGAATTCCGCAAATTTTCGATCTCCAGTTAGGACTGTGGTAGAGGCACGGAAGACGGATTCCGTCTCTGCGTCCGACCGACGGAAGCCCGTGCCAATGCCCTCATGGGGACAGGCTGCAGCTGCTCACTCATGCCACTTGGTCTCTCAAGTTCATTGGTGCAGACCACTTGAAGTGTTCTCCAACATTTGCCAAGCCTCAAGCCCGGAATCTGGACTACTATGTTCAAAATGCATCTGCAGAGGACCCTGTTACAAAGTGGCTTGGTAATTCTCAGAATACCATGCTACCGTATCAGCCATATCAGCTCTGACTAATTTTCTGCCAGTGTTTTTTTGAAAATGTGCTTGTGCGGACACGTAGTAGAGCAGGGGTGCTAAGCTCTACAAGTTTATTGTATGGACATATATATGGGCATGCCGACGACAGTTTGGATGTTAATCTCTTTGTTTTTTTTTTTTGGCGAAAATTCCACTTATCAATTAATACTCATCAACAACGGTACAAAAGCACCCAAAAGTAATAAAAAATTACAAAAGAGCATTGACATTATATATATCTACGTAGGATGTGCATCCTTTCTATACGGCATACATATGTGACACATAATCTTTTACTCATCTTGCCTTTGAACACTTGGGGCAATGTTTGGCAGCATCTCTATGGAATGATATTGTAAGTCTTTCCTCAACTAGCTAAGAAAAAGCGTATTATGTTTTCTGATGAAAATCTAGTAAAAAATAAGTTACTTACCCGGTTAAGACTTATTGCATTTTGTAATTTGTGTTACGACATTTATGTTTAGCGGTCTTGGTGGATACCTTATTTTTAGCACCCCCATTTTATAGAGTGTTACATTCATTAATGGGTTTTTTAATAATGTGTCAGCCAGGGATACGTGCACCGGGTGCATGACAAGCCTAGCTACATCAAAAAAATTTCCCATCACCACCAACACCCCAACTCTTCAAATCCACGTTTAAAAGAGACCATCCCCTAATGGACTTGCCTCCTTCTACCAAAGCTGGCCATGTCTGCACCTATGCCAAATGCATCTCCTTTTGCCACGTCTTCCTCGGCCGTCTTTTCCTCCGATCCTTTTGCACACTCCATGCCACTATGCATGTCCCTCCTTTTCTTCCTCTAAATATGCCAAGGGCGTGTTTGATAGCTTGCATGATTTTTTTGGCCTAGCTCGGCAGTGTTGAGATGGCAGTACCAGGCAGAAGCAGCCTCTGGATCAGCTTGCTTAGCACGTTTGGTAGCCTACATACACTTTTTTTTTGCACGAGTGGAGAACAACGATCCATGTGTTTGGTTGCCTGCATCGACCCACTAAGTATATAGACACATCGTTTGGTTGTAATCTATGCGGTTACTGTGATAACCTCTCATATTGGAGTGGTGTGGATACCCACAAACAGTTCATCACAATCACATGACATAGAAGCAGTTCATCAAATCAGATGACACACAATCATTTTAGCACAAACAGATAACACACAAGAAGTTCATCATTGGAGGGGTTACTATGTACTACCTCCGACCATAGTTTTATCAACCCTAGCTAATGTAGGTGATGTTTCACCAACTTCCAAAATATACAAGTTTTTGTTCAAGCATATCATCTACACCGTCATACATCTAATATAGGTAAGTAGTACAACTAACGCTTTTCCATAGATAGGCTCTCCTCTTATATGTAGTTCTTGCCTGCGTAGCCAACACCTGAGCCTTTCCTCCTGTCACGGACACACATGGAAGTGTACAACCAACCTTGGATCGGGTTATCAGCAAGGTGGTACATGGCCATGATCAGCATTCAGGTGATGTACATATGCTTCTCAGTGAGAGACTTGGACATGAAGATGAGCTCTATCTGAGCATAGTTCTCCACTGGATTGGAAAGGAGATCCATTGGGAAAGTCTGAGACAAAACAAAACTCTATTACTTAAGAAGCGGAGAAAAATATTGAAACAAGTAAACATGAATTCAACAATTCATCACAACCTGTGATAGTTTCGTCTTCCTGACGTTCTCTATCCCGAAGGACGTGGTGTCCGGAGAGAGATAGATCCACACCATTCGACGCCGTCCAAATCCTTGAGCTTGCGCACATGAGCCCACTTCTTCTTCCATTTCCTCATATGGTTGTACATCTTAGTTGGGGTGAGTTCTTTTCCAGTGAAGTCAAGAACGTCATTTCACACATGCTGCACATAAATCTCTTTGAAGCCCTGGTCACACCTAACCCCTTCTTTAACGAACTCACAAAACATGTTTAGAACGAACCGAGATAGAGAAGGCTCCCACACCATTGGTTTTGGCATGTACATAGCTCAAATGGGGATAACATTCTCAGGCTCCAAAGATGGAGCAATCATAGTAGGCAGCTTTTGTGACTTGTCCAGTGAACTGTCCTACAATATGAATAATATGCTAAGAATGATGCCCTACAAACAAATTTTGACACACATGCTTATAGTAACTACGAACAAGCAGAGCATCAGAAGTTCACACACCAGTGATGAACAAATTATACATGCTCACAATAACTAACTCACACAAGCAGATCTATATACATCTAGCCCAAGGTGAGAGATTTCTTACAACATCTTCTAGATGATGCAACATAGAGATAGGGGATGAAGGAGATGTCGGTAGGCCGACCGTTTCCGTGATCGATGGAGTTGCCGCCACACCTACTGTTGCCTTGGTCAACATTATTGCCGGCAAGCTCACCGTGGCCACATTCGCGGGATTTGGTTGGCTGCATTTGTTAGCCCGTATGCTTGGGCTGGGATCTAGTAAGCATTTGTTGTTTTGAGCACGTTCTTTTTTTCTGCAGTTCACCACCGCCAATTACGTCAAGGACGACGTACAAGCCGATAATCTTTGTAAAAAAACTTATCTCAGTTGGACTCATAAAGTTTTTAAGTAAACTAGATTTATCAGATCTAGCTTGGGTTAACGAAGATAACTAGGAATATATACAACTGAAAAAACCTTTAGAGAAGATTCACAATCGATGTGTATTTAGAATCCAAGTATGTTTTGCAAAAGCAGATGGTGTTCATGTACATCTATGATCCAGACGATGTATTCAGAAAAGTAGCTACCAGTTCTTTTCTTGGAGGCGTCGCTTTTAGAGAAGCTGGACTTATGGTGTTGTCTTGGTGGTGGTAGTGGTGCTGTTTCAAGGAATGGATCACTGTAGCGGGTTTTTTATTTTTTTGTAATTCTTCTTTATTTTTTGGCTGTGTGCATCCGTAGTGCTGCTAGGGCAATACGTTGTTGCAGAGGCTGGGTGTAATTGGTATCTCCGCGATATTAATATATACTCGTTTACAAAAAAAAAGCTACCAGTTATACAGGGACTTTATCTAGTAACTATGAGTGTTTCCAGTGGTGGTACATATATAAATAGATGTAGTAGTGGCGACTATGCACTTCAATAAAGTGAAGGAAAATTGATCGGAAATGCCACCTAGATAGTGTTGGGTTTATGAACATACACCCACAATCTGAACCTTTTCCCTTTTTTTTATTGGTTCCTTCCAACGTGAGCATGGGAGACATTAGGATGATCAGGGGAGATTTTACCCATGAGGCTTCGTAAGGATTGAGCATTACCTTCAATTTTTCCCAAAAAAAATCAAATATGTAGGCTCTGGTTATTTAACTTCCGATTGGATCTCCGTTCTCGATAGGAAGAAGCGAATAAAAGAAAAGGAAGCCCCCAATCGTTTTGTGGGCCTTGTCGTGCGTACAGTTGGCCCAAGAGGGACAACAGCGAGCTTAGCTTTTGCTATTAATGCTTTAACATCAAATTTTGGTGCAGTTACTAAATCATCGAAGCTAAAGGAGGTTACTTGGGTGAATCCAGAGAGTAGAACAGTTAAGACGAATATTGATGCATCATTTCATGTAGATGGATCGGGTGCCGCGGGTGTGGTACTTCAAAACTCTCATGGAGAAGCATTACCAGGGATGGCTTTCCCAATGGAAAACATTATTGATTCTACTTCGGCCGAAGCAATGGCTCCCTTAAAGGGTTTGGAACTTCTTGAGAAACTGGGGTGTGAAAAGGTGACTATTGAGTCGGATTCTCTTAAACTCATCCAAACTTGCAATGGAATTGATGAAATTTGGAGTCCTTATGCTGCAATCATGGCTGAGTGCTTTTTATAAGTTAGATTCATGAAGGATATAGTCTTTAAGCATTGTCCAAGGGAGGCTAATCAAGTGGCCCATAATTTAGCTAGGTTTTCTTATAAACATAAGTCTACTGTCACTGGCGGAGCTTCCTTGAAACAAAACTGTGCCATGGCCCGCCCTGTCCAAAATCATTTTTTTGGCTCTATCAACAATTATTCAGTACTAATCCTTCATTAGTTATGTCCAAATCCACTGCCCCCTGCCGTTTTCTGCCCCAAAAAAATTCTTTGCCCGTCCTAACTTTTCCATCAAGCTCCGCCACTATCTACTGTGTATTG
Source organism: Avena atlantica (assembly GCA_910589765.1). Classification (NCBI taxonomy): domain Eukaryota; kingdom Viridiplantae; phylum Streptophyta; class Magnoliopsida; order Poales; family Poaceae; genus Avena; species Avena atlantica. The sequence goes on from OU342733.1 coordinate 527,324,027, forward strand.
GGACGATGATTTCCCTAGCTTCCTCAGCTCTATCCTCAATGATGTAACAATTGTTTGATTTGAAGGCTGCAAGTTCATGCACTCTTTTTCCTTTCCAGGATACCTAAGGGGACTGGAAGGTTTTAATGAGGCGGCTTGCAGACCTAATATATTATGATTCAAAAAAAAGTTGGCCCAAGAGGGAGGGATTAGCGAGAGAGGAGAGTTAGAGGTACCTACATCAGCCAAAGTCGATCGCTCCTCCTCTCTTTGGTCATGTCGCATGCCTATCAAACTGCACTACAGACGCGGGCGAGAATCGGCGAGAGTGCCGGGCTCAGACTTTGTCGACTTATTTAGTTTCTAGGCTTCGAGCCAATACATCAGGTATAATTCGTTGAAACTGTTCCATGATTAGGTATTCATTATCCTCAAATCAACTAAGCGACAAATATTCAAAACCATTGAGGATGCCATGATAATGAAACGCTTCCAAGCTATGAAAGCCTGTAATGGACATCTTCCTAAAGAAAGAACCATAGCATCTAAGTGGTACGTAATTATTTTTAAAACATTGGTCATTTTTATCATACTGATGTTACACTAATTTTTTTAATCTTGTCATGCAGGTTAGTAGATACTTGACGTGTATAATTATTTTGAGTATACTTATGATTTATGTTAGCAGCTTAGCAAGGTACATTATTGTGTTTTTTTTTTACTTTAGTTGTTGACTTTAATTACCATGCATTGATATAAGAATCTGAAATGCACGAGACATGTTGCTTTGTTCAAAGTCATTCTAGTTAATTTGAGTGGTATGTTATTTTGAGCCTACCACTTGCAATTTGCAAATTTTCGCAGGATGTTTCTACGGATGAACCAATAGCAAAGGAACACACAATTTTTTGCTGCTGGAAAAAATAGATCTTCTGTGCGGGTGAGAATAACTCCCACATATATTCACGTAAACAACATGAAGCCCAATTAACGACATATATTCACCGTATGCTACCACAAAACGACACTTCTGGCACCGCTACTCGGTGTCCAGACTAATTCTAGCTCGGAAGCATGATTTGCTGATCTATGAAGGGGATCGTACCAGCCTTAGCGCTTTTGAATAGAGCTGCATGAGAAGCAAGTACTTCCATGTGAAGCCACATATGTAGAGAATAGAGATCATCATCCTCAGTGGCGATTCTAGAACTAAATTGGAGGAAGTATCAAACAATATATGTGTCGCGTTCACATGTCACATGTGCCTAATCAATCTGCACATTGTTGATCCACTTCACCGGCCTCCATAATTACGAGATTTTAAGTGCACTGAATTTGTGAAACCATTTATGCATGCCTGGGCAAGGATCGAGTGAACATTTGTTGTTTCCTGCACGTCCCTTTTTTTTCTGCATTTTGCAGTTCACCACCGCCAAATGCGTCAAGGATGACAAAAAACAAGTTATCACATATAGACTCACAAAGTTTCTAAGTAAACTACATTTATCTACCTGTGTAGAACCATTGCAGAGTTTTGAGTCATTATTTTGGAGGACTGTGATGGAAAAGATAAAAGGAGTTTAAGGTATCAAACATGAACTAGAGGAGGCAGTGGTGCATATGTTAGCCCAAAGTCGGTCGTCTTCAATGAATCGTTGAACCACAACAGGAAGTGGTTCGTTCGTCGAGTTGAACATGGCCACGTTGCGTTGCTTCAATAGCCCACACAATGGCGATACATATGGTCATCTCTTCGAAGTTGTGGGAGTGGGAGGAGATTCAATCGTCGACCTCGGCTTGGAGGTTGGACAGGAGGAACCGGTTCGCTCTCTCCGCTCCCGCGAGCGGAGGGACGAACCCTAAATCGCTGCCGCCGCTCCCTTTCCCCTCCTCCTCCTCGTCACCGCCGGAAGGCGTCTCCGGGCGAAGCCCGGGGGTGTCGTCGGCGGTGAGGCCTCCTCTCCCTCTTCGACAGTGGCGGCCGCGGGCGGCTGCAGTCGGCGAGGGCGTGGCGCTGGTCGGCGGCGTGGCTGCTCTGCGGCGGTGTGGTGGCTCGACGTGCGGGCAGCTGCTTCGGTCCTTGTCGGTGGCGGCAGTGCGCTGCGCAAGCTGGTGCTCGCCTGGGTGGGGGTGCTCGGGCCGATCTGGTGCGGGGCGTGCACGACCACTCCGCTGTTTGTGGCCGGCGGCTTCAAGCGGGGGCCTGGTGGGGCTGGGCAGCACGGCCCTCAGGCCGCTTCGATCGGGAAGGAGCAGGGGCTCCGGGCCCCTTTGAGTCTAATCCCCTCCCTAGATCCAAAGGCGCCGGCGACCATGGGGGCCACCGGTCGTCGATCTAGAAAAGGACCCTGCTTCGTCATCTCTCCGGTCTTCGGAGACCTCGTGGCGGTGACTCCTGTTGTTTTCTTCTGCTCTATGGTGAGCTCGGCTTGGTTTTTGGGGCGGCGGCCCTGGTTGGTGGAGGGACTTTTGGTTGGCGGGCGTGCCAAGGGCTCTGGTGCTGGCCGGTTCCCACGGTCGTAGGGACGACGTGGTGCCAGCGAGTCGCGTGAAGTGGTTCGTGCTCCGGGTGAAAACCCAGGATCCTCGGTTCGGGCGGTAGCGGCGCCTCAGCGTCATGCTCTTCTTGAAGATGCCGCCTGGGAGTTCTTGTAGGCGGTTATTTTGCATAGGGAAACCTTTGCCCCTCTTGGCCATCGAGGCGACGTCCGCGGATGCCATTCCTTTCCTGAAGGCGCCGTGTGGCGAATCTCCTCCCCTCTGCTTTCTCCAGATGAAAACCCAAGCACATTGGATCGGACGGTGGCGGCACTCAAATGCCGTGCTCTTCTTGAAGACACCATTTGGGAGCTGACTTCTCTCAGCTCTTCATCAGTCCGGTGGCAGAGGTTCTATCCGTTTGGCGACCTTCGGCAAGGATTGCCCCTTTCCCTTCCCTGGTTGTGCTACCTTGGTGCTGCGTTTCCGTCTGTGGGCATCGTGGGTCGGTTTCCGGGGGTGGTCGGCTTCCGGTGGAGTTTCTGCGAAGGAGGGGTGCTGTCGACGGCCCGCATGGTTGTTTGCTCTCTCTTGGGGGAGCTTCGGCCCGACATTGTTGCTGTCCAGCTCTGCTCCGAGTCTTCGTAGTCTTAGTAATGGCCGAGCCTGTTGTTCGTGCTTTCATTGGTAGCTTTTTTGGTAGTGCGCGTGGGTGTGTGATTGGTTTTGTAAGCTGGGTTCAGCACTTTGTATCCTCTCGCCGTTGTTAGCTTCGTATTTTCAAGGATTGCCGGAGTTGATTGTGGCAATACTGTTAATCATTCATAAATTAGAAATGAAAATTACTTTTCTACCCTATCAAGTGAACGGCTATATTTACTTGGTACTCCCATCTATCTTGAGGGAGAACAATGTAGGATTTATTGATGGGCCCAAGGTCAGAAATGAGAGAGTGGAAACCGTGAAGGGGTTCAAGAAGGTTTTGTTTAACCAGAAACCAATTGCGTTTGAAATAGTCTAGGCCAAAGCCGTCAGGACCTGGGTTGGAGATGTTATTCAGAGTGCTGATAATAGATGGTTGTTCTATGATAGTACAACCAAAAAACATTTAGAGGAGATTCTCAATCGAGGAGTAATTAGAATGCAAGTACTATTGGTTACTTTACAAGCAGATGGTGTCATGCACATCTAAGATCCAGATCATGTATCGAGAAAAGTCTGCAACTACCAGTTATAAAAGAAGTACCTCCTTATCCAGGAGTAAAGGGACTTTATCACTAGAGGAAAAAGGGCCATCCGTTCGCGACCCCTCGGAGCATTAGTCCCGGTTGCGCCACCAACCGGGACTAATGCTGGCACGCGTCCCGGTTGGAGCGGGCACGGGGCCAGGGGGCATGCGTCCCGGTTGGTAAGGGGGAATACGTCCCGGTTGGAGCCACCAACCGGGACTAAAGGTTTGGCCACAGCCACGTGGCGTGGCACGCACCTTTAGTCCCGGTTGCTGGCTCCAACCGGGACTAAAGGTTTGGCCACATCCACGTGGCGTGGCACGCACCTTTAGTCCCGGTTGCTGGCTCCAACCCGGACTAAAGACCCCTGCCCTCTATAAATGCAACGCCCCAGCCCCCTCTGCCTCCACTCTGTTTTTTCGAATGGTGTAAGGTGTGATGGTGTGTGCTAGTTTTTTATCATGCATGCATTGAAGGTGTTTGTTGAAATGTTTGAGTGAAAAATCCCGTTGAATTTCTCATAGAACAAAAATATAGAAGGTGTCCGAGACGCACTTGAGCTTTCTCCTCTTTATTTCCCTCGATCGAGGTTAGCAATCTTATCTTTTCTAGGTCATTGATACAATTCATGTGTCGGTGTGAATTGGTTATTTCACTATTTATGATGTCCTGTTTTTTGATAAACTTACTTATATGATGCAGATGAACGGTCGGGAATGGATGTACGGTGACCGGCGGGTAGCCGGGTATATCAAAGGCGTGGATAAATTTATCGATGTGGCTACGGCAAACAAAGAGAATGGATTTATACGTTGTCCATGTGTTCAATGTCGGAACAACAAGGAGTACTCTTCCTCGAAAATCATTCGCGACCACCTGATTATGAAAGGTTTCATGCCCAACTATAATTGCTGGACCAAGCACGGGGAAAGAGGGGTTATGATGGAAGATGGTGAAGAAGAAGATGATGATAACAACTATCATCATATGTTTCCTGAATACAGTGATACTGCAATGGAAGACAATGGAGAGGAAAAAGGTGAAGAACGGGCATCAGATGAGCCGGCTGATGAACTTGGTAGGGTCATTTCTGATGCAAAGCGAGACTGTGAAACAGAAAATGAGAAGTTGAAGTTAGAGGGCATGTTAGAAGATCACAAGAAATTGTTGTACCCAAATTGTGAAGATGGCAGCACAAAGCTCGGTACCACACTGGAATTGTTGCGATGGAAGGCAGAGTGTGGTCTAACTGACTCCTCATTTGAAAAGATGCTGAAAATAATGAAGCCGAAGTTTTCAAAACATAACGAACTTCCCGAGAGTACCTACGAAGCAAAGAAGACTCTCTGTCCTCTGGGATTAGATGTGCAAAAGATACATGCATGCATTAATGACTGCATCCTCTACCGCGGTAAGGAGTATGAGAATTTAGATAAATGCCCGGTATGCAACGCGTTGCGGTATAAGATCAGACGAGATGACCCTGGTGATGTTGAGGGAGAGCCCCTCCGGAAGAGGGTTCCTGCTAAGGTTATGTGGTACGCTCCTATAATACCAAGGTTGAAACGCATGTTCAGAAACAAAGAGCATGCCAGGTTGTTGCGATGGCACAAAGAAGACCGTAAGAAAGACGGGGAGTTGAGACACCCTGCTGATGGGTCACAGTGGAGAAAAATCGAGAGAGACTTCCCAGACTTTGCAGGTGACGCAAGGAACTTATGGTTTGGTCTAAGTACGGATGGCATGAATCCTTTTGGGGAGCAGAGTTGCAGTCACAGAACCTGGCCCGTGACTCTATGTATCTACAACCTGCCTCCTTGGTTGTGCATGAAGCGTAAGTTAATTATGATGCCAGTGCTCATCCAAGGCCCGAAGCAACCGGGCAACGACATTGATGTGTACCTTAGGCCATTAGTTGAAGAACTCTTACAGTTGTGGGGCAAACCAGGTGTACGTGCGTGGGATGAGAACAAATAGGAGCCATTTAATCTACGAGGGTTGTTATTCGTAACCATCAATGATTGGCCTGCTCTTAGTAACCTTTCAGGACAGACAAACAAAGGATATAAGTCATGCACCCACTGTTTAGATAAGACCGAAGGTACATATTTGCATAAATGCAAGAAGGTTGTGTACCTGGCGAATCGACGATTTCTTCCGACCAATCATCCCGTAAGAAAGAAAGGCAAGCATTTCAAAGGTGAGGCAGATCACCGGAAGAAGCCTGAACTCCCTGCTGGTGATGATGTATTTGGTATGGTCAAGGACATAGAAGTAATCTTTGGAAAGGGTCCCGGCGGTCAATCAGTTCCGAACGACGTCGCTACAGGACACGCACCCATGTGGAAGAAGAAATCTATATTTTGGGAGCTGCCATATTGGAAAGTCCTGCGTGTCCGCTCTTCAATCGACGTGATGCACGTGACGAAGAATCTCTGCGTGAACCTGCTAGGATTCCTAGGCGTGTATGGGAAGACAAAAGATACACCTGAAGCACGGGAGGACCAACAAATTATGAAAGACCCAAAGAACATGCATACAGATAACAAGACGGATAAAGGGCGTCACTTAAGTCGTGCCAGCTATGCTCTTACCAAAGCAGAGAAGGAAATCTTTTTTGAAGTCCTTTATAGTATCAAGGTGCCGTCGGGCTTCTCATCTAATATAAAGGGGATAATAAATATGGCAGAGAAAAAGTTCCAAAACCTGAAGTCTCATGACTGTCACGTGATTATGACGCAGTTGCTTCCGATTGCATTGAGGGGGCTTCTACCAGAAAATGTTCGAGTACCCATTGTGAAGCTGTGTGCATTCCTCAATGCAATATCTCAGAAGGTAATCAATCCAGATATTCTGCCAAGGTTACAGAAGGATGTGGTACAATGTCTTGTTAGTTTTGAATTGGTGTTCCCACCATCCTTCTTCAATATTATGACGCATCTCCTGGTTCATCTAGTGGAAGAGATTGCCATTCTCGGTCCGGTATTTCTGCACAATATGTTCCCCTTTGAGAGGTTCATGGGAGTCTTAAAGAAATATGTTCATAACCGTGCTAGACCAGAAGGAAGCATCTCCAAGGGATATGGAACAGAGGAGGTCATTGAGTTTTGTGTTGACTTTATTCCTGACCTTAAGCCGATTGGTGTTTCTGACTCGCGGCATGAGGGAAGACTAAGTGGAAAAGGCACGCTGGAAAAGAAAGCAATGATATGTAGGGACGAGGATTCTTTCACTAAAGCACACTACACAGTTCTACATAATTCCACCTTGGCAGCTCCGTATATCGAGGAACACAAGAATATTGTACGCTCCAAAAACCCGGGGAAGCCTGAATCATGGATTACAGATGAACACATGAAGTCTTTCGGTGGTTGGATGCGGACACATCTCTTGAATGACACCACTGTTGGAGATCAGCTATACTTGTTGGCCGCGTCACCATCTTCTACTGTATTAAATTTCCAAGGGTACGAAATAAATGGGAATACATTCTACACGATCGCCCAAGATAAAAAGAGCACCAACCAAAATAGTGGTGTCCGCTTTGATGCAATAGACGAGAATGGACAAAAGGACACATATTATGGTTACATAGAGGAGATATGGGAACTAGACTATGGAGTCTCTTTTAAGGTCCCTTTGTTTCGCTGCAAATGGGTCAACCTGAATGGGGAAGGGGTAAAGATAGACCAGTTGTACGGAATGACAACAGTGGATCTCAACAATCTTGGTTATAGAGATGAACCATTCGTCCTAGCCAATGATGTGTCTCAGGTTTTCTATGTGAAGGACATGTCCTCCAGACCGAAAAAAAGAAAAATATGCAAACGAATACATCATATGATGAGCCAAAGCGTCACATAGTTCTTTCAGGGAAAAGAAACATCGTGGGAATCGAGGACAAGACAGACATGTCAGAAGATTATAATAAGTTTGATGAAATTCCGCCCTTCACAGTGAAAACTGACCCAAGCATTCCGTTAAGTAAAGAAGATGCTCCATGGTTACGTCTGAAGCGGTCATAAGGAATGACATATGCCAAGAAGTTCATGCTCATATTATGTAACTCTAGTTCATGTCTTTCGCGGTTTGTGGCTTGACCGAAGGATATCTTTCGCGGTTTGTGGCCTTTAGTCCCGGTTTTGTAGTCTCAGTTTTTAATATTAATAAATGTCTTGAGTGTTAGTCCTGTTTTGTGGCTGGACCGGGAGTGCCTCTATGACCAGTTTCTTGGAGATGCCGGAGGACTGGGCTCCGTCGGCATCTCCCTGAAACTGGTCGTAGTGATGTCCCTGCTCTCGAAAACCATATTGCAGCTTGTAACTTCACTAACTAGATCAATACGCCTCGGAGCTAACTAATTTTACATATTAGGGAGTGCTTCTATGACCAGTTTCTCGGAGATGCCGGAGGACTGGGCTCCGTCGGCATCTCCCTGAAACTGGCCGCAGTGGTGTCCCTGCTCTCGAAAACCATCTTGCAGCTTGTAACTTCACTAACTAGATCAATACGCCTCGGAGCTAACTAATTTCACATATTAGGGAGTGCCTCTATGACCAGTTTCTTAGAGATGCCGGAGGACTGGGCTCCGTCGGCATCTCCCTGAAACTGGTCGTAGTGGTGTCCCTGCTCTCGAAAACCATCTTGCAGCTTGTAACTTCACTAACTAGATCAATACGCCTCGGAGCTAACTAATTTCACATATTAGGGAGTGCCTCTATGACCAGTTTCTCGGAGATGCCGGAGGACTGGGCTCCGTAGGCATCTCCCTGAAACTGGCCGTAGTGGTGTCCCTGCTCTCTAAAACCATCTTGGAGATGCCTCAAACTGGCTGGAGGATTGGACTCACAAGGATGCATATTTATAGTACAAGCAGCTCGGCATAATGTCGACACTCACGACATAATGTCGACACTCACCCCTATTATTAGTGCTGACTCATCTTTAGTCCCGGTTGGTGACACCATCCGGGACAAGGTACAAGCCGCACGACATAATGTCGACACTCACCCCTATTATTAGTGTTGTCTGGCCCACTCTGCCGCAATCCCTTCAGTCGCGGTTGGTTTCTCCAACCGGGACTAAATATGAACCCTCTCTTTATATAGGCATTTCCCTCTATTTATTAGGTAACACTTAAGACATTTATTAATATTAAAAATCGGGACAAACCGGGACTAGCTAACACTCGGGCCTAAAGCCGCCCCCTTTAGTCATAATCATGCCTAGTCCTATAGTACGCAGCTTCAGGGTCTTCATCGTCGTCGTCATCATCATCGTCATCGTCACCTGCCACTCCAGGGATCCTCAGCCCATCCATGGCATATACCAGGGGCCATTCCAGCCTCGGATTCACGGCGTGGGAGAGGGGTCTCCTGGAAGACGATGCCGCTACCGCCGGGACAGTGTGGGGCCTGTGGCGGGTGGACTCGTGGGCACCGTAGGCGAGGATGGTCTCCCCCGGCGATGTAGCGCATCACTTCGATGATAGTACGGTTCGCCCACCACAGACGACGGCCGACTTCGTTGTGGTTCACCGGTGGCGGGCCATCACCCTCGTACCTTGCGAGCTCCCTTTCCCGCCTATTAGCGAAGAAGGCATTCCAGGTGTCATAGTTGTCGGGATCCCACTGGGGATCCATCCGCTGCTCCGGCGTGAGCTCGTGGTAGAAGTGGTTTGTGATGGCCGCCTGGCGTGCGGAACCTTGAGGGACAGGAGGGACAGGAACCCCTCCAGCGCTCAGCATCCAGCCGGCGGGCGGCCGGTACCCCGGTGGACAAGGGTAGTTGGAGGCGCACAGCGCCTCGGTCTCCTCGAGGGTCAGAATGGCCCAGTAGGCGTTGTCCATTGTTCTAAGAGAGGAAGGTGTGGATGTGTGGATAGCCATGACACGATCACCCTAAATATAGAGGGAAAGGGCGGGAAAACTTGGCGTGAAGCTTTGGGAAATGGCGGGAAATATCTTTAGTCCCGGTTAGTGACTACATCCGGGACTAAAAGCTCTAGTAGAAAGGAAAGGGCGGGAAAACTTGGCGGGAAGAGGTGGGAAATGGCGGAAAATATTTTTAGTCCCGGTTTGTGACTACATCCGGGACTAAATGTGTGCCGAACAATGATCATGTTTCGAAAAAACCTTCACAAAATGACCTATCATGTTCGAGGTTTCATGGCTTTCGGTCCAAATGACCGATGTTATGTGCTGAATCACGGCATAGTTTGTGATGTTGTGCCCATATTATGCATGTGTGTGGACATTGGTATGGAGAACAATGTTGCAGGAGGAAGTTTTCCTTTTTGTCGCACGGAAAAGCCCTTTTCCATTTTCCGAGCACAAAAAACGGGTCATTTTGTGAAGTAACCACCAAAATGCCGTTTCACAATGCTACCGTCCCATTTTCCTAAAATACTAGACCACCTTACATGGACTATCTCCCAACCGGTACATCTCAAACCTTTTCGTCCATCCCGGGTAAAAAGGACAAATGTCTGCCGAATCGGTAGGAAGTGGGTCCGGTTTGTACTACAGGTACATGATCTATAACCCGTGATTTTTTGAAAAAATCATTTTTAGACTCGCAATATGTGGTTTCTTCAGAGATCCAATGCAAGTTCTAACGATGCCCGTCCCCTATCTTCATGCACACCGGTTCGACCATAGTTAGAAATTCAGATAATTCAAAACGGGCATAATAAATTCAAAAAAATCCGAACAATGAAAATCCTTCGCGTGGTGTCATATTATGTTACATAGTTGAAAGGAAAAATACCAGACTTGGTATATTGATCATGTTTCAAAAAAACCTTCACAAAATGACCTATCATGTTCGAGGTTTCATGGCTTACGGTCCAAATGACCGATGTTATGTGCTGAATCACGGCATAATTTGTGATGTTGTGCCCATATTATGCATGTGTGGACATTGGTATGGAGAACAATGTTGCAGGAGGAAGTTTTCCTTTTTGTCGCACGGAAAAGCCCTTTTCCATTTTCCGAGCGCAAAAAACGGGTCGTTTTGTGAAGTAACCACCAAAATGCCGTTTCACAATGCTACCGTCCCATTTTCCTAAAATACTAGACCACCTTACATGGACTATCTCCCAACCGGTACATCTCAAACCTTTTCGTCCATCCCGGGTAAAAAGGACAAATTCTGCCGAATCGGCAGGAAGTGGGTCCGGTTTGTACTACAGGTACATGATCTATCGCCCGTGATTTTTTGAAAAAATCATTTTTAGACTAGCAATATGTGGTTTCTTCAGAGATCCAATGCAAGTTCTAACGATGCCCGTCCCCTATCTTCATGCACACCGGTTCGACCATAGTTAGAAATTCGGATAATTCAAAACGGGCATAATAAATTCAAAAAAAATCCGAACAATGAAAATCCTTCGCGTGGTGTCATATTATGTTACATAGTTGAAAGGAAAAATACCAGACTTGGTATATTGATCATGTTTCGAAAAACCTTCACAAAATGACCTATCATGTTCGAGGTTTCATGGCTTTCGGTCCAAATGACCGATGTTATGTGCTGAATCACGACATAGTTTGTGATGTTGTGCCCATATTATGCATGTGTGTGGACATTGGTATGGAGAACAATGTTGAAGTAGGAAGTTTTCCTTTTTGTCGCACGGAAAAGCCCTTTTCCATTTTCCGAGCGCAAAAAAGGGCCGTTTTAAAAATTAATATTCAAAAATAGAATATAAGTTAATTCATTTTAAAAGGTTACATTAATTATTTTTTAAAAATAGAATATGTTTTTGAATTATTTATTCAAATCCATACACTTCTTATGTTTAAAGTTTTCTAAATTCCAAATTGATATTAAAAAAATATAAGTTAATTCATTTTTAATTGTAAATGGTTCATATTTTAAATGGTTACATTAATTAATTTTTTAAAACAGATTTTTTTTTTGAATTATTTATTTAAATCCAAACACTTTTTATGTTTAAAATTTTTCTAAATTCCAAATTGATATTAAAAAAATATAAGTTAACTCATTTTTAATTGTAAATGGTTCATATTTTAAATGGTTACATTAATTATTTTTTAAAACATAAAATGTTTTTGAATTATTTATTTAAATCCAAACACTTTTTATGTTTAATTTTTTTTCTAAATTCCAAATTAATATTCAAAATTATAAGTTAATTCATTTTAAAAGGTTACATTAATTATTTTTTAAAAATAGAATATGTTTTTGAATTATTTATTCAAATCCATACACTTCTTATGTTTAAAGTTTTTCTAAATTCCAAATTGATATTAAAAAAATATAAGATAATTCATTTTTAATTGTAAATGGTTCATATTTTAAATGGTTACATTAATTATTTTTTAAAACAGAAAATGGTTTTGAATTATTTATTCAAATCCAAACACTTTTTATGTTTAAAGTTTTTCTAAATTCCAAATTAATTATCATTTAAAAAACAATACAAATTTAAACCCAAAATAAAAATAAGGCGGGAACAGAGAGAAAATACCTGAAATTTTTTGAAAACAGGGGAATATGTCCCGGTTGGAGCCACCAACCGGGACTAAAGACCCCCTGCGCGCCAACCCTTGGTCTGCTGAAAATATTGGAGTATAGGTCCCGGTTGGTGGCTCCAACCGGGACGTATGACCCTTTAGTCCCGGTTGGAGCCACCAACCGGGACTAAAGGCCCTTTGGTTATAACTGGGTGCCCCTTCTCTTCTTCTTCTTCCCCATCTCATTCATCGACGCGCGCACACAGGAACCCCCCCCCCCCCCCACGATGCCGGCAGGCTGCCCGCCGAGCTCGTCGCCGAGGAGCTCCGCCGTGCTGGACTGCGTCTCTACGCCAAAGGAATCGTCGCCGCTCGGCCTTAATCAAGCTCTGCAACCCATCTTCCCGAGCTCCGGCCGCCGTCGATTCGGCTCCGTTCGGCCACCCCTTGCTTCCCCGACCCCGGCATCGCGTTCGTGGTGAGCCACTGGTGCTTTAGCACCTCTTCACACGCTCCCTCTCGCTCTCTAGCTCTACCGCGATGACCATCTGTCGCCCCCGCCTCTGTCCGCCGCTGTGCTCTTGGCGCAGCCACCATATGGTTCGCCTCGACGAGCTCTTTCGAATGCGCACAGCCCCGCAGTCCCGCGCGCTCCCCAGGGTCGTCGTCGACCACCGTCTGCCGCGCCGCCCGTCGTGGTGACGTGGTGCTCGCGTGGCTACCGCGTGGGGCCCGCGTCGCCCCGGTCCCACCTGCCAGCCTTAGAGGCTAGGTGCCTCTATGGTGCAGGTTAGCCGTGGCCTGGTCCAGGTCTCACCTCCCTGCGTGGAGGCTGAGGTGGCCACGGGCCCCTCTGTCAGCCACTGTGGCTAGCAGTGGCCTCGGTGTAAAAAATGTTTTCTGTTTTGTTTAAATTCAGAAATGGTTTAATTCAATCCATAAATTGATATAATATTGTAAATTCAATAATTAATTATTTATAACTCAGAAAAATACAAATAATATATCAAAATGTTCAGAAAAATGAGATCTAACGATTTAACCTATAATCATGCATTGTTCAACAACTTTCAAGACAAGTTTAATTAGAAAACAAAATCAACCCCTCTCATATACTCTGGAGTTTCGCCGAGTTAGGGTTTTCACCCCTCGGAACCCCGTTTAAATTGCCGAGCATGTCTTAGGGTTACTTTTTAATACAAATTAACTTGTCATATCATTATCCTTGTTTTAATCTATAAGTCATAAAAATATGAATAATATATCAAAATGTTCAGAAAAATGAAACCTAGCTAGCTAAGCTATAATCATGCATTGTTCAACAACTTAAATTACAAGTTTAATTAGAAGAACAAATCCACCCCTCTCATGTGTTCCGGAGTTTCTCCGAGTTAGGGTTTTCACCCCTCGGAACCCCGATTAAATCGTCGAGCATTTCTTAGGGTTACATTCCAATGCAAATTAACTTGTCATATCATCATACTTGCTTGAGCATTGCATCGATGCCATGTGTTGATTTTTTCCCTTTCTTTTTGGTGTTTGGATTATTAGGTTTATTATTAGTTAGGTATTATTAGGTTTATTAATTAGTTTAGTATTATTGGTCTTCGGCCCCACTGGTCAGTCACTGTGGGTAGCCCCAGACCCGATTCACATTTTCAAGCAACTTAGGTGCATGTGGGTTCGACGATGTGCCTATCTACTACACGGTTTCCTTTTCTCTTCATTTTTATTATTGTGTATGTATATATTAGGGTTTATCTGAATTAGGGTTTATATCTCTCAACACCGTACTTAACTTTCTCCTTTGGCCGCTTTGACTTATTCGTTTTTCCACCTATGCAGAAAATATGGACCCACACGTCAGAGACGAAGAAAAGGAAGAGTTGATCCAAGGTGTGATCCGTGGGGAAGATAATTTAGACGTATCAACGTTTCTGAACAACTCCGGTGAGGGTGATCCTCTTTTTACCGGAGTAGACAACTTGTTTGAGGTTGAAGGTGTTGCCTTCCGCGAGGGAGAAGGCGATGCCTTGTGTAATCGAGAAGAAGACCGCTCCGGCGAGGTGCATGTAATATAAATCAATTCATTAATTAATCATCTGCTATCTATATAGAAATAGTAACGACGATCTTTCTTCTTTTAGCCCTCCGGATCGAAGGAATCTACTGAAAAGAGCAGACGAGGCCCAACCAAAAAGTTGCAAGACCATGAGAGGTTCAGGATCGAAGATGTCGCTGAATACGGCAGACCGACAGCTCCCGAAGTTGTCGCAACCAAATTTGTGGCACAATGCGGAGTAATCGTTAGGGAATTAATCCCGAGCACCATTAGAAATTGGAATAGGCCTGCTAATGCGGATGAAGAGGGAACATGTTTATTTGTCCCTAACCACGCCAAATATTTACTGTGGAAGAGGCTCATGGTTAATTTCAAACTACCGAAGATAGAGCTGGATCCAAATGCGGAGGATCCAGTTGAGGACGCCTTACAACATGGGAGAGCCATGGAGGCTAAGGTCAGGGAGTGGGCTTTGAAGAAGATGGCCCAGTGTTTCACCAACTGGAAGAAAAGATTGCACCTTGACTATGTCGTGAAAAAGAAGACTCCCGATTTCAAGAATATTCAGTTTGAGAAGATAAAACCATTCTGGGATGAGTTTGTGGAATACAAGAAATCAGAAAAATCTAAGAAAATGTCTGAAACGAATAAGCTGGATGCTGCTAAGAAGAAGTATCACCATACAATGGGGCAAGGTGGCTACAGGGTTGGCATTCCTAAGTGGGAGAAACTTGAGCAGGAACTACGTGATAAAAATATCACCCCAGAGACAAACGATTGGGTAGAACGTGCAAGGAATTGGTTTTACGGGCATGGGGGCACGTTGGACTCGGAAGGGAGGTGTATATATAACATACGACATAAAGAAGATCCCTTGCCAATTGAGAGGATCAGAAAAGCAGTGAAGGCTGTTAAAGATGGGGACTTCATTCCCGATAGAGAGAATGATGAGCTCACACTCGCCCTTGGAAATAAGGAACATGATGGACGAACACGAGGCACAAGAGGTTCCCAATCATGGAGGACTGGGTTTCCCGAAGAGAGGAAGAAATATCCTGATAGAAGCCGTCAGAGGAGAAAGGACAGGGCGGCAGTTGAAGCAGAAAGTCAAAAAGAGCGAATGCGTTTAATTGAAGAACGATTAAAGCAACAACAAGATGAAATTAACACACTTAAAGAGCAAAGTACTACCGGCGCCCCATCTCAGCAGCACACTGCATTCGATGCTACCGGCCTATAGAATAATCGAAAAAGCAGTGTGGCTTCCACCGAGGTCCCGGGTGATGACAATGGCGATGCCGATGATGCACCGACGATGGCTCCTGTTGGCTACCCAGTGGATGATATCATAGAGATGACACACTGCGAGCTACATGTCAAAGTTGTGAACATATCAATGAAGGTGGCGGTCGGCTATGCCTTACCAATTGGACCCACACCAACTTACCACTGTCGTCCGGTTCCAGAGGGCTACGCTGTTGTCGGCGTGGATGAAATCATGCCCACCTTTGAGGTTTTGGATCTTCACTACCCTGCTGGTGAAGGGGATGTGACTGTGCTGGGTGACGCAAAAAACGTCACCATTCTATGGCCGAAGGATTGTATCGTGCTTCGAAATCACACGCCAAGGCCATCTTCGCCGCCGCCTCACCCGTCTCCAACGAGGTCGTCGCCGCCGCGGCAGCCGTCTTCGTCGCCTCACCCGGCTCCGTCGCCTCACCAATCTCAGGTGCAGCCATCGCCGGCGCCTCAGGATAAAAAGCGTAAGCGTATCGCTACTGTGCGTCGTAAGCGATCGCCGAAACGTAAACAAGAGCCTCTTCCAAAAGTACCAACGGTTCCTCCCAAGATAGCTTATGACTGTACTGAAGAGGAGACTGCGGCGATCGTTGATGCGGAAACGACAGCGTTTTTCGCTAAGCTGAGGCGGCCGAAAGAGCCAGAGTTCCCCAGCACCAAAGAAGAAAATGCCAAAGTGTTGAAAATGCTAAAGAATATTCATCAACCCGAGCCAAAGCTGTCATCAGACTATGAGCGTTCTATTCTCAAGTCACATGCGGCACAAAAAGCCTCGAAGAGCAGTACTGATGCAAGCGGGAAATCTGTTGCCCAGCTCGGAGAACAAGCAAAACAGACTTGCGCCCCTCTCAAGGTGATTTCTCAAACCAATGTGGGGTCGAGCAAATATGGGGCCGAAGAGCAGTATGATCTAGAGGTAGTTGCACAATACGGAGAAGCTGCCGCTGCTCAAGGTATGAGTATTGCCCAGTACTTATCCCAGTTAGAGTTCTTCCCCGTGAGTGTAGTAGCATACCAATACCAGTACGGAAAACCTTTCGTCAAACCTGAGGAGGTAAACAATCTTCCAACAAAAATGCGAAGATTGCATAACTGGTACATGCATGCCACAAGGGCCGGGGCTAACTGGATAGTGCTGAGGGTTACAAAAAAGCATCATGGGAAAGATAAGGATGACATGATATCCATTGAATTTGATGAACTATTTCAATTATTCAATCAAGACGCCTTGGACAAATCGATCATGAGTGTCTATTGTCTGTAAGTACTAATTCTGTAATTAATTTAGTCTCCATCTATATTATTTTGTTTATTGCATGTATATAATCATACTGTAATATGCAGAATGAAGATTCTCGAATGCAGCAGAGGACAAATCTATGACATTGGCTTCATTGACCCATATTGGGTTCATGAAGCTAATCTCAAAATAAGCCCCCAGAATACGGAGGATAATATAGTACACGCGTTAAGGTTTTAAGAAACCAAAAGGGAAATACTATTTCCTTACAACTTCCAGTGAGTGTTATTGTCTTGTATACACTTTATATTTCGCTTACTCGATGTTAAGTATATAATTGATTAGTTCTGCATTCACAGGTACCACTATATTCTGTTAATCATTCAACTTGACAAATGGCGTGTACTAGTCATGGACTCGAAACATAAACCCCTTGAGACGTGGAAGGACATGCAGATACTTCTCCAGCGGTAATTCTAATCATTACGACACTATATCGGCAACGTTCGTGAATTTTATGATATCAAGTACTTAATAACTTATTTTATTCGTTTTCTACGCCGGGCAGCGCTTGAAAACGGTTCACCAAGAAGGCTAGGGGTGTTTGGAAAGAGGAGCTTACATTTCAACCACTAGATGTAAGCACCACTAGCTATATCCGCGCATATCTTTGATTCTAGTTTTGATACAGTTATTATCATGCTTGATTATTATTTTGATTGAACTCTATTCTCGTAAAGTGCCTGACGCAGGGACCAGGTAACAATCTATGTGGATACTATGTATGCGAGTTCATCCGGCAGACGTGCGATGAGAAGGGCAGAAATTTAGAGCAACTCCACGTATGTAAACAATTTCTATAGTTTTTTATTATAATCAAATTGTGTTTAGTTTCATATTCATATAGGCTGACTCCTTTTTTAAATCAGATCGAACGTCTACGGGACGGTCTTCTGCCAAAGGATCGCATACGAGCAAGTCAGGAGGAATTGGCGGGATTCTTGGATGCAGAAGTCTTAAACACACAAAGGGAATACTACTCGGCTGTGTATAGACAATAGGAATTGTAAAAATAGCAACTTTCAAGAAATTGGCCGGTAGCATCGTATAGCAACTTTTGTATGTAGTGCATGAACTCGATCCGTGTATTGAATGTAATGTTGTCATGATGATCTTGTGTAATATAAGGTTCCTTCGTTGATAAGTGCAAAACACTAAATAAACAATAAAACAACCTAAATGAATTGTCTGCCGCGGCACAAAAAGTGACGAAAATGCTGCCGCGGCAACAAAATGCGCCAAAATGAATTCTCTGTCGCGACAGAGAAATGGGCCAAATCTCTGCCGCGGCAGCAGGTTATTAGTCCCGGTTCGTGTTACGAACCGGGACTAATGCTCCACCCCCCCTCGCGCTCTGATGCCGCCACGTGTGCCCCATTTGTCCCGGTTGGTGGGGCAACCGGGACTAATGGTTAGAGCTTTAGTCCCGATTGCCCCGTCCCGGTTGGGCAACCGGGACTAATGGCCCTTACCAACCGGGACGCATGGGCCCTTTTCTACCAGTGTATGTAGCAACTCTAAATGTTTCTAGTGGTGGTATATAAATAGATGTAGTAGTGGCGACTATGCACTTCAATAGAGTGAAGGAAATTGATCGGAGAGAAGACACTTACAATGCACACCTAGAGAGTGTTGGGTTTATGACATATAACAATGTGGCGCCCAAAATCTAGACCTTTTGCCCCTTTTTTTATTGGTTCCTTCCAATGTGAGCATGGGAGACATCAGGATGATGATCTCTTCAAATGTGGCTTCACATGGAAGTACTTGATTCTCACGCAGCTCTTTTTAGAAGCGCTAAGGCTGGTAGTAACGATTCAGGTGCGATGGGCGTGCCGCTAAGCCCGCTGTGTATGTTGCCAATACAAGCACTTAGCATCTTTGTGGGCAGCCCATGTTGTCCGCAGCAAAATTTGTTTGTTCCTTTTGCTGTTGGGTCATGTGTATAGAAACTATGAACTAAAAAAAAGTGTATAGAAACTAAAGTGTCAAAGTGGAAACAACATGCGAAATGTGCAAACTATAGGTAGACAATATGCCGCGTTCACGTGTCACATGGGCCTAATCAAATGCCCATTGTTGATCCACTTCACCGGGTTCCATAATTACCAGATTTTAGTGCAGTTCATTTGTCAGCCCATTTATGCCAGGGCAAAGATGTGCGTCGTTTTTTTCTTCGTAGTTTAGAAAACCGGACCGGTGACCGAACTAGTGAGGTCTTCAGGTTTGCGGTTCACTAGTCGGACCGCTGGTTCGAACCAATTCACGTGCTGGTTTATTAAAGATTAGTCATGAAAGAAATAATAATAATCTGTTGAAAATATACATATTTAAGGTATGCATGTTCGTACAACACAAACAGTCCCTGGACTAGTTGGTTAGCCGAGCGCTCCCGGGCGACCTCCCAGGTCGCAAGATTGACTACATGGCGGTGTGAAGTTCACCACCGTCAAATACGTCGAGGATGAAAAAAAAAGTAAGTTGCTTGCGAATGAGAAATCAAGCAAGAAGAGGGGGTGCTATTGGAAATGCATCCAAAGTTTCTTGATGGTTGTCCCCTTTTGTCCTGGCATGTCTTTGTCGGCGCAATGTTGGAGTATCATGGTTGATGTGTTCATTTGTGTGGCTATGTGGATCTTCTCTTAGGTTTGACTATTGGTGTGTGGGCGCTTGCCTCTGTGTTGTTGGTGTTTGGATGGGCTTGGCCTGGTGTTGTAGGTTTTTGTCCGGTTTTCTATAAAATAAAATAGGCACTTTCTTCTTAATTAATGGATGAGACAAAGCTTTTGCCTCTGTTTAAAAAATTTAGAGGGGCTTCGATCATCTTGGCTCCAAGATCTTTTTGGCATCGACGGATTTGTCCTATGGTGGTAGTATACTCGTAAATATCCATAGACCATATGTGCAAACACATATAACAGTTCGGTAGCTAATGAGAAAGCCACGGGAATCATCTCTCCAGGTGCTTTTATGGAGAACGCTAGGCGTCCCCCGAGGATGGAAACTTTCTGCCCCCTGGGTCCTAGACGCCGTATCAAAACGAATCGATGGTTAGATCTTTTCATCCCGCTTTTTTTGTGATGTAGGAAAAAAAGTTTGGATTTTGCTACTATGTACCAGAAAAGATTCAGTCAGAAAAATAACAAAAAAAGACTGACCCTCACCAGAGTTTCGTTGGAGGCTTTGTAGCAAAAGATTTGTTCGAACGAAGCAAAAACGACTTCTCTAGAGACTTTAGCCAGGAGACCTCGTCGAAAACCTCATAGCAAAAGCTTTGCACTATTTTAGCAAAACCAGAAAAAAAATGTAGCAAGAAATATTAGCAGCCATAGCCAAAAAAACGACTTCACAAGAGATATGGCCAGTGACTTTGTAGCAGAAAATTGTATGCTACCATAGCAAAACCGATTTTGTCGGAGACTTTCATCGGAATTTTCATAGAAAATACTTTGCGCTGTTGTAGCAAAAACATAGAACCGTTATAGCAAAAAAAATCCATTCTAGCATCACCTCGCAGTCAAATCTCAAAACATATCTCTTGGCCGGTAGCATCGCCACCCTTAATTTGTAGCAGCGACGAGTTCTTCACGTAGCTCGTCTTACCTTTGTAGCACCATGTCGTTGTTCCGCAGTGAACACCGCCGATCGCATGGGATGCGGTGCACCAGGGGAAGAGGCAGGCGCGGCTCGGGAGCTCGTCCATGGTGGCGTGGCCGACAGCGACGCAGCGGCAGAGGGCATATGGAATTGCAGGATCTGGTCCATGGTGGTGCGGTGACCGGCGGTGACAGCCCCATGCCTCTCATGAACGAGGCTGTTGGGGGCAGAAGAACTGGTCTGTGGTGGAGCCTCGGCCGGCGGAGTCGCGTGGCACGAGAGGGATGCGGTCACGGAGTTGAGCAGCAGCAGAGGGGCACTGCGGCGGGAGGGGCACTACGGCTGGGGACGGCTCCTGAGAGAAATAACGTGCAGTTGTGATAAAGAGAGTAGTAGGTGCGGCGATGAATTTCGTGTAGGGATGAGAACATTGGGAAATGGTGGGCCCATCATCGGGCATGGATTTGCCGATTAGCCAGGTCACCCGTACAATGCAAACTCACGATCCCCCGTGGGAAGGTACTTTGCCAATTCAGTTCGGTGTCTTCGGCCAAGCCTAACTGTTCGGTTCGTTTGATGAGTGGCTTATTACACTGGAAACCACAAAAAGACCAATCAAACACCCTCTTAACTGTTTTTTCTGTAGTATGTAAGAAGGTCACATACATGCTTAAAGATTTCTGAAATTGCTTGGCATTTTTATTGTCTTAGCAATGATAATAGATGGTTGTTCTATGGAAGCTTGTGCTTTGCGGTTGTTTTAATGGAGATAGCTAGGAATATATAAAACTGAAATAACCTTAATTTAGAGAAGATTCTCAATCGACTAGTACTTAGAATGCAAGTACGTGTTGGTTACTTTACAAGAATATGGTGCTCATGTACATCTATGATCCAGACTATGTATTAAGAAAAGTCTGGCTGCAGCTACCAGTTATAAAAGAAGTACTCCTTATCTAGGAGTAAAGGGACTTTATCTAGCAACTATGAATGTTTCTAGTGGTGGTATATAAACAGATGTTGCAGTAGTGACCATGCACTTGAATAGAGCGAAGGGAATTGATCGGAGAGGGGACACTAGCAATGCGTACCTAGATAGTGATGGGTTTATGAACATATACCAATGTGGCACCCAAGATCTAGACCTTTACCCTTTTTTCCCTTTCTTGGTTCCTTCCAATGTGAGCATGGAAGACATCAGGATGACAAGGCTTCAGAATATTTTTCTCCTCACCCAGGCTTCAGGCAGAAGATCTTTCTTCTCACCGAGCCCTATTCAGAAGAGCCAAGGCTGGTACGATCAACTACATACATCTGTAAAATCACGCTTCTGAGCTATGAGTAGTTAGCGCACTGAGCAGCCGTGCCGGAAGTGTCGTTCCCATGTAGCAGTGGGTACGTGTACCGTGGGTACGTGTACCGGGGAACGATTAGGGACACTTCTTTTGGGCTTAAGCTTACCGATAATTAAGCCGTCTTATGAATTTCGCTGGGGAGAAGCTCGTAAAAACTTTTGTTCCCTTTTTTTCCAGTTTATTAAATACAGGCTTAATTTCTATATAGAGTTGTGCAAAGTCTACTATTCCACTAAAAGTTCAAATACACAGTGAACATCTTAAAATTTACAAGCTCAAAATGCAGCAGCTTTGTTCGACAATATCTGAAGCAACAAACAATAGTAGTAGCAAGCATGAGTAGCAGTGGGTTGATGAGCATCCCGATGTACCAGCGTGCGAGCAACATCAAGAAGATCCTAGGCAACACGGATATGTGGTGTGGTGTTCATGCGGTAGTTTTGTTTTCCATTTTTAGACATTCAAAGGTTTATTCTCTAGTGGAGTGGTAGTTTCTAGTAAATAAAATAGAAAAAGGGGGCAAGTCGACATACCGATCCGGGTTTTTAATCGAGAAGTTTGGGAAACTGCACTGAGACAGATTTTAAATTGCACGTGAGACTATCTCTGCGGTGAAAATAACAACGCAACAGGTGGAGTCTTCTTTTGGGCTTGAGTTGCCCACGACCTCGAAGCCTATGAAGAAGCTAAGAAGAAGTCGGCCAAAGTGTTATTTATGTTGATATGCGTACCTCACAGAAGATTCATCTTTGTAGGAAGAAAAATTCTTGCGTTCCTTTTAATGTTGGTTCATTTGTAGGAACACCCTGCAAAAATGTACAGATTACAAGTAAAGTACCAAATAATGTGTTGCATTCACATGGGCATGACCAATATGCCCATTGTTGATACACTTCATCGGCCTCTACAATCATGGTTAGATTTTGGTTGGCTGCATTTGTCAGCCCGTATGGTTGGGCTGGGATCTAGTAAGCATTTGTTATTTTGAGCACGTCCTTTTTTATGCTTTCTCTAGTTCACCATTGCCAAATACGTCAAGGATGACGCACAAGCCGATAATATTTGTAAAATTAACGTATCTCAGTTGGACTCATAAAGTTTCCAAGTAAACTAGATTTCTTAGATCTAGTTTGGGTAAACGGAGATAACTAGGAATATATACAACTAAAAAAACTAAAAAAACCTTTAGAGAAGATTCCCAATTGACGAGTACTTAGAATGCAAGTACGTTTTGGCAACTTTACAAGAGATGGTGTTCATGTACATCTATCATCCATACTATGTATTTCAAAAAGTCTGGCTGCAACTACCAGTTATAAAGAAATACCTTCTTATCCACAAGTACAAGGACTTTATGTAGCAACTATGAGTGTTTCTAGCAGTGGTATATAAATAGATGTTTTAGTAGTGGCTATACACTTCAATAGAGTGATGAAAATTGATCGGGGAGAGGTCACTTGCAATACCCACCTAGATAGTGTTGGGTTTAGGAACATATATAACAATGTGGCACCCAACATCTGGACTGTTTCCTTTTTTTCTTGGTTCATTCCAATGTGAGCATGGGAGACATTAGGATGACAATCTCTACCTTCGCGTCCTCAAACGGAAGTGCTTGCTTATCATGAATCTCTATTTAGAAGCGCCAAAGCTGGTACAATCCACTACATACTTCAGCAAAATCATGCTTCCTAGCTAGGAGTAGGTAGGGTACCGAGCAGCCACGCTGAAAGTTTCGTTCTGGCGTAGACGTAGAAGCGAATACGTGAACCGGCAAACTAGTAACTGTCTTTTATGTGCTTTATGTGGTTATTCTCACCGCACAAAAGATCCATCTTTGCATGAAGAAAAATTTGTGTCCTCATTTGAATGTTGGTTCATAGAAGTACCCTGCGAAATGTGTAGAGTGCCAAATTATGTGTTGCTTTCACATGACCCTGAGTCCCTGATCAACGTGCAACGTGCCCATTGTTGATCCACTCCATCGGCATTCATACGAGCAAGAACAATAGTATAGTCAACAACGGGCTATAAGAAGTTGTCATATCATCAAAAGTTAGTTTTGTACAACAGTGTTGGCTCTAAGGTTGACTATTAGATTAGTACTACTTGTAATTTTCTCTCTTTCTCTTCTATCTCATCTAATGTTTCTACCTAGGAGTACGTGTAGAGCTGGCTCTTGTATGAGAGCACACTTCTCCTCTTTTTTCTTATCTCTCTCCTCCACATAGACCAAAATGCCATATCAGCAGGCTTATAGCCTATTATTATACTTGATCTAATCAAGGTTATATTTCTATGCGCTGCAGTTGTTAGCCCATTAATTCTCCGGCTAGGATCGAGTGACCATTTGTTGGTTTGAGCACGTTCTTTTTTTCTGATTTTTGCAGTTGGAGTTCGATTGACCATTTGGGATCGAGTTCACCACCGCCAAATTCGTCAAGGATGACACACAAGCCGATAATCTCTGTAAAAAAACTTATCTCAGTTGGACTCATAAAGTTTCTAAGTAAACTATTTATCAGATCTATCTTGGGTTAACAAAGATAGCTAGGAATATATACAACTGAAAAAACCCGTAGAGAAGATTCTCGGTCGATGTGTACCTAGAATCCAAGTACGTTGGCAACTTTACAAGCAGATGGTTTTCATGTACATCTATGATCCGGACTATGTATTCAGAAAAGCCTGGCTGCAGCTACCAGTTATAAAAGAAGCACCTCCTTATCCAGGAGTACAAGGACTTTATATAGCAACTGTGAGTGTTTCTAGCGGTGGTATATAAATGGATGTTGTAGTAGTGGCTATGAACTTCAATAGAGTGAGGAAAATTGATCGGGGATAGGTCACTTGCAATGCCCACCTAGATAGTGTTGGGTTAAGTAACATATACCAATGTGGCACTCAAGATCTAGACCTTTATCGTTTGTTTTTCCTTTCTTGGTTCCTTCCAGTGTGAGCATGGGAGACACCAGGATGACAATCTGTACCATTGAGGCCTCATACGGAAGTACTTGCTTCTCATGTAGCTCAATTCAAAAGCGCCAAGGCTGGTACAATCAACTACATACATCAGCAAAATCATGCTTCCTAGCTAGGAGTAGTTAGCCCACCGAGCAGCCACGCCAGAAGTGTCGTTCCGACATAGCACCAGGTAAGTGCAACTAGGGAATGACTAAGTGTCGTTTATATGAATATACGGGAGTTATTCTCACACGGGCATTTAGAGGAGATTCATCAAAAATTATGTGTTCCTTTGAATGTTGGTTTAATTTGTAGAAACACACCGCGAAATGTGTAGATTGCAATACAAGTCTCAAATACTTTGTTGCGTTCACATGGGCCAAACCAACGTGCTCATTGTTGATCCACTCCACCGGCCTCCATAATCACAGTTAGATTTTAGTGCGCTGCATTTGTTAGGCTATTAATATTTGGGCTGGGATCGAGTAACCATTTGTTGTTTCCTGCACATCCCCTTTTTTTTGCTTTTCACGGTTCACCACCGCCAAATGCGTCAAGGATGACGCACAAGTCCTAATCTCTGTTGTACTCATAAAGTTTCTAAGTAAACTAGATTTATTAGATCTAGGTAGAGTTAAGTGCTAGCAGTGTGCTCATGGATCCCCTCTTCTCCTCCACTTAATTTGTGTGCTCGTTTGAATGTTGGTTCATAGAAGCATGTGTGCTTGTTTAAATGTTGGTTTATAGAAGCACCCTCCTAAATGTGTAGACTGCAGGTACAGTGCCAAATGATGTGTTGCTTTCACTTGACCCTGATCAACGTGCAATGTTCCCATTGTTGATCGACTTCATCGGCATCCATAATCACGGTTAGGTTTCAATGCGCTGCAGTTGTCAGACCATTAATGCTTGGGCTGGGATCGAGTGACCATCTGTTGTTTTGAGCACGTCCTTTTTTTTCCCTGCATTCTACAGTTCACCACTGCCAATTACATCAAGGATGATGCACAAGCCGATAATCTTTGTGAAAAGAACTTATCTTAGTTGGACTCATAAAGTTTCTAAGTAAACTAGATTTATCAGATCTAGCTTGGGTTAATGAAGATAGCTAGGAATATATACAACTGAAAAAACCTTCAGAGAAGATTCTCAGTCGATGCGTACCTAGAATCCAAGTATGTTGGCAACTTTACAAGCAGATGATTTTCATGTACATCTATGATCCGGACTATGTAGAAAAGTCTGGCTGCAGCTACCATTTATAAAAGAAGTACCTCCTTATCCAGGAGTACAGGGACATTATCTAGCAATTATTAGTGTTTCTAGCGCTGGTATATAAATGGATGTTGTAGTAGTGGCTATGAATTTCAATAGAGTGAGGAAAATTGATCGGGTAGAGGTCACTTGCAATGCCCACCTAGATAGTGTTTGGTTTAGGAACATATAACAACGTGTCCCCCAAGATGAAATGCACTACCAACTTGACGTTGGAGTCATAGAGCTTTACACACTACTCAATGACTAACTGCATATCGTAGTACTTCTCCTCTGTAATTGATACGTGGAAATCCTTCGAGCATTTCTCATCCGCGTAAGTTTGGAAGCGCTTCACGCGTACCGATCTCACCACCACAACATACATCATTGGGCCCACATACTTGGGATCTATGTGGGGTACAGATCTCCGTCGAGCAACATGTACCTTGAACCTCTCATTAGGGATACATTCATAGCCCAGTATGTTGATTGCTTATATTAAATGATGGATTATTTTCAGGCATTAGGGGGAGACATCATGTACCACACAGAATGCCAGGAAATCAATTGGGACTCCACGTTCCACCTTATATCCGCGTATTCAAGAATTTGGACTACGTCCGGAATTCACATATTTGCAACATATTGCAAATAACCTGCCGGATTCATTTACTGATCTCAAAGGTGTTACAAAATCCTTTAGTCCGTCTAGAAATGCGCCCGAAAGAGTGGAGGTACCAATAAAAACCACTCAACTCTCTGTACCCGAGAAGAGGGGGAGTAGTACGGCCTCTAACCAGGATCTAGCTTCCTGCAAGCAACAAAGGAAATCGAGGAGATATCCTCTAAATCAGTAAATGCAAGTCAACCTAGCGTTGACAAACACCTTATGGGTAGTATACACCCAGTGGAAGGGAAACCTCCACAACTCAGCTTCAGCTTGCACACACTGGCTGGGACATCGGAACACCTGGACTCACACGTAGTGGGAAATCACGAAGAGTCATCATAGGTGGATGTGATTTCCTCTAACTATATGGATTCTGGATAATCATACAAAAAAAGCCTACAACTGTCGACAAACATTTCTCTTGTATGATTGCCAAAACCTTCACAATGATTCAGATCCATAGACCATGGCCATGGCAGAGTGTAAACCACTCACTCGGACTGAAACAATCAAAGGGTGCAATCCAAGCAGAAAATAGCCTCGCCCTTCCAACTAAATTCCCTACATGGGATTCAATATGTTTTCTTCTAGAAATAGAATGAGAACAAGGTGGTGAGAAAGCAAGGCTTGTAGCACAAGGTCGGGTTTCCGCAGAGATCCGAGACCTAATCTCCAGACATGAGTGGAATCCTCATTTTCCGATACCTATATCATTGGCAGTATAAAGTCATCTATTTGTGCAGTTGATAGATGCAGTGACTACATAGCCATGTGGATCACTAGATTCAGACATGTATGGTTCCAAAAGGAATCTCAATCCGAATCAAACTACAAATGCAACATGATTGTGTAAAATCAATGAGTTACTACATGGCTTATTGTTGTCGGCATATTTTGGTACAACCGACGTAGTGAGTTCCTTATACACAAGTAAAACTCCTACAATGATGATTACCCATGCGTGTTTGTCATGCTCAAGGATCACTCCTACAATGACGAAGCACGTGATCATCTATAAGACGGAATTTGAGATGAAGAATTTGGATAAAACCAAATAGTTCTAGAGACCACAACTCGAACTCCTCCACTAAAGTATTATGGTACACCAAGTTGCCTATATTATAAATATTGGAGAAACCTAAAATAGACAAGTCATATCCATCTCCCATGACCGATTGTTCGATCTCTATACGTAGAGAAAGATTCACTCAAACCACATGATGATGTAGAAGGGATGTTGAGACTTGAAGTTCCATATCCCAGTGCCATTGGACCCACCAACACAATTGGTTTGGAATCAAGAATATCTTTCGATATCTCCAAGGCACCACACATTATTTGATATGTTCATGTAATTTCAGAGAAATCTAAACTCCAATATCATCAGAATACACTGATGTTGGATACTTGAATGATCCGTATAATCTGTACCTACATGGTAGAAGTGTCACTCCATTGATGTCTTCAAAATAGACTTCGGTAACTACACCTACCAATCATTCTGAAATACAAAGCCACATTGTCATGTGTAGCTTTACAGAACGATAAACCACATACATGAGTCATGTGCTATTGGTTCTCTTGAATCATCGACCATTATCTATACAGATAATGTTGCTTGTGTTGCATAGATGCAAATAGGATACATCGAGAGCAATATCACTAAGCATATTGCCTCTAAATTGGTTTATCTTCATGAACTCCAGAAGAGTCAGGAAATAAACGTCCTGCGAGTCAAATCATGTGATAACCTCGCCGATCTATTCATGAAGTCTCTACCAACTTTCATATTCCATAAATATTTTTATGGAATTGGTATTTGACGGCTTCAGGATTTGCAAGAATCAGGGGGAGTATCACTCTGGACTACTCCTATTCAAAGTATCATATTACACTCTTTTTCCCTTTATTAGTTTATTATCCAGGTTCTCATCAAGGTTTTTAATGAGGTAATATCAACAAAAGATCATATGTCATACTTTCTTTTTCCCCACCCGGGTTTTTACGAAAGTAAACACGACATATATATTATCCTCTAAACTCTATGGATTTTTCCCTTTTATAAGGTTTTTCTCATATGAAGTTAACACAGAGGCAATAATTATTATATGTTGTATCATTTTCTCCTTATTTTCCCACTAGGTTTGAAGGAGTTTTAACAGCATATCTAACCATTATATGTTGCATCATTTTCTCCTTATTTTTCCACTTGGTTTGAAGGAGTTTTAGCAACATATCATACACTACTCTCCTCATATTTTTCCCATAGGGTTTTTGGAGGAGATAATTCTAAAGATGATCGATCGCAAGGACATGGAAGGATTAGGGAGAGTGTTAGGATTTAATTAATAGATTAGATTAATTAAAGGAATAATCCTCCCATGTAATATTCCTATGTCGGTTGCAATATGGAACCGACTATCTCGCACCCCCTCGTACAGACGCGTCTCTTCACTCGCGTCCCTTCCCCTTGTATATATACTGAGATCATCAATGGAATAAAGAACAGTTGAATCATTTGCTCTCTCTCTCCTTCTCTTGATTTCTCTTAACAATCGGCATCCATAATCAGGGTTAGATTTCAGTGCGCTGCAGTTGTCAGCCCATTAATGGTTGGGCTGGGATCGAGTGACCGTTTGTTGTTTTGAGCACATCTTTTTTTTTCATGCTTTCTGCAATTGGAGTTCGAGTGACCATTTGGGATCGAGTTCACCACCGCCAAATTCTCCAAGGATGACGCACAAGCCGATAATATTTGTAAAAAGAACTTATCTCAGTTGGACTCATAAAGTTTCTAAGTAAACTAGATTTATCAGATCTAGCTTGGGTTAACGAAGATAACTAGGAATATATACAACTGAAAAAACCTTTAGAGAAGATTCGCAGTCGATGTTTATTTAGAATCCAAGTACGTTTTGGCAATTTTACAAGCAGATGGTGTTCATGTACATCTATGATCCAGACGATGTATTCAGAAAAGTCTGACTCTAGTTACCAGTTATAAAAGAAGTACCTCCTTAACCAGGAGTAAAGGGACTTTATCTAGCAAATGAGTGTTGCTAGTGGTGGTATATAAATAGATGTTGTAGTAGTGACCATGCACTTCAATAGAGCGAAGGGAATTGATCGGAGAGAGGACAGTAGCAATGCGTACCTAGATAGTGATGGGTTTATGAACATATACCAATGTGGCACCCAAGATCTAGACCTTTATTTTGTTTTTCCTTTTTTGGTTCCTTCCAATGTGAGAACGGGAGACATCAGGATGACAGTCTCTACTAGTGCGGCTTCACACATAAGTACTTGATTTTCATGTAGCTCTATTCAGAAGCACTAAGGCTGGTATGATCCACTACATACATCACAAAAATCATGCATCCGAGTTAGGAGTAGTCATTGCACCGAGCAGCCGCTCCGGAAGTGTCTTTCCAACGTAGCAGCTGGCACCGCGCATACGATCCATCTTTGCACCAAGAAAAAATTGTGTGTTCCTTTAAATGTTGGTTCATTTGTAGAAGCACCATGCAAATGTGCAGATTGAAGGTACAAGTACCAAATAATGTATTGCGTTCAGATGGGCCTAACCAACACGCCCATTGTTGATCCACTCCATCGGCATCCATAGTCACGGTTAGATTTTAGTGCCCTGCATTTGCCAGTCCATCTATGCTTGGGCAGGGATCGAGTGAGAATATGTTGTTTTGAGCACGTCCATTTTTCCTGCTTTCTGCAGTTCAGTGCTGCCAAATACGTTTGTAGAATTATGATAAAACTTGCGTATATTGTTTGTTGGGAGTACAAGGAATATATATAGGCCCAAGTCACAAACCGACTCGGCCTCAGTCAACCTAAACCCTAGCCGCCTAATCAACTTGTTTTACAAGGTAAACATATAGTCTAACATCCCCCGCACTCTCAACTTGAGATTCAACAACGTTGAGACTGAAACGAATGTCAGTGAATGGTGCAGTCCCGAGAGCCTTGGTGAATATATCAGCAAATTGTGCTACTGTTGGAGCATGAAAAACACGAACTTGTACCAAAGCAACTTTCTCCCAAACGAAGTAGATGTCATTTTCGATGTGCTTGGTACATCGATGCTGCACTGGATTGCTGGACATGTAAATAGCTAAAATATTATCATAATAAACAATTGGCGAAGCCAAACCGTTTCAGCGACGGTGTGAGCAGCAACCCGATATTCAGCTTCCGCACACGACCTTGAGACCGTAACCTGTCGTTTTGAAGACCAAGAAACCAAGTTGTTATCAAGAAAAACACAGTATTCGAACGTGGATCTACGAGTGTCTGGGCAACCGGCCCAGTCGGCATTGGAGTATGATGTCAAAGTAGTAGGAGAGGAAGAATTTATGTGTAGACCGTGGTCGAGAGTAACTTTAAGATAAGGAAAGTTGTGCCAGTATTGGAACCCACTCACACTGTGATTGCAGACCGAAGCCAAATTCCGACTCATATCAGATTTGGCCATTTACACACCGTGGGTGGCCTTATATCCCGCCTGATTAGAGGAGATCAGCGACACAACAAATCACTGGTGAATCGCTAGTTCTCTCCGCTGATGTCACCTGTGAAGTCATCCTTACAAATCTCTCCGCTCATATCGCGAACTAGCAAAACGGGATCCCGTGGGTCCCATGAACTCACCTAATTAATCTTCTGTTTAGATCCCTTTGATCCGGACGGGCAAGATCAGCTGGGATAGGGGCATCCCGAGTCCATCTCACACTTGCATCGCTAGCTGGTATGATCCCCGGCCTTCATAGATCAGCTAATCATGCTTCCGAGCTAGAATTAGTCAAGACACCGAGTAGCCATGTACACACAAGTGTCGTTTTGTGGTAGCGGGTGGTACGTGTTAATTGGGATTCATGTCGTTTATTCTCACCCGCACCCAAGATCCGTTTTTGTCCCAGCAAAATTTGTTTGTTCCTTTGCTGTTGGTTCATGTGTAGAAATTAAGGTGTCAAGTGGGATGCCCCTTCAATCCCACCTTTAGTTCATTTGTCAAATTTTAGTTCACAATTTTGCTTACTGAAATTTAGGTGGGATCTTACTTGACACTAGTAGAAAGACCCTACGAAAATGTGCAAACTATAGGTAGACAATATGTCGCTTTCACGTGTCACATGGGCCTAATCAACTGCCCATTGGTGATCCACTTCACCGGGTTCCATAATTACGAGATTTTAGTGCGCTGCATTATTTTTGCCCATTTATGCAGTCACTTTTTTTTCATAGTTTAAAAAACCAAACCGGTGACCGAACCCGTGAGGTCTTCAGGTTCGTGGTTCACTGGTCGGACCGCTTGTTCAAACCGGTGCTGGTTTATTAAATATTAGGTATAAAAGAAATAATAATAATCTGTTGAAAATAGATATTTAAGGTATGCATGTTCTGTACAACACAAACAGTCCCTGGACTAGTTGGTTAGCCGAGCGCTCCCGAGCGAGCTCCCAGGTCGCGAGATTGACTACATGGCGATGTGAAGTTCACCACTGTCAAATACGTCGAGGATGACAAAAAATAAGTTGCTTGCGAATGAGAAATCAAGCAATAAGAGGGATGCTATTTGAAATGCATCCGAAGTTGCTTGATGGTTGCCCCCTTTTGTCCCGGCATGGCTTTGACGGCACAATGTTGGAGTATCGTGGTTGATGTGTTCATTCGTGTGGCTATGTGGATCTTCTCTTAGGTTTTACTATCGGTGTGTGGGCGTTTGCCTCTGTGTTGTTGGTGTTTGGATGGGCTTGGCCTGGTGTTGTAGGTTTTTGTATGGTTTTCTCTAAAAAAACTAGGCACTTTCTTCTTAATTAATGGATGAGACAAAGCTTTTGCCTCTGTTTAAAAAGACAAAGGGGCTTCGATCATCTTGGCTCCAAGATCTTTTTGACATCGACGGATTTGTCCTATGGTGGTAGTATATTCGTAAATATCCATATACCATATGTGCAAACACATATAACAGTTCGGTAGCTAATGAGAAAGCCACGGGAAGCACCTCTCCAGGTGCTTTTATGGAGAATGCTATGCGTCCCCTGAGGATGGAAACTTTCCATCCCCCCGGGTCCTAGACGCCGTATCAAAACGAATAGATGGTTAGATCTTCCCATCCTGCTTTTTTTGTGATCTAGGAAAAAAAGTTTGGATTTTTCTACTATGTACCAGAAAAGATTCAGTCAGAAAAAGAATAAAAAAAGACTGACCCTCACCAGAGTTTCGTTGGAGGCTTTGTAGAAAAAGATTTGTTCAAACGAAGCAAAAACGACTTCACTAGAGACTTTAGCCAGGAGACCTCGTCGAAAACCTCATAGCAAAAGCTTTGCACTATTTTAGCAAAACCAGAAAACAAATGTAACAAAAAATATTAGCCGCCGTAGCCAAAAAACCGACTTCACAAGAGATATGGCCAGTGACTTTGTAGCATAAAATTGTATGCTACCATAGCAAAACCGATTTTGTCGGAGACTTTCATCGAAATTTTCATAGAAAATACTTTGCGCTATTGTAGCAAAAACATAGAACCGTTATAGCAAAAAAAATAAATCCATTCTAGCATCACCTCGCACTCAAATCTCAAAACATATCTCTTGGCCGGTAGCATCGCCACCCTTAATTTGTAGCAGCGACGAGTTCTTCACGTAGATCGTCTTACCTTTGTAGCACCATGTCGTTGTTCCGCAGTGAACACCGACGATCGCACCGGACACGGTGCACCAGGGGAAGAGGCAGGCGCGGCTCGGGAGCTCGTCGATGGTGGCGTGGCCGGCACCGACGCAGCGGCTTGCAGGAGCTGATCCATGGTGTTGTGGTGACCGGCAGTGACAGCCCCATGGCTCTCATGAACGAGGCTGTTGGGAGCACAAGAACTGGTCTGTGGTGGAGCCGCGGCCGACGGAGTCGCGTGGCAGGAGAGGGATGCGGTCGCGGAGTCGAGCAGCAGCAGAGGGGCACTGCGGCGGGAGGGGCGTGCGGCTGGGGACGGCTCCCGAAAGAAATTACGTGCAGTTGTGATAAAGAGTAGAAAGAAGTCTACATAACCCCCATAACTATTGCAGTTTGGACGCTAAGCCCCCTCAAGTTTAAAATGGTATACTTAACCCCCTCAAATATTAAAAACCGGGCAACTAACCTCCGAGAGCGGTTTTGACCCTGATTTTGCTGACGTGGAGGTAGGCAGTTGGGGCAGAGTACGCGGGCAATGTTTGATGGCTTGGACCAAATCACTCCGCGGGTTCCGTCGTCATTCTTGCCGCAAAACTCTGGCCGCTGCGGCGCATCGGCCCCTCTCTGTGTGTCCTCGCCGTCATCGGAGACGCAGGCGTCGGTGTTCTCTAGGAGCAATTGTGTCGCGGAAGACATGGTGTGGGCGGGGGAGGCGATGGCGAGCCAAGTGAACGGCAGAGCTAGCGCGGCACCGTTCTTTCCTTATGCCTGGAACATGCTCATGGATGACTTCCAGCTGCAGGATGAGCACGTGTTCCAGACCCCCAACGGTGGGGAGTGACAAAAGCCCCGGTCTAGGCAACATGTTCTCGTACGCCTCGGCTGGGCCAACAGCGGCGTCCCCGCCGGGCACCGCCGGAGTGCGTCGGCGAACGAGGTCTGCCTAGGCGGCGATAACTTCGGCTGGAAGCTGAGCATGTACTAGGCGCGTAGGTTCTGCAAGAACGGCAATACATATGTATGTTTATCCGATCCATGCCGGTGGCCTCCCCGGTGACAACGCCGCGCTCGCCGCTGCTGATCAATGACGCGGTTGTCAAGCAGCAGCTGTGCCAGGAATTAGTGATCCGCTCCAAGAGCCAGCGGCTTGGCCACGCTACCCCACAGTGAGTTTCCCTCCCTGGATCGCCTTGTTGCTGCAGCAACAACACAACAGCAACCACTCGTATTGCCACGTCCAACTCCAGCAAGATTCAGGTACAAGCTCCAAATTCCAACTTCTTTTCCCGCTCGTGTGTGTGCAGGGCGGTGGCCGCTCTGATGCATGCTAGGCAGCGATGACTAGACGCACAAGTTCATGAGCCGGCCGTGTGCCCATTCGCGAGAATGATGAGCCTGGATCGTGCAAGATTTATCTAACCTTCCCGGCCGACAGCACGTTCCGTGTGGAGGTACATCTCTGGATACTTCACGCATGTGTTGTGTGTGTATATCAGTTCCAGGCGCGCTCTCGCCAGTACAGTACAGTGCATCTCTCGCGATTTCGTTGGCAATGCAATTCCACACGACTAATCCACTGTTTAAGTCAACCAAACCGGGGTCTAAAACCGCTCTCAGCGTCCTTAGGGGTTAGTTGCCCGGTTTCTGATACTTGAGGGGGTTAAGTATGCTGTTTCAAAGTTAGGGGGGTTTACTGTCCGAAAACTGATAGTTATGGGGGTTATTTGGACTTTTTTTCTAAAGAGTATAAGGTGTGGAGATAAATTTCGTGCAGGGATGAGAACATTGGGAAATGGTGGGCCCATCATCGTGCATGGATTTGCTGACGAGCCAGCTCACCCGTACAATGCAAACTCACGATCCCCCGTGGGAAGGTATCATTTTGCCAATTCAGTTCGGTGGCTTCGGCCAAGCCTAACTGTTCGGTTCGTTTGAGTGGCTTATTCCACTGGAAAACCATAAAAAGACCAAACAAACACCCTCTTAACTGTTTTTTTCTTTGCTGTAGTGTGTAAGCAGGTCACATACATGCTTAAAAATTCCTGAAGTTTCTTGGCATTGTTAATGTCTTAGCTTTGATAATAGATGGTTGTTCTATGGAAACCTTGTGCTTTGCGGTTGTTTTAATGGAGATAGCTAGGAATGTATACGACGGAAATAACCTTTAGAGAAGATTCTCAATCGATTAGGTACTTATAATGCAAGTACGTTTTGGTTACTTTACAAGAAGGTGGTTTTCATGTAGATCTAAGATCCAGGCTATGTATTCAGAAAAGTCTGACTGCAGCTACCAGTTATGAAAGAAGTACCTACTTAACCAGGAGTAAAGGGACTTTATCTAGCAACTATGAGTGTTTCTAGTGGTGGTATATAAATAGATGATGTAGTAGTGACTATGCACTTCAATAGAGTGAAGGAAATAGATCGGAGAGAGGATATACTTGCAATGCCCACCTAGATAGTGGTGGGTTTATGAACACATAACAAACATGGCACCCAAGATCTCGACCTTTACCTTTATCCTTTCTTGGTTCCTTCCAACGTGAGCATGGGAGACATCAGGATGATAACCTCTACCTTTGCGGCTTCAGAAGATTGTTCTCCTCACCCAGGCTTCATGTAGAAGATCTTTCTTCTCACGCAGCCCTATTCAGAAGCTCCAAGGCTGGTACGATCGACTACATACATCATCAAAATCATGCTTCCGAGCTATGAGTAGTTAGCGCAATGAGAAGCCGCACCGGAAGTGTCGTTCCCACGTAGCATCTGGTAGGGATCGACTAGGGACACTTCTTTTGGGCTTAAGCTAAATGAATAATTAAGCCGTCTTATTTCGGTGGGGAGAAACTCCCATGGGGAGAAGCTCCTAGAGAATGTTGTTTCCTTTTTCCAGCTTATGAAATACGAGCTTAATTTCTATACAGAGTTGTG
This sequence comes from Avena atlantica, assembly GCA_910589765.1. NCBI lineage: Eukaryota > Viridiplantae > Streptophyta > Magnoliopsida > Poales > Poaceae > Avena > Avena atlantica. The sequence goes on from OU342733.1 coordinate 527,360,312, forward strand.
CAAAGTCTACAATGCCCCTAAACTTTCAATTGTGCTCAGAATACACATTGGCTCGTATGACAAATACAGTGAACATCTTAAAATTCATAGGCTTAGAATGCAATAGCAGCTTTGTTCGACAATATCTGAAGCAACAAACAATAGTAGTAGCAAGCATGAGTAGTAGTGGGTTGATGAGCATCCCGATATACCAGAGTGCGAGCAACATCAAGAAGATCCTAGGCAACAGGGAGATGTGGTGTGGTGTTCATGCCGTAGTTTTGTTTTCCATTTTTAGATATTCAAAGGTTTATTCTCTAGTGGAGTGGTAGTTTCTAGTAAATAAAATAGAAAAAGGGGGCAAGTCGACATACCGATCCGGGTTTTTAACCGAGAAGTTTGGGAAACTGCACCGAGACAGATTTTAAATTGCACGCGACACTATCTCCACGGTGAAAATAACAACGCAACATGTGAAGTCTTCTTTTGGGCTTGAGTTGCCCATGACCTCGAAGCCTACGAAGAAGCTAAGAAGAAGTAGGCCAAAGTGTTATTTATGTTGATATGCATACCTCACAGAAGATTCATCTTTGTAGGAAGCAAAATTCTTGTGTTCCTTTTAATGTTGGTTCATTTGTAGGAACACCCTGCAAAATGTACAGATTACAAGTAAAGTACCAAATAATGTGTTGCATTCACATGGGCATGACCAATATGCCCATTGTTGATACACTTCATCGGCCTCTACAATCATGGTTAGATTTTGGTTGGCTGCATTTGTCAGCCCGTATGCTTGGGCTGGGATCTAGTAAGCATTTGTTATTTTGAGCACGTCCTTTTTTATGTTTTTTCTAGTTCACCACTGCCAAATACGTCAAGGATGACACACAAGCCGATAATCTTTGTAAAAGTAACGTATCTCAGTTGGACTCATAAAGTTTCCAAGTAAACTAGATTTCTTAGATCTAGCTTGGGTAAACGGAGATAACTAGGAATATATACAACTAAAAAAACCTTTAGAGAAGATTCTCAATTGACGAGTACTTAGAATGCAACTACATTTTGGCAACTTTATAAGAGATGGTGTTCATGTACATCTATCATCCATACTATGTATTCTAAAAAGTCTGGTTGCAACTACCAGTTATAAAAGAAATACCTCCTTATCCACAAGTACAGGGACTTTATGTAGCAACTATGAGTGTTTCTAGCAGTGGTATATAAATAGATGTTGTAGTAGTGGCTATACATTTCAATAGAGTGATGAAAATTGATCGGGGAGAGCACTTGCAATGCCCACCTAGATAGTGTTGGGTTTAGGAACATATATAACAATGTGGCACCCAAAATGGACTGTTTCCTTTTTTTCTTGGTTCATTCCAATGTGAGCATGGGAGACATCAGGATGAAAATCTCTACCTTCGCGGCCTCAAACGGAAGTGCTTGCTTATCATGAAGCTCTATTTAGAAGCGCCAAAGTTGGTACGATCCACTACATACTTCAGCAAAATCATGCTTCCTAGCTAGGAGTAGGTAGGGTACCGAGCAGCCACGCTGAAAGTGTCGTTCTGGCGTAGACATAGAAGCAAATACGTGAACCGGCAAACTAGTAAGTGTCTTTTATGTGCTTTATGTGGTTATTCTCACCGCACAGAAGATCCATCTTTGCACGAAGAAAAATTTGTGTGCTCATTTGAATGTTGGTTCATAGAAGTACCCTGCGAAATGTGTAGAGTGCCAAATTATGTGTTGCTTTCACATGACCCTGACTCCCTGATCAACGTGCAACGTGCCCATTGTTGATCCACTCCTTCGGCATTCATACGAGCACGAACAATAGTATAGTCAACAGCTGGCTATAAGAAGTTGTCATGTCATCAAAAGTTAGTTTTGTACAACAGTGTTGGCTCTAAGTTTGACTATTAGATTAGTACTACTTGTAATTTTCTCTCTTTCTCTTCTATCTCATTTAATGTTTCTACCTAGGAGTACGTGTAGAGTTGGCTCTTGTATAAGAGCACACTTCTCCTCTTTTTTCTTATCTCTCTTCTTCACATAGACCAAAATGCCATATCAGCAGACTTATAGCCTATTATTATACTTGCTCTACTCAGGGTTATATTTCTATGCGCTGCAGTTGTCAGTCCATTAAAGCTTGGGCTAGGATCGAGTGACCATTTGTTGGTTTGAGCACATCCTTTTTTTTTCTTCTTTCTGCAGTTGGAGTTCGAGTGACCATTTGGGATCGAGTTCACCACCACCAAATTCGTCAAGGATGGCGCACAAGCTGACAATCTTTAAAAAAAACTTATCTCGGTTGGACTCATAAAGTTTCTAAGTAAACTAGATTTATCAGATCTAGCTTGGGTTAACGAAGATAGCTAGGAATATATACAAATGAAAAAACCCGTAGAGAAGATTCTCAGTCGATGTGTACCTAGAATCCAAGTACGTTGGCAACTTTACAACCAGATGGTTTTCATGTACATCTATGATCCGGACTATGTATTCAGAAAAGTCTGGCTGCAGCTACCAGTTATAAAAGAAGCACCTCCTTATCCAAGAGTATAAGGACTTTATATAGCAACTGTGAGTGTTTCTAGCGGTGGTATATAAATGGATGTCGTAGTAGTGGCTATGAACTTCAATAGGGTGAGGAAAATTGATCTGGGAGAGGTCACTTGCAATGCCCACCTAGATAGTGTTGGGTTTAGGAACATGTACCAATGTGGCACTCAAGATCTAGACATTTATCATTTTTTTTCCTTTCTTGGTTCCTTCGGACATTAGGATGACAATCTCTACCTTTGAGGCCTCACACGGAAGTACTTGCTTCTCATAAAGCTAAATTCAAAAGCATCAAGGCTGGTACGATCAACTACATACATCAGCAAAATCATGCTTCCTAGCTAGGATTAGTTAACGCACCGAGCAGCCGTGCCGGAAATGTTGTTCCGACGTAGAAGCAGGTTTATGTGAATATGCGGAAGTTATTCTCACATGGGCATTGAGATAAGATTCGTCAAAAATTGTGTGTTCCTTTGAATGTTGGTTCATTTGTAGAAACACCCTGCAAAATGTGCAGATTGTAGTACAAGTCCCAAATAATAAGTTGCGTTCACATGGGCCGAACCAACCTGCTCATTGTTGATCCACTTCATCGGCCTCCATAATCACGGTTAGATTTCAGTGCGCCCCATTTGTCAGCCCATTAATGCTTGGACTGGGATCGAGTGACCATTTGTTGTTTACTGCATGTCTCTTTTTTTTCCTACTTTCTGCGGTCAGGGCCGGCCCTTGGGGAGGGGGGACCGGCGGGGCAGCCGTCCCGGGCCCAAAAAATTAGGGGCCAGAAAAATTATAAGCCTAGTATACATATAAAAAAAAATATTGGGCTTGTGGACAACGCTAGACTCCCAGTGGCCAGTCCCAGACATTGATCGATTCATTGATCACTCCGTTCGCTTTGCGCGAGCATTTACTAGTACGATTTCGCTAAAGAAAATTGGTAGTGGGTTGGGCCTGTTTAGAGCATGTAGCTTCAGGTGTTGTCAAAAAGATATCGGCATACTCCCTGTGTCCTCAAATAAGTGTACTTCTAGTTTTGTCCTAAGTGAAAGTTAGTAAAGTTTGACCAACTTTATAGCAAAATGTAACAATATTTATGACACTAAATTGATACCAATATAAATGTTTTCAAATTTAGTTTCAAAATATATTAATTTGATGTAATATATGTTGCTATATTTATCTATAAAATTGGTTAAATTTGATAAAGTTTGACTTAGTTAAAAGCTAGAAGTATTTTATTACGGGCGAAGGGAGTATTGATCAGAGACATACGAGATGGGTTCTTTTCAATATATCAACTTATGTCTCTTTTCTTTATTTTTTTTATTTTTCTTACATAAGTTCTATTGCATATTTTCTTTCTATTTCATTCCCTTTTATTATTTTCCTGTTTTTTCTTTGGTATATTTCTTTCACGTCTTTTCCTTTCAATTTTTTTTACCTTTTATCATGTTTAAATTGGATATATATTTTTTATGACTTTGTTCCTCATGTCTCTAAATATTGTTTCTGCTTATTCTAAAAAAATTATCTCTTGCGATTTTTCTTCCATACTAAATTTGTGTTTCAGCAGTAATCATGATTGTTTTCTCATGTTTCTAACCTTTTTCCCGTTTAAGTTCCATTGTAATTTTCTGACTTTGCTTCTAGAAATGTTCGGAGGAAATTTTAAGGTACCATGTAAACATTTTTATTTCTATATGAATATTATAGTTAGAGTATACGCATGATATTAATTTTTCATCATCTCATATATGCAAAAAAAATATAATAAAGGGCCCAAATTTTAGTTTCGCCCCGGGCCCCAAAGTATCAGGACCAGCCCTGTCTGCAGTTCACCACCACCAAATATGTCAAGGATGACGCACAAATGGTAATCTCTTTTGGACTCATAAATTTTCTAAGTAAACTAGATTTATCGGATCTAGGTTGGGTTAAGTGCTAGCAGTGTGCTCATGGATCCCCTCTTCTCCTCCACTCAATTTGTGTGGTTTGAATGTTGGTTCATAGAAGCATGTGTGCTTGTTTGAATGTTGGTTTATAGAAGCACCCTCCGAAATGTGCAGACTGCAGGTACAGTGCCAAATGATGTGTTGCTTTCACTTGACCCTGATCAACGTGCAATGTGCCCATTGTTGATCCACTTCATCAGCATCCATAATCACGGTTAGATTTCAATGCGCTGCAGTTGTCAGACCATTAATGCTTGGGCTGGGATCGAGTGACCATCTGTTGTTTTGAGCACGTCCCTTTTTTTCCTGCATTCTGCAGTTCACCACTGCGAATTACATCAAGGATGATGCACAAGCCGATAATCTTTGTGAAAAGAACTTATCTTAGTTGGACTCATAAAGTTTCTAAGTAAACTAGATTTATCAGATCTAGCTTGGGTTAATGAAGATAGCTAGGAATATATACAACTGAAAAAACCTTCAGAGAAGACTCTCAGTCGATGCGTACCTAGAATCCAAGTATGTTGGCAACTTTACAAGCAGATGATTTTCATGTACATCTATGATCCGGACTATGTAGAAAAGTCTGGCTGCAGCTACCATTTATAAAAGAAGTACCTCCTTATCCAGGAGTACAGGGACATTATCTAGCAATTATTAGTGTTTCTAACGCTGGTATATAAATGGATGTTGTAGTAGTGGCTATGAATTTCAATAGAGTGAGGAAAATTTCAATAGTGTTTGGTTTAGGAACATATAACAACGTGTCCCCCAAGATCTAGACCTTTACAATTTTATCTTTCTTGGTTCGTTCCAATGTGATATGTGAGCATGGGAGACATCAGGATGATAATCCCTACCTTGGTGGCATCTCACAGAAGACCTTGCTTCCCATTTCACCCTATGCACTAGCTCCGAGGCTGGTGCGATCCACTACATACATCATCAAAATCATGCTTCGGAGCTAGAAGTAGTTAGGGAACCGAGCAGCCGCACCGACGTAGCAGCATTGCAGAAGTTCCTTGTAATGGGGAACGACTAAGTGACATTTATGTGAATGTGCGGGAATTATTCTCTTCCTCCACATAAGATTCATTTTTGCACGAAGCAAGCTGTCAGTTCATTTGTAGAAAACACCCTGCAAAATGTGCAGATTGCAAGTAGAAGTCACAAAACAATGTATTACGTTCATATATGGGCCTAATCAACGCGCCCATTGTTAATCCACTTCATCGGCCTCCATAATTATGGTTAGATTTTAGTGCGCTGCATTTGTCAGCCCATTTATGTGTGGGCTGGGATTGAGTGACCATTTGTTATTTTCTGCACGTCCCCTTTTTTTTTCTTGTGTTCTGCAGTTCACCACCGTCAAATACGTCAAGGATGACGCACAACCTGGCAATCCTTGTAAAAAGAAGATATCCCAGTTGGACTCATAAAGTTTCTAAGTAAACTAGATTTATCAGATCTAGGTTGGTTTAAGTGCTAGCAGTGTGCTCATGGATCGCCTCTTCTCCTCCACTTAATTTGGGCTAGTACCCCCACTAATCTCCTTGCACTGCATTAACTGTCATGAACTCATGATAATGTACTTCCATCATTCGGATAATCCTTTTCTTTGCTAGCGTGTATGCAAGGTCACATACATGATTAAAGATGGCACAACCTTAATTTTCTTTTAGCGGGGAAAGAAAGAGTACTTGATAGCACTAATTTTAATTTACCAAGGAAAACAACATCAACTCTAAATGTCTTAGCCATCATGGATGATGCCTGCATTGATCTTAATTATAATCCTCAAAAACTCCTTAGTTTTTTTAATGCGCATGCTTAGCAAGCTGGCAGATTATTTTCAGCCCTCTTGTTCTTAATCCTGCAAAGATATACTGACACAATTCTGCAGTGGATTTAGTTAATTAATAGTACATGCATGATGGATGAGCTGTGCTTGTGTATACAATTGGGCCATCTTGCCTGTCTGATCTGAGGATTAATCTCTGGAGCAAAGCATTGACTTGCATCCCATCATTGCAAGTACTCCTACAAATCAGAGTCCCCCTCCCCTTCCCACTGCATGTTCTCGGCTCATTTGTTTAATCGGCAGCATATTTTGCACATCCCGTTCTTTAATCATCGCCGGAAACATTACAAACTTAAATGTTTAAAAATTAATCCTCACATTTGCATTACTCTAGAAGATGTGACAAGAGCAGGAAAGTCCTATATGGGAGTCAGGGAGCTGTTCTCGCCGGGGGAAGAAGATTCCTCCTATCCTTCTCCTGAGCAAGAACGCCATTAGTTTAGCCAGTGGTGCATAGTTTATGATGCAAGATGCTGAATTTGTATGGAGATTAGGTGTTTGCCCACATGCACTTGTGCCCAAGTCAATTAGGTTTTATAGTTTATACGTGTCGGCTAAATTACAAAGAAAGAGAAATCTCTAAGCTTTGATTCGTTCTTCTTCTTTTTTCTCATCTGCATCAGCAAATCCCCTTGTTTGATGGTGAGGAGATTAGGACGCCCTTGATGAGGCTCACATGGAGTCGTCCTGTCCTGTTCTGTAGCTCATTGCTGCGTACTAAAATGTAGCAAGAGAAAGTTAGGACCTCATGCCATATAACTAATCAGCACCTTGTCAAGGAAATTAACAGATCGGAAACTTCGCCGATATACGTGGTTCTTTATTTTGGTAAATAATGCGCCATACATGCTGGATAATGCCTCTTTTCTTTTCGGTTCTCGTGTATCGCAATAACCAAAAAATGTATGTCCTGCAACCCAGACACCTTCTGTATTGTTCAGAGAATGTTAGCAGCAGTAGGGCATTCAGAACTTCCAGACCAGGAACTTCTATTTTGCGTGAGCCAAAACCATGTCTTTTGTTCATCTGTCACTGTAGACAGGTCTTTCTTTTTCATGAGTGAGCAGGTTAAGCAGAGATAAAAAAACTGGTTTTCAGAAAGGACAAAGTCCCAGCACTGACGCACACTAAGATTTCCTGAAAACAACTGGTATGCAGACAGGACAAAGTTTTCAGGAATGCATGATGATGTTAGATGCCAAAATGGAGCAGGTACCACCCCAATGCCATATAACATTCACCGACAGCTACATAACACTTGGAGTCTTCGAAATGAGCATAGGAATCCACACAAAACACCTCGATTTCTTTTTACGGTCTTCGCCGTGACGAACATTGCCCGCGGCATGGACTGAAGAAGCCATTCTGCCAATTCAGTTGTCGATATGGTCATTAGCATGGCCTGAAGAAGCCATTCTGCCAATTCACTGACGCTGGGTGAATGTGAAAAGTGGCACTGTGATTGCCATCCAAGTTCATTAGCATGACTCACCTGTGTCTGAAAGGTCCTTGTTTATAAATGCATTTCACGTTGTTGATCCTTGCAGTGTAAATGCTTCTGGATCCTAACTGGTCTGTCTCCTCTTGCTTGTGTCCCTGGCTCTCTATTCTTGGCCTTCCTAATGATTGGCATGGAAAAGAGGGGATTAATCAGGCCTTGTCATTGCTAACACAAGAGCCTGTTTCATTGCAGGAACAGCTCATGTCAATGCTTTACCCATGATTGAGGGAGGAAAGTCTGACCTTCATCATGGCGATTATTTGATAACAGTATGTTTTACTAGTCAAATTTGATAAACATTATGCTGTTACCCCCATAAGCTGATAAAAAACACCGTACATTATCGTAGTAGTACCCGATGTTTATGTAAAAATCCTATGTGGATTTTGGATTCAGTATAAACTGGTGAAGAACATAACAAACTGATGATCTAGGTGGCGTACATATAAACAATTGCTGATTAGAGAAACATCTCAGTTACTGACTGCAGAACAAAATGTGTGTCCTATCCTAGTGCCAGCAAGCATCCATCCATCCACACAATCATTAGCCCGAAGCGAAAACCGAGTGAAAAACCCTCGAGAATCTCAAGAGGGAGGTGGACATCCTCTGACCAAGCCTCTAAGCTCATGATCTGAGCCATGTGCAGAGGCATCACCAACTCAATTCCACAAAGATTAAACAAAACCGGGCAGCGAAATGCGGCAGCCCTTTAAATCACAGGGAGCACATGGAGCGAGCTGTGGAAGTCTAGTGCTACTGCTACTGCAACAGCTCATCTTCTTCTCTTGAGGGACAAGAACAGGGGCAGCAAGTCAGGGAGTATATCAGAGGAAGGGAGAGGGAGAAGACGGCAATGGGGTGCCGGTCCTGCGACAAGCCGAAGATGAACTACAGGAAGGGGCTGTGGTCGCCCGAGGAGGACCAGAGGCTGAGGGACTACATCATCAAGCATGGCCTTGGCTGCTGGAGTGCTGTCCCTGCAAAGGCTGGTGAGCTCCTCTCTCTGAATGTTTGCCCTTTCATGGTGATTGCTGCATATGCCAATGCTTGCCAAAACAGCCTGTGGCAAATGTGAATTCTAGTCTTGTCTCCTAGCAATAATTTGATGAACCTGAATTGTTTTGAATGGTTTTGTTTGTAGTTGGCATGGAGTTCCATTCGGAATCTGGCATGCATGATCTGGTCTTTGCATAGGTGAATTGTCAGTTCTAGGCTAATTCACTATTAGGTTAGCAACAAAATGAACTTTAAGATCATACAGTTCTTAGAGTTCCATTTGACCCTGACATGATCTAAGCTGGAGCAAGGTCCCGGGATTATTCAAAATTGTAGCACAAAAATATCATGACTACCTCTGCTCCTAAATATAAGAGGTTTTGACAGTTCAATTTGAACAATGAAAATGTCTTATATTCAAGAACAATTTGAACAATCAAAATTGTAGCAACAACTAGAGTTAAATGTTATCTCTGAATCACATTTTAACCTGAATTATGCCTGAAATTGTTTGCCTGTTTTTGGTTTGGTTCATGAAAGGTCTGCAGAGAAACGGCAAGAGCTGCCGGCTGCGTTGGATCAACTACCTGCGGCCCGGATTGAAGCGCGGAATGTTCTCTCAAGAAGAGGAGGACGTGGTCATCAACCTCCAAGCCAAGTTGGGCAATAAGTAAGCATCTGAATCCTCAGACAAGAACGCACATGTAGTCCTATTCATCCTACATTCTTTTCATTTCTCATTTCAACTGAAAATGTAGTATGAATTTCAACCTGATACGACACCGAAAACAGAGTATTTTCGCCGAGTCGAAGCTCGGAACATTTCACATGCTTTTCCATCTAGTAGTACTCTACAATCATGGTGCTGAGATCTCTTTTGTTTGGTCAGGTGGTCGCAGATCGCTATGCATCTGCCGGGGAGGACGGACAACGAGGTGAAGAACTACTGGAACTCGTACCTGAAGAAGAGGGTGATGCAGCAGCAGCCCGGCGGCTCCTCCAACGCCGGCAAGAGCCCGTCGCCGTCGGAGCTGCCGACCTCCATGAGCGCCACCACCGGCACCGGCGGCGGGAGCACGGCGACGTCCACCCACGGCGAACACGACGCCAACCTCAGCGGCGGCGGCGGCGGCGCCATGCCGTTCGTCGACCAGCAGGAGGCCAAGAACTTCGTGTTCGCCGACTGGATGCCGCCGTCCGCGGTGGCGGCGCCCGGCCCGGAGAGCTACTCGATGTCCACGCACTGGCCCGCCTCCACGGCCAGCTCCGGCAACGTGACGCCGTCGCACGCCGCGTTCGTCGGGGACCAGATGAGCGGCAGAAGCTACGGCGGCGCGCTGCAGCATCAGCACCACCAGAGCGTCGCCGTCCCTCACGGCGGCGCCGGCACCGGCATGGTGGCCGGAGGCGGCTACTTCGACCTGCTCAACATGGGCGACATCTACGGCGGGTTCAGCACGACCAACGACGATCTGCTCTTCTGAAACCTCTCAACTCCGATGATGTGACGACCGTGTGGTACAGGGAAAAAAAAGTTCTTATGTTGATGTTGTGCATGGTAATGGAAAGATTAATTTCAGCTAGGAGGGAATTCCCTAGGTTGGACATAATTCTTTTATTGTTGTTCTTTTGCTGCAATAAAAAGCATATCGATTTGTATTGTGTAATGTGTGCAAATTCGTTCTGATTTCATCTCACGACTTGCAGTCTGCCACATTGAGAGCCTATTGAGCCATTTTCCTACATTTGATCTCCTTATACATGGCTCCACTCCTCTGCTTTCGGATCTATACAAATCGTTGAGTTAATTATGGTCAACACTGAAAAGATTTCGGATGGAGAAAACTAAATTCAGAAAAATTGCCTTCAACATCATTGTTAGTCCGACGGATCCTACTCGTGTCTCTGGTTCGATAAATAATACAGAACCGAGGTATCGTAGGAAGTAGAATCTTGTGTGCTGACATCCCAATGTTTCCGGTGTTTCCCAAGCCTAAATGTGAGAACATCCATATGATCCATATGTAGGAGTGTGCCACACTAGCTAACTTCTACTCGAACACACAACTCCATTTGGCACCCCTGAAGGGCTTTATTGAGTTGTATGCGTCCTCTAGTTCACTAAATGCTTAACTCGAGTAGGAATGGTTGGCTGTACACAAGGACGTGTCCAAGTTGTTCATCTGAACCCGTATTAGATTGCTTCGCACATCTTCGGCCCTTACAGGCAATGAACTATATATGGGCATTTGTATCTTTAACTAATGTGAAATACCTGCTTATTACAAAAGAGGCCACGGCCAAGTTTTATGGAAAGCTAACAATAGAATATGTGCATAAAAGCACAAATTAAGAAAACACATCCAAATAAGCATGATCATCTTTACATTATAAAAGTATTTTTCCACTAGTGGAAAACGGGCCTCTAGTCCCGGTACCAGACAGACTCTAGTCCTGATTTTGCAACTAGGACTATGAAATCGGGACTAAAGGTCCCAGACTTTAGTCCTGGGTCGGTTACGAACCGGGACTAAAGTATCTAACATCCCACTTGTAGAGGCCGCTACTTCAAGCCACTAAACACCAAGCTTAGTCTTCATCACATCCAAGGCACATCTATGCCATTTCTTAGGAACCTCCAATCACAGCAACCATAACATCTTTGCCTCTACCAATATCATTGAAATCGAGAAGTAGACATGTCCCATGGTTTGGACAAAAAGATGAGCTTTGTGCCATGTAGAATTCAAGACACATGGGATGATACACGGACGCGCACAACCGAATCCTATCCGATATAGAAAACTAGGAGCGTCCTATGCCAATCTGTAGATCTCCGGTAGTGAATTGGGGAACTCGTCATCGACGAGATCGAGGAGGATCGAAAACAGGTAGATCAACGGTTTGGCGTGTGAAGACCGGCAGGGAAACCACCTTTATTGACCTAGTCAGCAGCCTCCACATCACGAACCAACGAGACCATGCCACCCCGACCCCCACTAGCAACTAGAGCTCGAATGCTAAGCCAGAGCGGAAGGATATGGTGGGCCGAGCCGCCGGATACCTGTGCCAAGGCCACTAGCTCTTCGAGGATGCGAGAATGTCGGACACCACTGAGTTGTCCATGAGAGGATGCACCCGTGTCACGCCATAGGACCATGCACCTCACCCCTTGCCTAGCACTGTGTCCTCATCATTGGTGGTAGTCATGTCACATGTCATAGCCGTCGCACGAGGAGGATAGAGGATCCTGGCTACTATGAGGAGGAGTTGGGGAAGGGGCAAACTAGCGGCGGTGGCGGTGGGAGGGATCCCAATCGCTCACGCGGGAGTGACGCTGGAGCTAGCCTTGATTTTAGCGGTAACCAGTGCCTGGCAGTAACTTTGATAAGTACCCGCTCATAGGTGCAATAACCGTATTATGAAAAAATGTATAAGAATGCATTTTAAAATGTCAAAAAATAAAAACCAAAAATTTGTGTGTGCTTCTGGATATTCTATGTTCAGACATAAACTTTAGTAGAAATTAATATTTTTCGTGGAATATACAGAAGACAAAAAAAAATATCGCGTGAATATTGTTTTTTGAAATGGGGACTTAGCTCTGGCCTCTGCATCGAGATGCATATGACCTTTTATCACTTTATTTCAGCGTCACTATTTACAGTCTATTACACAAGGTTAATATATGTATCAACCATTTAAAAACAAAAGAGAACATGAAATGACTCTGTGTTAACATGTTAACCTATGAATAAAACACCTGTATAAATCCCGTGCCACCAATTTGCATTTTCTAGAAAACCCAGAAAAGTTGTTATTTTGTGGTGAACTTTGTGTGCGAACATAAAATGTTCCAAGGGTATATGAAAAAAAATTGAAATTTTTTGAACATTTTTGTGAAATGTGTATTTAGACAATACGTGAATCTATAACTATGAGTCGCAATGGATTTCCGTACACTAAATGATGCAGTGGACAGTCTTGCAAGGACGTTTACAGTGGATATTCTATGTTCAGACATAAACTTTAGTAGAAATTAATATTTTTCGTGGAATGTACAGAAGACAAAAAAAAATATCGCGTGAATATTGTTTTTTGAAATGGGGACTTAGCTCTGGCCTCTGCATCGAGATGCATATGACCTTTTATCACTTTATTTCAGCGTCACTATTTACAGTCTATTACACAAGGTTGATATATGTATCAACCATTCAAAAACAAAAGAGAACATGAAATGACTCTGTGTTAACATATTAACCTATGAACAAAACACCAACTTGCACTGATTGTATAAATCCTGTGCCACCAATTTGCATTTTCTAAAAAACCCAGAAAAGTTGTTATTTTGTGCTGAACTTTGTGTGCGAACATAAAAAGTTCCAAGGGTATATGAAAAAAAATTGAGAATTGTTTGAACATTTTTGTGAAATGTGTATTTAGACAATACGTGAATCTATAACTATGAGTCGCAATGGATTTCCGTACACTAAATGATGCAGTGTACAGTCTTGCAAGTACGTTTCCGAGGAATTCGTAGACATTGCAGCGAATAAGCCTTGATAATACTATCAGACAACAAGACTCGTGTATCTCTTGTCTTGAGCTGTGAAGATATGTGACCCTATCACGCCTCGCCGAACAACTCCGGGAGATGTTACTGGTCCTACCATATTGACTAGTCGCCTTCCTTACGAATCATGTCCTCAGCTTGGTTGATAGTCAACCCAGATAATGCATGGAAACTAAAGTTCCATCCAGGAGACTGCACATTAGAACTCGTGGAGCACCCATACGGTACAGCATCTCTGTTCCATCGTTACCCGTTGCCTCCCAAACCCATCTACAGAACATGTCCAGAGAAACAACGAGATACCATTGCCAAACAAACGATTTGAGATACCATATGGTCGGTTTAGATAAATTTCCGAACCCCAAATCAAAGGAAAAGAATACTCTTCCTACGAGTTGCTCTAGCTTGTCCAAAACTACTACTCGGTTGCTTAAGTTTTATAGAGATACATCCATGGATGCAGGAACAATATCTATTGCATCAATTGAGAGATCAGGGCTTTACCCTCCCATTGCTTCTTACCTATCCTAGTTCTATAAAATTAAGGTACTCCTTCTTTCACTACTATGAAAAAAATGTATGGTGAAGAATTTGTACTTAAAATAAAACAACTAAGATCAATGGGAGAGGAAGTGTTGGTTCCATCCACTCTTGACGCAGTGCTAAAAATATGTTCCATTTTGTTGCGGCCTACATAAGCACATATTGTGGATCGGATGCTTTTCATTTATTGCCAAGTATTTATTTGTAAATTCGAGTTAGTGGTGCACGGTAGAATATTTAGAACACACGGCGAGAACACTTATGTGGTTCGTTTTGGAATTTTTTCTCATTATATGGATCAATCCCTTAAGGTAGCCTGGTTCGGCTAACAACTGGATATTTCAACACTAGTCATTGATTAAGCGTGTTTTATCGCTAAAACTCTTACTGCGCTGAAAAATGGGAGTTATATGGTGAAGCAAATAATTTCAACAATCTTAAATCCTCCTGGTTGACTTTGTGAACTAAAAGGAGAAACCGTCTCTTCTTATTTTACCATTGGGAGGACATTATAACAGCATTACTGCATCTCCATTAAGGAAAAACAAAGTACAATTATATTCGCTGCTAGGATAACAATCAAAAGAAGTAAGCAGTCCATGCGTTATGTCTTCATACTGACTAATTTTTATGGAAACATGCATGTCTACTCAACTATAAGGATATTATCATCTTCTATTTAATTGTGTGAATATGCTGAAGCACTAAATATGAACTAAAAAATTGCATGGATGATGTCGAGACAGAACACAAATATTGTTTTGAAGAAGATTTTATTGCTCTTCAGTGATAGAGCTTGCCAAGGATCTTTGGGGGCAAACCACAGAGAATCATTGTTTGAGGTGGGGGGAGAGGGGGAAGCAAAATGCTCTAGATTTTCTCATCTAAGCCTTGTAAAAATTCCTTTAACAATTCTTTAATTTGGGGGGGGGGGGGGGGGGGGGGGGGGGGTTGCATCCCCTATTCACTTGTGCATGCATAGCTCTGGCACCATTGCTCTTCGTGAATTAAAGGCAACTAGGTACGGTTTTCTATTCATGAGAGCATCGTACAAAGATAACTAAAGAAAATAAACACATTTAGAACTTATCGCTTTTACTTAGCACAGCTAGCTAACTCGCAACAATCCTATAATAATCACTATACCACGTCATTCGTAGGCCATTCCATAAATAAACTGCCCGTAAGTGTAGCATTACTTCTGAAAAAACGCTCTTCCCCCGGTATTTTGTCTCGGGCGACCCGGGATGCAAACTCTAGGCGCCGATACTAATCCCTCCCCTTCGAGAATCTCCCTCGTTGACGCCGGAAAAAGCCCGCGCAGCGGAGATCATGGCGGGGATTCTCCCCGTGTGATGAGGGTTAGACTCATCAATGCCCATTGTTATGAACTTGGATTTTAGGAAGAGGGGTGCGCTGAAGATCTCGTTCGGCTAACAGATAAGCAATGCGGGACACGAAGTCCACCAACCATGGATGGGATTCGATCATGTTTCAGATGTGTATGAGTCAAGGAATATTGTAGGAAGTCTGAAAAGAAAAAGAGTGTAGCTCCTTCATAGAGCAGGTCATAAGGTGTCTCCTGGTTATCCCTTGACGGCGGTAGTAATTTTGGTGTTCATGCGCATAGCCTCATGTAATCACTGAACCCTAGTTCATCCGCATCCACATCCACCTCGTAAACCTCTCCTAGCTATTTGATCCAATGGGTCTCAAGTAGGCATACATTTTTCTTGTTCCATTGAATGTCATAAAAGTGCACCTAAAATTGGACAGCATTTCGTACTACTTCCAATGGTCATGTGTTTCCATTTGAATAGGGAAACAAGACATGCACTCCACTGTTTATCCATGTCCCTCCCCTTGCCAAATAGATATAATCACCCTCAAAGGGGCTTGTGTTGATGAAAAATTGTTCTCAAAGGCGCGGACATTATAGTTTCTCTAACACACCAGCCATTCATGAAGTGGGTGTGAATCGCCGTATAATTTACTGCCTAAATAGTGTAGTAGCATGCAAAGAGGCGCCACACGTTGGGTTCCTATTGTGCTACCTCCTCTTTCGGTTCAATAATGTACAGATCATCACCTGATTCGATGTCACATGGCATTCTAGCCTCTGCCCAGTGTTTTTGCCGATGTCCTCCACTTCATCCCAATTTCCATCATAGTCTTCCTCCTCATCAACAATAATGAGCTAGTTCACTTGGTTCTATTGGGATGTTTGATTTGTAGGTTCGCAATACATACACATTTCCAATTAGAGCTCGGGATCAGCGTTTTATGGCCATTTTCACAAGTTATTGCCTATTGTTTTGGGGTTCCAGGGAAATTTACATGTTTGAGAGGTATAGACCAAAAAGTCGTCGCTTTTGTGTTTTATGACCGTTTTCATGAGCTATTGTCCACTGTTTAGGGGTTCCAGGGCGATTTACATGTTTGAGAGGTATGACAAAAAATTGTCGTTTTTGCATTTTATGGCCGTTTTCATAAGCTATTGCCCACTGTTTTTGGGTTCCATGGCGATTTACATGTTTTAGAGTTATGACCAAAAATTCGTCTTTTGCGTTTTATGGACATTTTCATGTGTTATTGCCCCCAATTTTGGGGTTCCAGGGCGATTTACATGTTTGGCAGGTATAAGCAAATACTCGTCTTTTTAAGTTTCATGGTTGTTTTCATGAGTTATTGCCCACGGTTTTGGGGTTCTAGGGCGATTAACATGTTTTAGAGGTATGACCAAAAACTCGTCGTCTTTTGCGTTTTATGGCCGTTTTCATGAGCTATTGCCATAGTTTTGGGATTCCAGGGCGATTTACATGTTTTAGAGTTATGACCAAAAACTCGTCTTTTTGCGTTTTATGGACATTTCCATGAGTTATTGCCCATAGTTTTGGGGTTCTAGGGCGGTTTATATGTTTGGGAGGTTTAAGCAAAAACTCGTCTTTTTTGCGTTTTATGTCCGTGTTCATGAGTTATTGCCCACGGTTTTGGGGTTCCAGGGCGATTTACAAGTTTGAGAGGTATGACCAAAAACTCGTCGTTTTTGCGTTTGATAGTCATTTTAATGAGCTGTTACCCACTGTTTTGGGGTTACAGGTTGATTTACATGTTTCAAATTTATGACTAAAAATTCTTCTTTTTAGCGTCTTATGGGTATTTTCATGAGTTATTGCCCATAGTTTTGGGGTTTCAGGGCAATTTACATGTTTGAGAGGTATAGACCAAAAAGTCGTCGTTTTTGTGTTTTATGGCCATTTTCATGAGCTATTGCCTACTGTTTAGGGGTTCCAGGAGGATATACATGTTTGAGAGGTATGACCAAAAATTCATCGCTTTTGCTTTTTTATGGTCGTTTTTATGAGCTATTGCCCACAGTTTTGGGATTCCAGGGTGATTTACATGGTTGAGAGGTATGACCAAAAACTCGTCGTTTTTGCATTTCATGGCCATTTTTATGAGCTATTTCCTACAGTTTTGGGTTCCAGGCTGATTTACATATTTCAGAGTTATGACCAAAAATTTATCCTTTTGCGTTATGGCCGTTTTAATGAGCTATTGTCCACAGTTTTGGGGTTCCAGGTCGATTTACATGTTTGAGACGTATAGACCAAAAAGTCGTTGTTTTTGTGTTTTATGACTATTTTCATGAGCTATTGCCCACTGTTTAGGGGTTCCAGGACGATTTACATGTTTGAGAGGTATGACCAAAAAGTCGTCGTTTTTTCTTTTTATGGTCGTTTTTATGTGCTATTGCCCATAGTTTTGAGTTCCATGGCGATTTACATGTTTGAGAGGTATGACCAAAAACTCGTCGTTTTTGCATTTCATGGCAATTTTCATGAGCTATTGCCCACGGTTTTGGGGTTCCAGGGAAATTTAAAGTTTAAGGGGTATGACCAAAAACTCGTCGTTTTTTGCGTTTTACGGCCGCCTCCATGATCTATTGCCCATAGTTTTGGGGTTTAAGGGCGATTTACATGTTTCAAATTTATGACTTAAAATTCTTCTTTTTAGCGTCTTATGGGCATTTTTATGAGTTATTGCCCATAGTTTTGTGGTTCGAGGGAAATTTACATGTTTGAGAGGTATAGACCAAAAATTCGTCGTTTTTGTGTTTTATGACCGTTTTCATGAGCTATTGCCCACGGTTTTTGGGTTCCAGGGCGATTTACATGTTTGAGAGGTATGGCCAAAAAGTCGTAGTTTTTGCTTTTTATGGTCGTTTTCATGAGCTATTGCCCATAGATTTGGGGTTCCGGGGCGATTTACATGTTTGGGAGGTATAAGCAAAAGTCTTTTCTTTAAGTTTTCATGAGTTATTGCCGACAGTTTTGGGGTTCTAGGGTGATTAACATGATTCAGAGGTATGAACAAAAACTCGTCGTTTTTTGCGTTTTATGGACATTTTCATGACCTATTGCCTACAGTTTTGGGATTTTAGGGCGATTTACATATTTCAAATTTATGACTAAACATTCGTCTTTTTAGCGTTTTATGGCAATTTTCATGAGTTATTGCCTATAGTGTTGGGGTTCCAGGGAAATTTACATGTTTGAGAGGTATAGACCAAAAAGTCATCGTTTTTGTGTTTTATGACCGTTTTAATGAGCTATTGCCCACGGTTTTGGGGTTCTAGGACGATTTAAATGTTTGAGAGGTATGACCAAAAAGTCGTAGTTTTTACTTTTTTATCGCCGTTTTCATGAGCTATTGCCCACGGTTTAGGGGTTCTAGGGCGATTTACATGTTTGAGAGGTATGATAAAAAACACATCGTTTTTACATTTTATGGCCATTTTCATAAGCTATTTCCCATAGTTATGGGATTCCAGGGCGATTTACATGTTTTAGAGTTATGACTAAAAACTCGTCTTTTTGCGTTTTTTGGACATTTTCATGAGTTATTGCCCATAGTTTTGGGTTTTCAGGGCGATTTACATGTTTGGGAGGTCTGAGAGAAAACTCTCGTTTTGCGTTTTATGTCCGTGTTCATGAGTTATTGCCAACGGTTTTGGGGTTCCAGGGCGATTTACAAGTTTGAGCGGTATGATCAGAAACTCGTCGTTTTTGCGTTTGATGGTCGTTTTAATGAGCTGTTACCCACTGTTTTGGGGTTCCAGGGCGATTTACATGTTTCAAATTTATGACAAAAAATTCTTTTTTTAGCGTCTTATGGGTATTTTTATGAGTTATTGCCCATAGTTTTGGGGTTCTAAGGAAATTTACATGTTTGAGAGGTATATACCAAAAACTCATCGTTTTTGTGTTTTATGACCGTTTTCATGAGCTATTGCCCACGGTTTTTGGGTTCCAGGGCGATTTACATGTTTGAGAGGTATGGCCAAAAAGTCGTAGTTTTTGCTTTTTATGGCCGTTTTCATGAGCTATTGCCCACAATTTTGGGGTTCGGGGGCAATTTACATGTTTGGGAGGTATAAGCAAAAACTCGTCTTTTTAAGTTTCATGGCTGTTTTCATGAGTTATTGCCCACAGTTTTGGGGTTCTAGGTTGATTAACTTGTTTCAGAGGCATGGACAAAAACTCGTCGTTTTTTGCGTTTTATGGACATTTTCTTGAGCTATTACCTACAGTATTGGGATTTTAGGGCGATTTACGTATTTGAAATTTATGACTAAACATTCGTCTTTTTAGCGTTTTATGGCAATTTTCATGAGTTATTGCCTATAGTTTTGGGGTTCCAGGGAAATTTACATGTTTGAGAGGTATAGTCCAAAAAGTCATCGTTTTTGTGTTTTATGACCGTTTTAATGAGCTATTGCCCATGGTTTTTGGGGTTCTAGGGCGATTTACATGTTTGAGAGGTATGACCAAAAAGTCGTAGATTTTGCTTGTTATGGCCGTTTTCATGACCTATTGCCCATAGTTTGGGGGTTCTAGGGCGATTTACATGTTTGAGAGGTATGACCAAAAACACCTCGTTTTTGCTTTTTATGGCCATTTTCATAAGCTGTTGCCCATAGTTATGGGATTCCAGGGCGATTTACATGTTCTAGAGTTATGACCAAAAACTCATCGTTTTTGCGTTTTATGGACATTTTCATGAGTTATTGCCTATAGTTTTGGGTTTCCAGGGCGATTTACATGTTTGGGAGGAGTGAGCAAAAACTTGTCGTTTTGCGTTTTATGTCCGTGTTCATGAGTTATTGCCCACGGTTTTGGGGTTCCAAGGCGATTTACAAGTTTGAGCGGTATGACCAGAAACTCGTCGTTTTAGGTTTCCACGGCGATTAACATGTTTTAGAGTTATGACCAAAAACTCGTCTTTTTTGCATTTTATAGATATTTTCATGAGTTATTGCCCATAGTTTTGGGTTTCCACGGCGATTTACATGTTTGGGATGTATGAGCAAAAACTCGTCGTTTTGCGTTTTATGTCCGTGTTCATGAGTTATTGCCCACGGTTTTGGGGTTCCAGGGAAATTTACAAGTTAGAGCGGTATGACCAGAAACTCATCGTATTTGCGTTTGTTGGTCGTTTTAATGAGCTGTTTCCCACTGTTTTGGGGTTCCAGGGCGATTTACATGTTTCAAATTTATGACAAAAATTTCTTCTTTTTAGTGTCTTATGGGCATTTTTATGAGTTATTGCCCATAGTTTTGGGGTTCTTGGGAAATTTACATGTTTGAGAGGTATAGACCAAAAACTCGTCGTTTTTGTGTTTTATGACTGTTTCATGAGCTATTGCCCACTTTTTTTGGGTTCCAGGGCGATTTACATGTTTTAGAGGTATGGCCAAAAAGTCGTAGTTTTTGCTTTTTATGGCCGTTTTCATGAGCTATTGCCCATAGATTTGGGGTTCCGGGGCGATTTACATGTTTGGGAGATATAAGCAAAAACTCTTCTATTTAAGTTTCATGGCTCTTTTCATGAGTTATTGCCCACAGTTTTGGGGTTCTAGGCTGATTAACATATTTCAGAGGTATGAACAAAAACTCGTCGTTTTTTGCGTTTTATGGACATTTTCATGAGCTATTGCCTACAGTTTTGGGATTTTAGGGAGATTTACATATTTCTAATTTATGACTAAACATTCGTCTTTTTAGCGTTTTATGGCAATTTTCATGAGTTATTGCCTATAGTTTTGGGGTTCGAGGGAAATTTACATGTTTGAGAGGTATATACCAAAAAGTCATCGTTTTTGTGTTTTATGACCGTTTTAATGAGCTATTGCCCATGGTTTTAGGGTTCTAGGGCGATTTACATGTTTGAGAGGTATGACCAAAAAGTCGTAGTTTTTGCTATTTATTGCCGTTTTCATGAGCTATTGCCCACAGTTTAGGGGTTCTAGTGAGATTTACATGTTTGAGAGGTATGACCAAAAACACATCGTTTTTGCATTTTATGACCATTTTCATAAGCTATTGCCCATAGTTATGGGATTCCAGGGCGATTTACATGTTTTAGAGTTATGACCAAAAACTCGTCTTTTTGCGTTTTATGGACATTTTCTTGAGTTATTGCCCATAGTTTTGGGTTTCCAGGGCGATTTACATGTTTGGGAGGTCTTAGAGAAATCTCGTCGTTTTGCGTTTTATGTCCGTGTTCATGAGTTATTGCCCACGGTTTTGGGGTTCGAGGGCATTTTACATGTTTGAGAGGTATGACTAGAAACTCGTAGTTTTTGCGTTTGATGGCCATTTTTATGAGCTATTGCCTACAGTTTTGGGTTCCAGGCTGATATACATATTTCAGAGTTATGACCAAAAATTTATCCTTTTGCGTTATGGCCGTTTTAATGAGCTATTGCCCACAGTTTTGGGGTTCCAGGTCGATTTACATGTTTGAGACGTATTGACCAAAATTCGTTGTTTTTGTGTTTTATGGCTATTTTCATGAGCTATTGCCCATTGTTTAGGGGTTCCAGGACGATTTACATGTTTGAGAGGTATGACTAAAAAGTCGTCGTTTTTGCTTTTTATGGTCGTTTTTATGTGCTATTGCCCATAGTTTTGTGTTCCAGGGCGATTTACATGTTTGAGAGGTATGACCAAAAAATCGTCGTTTTTGCATTTCATGGCAATTTTCATGAGCTATTGCCCATGGTTTTGGGGTTCCAGGGCAATTTACATGTTTAAGGGGTATGACCAAAAACTCGTCGTTTTTTTGCGTTTTACGGCCGCCTCCATGCTCTATTGCCCATAGTTTTGGGGTTCAAGGGCGATTTACATGTTTCAAATTTATGACTTAAAATTCCTCTTTTTAGCGTCTTATGGGCATTTTTATGAGTTCTTGCCCATAGTTTTGGGGTTCTAGGGAAATTTACATGTTTGAGAGGTATAGACCAGAAACTCGTCGTTTTTGTGTTTTATGACCGTTTTCATGAGCTATTGCCCACGGTTTTTGGGTTCGAGGGCGATTTACATGTTTGAGAGGTATGGCCAAAAAGTCGTAGTTTTTGCTTTTTATGGCCGTTTTCATGAGCTATTGCCCATAGATTTGGGGTTCCGGGGCGATTTACATGTTTGGGAGGTATAAGCAAAACTCTTTTTTTTAAGTTTTCATGGCTGTTTTCATGAGGTATTGCTCACAGTTTTGGGGTTCTAGGGCGATTAAAATGTTTCAGAGGTATGAACAAAAACTCGTCGTTTTTTGTGTTTTATGGACATTTTCATGAGCTATTGCCTACAGTTTTGGGATTTTAGAGCGATTTACATATTTCAAATTTATGACTAAACATTCGTCTTATTAGCGTTTTATGGCAATTTTCATGAGTTATTGCCTATAGTTTTGGGGTTCCAGGGAAATTTACATGTTTGAGAGGTATAGACCAAAAAGTCATCGTTTTTGTGTTTTATGACCGTTTTAATGAGCTATTGCCCATGGTTTTGGGGTTCTAGGGCGATTTACATGCTTGAGAGGTATGACCAAAAATTCGTAGTTTTTGCTTTTTTATCGCCGTTTTCATGAGCTATTTCCCACAGTTTAGGGGTTCTAGGGCGATTTACATGTTTGAAAGGTATGATCAAAAACACATCGTTTTTGCATTTTATGGCCATTTTCATAAGCTATTGCCCATAGTTATGGGATTCCAGGGCGATTTACATGTTTTAGAGTTATGACCAAAAACTCGTCTTTTTTGCGTTTTATGGACATTTTCATGAGTTATTGCCCATAGTTTTGGTTTCCAGGGCGATTTACATGTTTGGGAGGTCTGAGAGAAAACTCGTCGTTTTGCGTTTGATGTCCGTGTTCATGAGTTATTGCCCACGGTTTTGGGGTTCGAGGGAGATTTACAAGTTTGAGCGGTATGACCAGAAACTAGTCGTTTTTGCGTTTGATGGTCATTTTAATGAGCTGTTACCCACTGTTTTGGTGTTCCTGGGCGATTTACATGTTTCAAATTTATGACAAAAAATTCTTCTTTTTAGCGTCTTATGGGCATTTTTATGAGTTATTGCCCATAGTTTTGGGGTTATAAGGAAATTTACATGTTTGAGAGGTATATACCAAAAAATCGTCGGTTTTGTGTTTTATGACTGTTTTCATGAGCTATTGCCCACGGTTTTTGGGTTCCAGGGCGATTTACATGTTTGAGAGGTATGGCCAAAAAGTCATAGTTTTTGCTTTTTATGGCCGTTATCATGAGCTATTGCCCACAGTTTTGGGGTTCGGGGGCGATTTACATGTTTGGGAGGTATAAGCAAAAACTCGTCTTTTTAAGTTTCATGGCTGTTTTCATGAGTTATTGCCCACTGTTTTGGGGTTCTAGGGCGATTAACATGTTTCAGAGGCATGAACAAAAACTCGTCGTTTTTTGCGTTTTATGGACATTTTCTGGAGCTATTACCTATAGTATTGCGATTTTAGGGCGATTTACATATTTGAAATTTATGACTAAACATTCATCTTTTTAGCGTTTTATGTCAATTTTCATGAGTTATTGCCTATAGTTTTGGGGTTCCAGGGAAATTTACATGTTTGAGAGGTATTGTCCAAAAAGTCATCGTTTTTGTGTTTTATGGCCGTTTTAATGAGCTATTGCCCATGGTTTTGGGGTTCTAGGGCGATTTACATGTTTGAGAGTTATGACCAAAAACACCTCGTTTTTGCTTTTTTGGCCATTTTCATAAGCTGTTGCCCATAGTTATGGGAGTCCAGGGCGATTTACATGTTTTAGAGTTATGACCAAAAACTCGTCTTTTTTGCGTTTTATGGACATTTCCATGAGTTATTTCCCATAGTTTTGGGTTTCCAGGGCGATTTACATGTTTGGGAGGTCTGAGAGAAAACTCGTCGTTTTGCGTTTTATGTCCGTGTTCATGAGTTATTGCCGACGGTTTTGGGGTTCTAGGGCGATTTACATGTTTGAGAGGTATGACCAGAAACTCGTCGTTTTTGCGTTTGATGGTCGTTTTAATGAGCTGTTACCCACTGTTTTGGGGTTCCAGGGCGATTTACATGTTTCAAATTTATGACAAAAAATTCTTCTTTTTAGTGTCTTATGGGCATTTTTATGAGTTATTGCCCATAGTTTTGGGGTTCTAAGGAAATTTACATGTTTGAGAGGTATATACCAAAAACTCTTCGTTTTTGTGTTTTATGACCGTTTTCATGAGCTAGCACCCACGGTTTTTGGGTTCCAGGGCGATTTACATGTTTGAGAGGTATGGCCAAAAACTCGTAGTTTTTGCTTTTTATGGCCGTTTTCATGAGCTATTGCCTACAGTTTTGGGGTTTGGGAGCGATTTACATGTTTGGGAGGTATAAGCAAAAACTCGTCTTTTTAAGTTTCATGGATGTTTTCATGAGTTATTGCCCACAGTTTTGGGGTTCTAGGGCTATTAACATGTTTCAGAGGCATGAACAAAAACTCGTTGTTTTTTGCGTTTTATGGACATTTTCTTGAGCTATTACCTATAGTATTGGGATTTTAGGGCGATTTACATATTTGAAATTTATGACTAAACATTCGTCTTTTTAGCGTTTTATGGCAATTTTCATGAGTTACTGCCTATAGTTTTGGGGTTCCAGGGAAATTTACATGTTTGAGAGGTATAGTCCAAAAAGTCATCGTTTTTGTGTTTTATGACCGTTTTAATGAGCTATTGCCCATGGTTTTTGGGGTTCTAGGGAGATTTACATGTTTGAGAGGTATGGCCAAAAAGTCGTAGATTTTGCTTTTTATGGCCGTTTTCATGACCTATTGCCCACAGTTTGGGGGTTCTAGGGCGATTTACATGTTTGAGAGGTATGACCAAAAACACCTCGTTTTGCTTGTTATGGCCATTTTCATAAGATGTTGCCCATAGTTATGGGATTCCAGGGCGATTTACATGTTTTAGAGTTATGACCAAAAACTCGTATTTTTTGCATTTTATGGACATTTTCATGTGTTATTTCCCATAGTTTTGGGTTTCCAGGGCGATTTACATGTTTGGGAGGTGTGAGCAAAAACTTGTCGTTTTGCGTTTTATGTCCGTGTTCATGAGTTATTGCCCACGGTTTTGGGGTTCCAAGGCGATTTACAAGTTTGAGCGGTATGACCAGAAACTCGTCGTTTTGGGTTTCCAGGGCGATTAACATGTTTTAGAGTTATGACCAAAAACTCGTCTTTTTTTGCGTTTTATAGACATTTTCATGAGTTATTGCCCATAGTTTTGGGTTTCCACGGCGATTTACATGTTTGGGATGTATGAGCAAAAACTCGTCGTTTTGCGTTTTATGTTCGTGTTCATGAGTTATTGCCCACGGTTTTGGGGTTCTAGGGAAATTTACAAGTTAGAGCGGTATGACCAGAAACTCGTCGTTTTTGTGTTTGTTGGTCGTTTTAATGAGCTGTTACCCACTGTTTTGGGGTTCCAGGGCGATTTAGATGTTTCAAATTTATGACAAAAAATTCTTCTTTTTAGTGTCTTAGGGGCATTTTTATGAGTTATTGCCCATAGTTTTGGGGTTCTAGGGAAATTTACATGTTTGAGAGGTATAGACCAAAAACTTGTCGTTTTTGTGTTTTATGACTGTTTTCATGAGCTATTGCCCTCATTTTTTGGGTTCCAGTGCGATTTACATGTTTGAGAGGTATGGCCAAAAAGTCGTCGTTTTTGCTTTTTATGGTCGTTTTTATGTGCTATTGCCCATAGTTTTGGGTTCCAGGGCGATTTAGATGTTTGAGAGGTATGACCAAAAACTCATCGTTTTTGCATTTCATGGCAATTTTCATGAGCTATTGCCCACGGTTTTAGGGTTCCAGGGCAATTTACATGTTTATGGGGTATGACCAAAAACTCGTCGTTTTTTGCGTTTTACGGCCGCCTCCATGATCTATTGCCAATAGTTTTGGGGTTCAAGGGCGATTTACATGTTTCAAATTTATGACTGAAAATTCTTCTTTTTAGCGTCTTATGGGCATTTTCATGAGTTATTGCCTACAGTTTTGGGGTTCTAGGACGATTAACATGTTTCAGAGGCATGAACAAAAACTCGTCATTTTTTGCGTTTTACGGACATTTTGTTGAGCTATTACCTATAGTATTGGGATTTTAGGGTTCCAGGGAAATTTACATGTTTAAGAGGTATAGACCAAAAAGTCTTCGTTTTTATGTTTTATGACCGTTATAATGAGCTACTGCTCACAGTTTTGGGTTTCCAGGGCGATTAACATGTTTTAGAGTTATGACCAAAAACTCGTCTTTTTTTGCGTTTTATAGACATTTTCATGAGTTATTGCCCATAGTTTTGGGTTTCCACGGCGATTTACATGTTTGGGATGTATGAGCAAAAACTCGTCGTTTTGCGTTTTATGTTCGTGTTCATGAGTTATTGCCCACGGTTTTGGGGTTCTAGGGAAATTTACAAGTTAGAGCGGTATGACCAGAAACTCGTCGTTTTTGTGTTTGTTGGTCGTTTTAATGAGCTGTTACCCACTGTTTTGGGGTTCCAGGGCGATTTAGATGTTTCAAATTTATGACAAAAAATTCTTCTTTTTAGTGTCTTAGGGGCATTTTTATGAGTTATTGCCCATAGTTTTGGGGTTCTAGGGAAATTTACATGTTTGAGAGGTATAGACCAAAAACTTGTCGTTTTTGTGTTTTATGACTGTTTTCATGAGCTATTGCCCTCATTTTTTGGGTTCCAGTGCGATTTACATGTTTGAGAGGTATGGCCAAAAAGTTGTAGTTTTTGCTTTTGATGGTCGTTTTCATGAGCTATTGCCCACAGTTTTGGGGTTCCGGGGCGATTTACATGTTTGTGAGATATAAGCAAAAACTCTTCTTTTTAAGTTTCATGGCTGTTTTCATGAGTTATTGCCCACAGTTTTGGGGTTCTAGGGCGATTAACATGTTTCAGAGGTATGAACAAAAAATCGTCGTTTTTTGCGTTTTATGGACATTTCATGAGCTATTTCCTACAGTTTTGGGATTTTAGGGAGATTTACATATTTCAAATTTATGACTAAACATTCGTCTTTTTAGCGTTTTATGGCAATTTTCATGAGTTATTGCCTATAGTTTTGGGGTTCTAGTGAGATTTACATGTTTGAGAGGTATGACCAAAAACACATCGTTTTTGTGTTTTATGGCCATTTTCATAAGCTATTGCCCATGGTTTTAGGGTTCTAGGGCGATTTACATTTTTGAGAGGGATGACCAAAAAGTCGTAGTTTTGGCTTTTTATGGCCGTTTTCATGAGCTATTGCCCACAGTTTAGGGGTTCTAGGGAGATTTTCATGTTTGAGAGGTATGACCAAAACAGATCGTTTTTGCATTTAATGGCCATTTTCATAAGCTATTGCCCATAGTTTTAGAGTTATGACCAAAAACATTTCTTTTTTGCGTTTTATGAACATTTTCATGAGTTATTGCCCATAGTTTTGGGTTTCCAGGGCGATTTACATGTTTGGGAGGTCTGAGAGAAAACTCTTCGTTTTGCGTTTTATGTCCGTGTTCATGAGTTATTGCCCACGGTTTTGGGGTTCCAGGGCGATTTACATGTTTGAGAGGTATTACTAGAAACTCGTCGTTTTTGCGTTTGATGGCCATTTTTATGAGCTATTGCCTACAGTTTTGGGTTCCAGGCCGATTTACATATTTCAGAGTTATGACCAAAAATTTATCCTTTTGCGTTATGGCCGTTTTAATGACCTATTGCCCACAGTTTTGGGGTTCCAGGTCGATTTACATGTTTGAGACGTATAGACCAAAAAGTCGTTGTTTTTGTGTTTTATGGCTATTTTCATGAGCTATTGCCAACTGTTTAGGGGTTCCAGGACGATTTACATGTTTGAGAGGTATGACCAAAAAGTCGTCGTTTTTGCTTTTTATGGTCGTTTTTATGTGCTATTGCCCATAGTTTTGGGTTCCAGGGCGATTTAGATGTTTGAGAGGTATGACCAAAAACTCATCGTTTTTGCATTTCATGGCAATTTTCATGAGCTATTGCCCACGGTTTTAGGGTTCCAGGGCAATTTACATGTTTATGGGGTATGACCAAAAACTCGTCGTTTTTTGCGTTTTACGGCCGCCTCCATGATCTATTGCCAATAGTTTTGGGGTTCAAGGGCGATTTACATGTTTCAAATTTATGACTGAAAATTCTTCTTTTTAGCGTCTTATGGGCATTTTCATGAGTTATTGCCTACAGTTTTGGGGTTCTAGGACGATTAACATGTTTCAGAGGCATGAACAAAAACTCGTCATTTTTTGCGTTTTACGGACATTTTGTTGAGCTATTACCTATAGTATTGGGATTTTAGGGTTCCAGGGAAATTTACATGTTTAAGAGGTATAGACCAAAAAGTCTTCGTTTTTATGTTTTATGACCGTTATAATGAGCTACTGCTCACAGTTTTGGGATTCTAGGGCGATTTACATGTTTGAGAGGTATGACCAAAAATCATAGTTTTTGCTTTTTATGGCCGTTTTCATGAGCTATTGCCCACGTTTTAGGGGTTCTAGGGAGATTTACATGTGTGAGAGGTATGACCAAAAATCATAGTTTTTGCTTTTTATGGCTGTTTTCATGAACTATTGCCCATAGTTAATGGATTCGAGGGCGATTTACATGTTTGAGAGGTATGACCAAAAACACCTCGTTTTTGCATTTTATGGCCATTTTCATAAGCTATTGCCCATAGTTATGGGATTCCAGGGCGATTTACATGTTTTAGAGTTATGAGCAAAAACTCGTCTTTTTTGCGTTTTATGGACATTTTCATGAGTTATTGCCCATAGTTTTGGGTTTCCAGGGCGATTTACATGTTTTGGAGGTCTGAGAGAAAACTCGTCGTTTTGCGTTTTGTGTCCGTGTTCATGAGTTATTGCCCACGGTTTTGGGGTTCCAGGGCGATTTACAAGTTTGAGCGGTATGACCAGAAACTCGTCGTTTTTGCGTTTGATGGTCATTTTAATGAGCTGTTACCCACTGTTTTGGGGTTCCAGGGCGATTTACATGTTTCAAATTTATGACAAAAAATTCTTCTTTTTAGCGTCTTATGGGCATTTTTATGAGTTATTGCCAATAGTTTTGGGGTTTTAAGGAAATTTACATGTTTGAGAGGTATATTCCAAAAAATCGTCGTTTTTGTGTTTTATGACCGTTTTCATGAGCTATTGCCCACGGTTTTTGGGTTCCAGGGCGATTTACATGATTGAGAGGTATGGCCAAAAAGTCGTAGTTTCTGCTTTTTATGGCCGTCTTCATGAGCTATTGCCCATAGTTTTGGGGTTCGGGGGCGATTTACATGTTTGGGAGGTATAAGCAAAAACTCGTCTTTTTAAGTTTCATGGTTGTTTTCATGAGTTATCGCCCACAGTTTTGGGGTTCTAGGGCGATTAACATGTTTCAGAGGCATGAACAAAAACTCGTCGTTTTTTGCGTTTTATGGACATTTTCTTGAGCTATTACCTATAGTATTGGGATTTTAGGGCGATTTACATATTTGAAATTTATGACTAAACATTCGTCTTTTTTGCGTTTTATGGCAATTTTCATGAGTTATTGCCTATAGTTTTGGGGTTCCAGGGAAATTTACATGTTTGAGAGGTATAGTCCAAAAAGTCATCGTTTTTGTGTTTTATGACCGTTTTAATGAGCTATTGCCCATGGTTTTTGGGGTTCTAGGGAGATTTACATGTTTGAGAGGTATGGCCAAAAAGTCGTAGATTTTGCTTTTTATGGCCGTTTTCATGACCTATTGCCCACAGTTTGGGGGTTCTAGGGCGATTTACATGTTTGAGAGGTATGACCAAAAACACCTCGTTTTTGCTTCTTATGGCCATTTTCATAAGCTGTTGCCCATAGTTATGGCATTCCAGGGCGATTTACATGTTTTAGAGTTATGACCAAAAACTCGTCTTTTTTACGTTTTATGGACATTTTCATGAGTTATTGCCCATAGTTTTGGGTTTCCAGGGCGATTTACATGTTTGGGAGGTGTGAGCAAAAACTCGTCGTTTTGCGTTTTATGTCCGTGTTCATGAGTTATTGCCCACGGTTTTGGGGTTCCAAGGCGATTTACAAGTTTGAGCGGTATGACCAGAAACTTGTCGTTTTGGGTTTCCACGGCGATTAACATGTTTTAGAGTTATGACCATTAACTCGTCTTTTTTGCGTTTTATAGACATTTTCATGAGTTATTGCCCATAGTTTTGGGGTTCAAGGGCGATTTACATGTTTCAAATTTATGACTTAAAATTCTTCTTTTTAGCGTCTTATGGGAATTTTTATGAGTTATTGCCCATAGTTTTGGGGTTTGGGGGAAATTTACATGTTTGAGAGGTATAGACCAAAAATTCGTCGTTTTTGTGCTTAATGACCGTTTTCATGAGCTATTGCCCACGGTTTTTGGGTTCCATGGCGAGTTACATGTTTGAGAGGTATGGCCAAAAAGTCGTAGTTTTTCCTTTTTATGGCCGTTTTCATGAGCTATTGCCCACAGTTTTGGGGTTCGGGGGCGATTTACATGTTTGGGAGGTATAAGCAAAAACTCGTCTTTTTAAGTTTCATGGTTGTTTTCATGAGTTATTGCCCACAGTTTTGGGGTTCTAGGGCGATTAACATGTTTCAGAGGCATGAACAAAAACTCGTCGTTTTTTGCGTTTTATGGACATTTTCTTGAGCTATTACCTATAGTATTAGGATTTTAGGGCGATTTACATATTTGAAATTTATGACTAAACATTCGTCTTTTTAGCGTTTTATGGCAATTTTCATGAGTTACTGCCTATAGTTTTGGGGTTCCAGGGAATTTTACATGTTTGAGAGGTATAGTCCAAAAAGTCATCGTTTTTGTGTTTTATGACCGTTTTAATGAGCTATTGCCCATGGTTTTTGGGGTTCTAGGGAGATTTACATGTTTGAGAGGTATGACCAAAAATTCGTAGATTTTGCTTTTTATGGCCGTTTTCATGACCTATTGCCCACAGTTTGGGGGTTCTAGGGCGATTTACATGTTTGAGAGGTATGACCAAAACCACCTCGTTTTTGCTTCTTATGGCAATTTTCATAAGCTGTTGCCCATAGTTATGGCATTCCAGGGCAATTTACATGTTTTAGAGTTATGACGAAAAACTCGTCTTTTTTACGTTTTATGGACATTTTCATGAGTTATTGCCCACGGTTTTGGGGTTCCAGGGCGATTTACAAGTTTGAGCGGTATGACCGGAAACTCGTCGTTTTTGCGTTTGATGGTCGTTTTAATGAGCTGTTACCCACTGCTTTGGGGTTCCAGGGCGATTTACATGTTTCAAATTTATGACAAAAAAATCTTTTTTTTAGCGTCTTATGGGCATTTTTATGAGTTATTGCCCATAGTTTTGGGGTTCTAAGGAAATTTACATGTTTGAGAGGTATATACCAAAAACTCGTCCATGAGCTATTGCCCACGGTTTTTATGACCGTTTTCATGAGCTATTGCCCACGGTTTTTGGGTTCTAGGGCGATTTACATGTTTGAGAGGTATGGCTAAAAATTCATAGTTTTTGCTTTTTATGGCCGTTTTCATGAGCTATTGCCCACAGTTTTGGGGTTCGGGGGCGATTTACATGTTTGGGAGTTATAAGCAAAAACTCGTCTTTTTTGCGTTTTATGGAGATTTTCATGAGTTATTGCCCATAGTATTGGGTTTCCAGGGCGATTTACATGTTTGGGAGGTGTGAGCAAAAACTCGTCGTTTTGCGTTTTATGTCCGTGTTCATGAGTTATTGCCCACGGTTTTGGGGTTCCAAGGCGATTTACAAGTTTGAGAGGTATGACCTGAAACTCGTCGTTTTAGATTTCCAGGGCGATTAACATGTTTTAGAGTTATGACCAAAAACTCGTCTTTTGTGTTTTATGGACATTTTCATGAGTTATTGCCCATAGTTTTGGGTTTCGAGGGGCGATTTACATGTTTGCGAGGTGTGAGCAAAAACTCGTCGGTTTGCGTTTTATGTCCATGTTCATGAGTTATTGCCCACGGTTTTGGGGTTCCAGGGCGATTTACAAGTTTGCAGTATGACCAGAAACTCGTCGTTTTGGGTTTCCAGGGCGATTTACATGTTTTAGAGTTATGACCAAAAACTCGTCTTTTTTGCGTTTTATGGACATTTTCATGAGTTATTACCCATAGTTTTGGGTTTGCAGGGCGATTTACATGTTTGGGAGGTGTGAGCAAAAACTCGTCATTTTGCGTTTTATGTCCGTGTTCATGAGTTATTGCCCACGATTTTGGGGTTCTAGGGCGATTTACAAGTTTGAGCTGTATGACCAGAAACTCGTCGTTTTGGGTTTCCAGGGCGATTAACATGTTTTAGAGTTATGACCAAAACTCGTCTTTTTTGCGTTTTATGGACATTTTCATGAGTAATTGCCCATAGTTTTGGGTTTCCACGGCGATTTACATGTTTGGGAGGTATGAGGAAAAACTCGTCGTTTTGCGTTTTATGTCCGTGTTCATGAGCTATTGCCCACGGTTTTGGGGTTCCAGGGCGATTTACAAGTTTGAGCGGTATGACCAGAAAGTCGTCGTTTTTGCATTTGATGGTCGTTTTAATGAGCTGTTACCCTCTATTTTGGGGTTCCAGGGCGATTTACATGTTTCAAATTTATGACAAAAAATTCTTCTTTTTAGCGTCTTATGGGCATTTTTATGAGTTATTGCCCATAGTTTTGGGTTTCTAGGGAAATTTACATGTTTGAGAGGTATAGACCAAAAACTTGTCGTTTTTGTGTTTTATGACTGTTTTCATGAGCTATTGCCCACGGTTTTTGGGTTCCAGGGCGATTTACATGTTTGAGAGGTATGGCCAAAACGTCATAGTTTTTGCTTTTTATGGCCATTTCCATGAGGAATTGCCCACAGTTTTCGGGTTCTAGGGCGATTAACATGTTTCAGAGGTATGAACAAAAACTCGTCGTTTTTTACGGTTTGTGGACATTTTCAAGAGCTATTGCCTATAGTTTTGGGATTTTAGGGCGATTTACATATTTCAAATTTATGACTAAACATTCGTCTTTTTAGCGTTTTATGGCAACTTTCATGAGTTATTGTCTATAGTTTTGGGGTTCCAGGGAAATTTACATGTTTAAGAGGTATAGACCAAAAAGTTATCGTTTTTATGTTTTATGACCGTTTTAATGAGCTATTGCCCACCGTTTTGGGGTTCTAGGGCGATTTACATGTTTGAGAGGTATGACGAAAAATCGCAGTTTTTGCTTTTTATGGCCGTTTTCATGAGCTATGCCCACAGTTTAGGGGTTCTAGGGCGATTTACATGTTTGAGAGGTATGACCAAAAACACCTCGTTTTTGCTTTTTATGGCCGTTTTCATGAGATTTTGCCCATAGTTATGGGATTCCAGGGCGATTTACATGTTTGAGAGGTATGACCAAAAACACCTCGTTTTTGCATTTTATGGCCATTTTCATAAGCTATTGCCCATAGTTATGGGATTCCAGGGCGATTTACATGTTTTAGAGTTATGACCAAAAACTCATCTTTGTTGCGTTTTATGGACATTTTCATGAGTTATTGCCCACCTTTTTTGGTTTCCAGGGCGATATACATGTTTGGGAGGTCTGAGAAAAAACTCGTCATTTTGCGTTTTATGTCTATGTTCATGAGTTATTGCCCACGGTTTTGGGGTTCTAGGGGCATTTACAAGTTTGAGCTGTATGACCAGAAACTCGTCGTTTTGGGTTTCCAGGGCGATTAACATGTTTTAGAGTTATGACCAAAAACTCGTCTTTTTTGCGTTTTATGGACATTTTCATGAGTAATTGCCCATAGTTTTGGGTTTCCACGGCGATTTACATGTTTGGGAGGTATGAGCAAAAACTCGTCGTTTTGCGTTTTATGTCCTTGTTCATGAGCTATTGCCCACGGTTTTGGGGTTCCAGGGAGATTTACATGTTAGAGCCGTATGACCAGAAACTCGTCTTTTTTGCGTTTGTTGGTCGTTTTAATGAGATGTTACACACTGTTTTGGGGTTCCAGGGCGATTTACATGTTTCAAATTTAAGACAAAAAATTCTTCTTTTTAGCGTCTTATGGGCATTTTTATGAGTTATTGCCCATAGTTTTGGGGTTCTAGAGAAATTTACATGTTTGACAGGTATAGACCAAAAACTTTTCGTTTTTGTGTTTTATGACTGTTTTCATGAGCTGTTGCCCACGGTTTTTGCTATCCAGGGCGATTTACATGTTTGAGAGGTATGGCCAAAACGTCATAGTTTTTGCTTTTTATGGCCATTTCCATGACCTATTGCCCACAGTTTGGGGGTTCTAGGGCGATTAACATGTTTCAGAGGTATGAACAAAAACTCGTCGTTTTTTGGGGTTTATGGACATTTTCATGAGCTATTGCCTATAGCTTTGGGATTTTAGGGCGATTTACATATTTCAAATTTATGACTAAACATTCGTCTTTTTAGCGTTTTATGGCAACTTTCATGAGTTATTGTCTATAGTTTTGGGGTTCCAGGGAAATTTACATGTTTAAGAGGTATAGACCAAAAAGTCATCGTTTTTATGTTTTATGACCGATTTAATGAGCTATTGCCCACCATTTTGGGGTTCTAGGGCGATTTACATGTTTGAGAGGTATGACGAAAAATCATAGTTTTTGATTTTTATGGCCGTTTTCATGAGCTATTGCCCACAGTTTAGGGGTTCTAGGGCGATTTACATGTTTGAGAGGTATGACCAAAAACACCTCGTTTTTGCTTTTTATGGCCGTTTTCATGAGCTTTTGCCCATAGTTATGGGATTCCAGGGCGATTTACATGTTTGAGAGGTATGACCAAAAACACCTCGTTTTTGCATTTTATGGCCATTTTCATAAGCTATTGCCCATATTTATGGGATTCCAGGGTGATTTACATGTTTTAGAGTTATGACCAAAAACTCATCTTTTTTGCGTTTTATGGACATTTTCATGAGTTATTGCCCATAGTTTTGTGTTTCCAGGGGCGATTTACATGTTTGGGAGGTGTGAGCAAAAACTCGTCGTTTTGCGTTTTATGTCCGTGTTCATGAGTTATTGCCCACGGTTTTGGGGTTCCAGGGCGATTTACAAGTTTGAGCGGTATGACCAGAAAGTCGTCGTTTTTGCATTTGATGGTCGTTTTAATGAGCTGTTACCCTCTATTTTGGGGTTCCAGCGCGATTTACATGTTTCAAATTTATGACAAAAAATTCTTCTTTTTAGCGTCTTATGGGCATTTTTATGAGTTATTGCCCATAGTTTTGGGGTTCTAGGGAAATTTACATGTTTGAGAGGTATAAACCAAAAAATCGTCGTTTTTGTGTTTTATGACTGTTTTCATGAGCTATTGCCCACTTTTTTTTGGGTTCCAGGGCGATTTACATGTTTGAGAGGTATGGCCAAAAAGTTGTAGTTTTAGCTTTTTATGGCCGTTTTCATGAGCTATTGCCCACAGTTTTGGGGTTCCGGGGCGATTTACATGTTTGGGAGATATAAGCAAAAACTCTTCTTTTTAAGTTTCATGGCTGTTTTCATGAGTTATTGCCCACAGTTTTGGGGTTCTAGGGCGATTAACATATTTCAGAGGTATGAAAAAAACTCGTCGTTTTTTGCTTTTTATGGACATTTTCATGAGCTATTGCCTACAGTTTTGGGATTTTAGGGAGATTTACATATTTCAAATTTATGACTAAACATTCGTCTTTTTAGCGTTTTATGGCAATTTTCATGAGTTATTGCCTATAGTTTTGGGGTTCGAGGGAAATTTACATGTTTGAGAGGTATATACCAAAAAGTCACCGTTTTTGTGTTTTATGACCGTTTTAATGAGCTATTGCCCATGGTTTTGGGGTTCTAGGGCGATTTACATGTTTGAGACGTATGACCAAAAAGTCGTAGTTTTTGCTTTTTATGGCCGTTTTCATGAGCTATTGCCCACAATTTAGGGGTTCTAGGGCGATTTACATGTTTGAGAGGTATGACCAAAAACACATCGTTTTTGCATTTTATGGCCATTTTCATAAGCTATTGCCCATAGTTATGGGATTCCAGGGCGATTTACATGTTTTAGAGTTATGACCAAAAACTCGTCTTTTTTACCGTCTTATGGGCATTTTTATGAGTTATTGCCCATAGTTTTGGGTTTCCAGGGTGATTTACATGTTTGGGAGGTCTGAGAGAAAACTCGTCGTTTTGCGTTTTATGTCCGTGTTCATGAGTTATTTCCCACGGTTTTGGGGTTCCAGGACGATTTACAAGTTTGAGCGGTATGACTAGAAACTCGTCGTTTTTGCGTTTGATGGTCGTTTTAATGAGCTGTTACCCACTGTTTTGGGTTTCCAGGGCGATTTCCATGTTTTAGAGTTATGACCAAAAACTCGTCTTTTTGCGTTTTATGGACATTTTCATGAGTTATTACCCATAGTTTTGGGTTTGCAGGGCGATTTACATGTTTGGGAGGTGTGAGCAAAAACTCGTTATTTTGCGTTTTATGTCTGTGTTCATGAGTTATTGCCCACGGTTTTGGGGTTCCAGGGCGATTTATAAGTTTGAGCTGTATGACCAGAAACTCGTCGTTTTGGGTTTCGAGGGCGATTAACTTGTTTTAGAGTTATGACCAAAAACTCGTCTTTTTTGCGTTTTATGGACATTTTCATGAGTAATTGCCCATAGTTTTGGGTTTCCACGGCGATTAACATGTTTTGGAGGTATGAGCAAAAACTCGTCGTTTTGCGTTTTATGTCCGTGTTCATGAGCTATTGCCCACGGTTTTGGGGTTCCAGGGAGATTTACATGTTAGAGCCGTATGACCAGAAACTCGTCTTTTTTGCGTTTGTTGGTCGTTTTAATGAGATGTTACCCACTGTTTTGGGGTTCCAGGGCGATTTACATGTTTCAAATTTATGACTAAAAATTCTTCATTTTAGTGTCTTATGGGAATTTTTATGAGTTATTGCCCATAGTTTTATGGTTCTAGGGAAATTTACATGTTAGAGAGGTATAGACCAAAAACTCGTCTATTTTGTATTTTATGTCCGTTTTCATGAGCTATTGCCCATCGTTTTTGGGTTCCAGGGTGATTTACATATTTGAGAGGTATTGCCAAAAAGTCGTATTTTTTGCTTTTTATGGCCGTTTTCATGAGCTATTGCCCACAGTTTTGGGGTTCCGGGACGATTTACATGTTTGGGAGGTATAAGCAAAAACTCGTCTTTTTAAGTTTCGTGGCTGTTTTCATGAGTTATTGCCCACAGTTTTGGGGTTCTAGGGCGATTAACATGTTTCAGAGGTATGGCCAAAACGTCATAGTTTTTGCTTTTTATGGCCATTTCCATGAGGAATTGCCCACAGTTTTCGGGTTCTAGGGCGATTAACATGTTTCAGTGGTATGAACAAAAACTCGTCGTTTTTTGCGGTTTATGGACATTTTCATGAGCTATTGCCTATAGTTTTAGGATTTTAGGGAGATTTACATATTTCAAATTTATGACTAAACATTCGTGTTTTTAGCATTTTATGGAAAACTTTCATGAGTTATTGTCTATAGTTTTGGGGTTCCAGGGAAATTTACATGTTTAAGAGGTATAGACCAAAAAGTCATCGTTTTTATGTTTTATGACCGTTTTAATGAGCTATTGCCGTCCGTTTTGGGGTTCTAGGGAGATTTACATGTTTGAGAGGTATGACGAAAAATCGTAGTTTTTGCTTTTTATGGCCGTTTTCATGAGCTATTGCCCACAGTCTAGGGGTTCTAGGGCGATTTACATGTTTGAGAGGTATGACCAGAAACACCTCGTTTTTGCTTTTTATGGCCGTTTTCATGAGCTTTTGCCCATAATTATGGGATTCCAGGGCGATTAACATGTTTCAGAGGTATGGACAAAAACTCGTCTTTTTTTGCGGTTTATGGACATTTTCATGAGCTATTGCCTATAGTTTTGGGATTTTAGGGCGATTTACATGTTTGAGAGGTATGACCAAAAACACCTCGTTTTTGCATTTTATGGCCATTTTCATAAGCTATTGCCCATAGTTATGGGATTCCAGGGCGATTTACATGTTTTAGAGTTATGACCAAAAACTCGTCTTTTGCGTTTTATGGACATTTTCATGAGTTATTGCCAATAGTTTTGGGTTTCCAGGGGCGATTTACATGTTTGGGAGGTGTGAGCAAAAACGCGTCGGTTTGCGTTTTATGTCTAAGTTCATGAGTTATTGCCCACGGTTTTGGGGTTCCAAGGTGATTTACAAGTTTGCGTGGTATGACCAGAAACTCATCGTTTTGGGTTTCCAGGGCGATTTATATGTTTTAGAGTTATGACCAAAAACTTGTCTTTTTTGCGTTTTATGGACATATTCATGAGTTATTACCCATAGTTTTGGGTTTGCAGGGCGATTTACATGTTTGGGAGGTGTGAGCAAAAACTCGTCATTTTGCGTTTTATGTCCGTGTTCATGAGTTATTGCCCACGGTTTTGGGGTTCCAGGGCGATTTACAAGTTTGAGCTGTATGACCAGAAACTCGTCGTTTTAGGTTTCCAGGGCGATTAACATGTTTTAGAGTTATGACCAAAAACTCGTCTTTTTTTGCGTTTTATGGACATTTTCATGAGTAATTGCCCATAGTTTTGGGTTTCCACGGCGATTTACATGTTTGGAAGGTATGAGCAAAAACTCGTCGTTTTGCATTTTATGTCCGTGTTCATGAGTTATTGCCCACGGTTTTGGGGTTCCAGGGAGATTTACATGTTAGAGCCGTATGACCAGAAACTCGTCTTTTTTGCGTTTGTTGGTCGTTTTAATGAGATGTTACCCACTGTTTTGGGGTTCCAGGGCGATTTACATGTTTCAAATTTATGACAAAAAAATCTTCTTTTTACCGTCTTATGGGCATTTTTATGAGTTATTGCCCATAGTTTTAGGGTTCCAGGGAAATTTACATGTTTGAGAGGTATAGACAAAAAACTTGTCGTTTTTGTGTTTTATGGCTGTTTTCATGAGCTATTGCTCACGGTTTTGGGGTTCCAGGGCGATTTACATGTTTGAGAGGTATGGCCAAAACGTCATAGTTTTTGCTTTTTATGGCCATCTCCATGAGGAATTGCCCACAGTTTTCGGGTTCTAGGGCGATTAACATGTTTCAGAGGTATGGACAAAAACTCGTCGTTTTATGCAGTTTATGGACATTTTCATGAGCTATTGCCTATAGTTTTGGGATTTTAGGGCGATTTACATGTTTGAGAGGTATGACCAAAAACACCTCGTTTTTGCATTTTATGGCCATTTTCATAAGCTATTGCCCATAGTTATGGGATTCCAGGGCGATTTACATGTTTTAGAGTTATGACCAAAAACTCGTCTTTTGCGTTTTATGGACATTTTCATGAGTTATTGCCAATAGTTTTGGGTTTCCAGGGGCGATTTACATGTTTGGGAGGTGTGAGCAAAAACGCGTCGGTTTGCGTTTTATGTCTAAGTTCATGAGTTATTGCCCACGGTTTTGGGGTTCCAAGGTGATTTACAAGTTTGCGTGGTATGACCAGAAACTCATCGTTTTGGGTTTCCAGGGCGATTTATATGTTTTAGAGTTATGACCAAAAACTTGTCTTTTTTGCGTTTTATGGACATTTTCATGAGTTATTACCCATAGTTTTGGGTTTGCAGGGCGATTTACATGTTTGGGAGGTGTGAGCAAAAACTCGTCATTTTGCGTTTTATGTCCGTGTTCATGAGTTATTGCCCACGGTTTTGGGGTTCCAGGGCGATTTACAAGTTTGAGCTGTATGACCAGAAACTCGTCGTTTTAGGTTTCCAGGGCAATTAACATGTTTTAGAGTTATGACCAAAAAACTCGTCTTTTTTGCGTTTTATGGACATTTTCATGAGTAATTGCCCATAGTTTTGGGTTTCCACGGCGATTTACATGTTTGGAAGGTATGAGCAAAAACTCGTCGTTTTGCATTTTATGTCCGTGTTCATGAGCTATTGCCCACGGTTTTGGGGTTCCAGGGAGATTTACATGTTAGAGCCGTATGACCAGAAACTCGTCTTTTTTGCGTTTGTTGGTCGTTTTAATGAGATGTTACCCACTGTTTTGGGGTTCCAGGGCGATTTACATGTTTCAAATTTATGACAAAAAATTCTTCTTTTTACCGTCTTTTGGGCATTTTTATGAGTTATTGCCCATAGTTTTAGGGTTCCAGGGAAATTTACATGTTTGAGAGGTATAGACAAAAAACTTGTCGTTTTTGTGTTTTATGGCTGTTTTCATGAGCTATTGCTCACGGTTTTGGGGTTCCAGGGCGATTTACATGTTTGAGAGGTATGGCCAAAACGTCATAGTTTTTGCTTTTTATGGCCATCTCCATGAGGAATTGCCCACAGTTTTCGGGTTCTAGGGCGATTAACATGTTTCAGAGGTATGAACAAAAACTCGTCGTTTTTTGCGGTTTATGGACATTTTCATGAGCTATTGCCTATAGTTTTGGGATTTTAGGGCGATTTACATATTTCAAATTTATGACTAAACATTCGTCTTTTTAGCGTTTTATGGCAACTTTAATGAGCTATTGCCCACAGTTTAGGGGTTCTAGGGCGATTTACATGTTTGAGAGGTATGACCAGAAACACCTCGTTTTTGCTTTTTATGGCCGTTTTCATGAGCTTTTCCCATAGTTATGGGATTCCAGGGCGATTTACATGTTTGAGAGGTATGACCAAAACACCTCGTTTTTTGCATTTTATGGCCTTTTCATAAGCTATTGCCCATAGTTATGGGATTCCAGGGCGATTTACATGTTTGAGAGGTATGACCAAAAACACCTCGTTTTTGCATTTTATGGCCATTGTGATAAGCTATTGCCCATAGTTATGGGATTCCAGAGCGATTTACATGTTTAGAGTTATGACCAAAAACTCGTCGTTTTTTGCGGTTTATGGACATTTTCATGAGCTATTGCCTATAGTTTTGGGATTTTAGGGCGATTTACATGTTTGAGAGGTATGACCAAAAACACCTCGTTTTTGCATTTTATGGCCATTTTCATAAGCTATTGCCCATAGTTATGGGATTCCAGGGCGATTTACATGTTTTAGAGTTATGACCAAAAACTCGTCTTTTGCGTTTTATGGACATTTTCATGAGTTATTGCCAATAGTTTTGGGTTTCCAGGGGCGATTTACATGTTTGGGAGGTGTGAGCAAAAACGCGTCGGTTTGCGTTTTATGTCTAAGTTCATGAGTTATTGCCCACGGTTTTGGGGTTCCAAGGTGATTTACAAGTTTGCGTGGTATGACCAGAAACTCATCGTTTTGGGTTTCCAGGGCGATTTATATGTTTTAGAGTTATGACCAAAAACTTGTCTTTTTTGCGTTTTATGGACATTTTCATGAGTTATTACCCATAGTTTTGGGTTTGCAGGGCGATTTACATGTTTGGGAGGTGTGAGCAAAAACTCGTCATTTTGCGTTTTATGTCCGTGTTCATGAGTTATTGCCCACGGTTTTGGGGTTCAAGGGCGATTTACAAGTTTGAGCTGTATGACCAG
Source organism: Avena atlantica (assembly GCA_910589765.1). Lineage (NCBI taxonomy): Eukaryota > Viridiplantae > Streptophyta > Magnoliopsida > Poales > Poaceae > Avena > Avena atlantica. Next base: position 527,402,264 of record OU342733.1, read on the forward strand.
AAACTCGCCGTTTTAGGTTTCCAGGGCGATTAACATGTTTTAGAGTTATGACCAAAAACTCGTCTTTTTTGCGTTTTATGGACATTTTCATGAGTAATTGCCCATAGTTTTGGGTTTCCACGGTGATTTACATGTTTGGAAGGTATGAGCAAAAACTCGTCGTTTTGCATTTTATGTCCGTGTTCATGAGCTATTGCCCACGGTTTTGGGGTTCCAGGGAGATTTACATGTTAGAGCCGTATGACCAGAAACTCGTCTTTTTTGCGTTTGTTGGTCGTTTTAATGAGATGTTACCCACTGTTTTGGGGTTCCAGGGCGATTTACATGTTTCAAATTTATGACAAAAAATTCTTCTTTTTACTGTTTTTATGAGTTATTGCCCATAGTTTTAGGGTTCCAGGGAAATTTACATGTTTGAGAGGTATAGACAAAAAACTTGTCGTTTTTGTGTTTTATGGCTGTTTTCATGAGCTATTGCTCACGGTTTTGGGGTTCCAGGGCGATTTACATGTTTGAGAGGTATGGCCAAAACGTCATAGTTTTTGCTTTTTATGGCCATCTCCATGAGGAATTGCCCACAGTTTTCGGGTTCTAGGGCGATTAACATGTTTCAGAGGTATGAACAAAAACTCGTCGTTTTTTGCGGTTTATGGACATTTTCATGAGCTATTGCCTATAGTTTTGGGATTTTAGGGCGATTTACATATTTCAAATTTATCACTAAACATTCGTCTTTTTAGCGTTTTATGGCAACTTTCATGAGTTATTGTCTATAGTTTTGGGGTTCCACGGAAATTTACATGTTTAAGAGGTATAAACCAAAAATTCATCGTTTTTATGTTTTATGACCGTTTTAATGAGCTATTGCCCACCGTTTTGGGGTTCTAGGGCGATTTACATGTTTGAGAGGTATGCCGAAAAATTGTAGTTTTTGCTTTTTATGGCCGTTTTCATGAGCTATTGCCCACAGTTTAGGGGTTCTAGGGCGATTTACATGTTTGAGAGGTATGACCAAAAACACCTCGTTTTGCTTTTTATGGCCGTTTTCATGATCTTTTTGCCCATAGTTATGGGATTCCAGGGCGATTTACATGTTTGAGAGGTATGACCAAAAACACCTCGTTTTTGCATTTTATGGCCTTTTCATAAGCTATTGCCCATAGTTATGGGATTCCAGGGCGATTTACATGTTTTAGAGTTATGACCAAAAACTCGTCTTTTGCGTTTTATGGACATTTCCATGAGTTATTGCCAATAGTTTTGGGTTTCCAGGGGCGATTTACATGTTTGGGAGGTGTGAGCAAAAACGCGTCGGTTTGCGTTTTATGTCTGCGTTCATGAGTTATTGCCCACGGTTTTGGGGTTCCAGGGTGATTTGAAAGTTTGCGTGGTATGACCAGAAACTCATCGTTTTGGGTTTCCAGGGCGATTTACATGTTTTAGAGTTATGACCAAAAACTCGTCTTTTTTGCGTTTTATGGACATTTTCATGAGTTATTACCCATAGTTTTGGGTTTGCAGGGCGATTTACATGTTTTGGAGGTGTGAGCAAAAACTCGTCATTTTGCGTTTTATGTCCGTGTTCATGAGTTATTGCCCACGGTTTTGGGGTTCCAGGGCGATTTACAAGTTTGAGCTGTATGACCAGAAACTCGTCGTTTTGGGTTTCCAGGGCGATTAACATGTTTTAGAGTTATGACCAAAAACTTGTCTTTTTTGCGTTTTATGGACATTTTCATGAGTAATTGCCCATAGTTTTGGGTTTCCATGGCGATTTACATGTTTGGGAGGTATGAGCAAAAACTCGTCGTTTTGCGTTTTATGTCCGTGTTCATGAGCTATTGCCCACGGTTTTGGGATTCCAGGGAGATTTACATGTTAGAGCTGTATGACCAAAAACTCGTCTTTTTTGCGTTTGTTGGTCCTTTTAATGAGATGTTACCCACTGTTTTGGGGTTCCAGGGCGATTTACATGTTTCAAATTTATGACAAAAAATTCTTCTTTTTACCGTCTTATGGGCAATTTTATGAGTTATTGCCCATAGTTTTGGGGTTCCAGGGAAATTTACATGTTTGAGAGGTATAGACAAAAAGTTGTCGTTTTTGTGTTGTATGGCTGTTTTCATGAGCTATTGCTCACCGTTTTTGGGTTCCAGGGCGATTTACATGTTTGAGAGGTATGGCCAAAACGTCATAGTTTTTGCTTTTTATGGCCATCTCCATGAGGAATTGCCCACAGTTTTCGGGTTCTAGGGCGATTAACATGTTTCAGAGGTATGAACAAAAACTCGTCGTTTTTTGCGGTTTATGGACATTTTCATGAGCTATTGCCTATAGTTTTGGGATTTTAGGGCGATTTACATATTTCAAATTTATGACTAAACATTCGTGTTTTTAACGTTTTATGGCAACTTTCATGAGTTATTGTCTATAGTTTTGGAGCTCCAGGGAAATTTACATGTTTAAGAGGTATAGACCAAAAAGTCATCGTTTTTATGTTTTATGACCGTTTTAATGAGCTATTGCCCACCGTTTTGGGGTTCTAGGGCGATTTACATGTTTGAGAGGTATGACGAAAAATCATAGTTTTTGCTTTTTATGGCCGTTTTCATGAGCTATTGCCCACAGTTTAGGGGTTCTAGGGCGATTTACATGTTTGAGAGGTATGACCAAAAACACCTCGTTTTTGCTTTTTATGGCCGTTTTCATGAGCTTTTCCCATAGTTATGGGATTCCAGGGCGATTTACATGTTTGAGAGGTATGACCAAAAACACCTCGTTTTTGCATTTTATGGCCTTTTCATAAGCTATTGCCCATAGTTATGGGATTCCAGGGCGATTTACATGTTTGAGAGGTATGCCAAAAAACACCTCGTTTTTGCATTTTATGGCCATTTTCATAAGCTATTGCCCATAGTTATGGGATTCCAGGGCGATTTACATGTTTTAGAGGTATGACCAAAAACACCACGTTTTTGCATTTTATGGCCATTTTCATAAGCTATTGCCATAGTTATGGGATTCCAGGGGCGATTTACATGTTTGGGAGGTGTGAGCAAAAACGCGTCGGTTTGCGTTTTATGTCTGCGTTCATGAGTTATTGCCCACGGTTTTGGGGTTCCAGGGTGATTTACAAGTTTGCGTGGTATGACCAGAAACTCATCGTTTTGGGTTTCCAGGGCGATTTACATGTTTTAGAGTTATGACCAAAAACTCGTCTTTTTTGCGTTTTATGGACATTTTCATGAGTTATTACCCATAGTTTTGGGTTTGCAGGGCGATTTACATGTTTTGGAGGTGTGAGCAAAAACTCGTCATTTTGCGTTTTATGTCCGTGTTCATGAGTTGTTGCCCACGGTTTTGGGGTTCCAGGGCGATTTACAAGTTTGAGCTGTACGACCAGAAACTCGTCGTTTTGGGTTTCCAGGGCGATTAACATGTTTTAGAGTTATGACCAAAAACTCGTCTTTTTTGCGTTTTATGGACATTTTCATGAGTAATTGCCCATAGTTTTGGGTTTCCACGGCGATTTACATGTTTGGGAGGTATGAGCAAAAACTCGTCGTTTTGCGTTTTATGTCCGTGTTCATGAGCTATTGCCCACGGTTTTGGGGTTCCAGGGAGATTTACATGTTAGAGCCGTATGACCAGAAACTCGTCTTTTTTTGCGTTTGTTGGTCGTTTTAATGAGATGTTACCCACTGTTTAGGGGTTCCAGGGCGATTTACATGTTTCAAATTTATGACAAAAAATTCTTCTTTTTACCGTCTTATGGGCATTTTTATGAGTTATTGCCCATAGTTTTAGGATTCCAGGGAAATTTACATGTTTGAGAGGTATAGACAAAAAACTTGTCGTTTTTGTGTTTTATGGCTGTTTTCATGAGCTATTGCTCACGGTTTTTGGGTTCTAGGGCGATTTACATGTTTGAGAGGTATGGCCAAAACGTCATAGTTTTTGCTTTTTATGGCCATCTCCATGAGGAATTGCCCACAGTTTTCGGGTTCTAGGGCGATTAACATGTTTCAGAGGTATGAACAAAAACTCGTCGTTTTTTGCGGTTTATGGACATTTTCATGAGCTATTGCCTTTAGTTTTGGGATTTTAGGGCGATTTACATATTTCAAGTTTATGACTAAACATTCGTCTTTTTAACGTTTTATGGCAAATTTCATGAGTTATTGTCTATAGTTTTGGGGCTCTAGGGAAATTTACATGTTTAAGAGGTATAGACCAAAAAGTCATCGTTTTTATGTTTTATGACCGTTTTAATGAGCTATTGCCCACCGTTTTGGGGTTCTAGGGCGATTTACATGTTTGAGAGGTATGACGAAAAATCGTAGTTTTTGCTTTTTATGGCCGTTTTCATGAGCTATTGCCCACAGTTTAGGGGTTCTAGGGCAATTTACATGTTTGAGAGGTATGACCAAAAACACCTCGTTTTTGCTTTTTATGGCCGTTTTCATGAGCTTTTGCCCATAGTTATGGGATTCCAGGGCGATTTACATGTTTGAGAGGTATGACCAAAAACACCTCGTTTTTGCATTTTATGGCCTTTTCATAAGCTATTGCCCATAGTTATGGGATTCCAGGGCGATTTACATGTTTGAGAGGTATGCCAAAAAACACCTCGTTTTTGCATTTTATGGCCATTTTCATAAGCTATTGCCCATAGTTATGGGATTCCAGGGCGATTTACATGTTTTAGAGGTATGACCAAAAACACCTCGTTTTTGCATTTTATGGCCATTTTCATAAGCTATTGCCCATAGTTATGGGATTCCAGGGGCGATTTACATGTTTGGGAGGTGTGAGCAAAAACGCGTCGGTTTGCGTTTTATGTCTGCGTTCATGAGTTATTGCCCACGGTTTTGGGGTTCCAGGGTGATTTACAAGTTTGCGTGGTATGACCAGAAACTCATCGTTTTGGGTTTCCAGGGCGATTTACATGTTTTAGAGTTATGACCAAAAACTCGTCTTTTTTGCGTTTTATGGACATTTTCATGAGTTATTACCCATAGTTTTGGGTTTGCAGGGCGATTTACATGTTTTGGAGGTGTGAGCAAAAACTCGTCATTTTGCGTTTTATGTCCGTGTTCATGAGTTGTTGCCCACGGTTTTGGGGTTCCAGGGCGATTTACAAGTTTGAGCTGTACGACCAGAAACTCGTCGTTTTGGGTTTCCAGGGCGATTAACATGTTTTAGAGTTATGACCAAAAACTCGTCTTTTTTGCGTTTTATGGACATTTTCATGAGTAATTGCCCATAGTTTTGGGTTTCCACGGCGATTTACATGTTTGGGAGGTATGAGCAAAAACTCGTCGTTTTGCGTTTTATGTCCGTGTTCATGAGCTATTGCCCACGGTTTTGGGGTTCCAGGGAGATTTACATGTTAGAGCCGTATGACCAGAAACTCGTCTTTTTTGCGTTTGTTGGTCGTTTTAATGAGATGTTACCCACTGTTTAGGGGTTCCAGGGCGATTTACATGTTTCAAATTTATGACAAAAAATTCTTCTTTTTACCGTCTTATGGGCATTTTTATGAGTTATTGCCCATAGTTTTAGGATTCCAGGGAAATTTACATGTTTGAGAGGTATAGACAAAAAACTTGTCGTTTTTGTGTTTTATGGCTGTTTTCATGAGCTATTGCTCACGGTTTTTGGGTTCTAGGGCGATTTACATGTTTGAGAGGTATGGCCAAAACGTCATAGTTTTTGCTTTTTATGGCCATCTCCATGAGGAATTGCCCACAGTTTTCGGGTTCTAGGGCGATTAACATGTTTCAGAGGTATGAACAAAAACTCGTCGTTTTTTGCGGTTTATGGACATTTTCATGAGCTATTGCCTTTAGTTTTGGGATTTTAGGGCGATTTACATATTTCAAGTTTATGACTAAACATTCGTCTTTTTAACGTTTTATGGCAAATTTCATGAGTTATTGTCTATAGTTTTGGGGCTCTAGGGAAATTTACATGTTTAAGAGGTATAGACCAAAAAGTCATCGTTTTTATGTTTTATGACCGTTTTAATGAGCTATTGCCCACCGTTTTGGGGTTCTAGGGCGATTTACATGTTTGAGAGGTATGACGAAAAATCGTAGTTTTTGCTTTTTATGGCCGTTTTCATGAGCTATTGCCCACAGTTTAGGGGTTCTAGGGCAATTTACATGTTTGAGAGGTATGACCAAAAACACCTCGTTTTTGCTTTTTATGGCCGTTTTCATGAGCTTTTGCCCATAGTTATGGGATTCCAGGGCGATTTACATGTTTGAGAGGTATGACCAAAAACACCTCGTTTTTGCATTTTATGGCCTTTTCATAAGCTATTGCCCATAGTTATGGGATTCCAGGGCGATTTACATGTTTGAGAGGTATGCCAAAAAACACCTCGTTTTTGCATTTTATGGCCATTTTCATAAGCTATTGCCCATAGTTATGGGATTCCAGGGCGATTTACATGTTTTAGAGGTATGACCAAAAACACCTCGTTTTTGCATTTTATGGCCATTTTCATAAGCTATTGCCCATAGTTATGGGATTCCAGGGGCGATTTACATGTTTGGGAGGTGTGAGCAAAAACGCGTCGGTTTGCGTTTTATGTCTGCGTTCATGAGTTATTGCCCACGGTTTTGGGGTTCCAGGGTGATTTACAAGTTTGCGTGGTATGACCAGAAACTCATCGTTTTGGGTTTCCAGGGCGATTTACATGTTTTAGAGTTATGACCAAAAACTCGTCTTTTTTGCGTTTTATGGACATTTTCATGAGTTATTACCCATAGTTTTGGGTTTGCAGGGCGATTTACATGTTTTGGAGGTGTGAGCAAAAACTCGTCATTTTGCGTTTTATGTCCGTGTTCATGAGTTATTGCCCACGGTTTTGGGGTTCCAGGGCGATTTACAAGTTTGAGCTGTATGACCAGAAACTCGTCGTTTTGGGTTTCCAGGGCGATTAACATGTTTTAGAGTTATGACCAAAAACTCGTCTTTTTTGCGTTTTATGGACATTTTCATGAGTAATTGCCCATAGTTTTGGGTTTCCACGGCGATTTACATGTTTGGGAGGTATGAGCAAAAACTTGTCGTTTTGCGTTTTATGTCCGTGTTCATGAGCTATTGCCCACGGTTTTGGGGTTCCAGGGAGATTTACATGTTAGAGCCGTATGACCAGAAACTCGTCTTTTTTGCGTTTGTTGGTCGTTTTAATGAGATGTTACCCACTGTTTAGGGGTTCCAGGGCGATTTACATGTTTCAAATTTATGACAAAAAATTCTTCTTTTTACCGTCTTATGGGCATTTTTATGAGTTATTGCCCATAGTTTTAGGATTCCAGGGAAATTTACATGTTTGAGAGGTATAGACAAAAAACTTGTCGTTTTTGTGTTTTATGGCTGTTTTCATGAGCTATTGCTCACGGTTTTTGGGTTCTAGGGCGATTTACATGTTTGAGAGGTATGGCCAAAACGTCATAGTTTTTGCTTTTTATGGCCATCTCCATGAGGAATTGCCCACAGTTTTCGGGTTCTAGGGCGATTAACATGTTTCAGAGGTATGAACAAAAACTCGTCGGTTTTTTGCGGTTTATGGACATTTTCATGAGCTATTGCCTATAGTTTTGGGATTTTAGGGCGATTTACATGTTTGAGAGGTATGACCAAAAACACCTCGTTTTTGCATTTTATGGCCATTTTCATAAGCTATTGCCCATAGTTATGGGATTCCAGGGCGATTTACATGTTTTAGAGTTATGACCAAAAACTCGTCTTTTGCGTTTTATGGACATTTTCATGAGTTATTGCCAATAGTTTTGGGTTTCCAGGGGCGATTTACATGTTTGGGAGGTGTGAGCAAAAACGCGTCGGTTTGCGTTTTATGTCTAAGTTCATGAGTTATTGCCCACGGTTTTGGGGTTCCAAGGTGATTTACAAGTTTGCGTGGTATGACCAGAAACTCATCGTTTTGGGTTTCCAGGGCGATTTATATGTTTTAGAGTTATGACCAAAAACTTGTCTTTTTTGCGTTTTATGGACATTTTCATGAGTTATTACCCATAGTTTTGGGTTTGCAGGGCGATTTACATGTTTGGGAGGTGTGAGCAAAAACTCGTCATTTTGCGTTTTATGTCCGTGTTCATGAGTTATTGCCCACGGTTTTGGGGTTCCAGGGCGATTTACAAGTTTGAGCTGTATGACCAGAAACTCGTCGTTTTAGGTTTCCAGGGCAATTAACATGTTTTAGAGTTATGACCAAAAACTCGTCTTTTTTGCGTTTTATGGACATTTTCATGAGTAATTGCCCATAGTTTTGGGTTTCCACGGCGATTTACATGTTTGGAAGGTATGAGCAAAAACTCGTCGTTTTGCATTTTATGTCCGTGTTCATGAGCTATTGCCCACGGTTTTGGGGTTCCAGGGAGATTTACATGTTAGAGCCGTATGACCAGAAACTCGTCTTTTTTGCGTTTGTTGGTCGTTTTAATGAGATGTTACCCACTGTTTTGGGGTTCCAGGGCGATTTACATGTTTCAAATTTATGACAAAAAATTCTTCTTTTTACCGTCTTTTGGGCATTTTTATGAGTTATTGCCCATAGTTTTAGGGTTCCAGGGAAATTTACATGTTTGAGAGGTATAGACAAAAAACTTGTCGTTTTTGTGTTTTATGGCTGTTTTCATGAGCTATTGCTCACGGTTTTGGGGTTCCAGGGCGATTTACATGTTTGAGAGGTATGGCCAAAACGTCATAGTTTTTGCTTTTTATGGCCATCTCCATGAGGAATTGCCCACAGTTTTCGGGTTCTAGGGCGATTAACATGTTTCAGAGGTATGAACAAAAACTCGTCGTTTTTTGCGGTTTATGGACATTTTCATGAGCTATTGCCTATAGTTTTGGGATTTTAGGGCGATTTACATATTTCAAATTTATCACTAAACATTCGTCTTTTTAGCGTTTTATGGCAACTTTCATGAGTTATTGTCTATAGTTTTGGGGTTCCACGGAAATTTACATGTTTAAGAGGTATAAACCAAAAATTCATCGTTTTTATGTTTTATGACCGTTTTAATGAGCTATTGCCCACCGTTTTGGGGTTCTAGGGCGATTTACATGTTTGAGAGGTATGCCGAAAAATTGTAGTTTTTGCTTTTTATGGCCGTTTTCATGAGCTATTGCCCACAGTTTAGGGGTTCTAGGGCGATTTACATGTTTGAGAGGTATGACCAAAAACACCTCGTTTTGCTTTTTATGGCCGTTTTCATGATCTTTTTGCCCATAGTTATGGGATTCCAGGGCGATTTACATGTTTGAGAGGTATGACCAAAAACACCTCGTTTTTGCATTTTATGGCCTTTTCATAAGCTATTGCCCATAGTTATGGGATTCCAGGGCGATTTACATGTTTTAGAGTTATGACCAAAAACTCGTCTTTTGCGTTTTATGGACATTTCCATGAGTTATTGCCAATAGTTTTGGGTTTCCAGGGGCGATTTACATGTTTGGGAGGTGTGAGCAAAAACGCGTCGGTTTGCGTTTTATGTCTGCGTTCATGAGTTATTGCCCACGGTTTTGGGGTTCCAGGGTGATTTGAAAGTTTGCGTGGTATGACCAGAAACTCATCGTTTTGGGTTTCCAGGGCGATTTACATGTTTTAGAGTTATGACCAAAAACTCGTCTTTTTTGCGTTTTATGGACATTTTCATGAGTTATTACCCATAGTTTTGGGTTTGCAGGGCGATTTACATGTTTTGGAGGTGTGAGCAAAAACTCGTCATTTTGCGTTTTATGTCCGTGTTCATGAGTTATTGCCCACGGTTTTGGGGTTCCAGGGCGATTTACAAGTTTGAGCTGTATGACCAGAAACTCGTCGTTTTGGGTTTCCAGGGCGATTAACATGTTTTAGAGTTATGACCAAAAACTTGTCTTTTTTGCGTTTTATGGACATTTTCATGAGTAATTGCCCATAGTTTTGGGTTTCCATGGCGATTTACATGTTTGGGAGGTATGAGCAAAAACTCGTCGTTTTGCGTTTTATGTCCGTGTTCATGAGCTATTGCCCACGGTTTTGGGATTCCAGGGAGATTTACATGTTAGAGCTGTATGACCAAAAACTCGTCTTTTTTGCGTTTGTTGGTCCTTTTAATGAGATGTTACCCACTGTTTTGGGGTTCCAGGGCGATTTACATGTTTCAAATTTATGACAAAAAATTCTTCTTTTTACCGTCTTATGGGCAATTTTATGAGTTATTGCCCATAGTTTTGGGGTTCCAGGGAAATTTACATGTTTGAGAGGTATAGACAAAAACTTGTCGTTTTTGTGTTTTATGGCTGTTTTCATGAGCTATTGCTCACGGTTTTTGGGTTCCAGGGCGATTTACATGTTTGAGAGGTATGGCCAAAACGTCATAGTTTTTGCTTTTTATGGCCATCTCCATGAGGAATTGCCCACAGTTTTCGGGTTCTAGGGCGATTAACATGTTTCAGAGGTATGAACAAAAACTCGTCGTTTTTTGCGGTTTATGGACATTTTCATGAGCTATTGCCTATAGTTTTGGGATTTTAGGGCGATTTACATATTTCAAATTTATGACTAAACATTCGTGTTTTTAACGTTTTATGGCAACTTTCATGAGTTATTGTCTATAGTTTTGGAGCTCCAGGGAAATTTACATGTTTAAGAGGTATAGACCAAAAAGTCATCGTTTTTATGTTTTATGACCGTTTTAATGAGCTATTGCCCACCGTTTTGGGGTTCTAGGGCGATTTACATGTTTGAGAGGTATGACGAAAAATCATAGTTTTTGCTTTTTATGGCCGTTTTCATGAGCTATTGCCCACAGTTTAGGGGTTCTAGGGCGATTTACATGTTTGAGAGGTATGACCAAAAACACCTCGTTTTTGCTTTTTATGGCCGTTTTCATGAGCTTTTGCCCATAGTTATGGGATTCCAGGGCGATTTACATGTTTGAGAGGTATGACCAAAAACACCTCGTTTTTGCATTTTATGGCCTTTTCATAAGCTATTGCCCATAGTTATGGGATTCCAGGGCGATTTACATGTTTGAGAGGTATGCCAAAAAACACCTCGTTTTTGCATTTTATGGCCATTTTCATAAGCTATTGCCCATAGTTATGGGATTCCAGGGCGATTTACATGTTTTAGAGTTATGACCAAAAACACCTCGTTTTTGCATTTTATGGCCATTTTCATAAGCTATTGCCATAGTTATGGGATTCCAGGGGCGATTTACATGTTTGGGAGGTGTGAGCAAAAACGCGTCGGTTTGCGTTTTATGTCTGCGTTCATGAGTTATTGCCCACGGTTTTGGGGTTCCAGGGTGATTTACAAGTTTGCGTGGTATGACCAGAAACTCATCGTTTTGGGTTTCCAGGGCGATTTACATGTTTTAGAGTTATGACCAAAAACTCGTCTTTTTTGCGTTTTATGGACATTTTCATGAGTTATTACCCATAGTTTTGGGTTTGCAGGGCGATTTACATGTTTTGGAGGTGTGAGCAAAAACTCGTCATTTTGCGTTTTATGTCCGTGTTCATGAGTTGTTGCCCACGGTTTTGGGGTTCCAGGGCGATTTACAAGTTTGAGCTGTACGACCAGAAACTCGTCGTTTTGGGTTTCCAGGGCGATTAACATGTTTTAGAGTTATGACCAAAAACTCGTCTTTTTTGCGTTTTATGGACATTTTCATGAGTAATTGCCCATAGTTTTGGGTTTCCACGGCGATTTACATGTTTGGGAGGTATGAGCAAAAACTCGTCGTTTTGCGTTTTATGTCCGTGTTCATGAGCTATTGCCCACGGTTTTGGGGTTCCAGGGAGATTTACATGTTAGAGCCGTATGACCAGAAACTCGTCTTTTTTGCGTTTGTTGGTCGTTTTAATGAGATGTTACCCACTGTTTAGGGGTTCCAGGGCGATTTACATGTTTCAAATTTATGACAAAAAATTCTTCTTTTTACCGTCTTATGGGCATTTTTATGAGTTATTGCCCATAGTTTTAGGATTCCAGGGAAATTTACATGTTTGAGAGGTATAGACAAAAAACTTGTCGTTTTTGTGTTTTATGGCTGTTTTCATGAGCTATTGCTCACGGTTTTTGGGTTCTAGGGCGATTTACATGTTTGAGAGGTATGGCCAAAACGTCATAGTTTTTGCTTTTTATGGCCATCTCCATGAGGAATTGCCCACAGTTTTCGGGTTCTAGGGCGATTAACATGTTTCAGAGGTATGAACAAAAACTCGTCGTTTTTTGCGGTTTATGGACATTTTCATGAGCTATTGCCTTTAGTTTTGGGATTTTAGGGCGATTTACATATTTCAAGTTTATGACTAAACATTCGTCTTTTTAACGTTTTATGGCAAATTTCATGAGTTATTGTCTATAGTTTTGGGGCTCTAGGGAAATTTACATGTTTAAGAGGTATAGACCAAAAAGTCATCGTTTTTATGTTTTATGACCGTTTTAATGAGCTATTGCCCACCGTTTTGGGGTTCTAGGGCGATTTACATGTTTGAGAGGTATGACGAAAAATCGTAGTTTTTGCTTTTTATGGCCGTTTTCATGAGCTATTGCCCACAGTTTAGGGGTTCTAGGGCGATTTACATGTTTGAGAGGTATGACCAAAAACACCTCGTTTTTGCTTTTTATGGCCGTTTTCATGAGCTTTTGCCCATAGTTATGGGATTCCAGGGCGATTTACATGTTTGAGAGGTATGACCAAAAACACCTCGTTTTTGCATTTTATGGCCTTTTCATAAGCTATTGCCCATAGTTATGGGATTCCAGGGCGATTTACATGTTTGAGAGGTATGCCAAAAAACACCTCGTTTTTGCATTTTATGGCCATTTTCATAAGCTATTGCCCATAGTTATGGGATTCCAGGGCGATTTACATGTTTTAGAGTTATGACCAAAAACACCTCGTTTTTGCATTTTATGGCCATTTTCATAAGCTATTGCCCATAGTTATGGGATTCCAGGGGCGATTTACATGTTTGGGAGGTGTGAGCAAAAACGCGTCGGTTTGCGTTTTATGTCTGCGTTCATGAGTTATTGCCCACGGTTTTGGGGTTCCAGGGTGATTTACAAGTTTGCGTGGTATGACCAGAAACTCATCGTTTTGGGTTTCCAGGGCGATTTACATGTTTTAGAGTTATGACCAAAAACTCGTCTTTTTTGCGTTTTATGGACATTTTCATGAGTTATTACCCATAGTTTTGGGTTTGCAGGGCGATTTACATGTTTTGGAGGTGTGAGCAAAAACTCGTCATTTTGCGTTTTATGTCCGTGTTCATGAGTTATTGCCCACGGTTTTGGGGTTCCAGGGCGATTTACAAGTTTGAGCTGTATGACCAGAAACTCGTCGTTTTGGGTTTCCAGGGCGATTAACATGTTTTAGAGTTATGACCAAAAACTCGTCTTTTTTGCGTTTTATGGACATTTTCATGAGTAATTGCCCATAGTTTTGGGTTTCCACGGCGATTTACATGTTTGGGAGGTATGAGCAAAAACTCGTCTTTTTGCGTTTTATGTCCGTGTTCATGAGCTATTGCCCACGGTTTTGGGGTTCCAGGGAGATTTACATGTTAGAGCCGTATGACCAGAAACTCGTCTTTTTTGCGTTTGTTGGTCGTTTTAATGAGATGTTACCCACTGTTTAGGGGTTCCAGGGCGATTTACATGTTTCAAATTTATGACAAAAAATTCTTCTTTTTACCGTCTTATGGGCATTTTTATGAGTTATTGCCCATAGTTTTAGGATTCCAGGGAAATTTACATGTTTGAGAGGTATAGACAAAAAACTTGTCGTTTTTGTGTTTTATGGCTGTTTTCATGAGCTATTGCTCACGGTTTTTGGGTTCTAGGGCGATTTACATGTTTGAGAGGTATGGCCAAAACGTCATAGTTTTTGCTTTTTATGGCCATCTCCATGAGGAATTGCCCATAGTTTTCGGGTTCTAGGGCGATTAACATGTTTCAGAGGTATGAACAAAAACTCGTCGTTTTTTGCGGTTTATGGACATTTTCATGAGCTATTGCCTATAGTTTTGGGATTTTTGGGCGATTTACATATTTCAAATTTATCACTAAACATTCGTCTTTTTAGCGTTTTATGGCAACTTTCATGAGTTATTGTCTATAGTTTTGGGGTCCACGGAAATTTACATGTTTAAGAGGTATAGACCAAAAATTCATCGTTTTTATGTTTTATGACCGTTTTAATGAGCTATTGCCCACCGTTTTGGGGTTCTAGGGCGTTTTACATGTTTGAGAGGTATGACGAAAAATCGTAGTTTTTGCTTTTTATGACCGTTTTCATGAGCTATTGCCCACAGTTTAGGGGTTCTAGGGCGATTTACATGTTTGAGAGGTATGACCAAAAACACCTCGTTTTGCTTTTTATGGCCGTTTTCATGATCTTTTTGCCCATAGTTATGGGATTCCAGGGCGATTTACATGTTTGAGAGGTATGACCAAAAACACCTCGTTTTTGCATTTTATGGCCTTTTCATAAGCTATTGCCCATAGTTATGGGATTCCAGGGCGATTTACATGTTTTAGAGTTATGACCAAAAACTCGTCTTTTGCGTTTTATGGACATTTCCATGAGTTATTGCCCATAGTTTTGGGTTTCCAGGGGCGATTTACATGTTTGGGAGGTGTGAGAAAAAACGAGTCGGTTTGCGTTTTATGTCCGCAATCATGAGTTATTGCCCACGGTTTTGGTGTTCCAGGGTGATTTACAAGTTTGCGTGGTATGACCAGAAACTCGTCGTTTTGGGTTTCCAGGGCGATTCACATGTTTTAGAGTGATGACCAAAAACTCGTCTTTTTTGCGTTTTATGGACATTTTCATGAGTTATTACCCATAGTTTTGGGTTTGCAGGGCGATTTACATGTTTGGGAGGTATGAGCGAAAACTCGTCGTTTTGCGTTTTATGTCCGTGTTCATGAGCTATTGCCCACGGTTTTGGGGTTCTAGGGAGATTTACATGTTAGAGCCGTATGACCAGAAACTCGTCTTTTTTGCGTTTATTGGTCGTTTTAATGAGATGTTACCCACTGTTTTGGGGTTCCAGTGCGATTTACATGTTTCAAATTTATGACAAAAAATTCTTCTTATTAGTGTCTTATGGGCATTTTTATGAGTTATTGCCCATAGTTTTGGGGTTCTAGGGAAATTTACATGTTTGAGAGGTATAGGCCAAAAACTTGTAGTTTTTGTGTTTTATGACTGTTTTCATGAGCTATTGCCCACGGTTTTTTGGTTTCCAGAGCGATTTACATGTTTGAGGGGTATGGCCAAAAACACATCGTTTTTGCATTTTATGGCCTTTTCATAAGCTATTGCCCATAGTTATGGGATTCCAGGGCGATTTACATGTTTGAGAGGTATGCCAAAAAACACCTCGTTTTTGCATTTTATGGCCATTTTCATAAGCTATTGCCTATAGTTATGGGATTCCAGGGCGAGTTACATGTTTTAGAGTTATGACCAAAAACACCTCGTTTTTGCATTTTATGGCCATTTTCATAAGCTATTGCCCATAGTTATGGGATTCCTGAGGCGATTTACATGTTTGGGAGGTGTGAGCAAAAACGCGTCGGTTTGCGTTTTATGTCTGCGTTCATGAGTTATTGCCCACGGTTTTGGGGTTCCAGGGTGATTTACAAGTTTGCGTGGTATGACCAGAAACTCATCGTTTTGGGTTTCCAGGGCGATTTACATGTTTTAGAGTTATGACCAAAAACTCGTCTTTTTTGCGTTTATGGACATTTTCATGAGTTATTACCCATAGTTTTGGGTTTGCAGGGCGATTTACATGTTTGGGAGGTGTGAGCAAAAACTCGTCATTTTGCGTTTTATGTCCGTGTTCATGAGTTATTGCCCACGGTTTTGGGGTTCCAGGGCGATTTACAAGTTTGAGCTTTATGACCAGAAACTCGTCGTTTTAGGTTTCCAGGGCGATTAACATGTTTTAGAGTTATGAACAAAAACTCGTCTTTTTTGCGTTTTATGGACATTTTCATGAGTAATTGCCCATAGTTTTAGGTTTCCACGGCGATTTACATGTTTGGGGGATATGAGCAAAAACTCGTCGTTTTGCGTTTTATGTCCGTGTTCATGAGCTATTGCCCACGGTTTTGGGGTTCCAGGGAGATTTACATGTTAGAGCCGTATGACCAGAAACTCGTCTTTTTTGCGTTTGTTGGTCGTTTTAATGAGATGTTACCCACTGTTTTGGGGTTCCAGGGCGATTTACATGTTACAAATATATGACAAAAAATTCTTCTTTTTACCGTCTTATGGGCATTGTTATGAGTTATTGCCCATAGTTTTAGGGTTCCAGGGAAATTTACATGTTTGAGAGGTATAGACAAAAAACTTGTCGTTTTTGTGTTTTATGGCTGTTTTCATGAGCTATTGCTCACGGTTTTGGTGTTCCAGGGCGATTTACATGTTTGAGAGGTATGGCCAAAACGTCATAGTTTTTGCTTTTTATGGCCATCTCCATGAGGAATTGCCCACAGTTTTCGGGTTCTAGGGAGATTACCATGTTTCAGAGGTATGAACAAAAACTCGTCGTTTTTTGCGGTTTATGGACATTTTCATGAGCTATTGCCTATAGTTTTGGGATTTTAGGGCGATTTACATATTTCAAATTTATCACTAAACATTCGTCTTTTTAGCGTTTTATGGCAACTTTCATGAGTTATTGTCTATAGTTTTGGGGTTCCACGGAAATTTACATGTTTAAGAGGTATAGACCAAAAATTCATCGTTTTTATGTTTTATGACCGTTTTAATGAGCTATTGCCCACCGTTTTGGGGTTCTAGGGCGATTTACATGTTTGAGAGGTATGACGAAAAATCGTAGTTTTTGCTTTTTATGGCCGTTTTCATGAGCTATTGCCCACAGTTTAGGGGTTCTAGGGCGATTTACATGTTTGAGAGGTATGACCAAAAACACCTCGTTTTGCTTTTTATGGCCGTTTTCATGATCTTTTTGCCCATAGTTATGGGATTCCAGGGCGATTTACATGTTTGAGAGGTATGACCAAAAACACCTCGTTTTTGCATTTTATGGCCTTTTCATAAGCTATTGCCCATAGTTATGGGATTCCAGGGCGATTTACATGTTTTAGAGTTATGACCAAAAACTCGTCTTTTGCGTTTTATGGACATTTCCATGAGTTATTGCCCATAGTTTTGGGTTTCAGGGGCGATTTACATGTTTGGGAGGTGTGAGAAAAAACGCGTCGGTTTGCGTTTTATGTCCGCAATCATGAGTTATTGCCCACGGTTTTGGTGTTCCAGGGTGATTTACAAGTTTGCGTGGTATGACCAGAAACTCGTCGTTTTGGGTTTCCAGGGCGATTCACATGTTTTAGAGTTATGACCAAAAACTCGTCTTTTTTGCGTTTTATGGACATTTTCATGAGTTATTACCCATAGTTTTGGGTTTGCAGGGCGATTTACATGTTTGGGAGGTATGAGCAAAAACTCGTCGTTTTGCGTTTTATGTCCGTGTTCATGAGCTATTGCCCACGGTTTTGGGGTTCTAGGGAGATTTACATGTTAGAGCCGTATGACCAGAAACTCGTCTTTTTTGCGTTTATTGGTCGTTTTAATGAGATGTTACCCACTGTTTTGGGGTTCCAGTGCGATTTACATGTTTCAAATTTATGACAAAAAATTCTTCTTATTAGTGTCTTATGGGCATTTTTATGAGTTATTGCCCATAGTTTTGGGGTTCTAGGGAAATTTACATGTTTGAGAGGTATAGGCCAAAAACTCGTCGTTTTTGTGTTTTATGACTGTTTTCATGAGCTATTGCCCACAGTTTTTTGGTTTCCAGAGCGATTTACATGTTTGAGGGGTATGGCCAAAAACACATCGTTTTTGCATTTTATGGCCTTTTCATAAGCTATTGCCCATAGTTATGGGATTCCAGGGCGATTTACATGTTTGAGAGGTATGCCAAAAAACACCTCGTTTTTGCATTTTATGGCCATTTTCATAAGCTATTGCCCATAGTTATGGGATTCCAGGGCGAGTTACATGTTTTAGAGTTATGACCAAAAACACCTCGTTTTTGCATTTTATGGCCATTTTCATAAGCTATTGCCCATAGTTTTGGGTTTCCAGGGGCGATTTACATGTTTGGGAGGTGTGAGCAAAACGCGTCGGTTTGCGTTTTATGTCTGCGTTCATGAGTTATTGCCCACGGTTTTGGGGTTCCAGGGTGATTTACAAGTTTGCGTGGTATGACCAGAAACTCATCGTTTTGGGTTTCCAGGGCGATTTACATGTTTTAGAGTTATGAACAAAAACTCGTCTTTTTTGCGTTTATGGACATTTTCATGAGTTATTACCCATAGTTTTGGGTTTGCAGGGCGATTTACATGTTTGGGAGGTGTGAGCAAAAACTCGTCATTTTGCGTTTTATGTCCGTGTTCATGAGTTATTGCCCACGGTTTTGGGGTTCCAGGGCGATTTACAAGTTTGAGCTGTATGACCAGAAACTCGTCGTTTTAGGTTTCCAGGGCGATTAACATGTTTTAGAGTTATGAACAAAAACTCGTCTTTTTTGCGTTTTATGGACATTTTCATGAGTAATTGCCCATAGTTTTGGGTTTCCACGGCGATTTACATGTTTGGGAGGTATGAGCAAAAACTCGTCGTTTTGCGTTTTATGTCCGTGTTCATGAGCTATTGCCCACGGTTTTGGGGTTCCAGGGAGATTTACATGTTAGAGCCGTATGACCAGAAACTCGTCTTTTTTGCGTTTGTTGGTCGTTTTAATGAGATGTTACCCACTGTTTTGGGGTTCCAGGGCGATTTACATGTTACAAATATATGACAAAAAATTCTTCTTTTTACCGTCTTATGGGCATTTTTATGAGTTATTGCCCATAGTTTTAGGGTTCCAGGGAAATTTACATGTTTGAGAGGTATAGACAAAAAACTTGTCGTTTTACATGTTTGAGAGGTATGACGAAAAATCGTAGTTTTTGCTTTTTATGGCCGTTTTCATGAGCTATTGCCCACAATTTAGGGGTTCTAGGGCGATTTACATGTTTGAGAGGTATGACCAAAAACACCTCGTTTTTGCTTTTTATGCCCGTTTTCATGAGCTTTTGCCCATAGTTATGGGATTCCAGGGCGATTTACATGTTTGAGAGGTATGGCCAAAAACACCTCGTTTTTGCATTTTATGCCCATTTTCATAAGCTATTGCTCATAGTTATGGGATTCCAGGGCGATTTACATGTTTTAGAGTTATGACCAAAAACTCGTCTTTTGCGTTTTATGGACATTTTCATGAGTTATTACGCATAGTTTTGGGTTTGCAGGGCGATTTACATGTTTTGGAGGTGTGAGCAAAAACTCGTCATTTTGCGTTTTATGTCCGTGTTCATGAGTTATTGCCCACGGTTTTGGGGTTCCAGGGCGATTTACAAGTTTGAGTTGTATGACCAGAAACTCGTCGTTTTGGGTTTCCAGGGCGATTAACATGTTTTAGAGTTATGACCAAAAACTCGTCTTTTTTGCGTTTTATGGACATTTTCATGAGTAATTGCCCATAGTTTTGGGTTTCCACGGCGATTTACATGTTTGGGAGGTATGAGCAAAAACTCGTCTTTTTGCGTTTTATGTCCGTGTTCATGAGCTATTGCCCACGGTTTTGGGGTTCCAGGGAGATTTACATGTTAGAGCCGTATGACCAGAAACTCGTCTTTTTGCGTTTGTTGGTCGTTTTAATGAGATGTTACCCACTGTTTAGGGGTTTTAGGGCGATTTACATGTTTCAAATTTATGACAAAAAATTCTTCTTTTTACCGTCTTATGGGCATTTTTATGAGTTATTGCCCATAGTTTTAGGTTTCCAGGGAAATTTACATGTTTGAGAGGTATAGACAAAAAACTTGTCGTTTTTTGTGTTTTATGGCTGTTTTCATGAGCGGTTGCTCACGGTTTTTGGGTTCTAGGGCGATTTACATGTTTGAGAGGTATGGCCAAAACGTCATAGTTTTTGCTTTTTATGGCCATCTCCATGAGGAATTGCCCACAGTTTTCGGGTTCTAGGGCGATTAACATGTTTCAGAGGTATGAACAAAAACTCGTCGTTTTTTGCGGTTTATGGACATTTTCATGAGCTATTGCCTGTAGTTTTGGGATTTTAGGGCGATTTACATATTTCAAATTTATGACTAAACATTCGTCTTTTTAACGTTTTATGGCAACTTTCATGAGTAATTGTCTATAGTTTTGGGGCTCCAGGGAAATTTACATGTTTAAGAGGTATAGACCAAAAAGTCATCGTTTTTATGTTTTATGACCGTTTTAATGAGCTATTGCCCACCGTTTTGGGGTTCTAGGGCGATTTACATGTTTGAGAGGTATGACGAAAAATCGTAGTTTTTGCTTTTTATGGCCGTTTTCATGAGCTATTGCCCACAGTTTAGGGGTTCTAGGGCGATTTACATGTTTGAGAGGTATGACCAAAAACACCTCGTTTTTGCTTTTTATGGCCGTTTTCATGAGCTTTTGCCCATAGTTATGGGATTCCAGGGCGATTTACATGTTTGAGAGGTATGACCAAAAACACCTCGTTTTTGCATTTTATGGCCTTTTCATAAGCTATTTCCCATAGTTATGGGATTCCAGGGCGATTTACATGTTTGAGAGGTATGCCAAAAAACACCTCGTTTTTGCATTTTATGGCCATTTTCATAAGCTATTGCCCATAGTTATGGGATTCCAGGGCGATTTACATGTTTTAGAGTTATGACAAAAAACACCTCGTTTTTGCATTTTATGGCCATTTTCATAAGCTATTTCCCATAGTTATGGGATTCCAGGGGCGATTTACATGTTTGGGAGGTGTGAGCAAAAACGCGTCGGTTTGCGTTTTATGTCTGCGTTCATGAGTTATTGCCCACGGTTTTGGGGTTCCAGGGTGATTTACAAGTTTGCGTGGTATGACCAGAAACTCATCGTTTTGGGTTTCCAGGGCGATTTACATGTTTTAGAGTTATGACCAAAAACTCGTCTTTTTTGCGTTTTATGGACATTTTCATGAGTTATTACGCATAGTTTTGGGTTTGCAGGGCGATTTACATGTTTTGGAGGTGTGAGCAAAAACTCGTCATTTTGCGTTTTATGTCCGTGTTCATGAGTTATTGCCCACGGTTTTGGGGTTCCAGGGCGATTTACAAGTTTGAGCTGTATGACCAGAAACTCGTCGTTTTGGGTTTCCAGGGCGATTAACATGTTTTAGAGTTATGACCAAAAACTCGTCTTTTTTGCGTTTTATGGACATTTTCATGAGTAATTGCCCATAGTTTTGGGTTTCCACGGCGATTTACATGTTTGGGAGGTATGAGCAAAAACTCGTCTTTTTGCGTTTTATGTCCGTGTTCATGAGCTATTGCCCACGGTTTTGGGGTTCCAGGGAGATTTACATGTTAGAGCCGTATGACCAGAAACTCGTCTTTTTTGCGTTTGTTGGTCGTTTTAATGAGATGTTACCCACTGTTTAGGGGTTCCAGGGCGATTTACATGTTTCAAATTTATGACAAAAAATTCTTCTTTTTACCGTCTTATGGGCATTTTTATGAGTTATTGCCCATAGTTTTAGGGTTCCAGGGAAATTTACATGTTTGAGAGGTATAGACAAAAAACTTGTCGTTTTTGTGTTTTATGGCTGTTTTCATGAGCTATTGCTCACGGTTTTTGGGTTCTAGGGCGATTTACATGTTTGAGAGGTATGGCCAAAACGTCATAGTTTTTTCTTTTTATGGCCATCTCCATGAGGAATTGCCCACAGTTTTCGGGTTCTAGGGCGATTAACATGTTTCAGAGGTATGAACAAAAACTCGTCGTTTTTTGCGGATTATGGACATTTTCATGAGCTATTGCCTATAGTTTTGGGATTTTAGGGCGATTTACATATTTCAAATTTATGACTAAACATTCGTCTTTTTAGCGTTTTATGGCAACTTTCATGAGTTATTGTCTATAGTTTTGGGGTTCCAGGGAATTTAAATGTTTAAGAGGTATAGACCAAAAAGTCATCGTTTTTATGTTTTATGACCGTTTTAATGAGCTATTGCCCACCGTTTTGGGATTCTAGGGTGATTTACATGTTTGAGAGGTATGACGAAAAATCGTAGTTTTTGCTTTTTATGGCCGTTTTCATGAGCTATTGCCCACAGTTTAGGGGTTCTAGGGCGATTTACATGTTTGAGAGGTATGACCAAAAACACCTCGTTTTTGCTTTTTATGCCCGTTTTCATGAGCTTTTGCCCATAGTTATGGGATTCCAGGGCGATTTACATGTTTGAGAGGTATGGCCAAAAACACCTCGTTTTTGCATTTTATGCCCATTTTCATAAGCTATTGCTCATAGTTATGGGATTCCAGGGCGATTTACATGTTTTAGAGTTATGACCAAAAACTCGTCTTTTGCGTTTTATGGACATTTTCATAAGTTATTGCCCATAGTTTTGGGTTTCCAGGGGCGATTTACATGTTTGTGAGGTGTGAGAAAAAACGCCTCGGTTTGCGTTTTATGTCCGCAATCATGAGTTATTGCCCACGGTTTTGGGGTTCCAGGGTGATTTACAAGTTTGCGTGGTATGACCAGAAACTCGTCGTTTTGGGTTTCCAGGGCGATTCACATGTTTTAGAGTTATGACCAAAAACTCGTCTTTTTTGCGTTTTATGGACATTTTCATGAGTTATTACCCATAGTTTTGGGTTTGCAGGGCGATTTACATGTTTGGGAGGTATGAGCAAAAACTCGTCGTTTTGCGTTTTATGTCCGTGTTCATGAGCTATTGCCCACGGTTTTGGGGTTCTAGGGAGATTTACATGTTAGAGCCGTATGACCAGAAACTCGTCTTTTTTGCGTTTATTGGTCGTTTTAATGAGATGTTACCCACTGTTTTGGGGTTCCAGTGCGATTTACATGTTTCAAATTTATGACAAAAAATTCTTCTTATTAGTGTCTTATGGGCATTTTTATGAGTTATTGCCCATAGTTATGGGGTTCTAGGGAAATTTACATGTTTGAGAGGTATAGGCCAAAAACTTGTAGTTTTTGTGTTTTATGACTGTTTTCATGAGCTATTGCCCACGGTTTTTTGGTTTCCAGAGCGATTTACATGTTTGAGGGGTATGGCCAAAAACACATCGTTTTTGCATTTTATGGCCTTTTCATAAGCTATTGCCCATAGTTATGGGATTCCAGGGCGATATACATGTTTGAGAGGTATGCCAAAAAACACCTCGTTTTTGCATTTTATGGCCATTTTCATAAGCTATTGCCCATAGTTATGGGATTCCAGGGCGATTTACATGTTTTAGAGTTATGACCAAAAACACCTCGTTTTTGCATTTTATGGCCATTTTCATAAGCTATTGCCCATAGTTATGGGATTCCAGGGGCGATTTACATGTTTGGGAGGTGTGAGCAAAAACGCGTCGGTTTGCGTTTTATGTCTGCGTTCATGAGTTGTTGCCCACGATTTTGGGGTTCTAGGGTGATTTACAAGTTTGCGTGGTATGACCAGAAACTCATCGTTTTGGGTTTCCAGGGCGATTTACATGTTTTAGAGTTATGACCAAAAACTCGTCTTTTTTGCGTTTATGGACATTTTCATGAGTTATTACCCATAGTTTTGGGTTTGCAGGGCGATTTACATGTTTTGGAGGTGTGAGCAAAAACTCGTCATTTTGCGTTTTATGTCCGTGTTCATGAGTTATTGCCCACGGTTTTGGGGTTCCAGGGCGATTTACAAGTTTGAGCTGTATGACCAGAAACTCGTCGTTTTGGGTTTCCAGGGCGACTAACATGTTTTAGAGTTATGACCAAAAACTCGTCTTTTTTGCGTTTTATGGACATTTTCATGAGTAATTGCCCATAGTTTTGGGTTTCCACGGCGATTTACATGTTTGGGAGGTATGAGCAAAAACTCGTCTTTTTGCGTTTTATGTCCGTGTTCATGAGGTATTGCCCACGGTTTGGGGTTCCAGGGAGATTTACATGTTAGAGCCGTATGACCAAAAACTCGCCTTTTTGTGTTTGTTGGTCGTTTTAATGAGATGTTACCCACTGTTTACGGGTTCCAGGGCAATTTACATGTTTCAAATTTATGACAAAAAATTCTTCTTTTTACCGCCTTATGGGCATTTTTATGAGTTATTGCCCATAGTTTTAGGGTTCCAGGGAAATTTACATGTTTGAGAGGTATAGACAAAAAACTTGTCGTTTTTGTGTTTTATGGCTGTTTTCATGAGCTATTGCTCACGGTTTTTGGGTTCTAGGGCGATTTACATGTTTGAGAGGTATGGCCAAAACGTCATAGTTTTTGCTTTTTATGGCCATCTCCATGAGGAATTGCCCACAGTTTTCGGGTTCTAGGGCGATTAACATGTTTCAGAGGTATGAACAAAAACTCGTCGTTTTTTGCGGTTTATGGACATTTTCATGAGCTATTGCCTATAGTTTTGGGATTTTAGGGCGATTTACATATTTCAAATTTATGACTAAACATTCGTCTTTTTAGCGTTTTATGGCAACTTTCATGAGTTATTGTCTATAGTTTTGGGGTTCCAGGGAAATTTACATGTTTAAGAGGTATAGACCAAAAAGTCATCGTTTTTATGTTTTATGACCGTTTTAATGAGCTATTGCCCACCGTTTTGGGGTTCTAGGGCGATTTACATGTTTGAGAGGTATGACGAAAAATCGTAGTTTTTGCTTTTTATGGCCGTTTTCATGAGCTATTGCCCACAGTTTAGGGGTTCTAGGGCGATTTACATGTTTGAGAGGTATGACCCAAAACACCTCGTTTTTGCTTTTTATGGCCGTTTTCATGAGCTTTTGCCCATAGTTATGGGATTCCAGGGCGATTTACATGTTTGAGAGGTATGGCCAAAAACACCTCGTTTTTGCATTTTATGGCCATTTTCATAAGCTATTGCTCATAGTTATGGGATTCCAGGGCGATTTACATGTTTTAGAGTTATGACCAAAAACTCGTCTTTTGCGTTTTATGGACATTTTCATGAGTTATTGCCCATAGTTTTGGGTTTCCAGGGGCGATTTACATGTTTGGGAGGTGTGAGAAAAAACGCGTCGGTTTGCGTTTTATGTCCGCGTTCATGAGTTATTGCGCACGGTTTTGGGGTTCCAGGGTGATTTACAAGTTTGCGTGGTATGACCAGAAACTTGTCGTTTTGGGTTTTCAGGGCGATTCACATGTTTTAGAGTTATGACCAAAAACTCGTCTTTTTTGCGTTTTATGGACATTTTCATGAGTTATTACCCATAGTTTTGGGTTTGCAGGGCGACTTACATGTTTGGGAGGTATGAGCAAAAACTCGTCGTTTTGCGTTTTATGTCCGTGTTCATGAGCTATTGCCCACGGTTTTGGGGTTCTAGGGAGATTTACATGTTAGAGCCGTATGACCAGAAACTCGTCTTTTTTGCGTTTATTGGTCGTTTTAATGAGATGTTACCCACTGTTTTGGGGTTCCAGTGCGATTTACATGTTTCAAATTTATGACAAAAAATTCTTCTTATTAGTGTCTTATGGGCATTTTTATGAGTTATTGCCCATAGTTTTGGGGTTCTAGGGAAATTTACATGTTTGAGATGTATAGACCAAAAACTCGTCTATTTTGTGTTTTATGTCCGTTTTCATGAGCTATTGCCCATCGTTTTTGGGATGCAGGGCGATTTACATATTTGAGAGGTCTGGCCAAAAAGTCATAGTTTTTGCTTTTTATGGCTCTTTTCATAAGCTATTGCCCACAGTTTTGGGGTTCCGGGACGATTTACATGTTTGGGAGGTATAAGCAAAAACTCGTCTTTTTAAGTTTCATGGCTGTTTTCATGAGTTATTGCCCACAGTTTTGGGGTTCTAGGGCGATTAACATGTTTCAGAGGTATGAACAAAAACTCGTCGTTTTTTGCGATTTATGGACATTTTCATGAGCTATTGCCTATAGTTTTGGGATTTTAGGGCGATTTACATATCAAAGGTTATGACTAAACATTCGTCTTTTTAGCAATTTATGGCAACTTTCATGAGTTATTGTCTATAGTTTTGGGGTTCCAGGGAAATCTACATGTTTAAGAGGTATATACCAAAAAGTCATCGTTTTTATGTTTTATGACCGTTTTATATGAGCTATTGCCCACCGATTTTGGGGTTCTAGGGCGATTTACATGTTTGAGAGGTATGACAAAAATCGTAGTTTTTGCTTTTTATGGCCGTTTTCATGAGCTATTGCCCATAGTTTAGGGGTTCTAGGGCGATTTACATGTTTGAGAGGCATGACCAAAAACACCTCGTTTTTGCTTTTTATGGCCGTTTTCATGAGCTTTTGCCCATAGTTATGGGATTCCAGGGCGATTTACATGTTTGAGAGGTATGACCAAAAACACCTCGTTTTTGCATTTTATGGCCATTTTCATAAGCTTTGCCCATAGTTATTGGATTCCAGGGCGATTTACATGTTTTAGAGTTATGACCAAAAACTCGTCTTTTGCGTTTTATGGACATTTTCATGAGTTATTGCCCATAGTTTTGTGTTTCCAGGGGCGATTTACATGTTTGGGAGGTGTGAGCAAAAACTCGTCATTTTGCGTTTTATGTCCGTGTTCATGAGTTATTGCCCACTGTTTTGGGGTTCCAGGGAGATTTACAAGTTAGAGCGGTATGACCAGAAACTCGTCTTTTTTGCGTTTGTTGGTCGTTTTAATGAGATGTTACCCACTGTTTTGGGGTTCTAGGGCGATTTACATGTTTCAAATTTATGACAAAAAATTCTCTTTTTTAGAGTCTTATGTGCATTTTTATGAGTTATTGCCCATAGTTTTGGGTTCTAGGGAAATTTACATGTTTGAGAGGTATAGACCAAAAACTGTAGTTTTTGTGTTTTATGACTGTTTTCATGAGCTATTTCCCACGGTTTTTTGGTTTCCAGAGCGATTTACATGTTTGAGGGGTATGGCCAAAAACACATCGTTTTTGCATTTTATGGCCATTTTCATAAGCTATTGCCCATAGTTATGGGATTCCAGGGCGATTTACATGTTTTAGAGTTATGACCAAAAACTCGTCTTTTGCGTTTTATGGACATTTTCATGAGTTATTGCCCATAGTTTTGGGTTTCCAGGGGCGATTTACATGTTTGGGGGTGTGAGCAAAAACGCGTCGGTTTTGATTTTTATGTCGCGTTCATGATTATTGCCCACGGTTTTGGGGTTCCAGGGCGATTTACAAGTTTGCGCGGTATGACCAGAAAAACGTCGTTTTGGGTTTCCAGGGCGATTTACATGTTTTAGAGTTGACAAAAACTCGTCTTTTTTTGTGTTTTTGGAAATTTTCATGAGTTATTACCCATAGTTTTGGGTTTGCAGGGCGATTTACATGTTTGGGAGGTGTGAGCAAAAACTCGTCATTTTGCGTTTTATGTCCGTGTTCATGAGTTATTGCCCACAGTTTTGGGGTTCCAGGGGGATTTACAAGTTTGAGCTGTATGACCAGAAACTCGTCGTTTTGGGTTTCTAGGGCGATTAACATGTTTTAGAGTTATGACCAAAAACTCGTCTTTTTTGCGTTTTATGGACATTTTCATGAGTAATTGACATAGTCTTTGGTTTCCACGGCTATTTACATGTTTGGGAGGTATGAGTAAAAACTCGTCGTTTTTGCGTTTTATGTCCGTGTTCGTGAGCTATTGCCCACGGTTTTGGGGTTCCAGGGAGATTTACATGTTAGAGCCGTATGACCAGAAACTCGTCTTTTTTGCGTTTGTTGGTCGTTTCAATGAGATGTTACCCACTGTTTTGGGGTTCCAGGGCGATTTACATGTTTCAAATTTATGACAAAAAATTCTTCTTTTTAGTGTCTTATGGGCATTTTTATGAGTTATTGCCCATAGTTTTGGGGTTCTAGGGAAATTTACATGTTTGAGAGATATAGACCAAAAACTCATCTATTTTGTGTTTTATGTCCGTTTCATGAGCTATTGCCCATCGTTTTGGGTTCCAGGGCGATTT